>JAKUCB010000006.1:0-669555 GCA_030563345.1 Diutina scorzettiae
GTGGTGGGTTCAGTGGTGGGTTCAGTGGTGGGTTCAGTGGTGGGTTCAGTGGTGGGTTCAGTGGTGGGTTCAGTGGTGGGTTCAGTGGTGGGTTCAGTGGTGGGTTTAGTGGTGGGTTCAGTGGTGGGTTTAGTGGTGGGTTCAGTGGTGAGTTCAGTGGTAGGTACTAAAGTTGGTTTGGAAGTAAAAGTCGTATCTTCCTCAAGTGTTATAGATAATTTTGGTTCAACTGAAGTAGTAATCACCCCGTTAGATACATTGGATACAGACTCCAAAGAGGACACTTGCCCAATTGGTGGTTCCAAAGAGGAAACGCCAACACTAAGTTTTTGGTTTGACTCCTGTTCTAGCCCAGAGACTGCTTCGGTGCTTAACGCCACAGATGGTTTTATTGCTTCATTGGATTCAAAACTTCCGCCCTCGTTAGAAGTACTGGAACTCATTTCAATCCCCACAGACAACTCTGTGGTGGATTGTGGGAATTCTTTGGATGCTGAAAAGGATACAGAACCAGGTGACAACAAATCAGTGGTGGTAGAACTAGATTCATCAACTCCAATATTCAACTGTAAAGATAAATCCGTCAGTTTAGAAATTAACGACAGGTATAAATCCTCAGGAGTTAAAGTAGATTGGGCTAGGACTTTGTTAACCCCCACTATGTCCACTGAACTTGAAATTGTTTGATTGGTGGTCTGAATGCTCTCAATTGAATTTGATGAGGAAATTGACGTTGGCAATATCAGCACATCGGTCAAGTTGGCATAATTAGACCTAATCAGGGATGTTGTAAGGGAAATGACACTTGTGGCATTTTCTTTTAATGGAGGAGCCAGCGATATAATCTCTCGGATGGTTGTAGTTCCAGTTATAGTTGTAGTGACCACTTTCGGTGCAGTTATGGTAATTGTTAACCCATCGATTGCAGTCAATAACAGCAAAAATACGGGGAATGCCAACATAACAGGTAACTAAATAAGGTTCGTAGCTACACTTTTATATTAATCCTGTCCTATAAAAATATTCTTGCTGGTTTAGTCCCTGTTTGGAGGTGACTTATGCGGATCTAATGGAAAGATCTACCATCCAGATGAACAAACTTTCCGATAATTCGAGAGACTTACAAAGAATAAACTTTTACTGGAACAGGGGTAGACAATTTGTCTGGTCTTGTCCATTCGTTCCTTCAGGGTCTGGGTCGGTTTCAACCTGTCAATCCCTCCGTGCGGCATGGCTGGCCCATGTGCATCACCAGCGACTGATAACGTCAGTAGCGAGCGAAAAGGAGATGTTTTCAAAATACAAGTAAATAACAAGTATAGCCACGCTAACTCTATACATATGGTCTATTTCTATTCACCATAAGTTTATCATTTGGAAAGAGGCTTACTTCGCTCCTGCATCCTACAATATTTCGCCGTTCCACTTAATGGCAGTTTGGTTCGCTAAGCCCCCGATTGGCAACTTTTCGTTTCCGAGTATATGAAGCGTGTTTTCGTCATAGGCACGGGGGTTATCGAACCAATTCAGTTGCGTATATATATGCGCGATTTCAATACAGGTTGACACGGGGGTACAACAAAAGAAAGTCCAGATTATGATTCCAAAAGTTGCGTTGTCGTCTACTGGAAGCCACAAATTTCACCATATATTATTTTGAATTCTATCGTAAATCGGTGCTGAAATTTTCATAGATACGTGGTCGCACTAACATAGGGGAAATCGCGTCCCGTCATACATACACCGTCATGTTCAGAGGATTGAGAAAGAAAGCCAGTGTCCTCTCTGGCATGGGGGGACTGGGGTTGGATGATTCGCCTGAGAACTACCTGCTGGTGCTCAAGCAAGTCCGGGACTTTGAAATTGCATTGCAAGCCATGGATTACTTGTTGGATGATCGAACCGAAGAAGGTACAAAGTTATTGGAGCTAGAACTGAAGAAGCACCAGAAGTCGGGGACTGACCAGCCGGCAGGGATCTTTCCCTTGGCCCTTGGGGTGATGGAGTTTATCGAGGCCACGTTGGGGTTCGAACCTGAAGTCATGGATCGCGCCCTAGGCACCTTGCAAGAAGCAGAACTGGCATCCGACAATAACTACAAGTATAATTTGAAGCACAAGTTGTCGACATCGCACATCTATCCTCCGGGGACAGAGTTTGAAGTAACACATGCCGAGTCCACTTTGTTGTGTGCGTTGTTGATGTTACTCAAGGAAAACAATGGCATGGTGGAGCTGCTCAAGGCACTTTACAAGTTGAGAGCTGCCTACAATAAGTTGGACGCCACTTATAAGCGCATTAAGCAGCTGGAGCCCACGTTCAACAGGAATTTGGCCAAGCTTAAGAAGGAGTCGATTACCAACTTGAAGAATATGAGTAATTCCGATTTACCAGGCTACAAGGTTCCATCCCTGTCTCTGTCGCTGGTGAAGCTGTTACCTGAAGATATCAAATTGATGAAAGATTTGGAGGCAGTGTACCAAATGCGCAAGGGCCGGATCGACGGCACCAGTATCGGCAAAGATACCAACATGTGGGACTCTAGCCTGTCGGTGGGTGTTGCCACTCCCACCCCTACCAAGCCTCCTCTGGTGGTTCTGATGGCCACTAGCGCGCGTCCGGCATCACCCGCGCTCGATAATCTGGCGTTTAAACAGGACTCTGATGACGAATTTGCTGATGCGTGTGAAAGCCAGCCAAACACTAATTGTGCATCCCTGATCGTGCTGGGCTTGTCACTGTTGTCCGTGAACCCCACCGATAACCACTTGTACGTCTCCACCGTGGATGAATTCATCCACTCCGGGGTGCAATTGTGTTTTGGCATTCTTCAAGTGGTGTTATCGCTTATTCCCCCCACCATCGGCAAAGTTTTGCTGATTGTTGGATTCAAGGGTGACCGCGACACCGGTCTCAAAATGTTGTGGCGAACCGCAATCACCTCCCGTAACATTCACGGGGATTTGGCGCTTTTGTGCTTGCTCGTATTTTACGACGGCCCTGTGCAGTTTGTTGATGTGGGGTTCCAGTTGCCCCATCAGCTAGACGACCAAGTCAATAACATTATCAGCTTGCAGGGGAAGGTGGCAATTACCGACAATGAGCTTGACCAGATTATGCAAAATCCGTCATTGTATACCCCTCAATTGTTGGCCAAGGCCAGAAAACTCTTTCCCCACAATGCCCTTTGGCTCTTACAAGAAGGGCGGATCTTGGCTGCCCAGGGCCATTTGTATGAAGCGTGCACATTGATGCAACTGTTTACCGACTCCCCCGATAGCAAAATTCAAATGCAACAGGTGGAGGCGTTGCTTATTTATGACCGGGCTATGTTTTACGCGTTCAAGCACGATTTTGACCAAGCGGCGCGCGACTTTATACGGTTGATTGATATTAACCTGTGGCTGAAAGCGGTCTATTTGTTTATGGCGGCGTCCTGCTATTTGGCCAAGTACAGAATGATTGAGATGAGGTTGGCCGAAGGCAACTTGGAGGAGTATGAAAAGTTGGCCACCAAATACTTTGAGTTGGCTCCTACCTATGTTGCCGGCGGCGCTAATCTGAAAAAGGGGGGCATTGGTGGCAGCAAGAAGAAAATGCCATTTGATAAGTTTTTGCTCAGAAAGTTGGAACAAATCCAAGCGAGACAAAAGCAACAAAAGTTAAAGTTTATTGACGCGGTGGGGCCGCTGTTGATTCACGAGCTTATGTACTTTTGGAACGGGTACAATCGGATGACGTCGGTGGAGCTTGAAATGTCGGAAAAGATCTTAGCCTACACCGCGCCGGGCTCCAAGTTCGCCAAGTATACCGAATCCGAAGATGACGGCATGATTCGCAACTTTTTGTTACTGATGTGCGAACGGTCGCAGGGCAAGGTCAAGGCCGGGGCCGACAGGTTGGACAAACAAGTGATTTCTAAGTATGTCACCTCGTTTATCCCGTTCCGCATCCAGCACATGACCGATTCGCCATACCTTTACCCCACCGCGTTGTATGAGCGGCTGATGTTCACATGGTTGTTGGAATCCACCAGTGCCAAATTCAACGTGTCCAAGGCGGTGGAGGACCTGGTGCAATGGTTGAATTATGCGGAACAGGCTGGTGAAGGAGATTATGAATTGAGTAATAGAACCGGGATGAGAATCAAGGCGGCTACGGAAAGATTGGAGCTGTTCCGGTAGACTTGCTAATTAGATCGTGGATAGATTATACATGATGGACTGCTAGAGTCCTCTATGCCAATGTCTTTTTCTTTTTCTTTTTAGGTTTTTCCACTTTCGACACATACGACCGCCAGCTGGATATGCGCTCGTCACGATCGTTTTCCCACTTTTTCTTGTGGTTCACTTCGGCCTGCCTTTCAAGCTGGACTTTTTGCTCCATGACTTCGTCGTTGTGTTTTTGCTTTTGGAGAAGCTGCCGTTGTAATTCTTCTTCCGCTGCTAATCGGTCGAGCTCCTTGGCAATAAACTTGCGGTCACTGTTGTGTTTGTAGATTTCTTGTAGACGAGCACGTTCCTGGAATGGTTTCGATTGTGTGTCATTGTCCATGAGTGCCAACTCCGCCTTCTTCACCAATTCAAACGCATTGGCAGCTCGTTCACCCTTGGCTTTATCAGGATGGAGTAGCACTGCCAACTGGCGATATTTCTTCTTGATCTCGCTGGCCAGCGCCAGAGGAGACACATTCAATAAAGCATAAAAGTCTTTGGGATGGGTCTCATGGATTCGGTCCACTTCATGCTGCTGGTTGACCTCTATCTCCTGCCATTTGAGATGGGTCTCGATGTCCATGGTGAGTGCGGATTGTTAGTACCTAAGTGAAGAAAGAGCGAGTTTATAAAAATAGAATTAATGTAGGCGCTTGGTTTCTCTACCTAACCTAATCTCTCGCTGCCAGTGGGGAACCACGCGATTACTGTTGTTTCCGCAGTTTGGATGTCGAAAATCTCATCACAACATGGACTGGCTTAATCAGCTTGAGCCGGAATTAAGAGCATCTGTGGAAAAATGCATTGCTAAAAACCCCGAACTGAAGCAAGTGTTCACCAATGTTTACCAAGCGGGTCAGTCTGCCAACGACGTTAAACGACGTAAGGTAGTGACTACCACTGGCACGCCCGAGTTTGACAATACCACCGGCATTTTTTACCTGACGACCCCAATTTCTCCGGAAACGGTCATAATGGACATTCAGCAGGTGCTGTTTCAACACCCGCTCCGTAAGCGGCTTAACTTTATTTTTCATTTATTGGAAAAGGATGGTGAGCCATACCCCGTACTTTCAATCGTCAACCCTACCACTAACATTCCAGAATTGCTGGCCATCAATCTTGATAAGACCATCAAGTTGGCAGTGTTGCTTCCGATTGTAGGCAACACCACCCTGCCTAAAAAGAAAAACTTGGCTCTGTTATGTTTGTGGATCAATCCAGATCGTATGGGAGAAGTTTACGCTCAAAAAGGGGGGGAGCCGATCGTATGCCAGATTAATCTTGAACAGATTAAGAAGGTGTTGGTCAAAGCGGGTAAAATGCCCAATAATATCGAATCCCAGTATGAACCGGGTGAGGAAGAAGATGTGTATTTGCATCCTATCCAGGAACATATCGTCAACTATTTCACCCGCCAATTTGGCCTTTGTGGTGTCACTTTGCACAACTACCTCCCTTGTAAAGCCACCAACATATTTAATCTCAATACTGACCAAGCGTTGGCGATCGCCCCAATTGATGACGCTTCCAATAACGGACTTATAATGACTGCTGCCTACAAGGGGAGCAAGGAAGGGGTATTGGTGTTCTTTCAAGGAGGTACAATCATCTTCGGATTTAAGAAACCGATTCTCGTGTTTGATGTGACTACAGTGAAGCATATCAGTTATACTAACGTTACAAGAATCACGTTTTCTCTCAACATCACTGTGGAAGAAGCAGGAGCAGAAAAGACCCATGAGTTTTCCATGATTGACCAACAATACTTTGCGGTGATTGACGACTTTATCAAAAAATTGAGTATTAATGACGCCCTGTTTGATCAAAAATTGAAAGAAAAGGGAGACAAGGAGGAAGACGTCAAAGAAGATGATGATGACGATGACGAGGACGATGGAGATTTTGTCGGAGGCGGCGGTGACGATGACGTGGCAGAAGAGTACGATTCGGGACACGAATCGGAAGACGCGGTTCACCAAGTGGGCGCTGAGGAAGAAGAGTAGGATACCGGTATCCTTAATGTGTATTATCATCGGTTTGTATATTATATTAATCATTTGCAATGCGTTTTTTGTGTGTACTTTATTCCATTGGCAACGCCTTGGCCCCTACTACGGCGCCAGTCTGTGCTTCGGCGGTATTGACGCCAACCACCATGGCGTTTTCCGTTCTCGTGGCCATCCCTTCCAACAAATCAAGTCTCTCGGCCTTGTACTGTTCAAGCTCGAACCGTTCTAGTTCGGCATGCATCAATTGGGTCAAGTCGTCTACAATTTTGGTACTAGCAACACAGAGTTCCACCAACTGTCTGGCATCTATCGGCAACCCCCCGTTTTTGGATATTTGGATGAGTTCCCGGTTCTTGTTGAGAGTCACCACGAGCAACCCGTCGGCCAAAGCCTCCTCTTCCTTGTTAGCGTCAACAATATACATCTCATCGTTAAGGTCGCCCTTAATGTTAATGGCCAAATCTTCCCGGTGGCGGTTAAAAAACAGGTACGATACGCAAATTGGAATGTGCAAGATCAGAAGCGGCACTGGCCGATCGGTATGAACTTCAACCTCCAACCCATTTATAGTAACGTCGGGCTTACGGAAGTGCTGGAGAGCCAACATCACTGCAAAGCACCCCAGATCAATGAGCCCACCATCGTAATTGAGGTAGTTGATATCAGCGGTGATGCCCCATACCTTTTCCCCGGCTACAATACACAAACTCTCCAAATCGAGCGAATTCAGTCGCTTGATGGCTTTTTCAATGAGGCGAGAGGTGACGATTTCCTGCGTCAGCTTATTGGATTGGTTTTCGAACTTGGCCCATGCCATCAGTGAAATTTCGCAATTGATCTGAAACGTGCCCTCAAATGGTCGGTCTTCGTATGGCTTACTGATTTTGGCACTCACTCGTACCGCAACTTTGGTCTGGCCCCACTGGAGCTCCACATAACCATTTTCCTGGGAGAGATGGATTTGAGGAGTCCGAATTTGATCTAGCTGGCGCCGGTCTTGATTGAGATCGATACGAAACCCCTGTTTGAGGGCCTCTAGGGTGTAGTTTTGGATGGATGTCGGGATCTCTACACGTCGAGACATGGTGCGAAGAGGTGAGATGGGCAGAGATGAGTGAAATATAGTGAAAGTGAGGGGATGGGCAAGCAATCTCGCTTGGAGTTTAAATCAGAAAGTTTTTTCATTACTAGGATTTACGGTTTTGGTGGTGTCTACTAATACTTCCAAATGGGACCATTTGAATGATGTAGCATACAAGTCATAAACTAAAAGATGGATGTTCGTAGTAGTGATTGGTAAATTTAAGTAAATACATAGTAGTTGTTATCATATTCTTTCACGCCATCAGCATCCACGCTCAGAAATGGACCAATCCGATATTACATAATGATGTATTGTGATTCAGTGCAGGTGTAATGTCTAATAAACGGAGGAGACTGGAATATCAAAATATCCGCTTGTCTTCCATTCCATGGCATATCTCCTAGTTCTTAAATGGCTCAAAGTGGCGATGGCGTAAATTGTCTTCCACCATCTTCCTCTTAGTTGCCACCATTTCGCACAATTTCATCACCAATGCTTTCCACTACTGTGCGGCGGATTACTCCGCGGATGGCCCCCAACACTCACCAAGTGTCCCGTATAATTTCCCGCTCATTCATTCCCGGCAATGGTGCCCCCACGCTGTTTTTCCAAAAGGAATCGCTCCCTGCAAACACCATTGTCAAGTTTGTTCCCCAACAACAAGCTTGGATTGTTGAACGTATGGGCAAATTTAATAAGATTTTGCCCCCCGGGTTGGCAATTCTTGTGCCGTTTCTTGACCGTATCACCTATGTTCAGTCGCTCAAGGAATCTGCGATTGAAATTCCGTCCCAGAACGCCATCACCCTGGATAACGTGCTGCTTGAGCTTGACGGGATTCTCTACATCAAGGTGATTGATCCGTTCAAGGCATCGTACGGGGTAGAGGACTTCAAGTTCGCCATTTCGCAACTTGCTCAAACCACCATGAGATCTGAAATTGGGTCAATGACGTTGGATATGGTGTTGAAGGAACGTCAAGAACTTAACAACAACATCAACAAGGTTATCAATGATGCTGCTCGGGACAACTGGGGTGTGGAATGCTTGCGGTACGAAATTAGAGATATCCACCCCCCGCAAAATGTCCTTGACGCTATGCACCGTCAAGTAAGCGCCGAACGGAGCAAGAGAGCGGAAATTTTGGAATCGGAAGGGCAACGTCAATCCAAGATTAACATTTCCGAGGGGGAAAAGCAAGCGGTGATTTTGGCTTCGGAAGCTCAACTTGAACAGCAAATTAACCAGGCCAAGGGGGAAGCCAGGTTGATTGAATTGAAGCTGGCCGCTACTGCCGAAGGGATTCGCCGGGTTGCCGACGCCATTCAAAATTCCCCTGGCGGTGAAAATGCAGTGCAAATGCAAGTGGCCCAACAGTATATTAAAGAATTTGGCAACTTGGCCAAGGAATCCAATACCGTGGTTATTCCACAAAACTTGGGTGACTTGGGGGGGTTGGTTGCCCTGGGGATGCTGATCTACAAGCAAACCCAGGCCAACGATGCCAAAAAAACAAAGGTTGAAGCCTAACATGTCCATAGTTTATGAAATTTATGCCGAATCTACGGTTTCACAGTATTTTCATTTAATGCCATCTATCGTAAATCATTACCAGAAGAAAAAGTGTCTGATCTTCCGACCTAACGACAGATGCAGACGTTCATATTCTTCTTGCTTTTCCAAAGCCAACACTTCAGGGTCAAACATGGTCCGATCAGTGTCGATATCAATTTCTTCGACCGGGATCCACAATCTCCAGTTACGAGTCCACAACATCCGGGTAAAGAAGAAGAAGATCCAAATGGGAGCCGACAAGAAGTTTTGGAAAAAGTCTTCGGCATTGGGCTTGCCACCAAAGGGGAATAACGCAACGTAAAATTGGGCACAAACTACCAACACATACCAAAACACCGCATAGTACGAACCCCAAATCCCAGTTTGAGCAGCGTATCCCAACAGTTCCACGGGGATGTTGTGATACTTGAGAGCGGCCCGGAACCGGATGTGAGACATACAAATCCCAAACCAGGTGAACACTTGGGACAACCCCGAAATCGACAACAACCAAGTAAAGACGGTTTCTTGCTTGTTGTAGGCAGCAATAAACGAAAAGATCCCTACAATCGAACAAGCAATAAGCGCACGCAAAGGTCTGCCGGTCTTGTCGATGTAGTTGAAGAACAGAGGAGCGTAGCCATTTTCGGCCAAAGCTTGGAGAGTTCTCAGCGAAGCGTACAAAGCACTCAGCCCCACCAGGGTCACCGACATCAAAATCACGGCATTGATAAGATGAGGTACCACCCGGACCCCATGCAATGAAGCCAGCAATACGTAGGGGGAGGCGTGGGAGCCACCACCCGATGCACCCATAAGTCTGTCCGAGTTGTAGGGCACCAACAAACCAACAATGGTCAAAGAACCAAGGAAAAAGACGATAATCTTGTAAACCACCATTTTACAAGCCACAGGGACAGCCCGGGGGTTGTTGGATTCAGCCACAGCCAAGGCAATGTACTCAGTTTGACCAAAGGCAAATGCCGAGGTGACAAACACATTACAAAAACCTTTAAATGTAGTGGCACAACCAGGGTCGTGCCAGTAGCGGCCGCCAATGTGGTCATGATTAGGATTGGCACCACTGTTGACACAAATACCCATAATAATAAACCCACACAACATAATAATCTTGGTGATCCCCACCAACCCTTCGAATTCCCCGTAAATCCGGGCACCCAAAAAGTTGATAAAAAGCAAAACGACAAACAAAACGGCTACATAGGCATCCGGATTCGTCTTTTCATCCCAGTACTGAATCGTCATAGCCCCGGTAACCAATTCCAAGGCAATGACACATAACCATTGAATACAATACAACCACGCTGTGGCGAAAGCAAAATTATCGGAAATAAATTTTTTCGGGTAAATGTTGTACCCACCGGACAATGTCGAATATGCAACAGCAAGCTCACCGGCATCCTGAAGAGTACAGTAGACAAAGGTACCCGAAACCGCATAACCAAGAATAACAAGAAGGGGACCACCGTGGGCCAACACCTTACCGGTACCCACAAGCAAACCGGTACCAATACCAGTGCACATCGACATCAACACCAAATGTCTCATTGACAACGACTTGGCCAATTGCTTCCCGGTGTCTTCACTCGATTCTTGACGACGGAAGCCATCGACAAACTTGGCAAAGCCCGTCTTTTCTGTGGAATTGATGTTTTCACTTATAGACAGTGAATAGGGAGAGGATGATACATCAGGAAGCTGAGTCAGCTTCTCCGATGCCACCACCTTTAGGTCGGCTTTAGACATTGTGGCTACTAATGATTTGCAGGAAAATTTGTTATATATAAAAACAAATGGTGGGGTTTCAAGGCATTTTTAATACTGCATGATGCAGCGATTTTTTTGGAAACGCCGTGAACATCGCTGACAGCTTTTTCCGTGTTCTTGAGGTGAGATGGAAAAAAGAAATTATAGAATTTTCGAGTGGGGTCGGCTTACACTTGCCAAGTCCGTAATTATCGGGTTCGGAAACATGTCAAATAAGCGAGCAGTTTTCGAGGTGCCAGGTTCGGGAAACTTGGCACTAGCTACGCAATGCCTTATTATCTTCAGCGGCTATTGGTCATCGACGGGAACTTTGCATTATCGTTCCCGGCATTAAAATGGGCGTGCATGAAGATTGCCTAATAAAATTTTTTTGCTTCCGATCGGTTATGGAAGGAATAACTTTCGGAAGGAAACAATAATTGTGGGGAATGAATACATAACCTAACCTACCCCTCCCATTCAAGGGGACGGTAGGGACTCTGAAACATTCCTGAGTCAGAAAGCGCACGTATATTGCCGCAATCGGTTCTGCCCGGTACCGCAACTGGCGAAGCTGCATTCAGTGTCTACCAGACGGATATGAGATGATGCCAGAAAATTACTATTTAGACTTTAGTGCATGGTTGTAGCAATCTAGCGTGATCCTTAATCCCAGCAACCTACGTTTGTTTCAGTATGTTTGTTCCCGATTTCAGTACTGATCCGCCACAATATGAGATAACATATCACAAGTTTGCTGACACGACATCTTGACGTCACAGAAAACGGTTGTAATCATTTGCTTTTCTTTTGTAGCTGGTTCCATCGGAATTGATGACAAACGCGTGATTCTCACGTTGCGCGATGACCAAAGACGCGTAATGTCGAAACAGGTGGTTTTGTTTCCTAATGGTTCCAAAGGCGATTACCGAGTAGTGACATTGCCGGTTCCCTCCGATTTTAACCATACTAAGTCCTATCTTATACTGAAGGATACCAAAAACCTCTTTGAACTTAAGCTAGTCAATGGCACCGGTCCCTATGAAGCCAGCCTGCGACCCAAACTCAAACTGGGGGAGGCGATAACCAGTTGGCTTATTGACGGCCCATCAGGGGGGAGCGTCATTCAGGAGGGGTCTATGCTTGTGGCTACCAGGTTTTCCCTGGTGTATCTTGTGGTGCTGATGTTGTATCAAGAAAAGTCTTCCAAATTCATGACCAAAGATGATCTTCTTGATATCTTGGAACTGAAATTTGGCAAATGGGTGACAGAAATTGACCTTGATTTCAATGCCGTGTGTGATCTTCAAGAATTGGATGAGCCTTATTACAAGTTTTCCATCGAAAAGGCATGCGAATGGTATTGGGCCCGAATCAAGAAGCTTAGTGCATACTGGGCTGAACATCCTGAAGATCATTTGGTGGCGTTTCTTAGGACCCGATTTAACGACGTCTCTATCGAAACGCCTAAAGAGGTGATTGATGCCACCACCGAGATGTTTGCATATGAGTTGATCGTCAACCTGTATTGCCTCCCGCAATTGAAATCATCAGAAATGAAACACGATTACACCGTGGTTACCGACCATTTGAATTTGATAAAGAAGACTCAACTTTCCCGGGAACAAGCTGAAAAACAATTGAGCGAGATTGCCGAGAATAACAACACCCGGGGAACGAAGCGGAAAGCGCCAGAAAAGAAGAAACCTCTTCCGAAGAAAAAAGTAGCAAAGGGAATGGGTGCCCTAGACGGGTTTTTTAAAACTGCTTAATGAGATATGATATAGAAACCTACTTCCTCTGACATAATTTACTCTGATTTTCTTAGTAGCACTATTTCTGATGGTTTTGGTGTTTGTAGCGATCTCGTGAGGTAATATCTTATCGCGCGCGCATGTCCATCACCATAAGCCAGACATTGGAACAAAATGGCACTACTTATTACCAAATAGACGTGAAAATCCCTCTCCGAACAATCTCCCTTAAGCGACGTTTCCAGGAATTTGAACGGCTTCACTCAGATCTTTGTAGTGACCTTGGTATCAACAGTGGCGACTTTCCCTATACCCTTCCAAAGAAGCGATTTAACTGGCTACATAGTGATGTTGCCAGTGAAAGAAAACCAGAGTTGGAGAAATGGCTCAATTCTGTAATCAAAGATCAAAGCATACAGAAATTGCCCTCCCTCGAGCGGTTTCTTGGGTTACCTAATAATTTCCATTTTGAACCTCTGCATTTTAAGAAAACAGGTCTGTTGGAGGTGGGCCACCTTGATGAAAATACTTGGCTTGATCAGTACCACATTTTAAACCAGGCGGTTTCCTCTTCCCGGGTAAACGATGGTGGCGACCGGGTGGCAATGCGACAAACTATCGCCCGGACCTATAACCCAATGGTGGCCAAATTGGAAGAGGCTCTTGGGCAGAGTGGCTTGAGTGTTACCGAACGCAAACGGAGACTGCTGCTACTCAATCGGCTGAAGCAGAAAATTGACGACTTGAACCAAAACCTCACCAAAGCTCCTATATCTACAGTCCCCGGGTCATTTCCTAAAGAATCAGGCAAAAGAATATTTGGTGGCGAAACAAAGGATACCATCAACCTCTCCAACACTGAACTTATTCAGCAACAAGTAGAAATTCATGAGAACCAAGATCATCAATTGGAAGAGCTACGCAAGATTGTCACTCGTCAAAGAAAAATGGGGGTGGCGATTAACGAAGAAGTGGAGATCCAGAACCAAATGCTAGATGGATTGAGCGAAGATCTTGATAACACTAATGCTAAAATGGCTGATGCCCGCATGCGGGCTAAAAAGATTTTATAGGCGTCCGGGTAACTAACCATGTCGGTATAAAGTGCGAAAAAACTCGACAATAAATAACATTACTGCTAACAACAACACCGTAAGTTTGTTTTATGATGAGAACACTTTGCCTATCCGAAATTCATGAGGATTCAAAAAGTTTACACCAAGATCTACGCTGAGAACATAACTAACATCCAGGCCTATGACTATTTATTAAATTCTGTTGTAAGCATAATAACGCTGTCCCCCAGCCCCAGCACCAGAGATCGGGCCGTGCGGCTAAGATCGGGGTCGTCGCTCGTGGCTTGTATGTGGCGTTCGATTTCGTGTCCCCATATCTTAATCCCCTGATCAATGTCTGCCTCTTCTAAAAACAGCGCTGACAACCTCACCGACTTTTGGCCCCACCCGAGGTTGTTGTCTACCACTTCAAACTCCAGGCCCGATGCCAAAATAACCCCTTTTTGCACTAGACTCTTAACGATCTCTTCGTGGTTGTCGACCCCGGCAACTGTCACCCACAAGAAGTAACCGCCATCGCCACCGGAGTATTGAGTTCCTGGTGGCAAGTACTTTTCGATCGCCAGCTTCATCACTTGAAATCGGCGTTTGTACACTCCCTTCAATTCTTCAATCACTTCATCCTGAACTCCATCTTCTATGAGTTTGGCTACCACTGACAGCGCCAATTGGCCAGGCGTTCCCCCCAGCTTATTCGCCCCCGTATTTGCAATCTGCCAAGTTAACTTCTTCAGGGGACATTCCTGCCACCCGAAACGAATCCCCGGCGCCAAGATCTTAGAAAACGTACAATTTGAAATGGAATTGCCGTAGTCGGAAGGGTCTGAGTCGATATCAAGGTGGGGAATTTTGGGTACTGTGATTTGCTTTTCTCTGTAGTCCAACAAGTCGTACACATCATCACAAATCAACAACATATCGTATGCCCGGGCGATCTGAAGCAATTTTTGCCGGGTCTTTATGGAGTAAGTCAACCCCCCTGGGTTCAGAAACGTTGGAACCAAGTACATGACGTAGCGGTAGTACTTCCACGGACCGCGAACGGGGTCTTCCACAAGCGATTCCGTTTGGGGTTTGAGGGAATGCTTGATAAGCTGTTTCTCGAGTGCAATGAGATCAATGTCGTACTCCTTGCCCGGCGTCTCTTTAACCACCAGCATCTTTCCACCAAAGCTAGCATCAATAAATGCTCCGTTGATCAAAAAGTAGGTGGGACCAACAATAAACGCATGGCGAGTGATATTAGGATGTGTACAAGCGCTGAGAATATTGGCAACACCGTAGGATGCTCCGCCCGTCAAGTTGATGGTATCCGGATCAAGGGTTCTATCATAGCGAGAGCCAATCCATTTAGATATCGTGGTTCTCACATCAAGATTCCCTTCATCAGTCCCATATGTCAAGGGATGGCGATTGGCAGGTGAAGATTCATATTCTTCATAGGACTTAGAAAGCACCTCACTGTAACCATGGCTAATCTTGGCCAGGGGCAAGAGCCTCGCCAGAGGATGGCCCTTGAAGAAGTTAATGGTCATGTGCGTTTGCGTTGCGCTGGAACTAAGTGTGAGTCAAGGGCAATGTGAGGAAGGTATCATCCCCAACTACCGGTAATAAAATTATCGATTACAAAAGTTTGAACTTAGGATAGATTATAGGTAACCAAGGTTGATAGCTTCTGGGTAAAGATGCCCCCAGGCACTACTTTGTTGCTGTTGTGTTGTGATTGATTCAGGATTATCACCGTATAATAGTGATGAATGATAATTTCTAAATAATAATATAAAAGCATAAAAACATCTATATATGGTTCAACTCCGCCTTGATCCTTTTGTTTATTTGTCGATCACGTTCTGACATTTCTGTTGTTTATGGAGTTGCCCACACTACTGTCCATTTTCCTCAGCCTTTTCTGTCGCACCATGGGGTACATTGATTACTCAATCGACACCCTTCGTCTGGCGGTTAACGCGGGTACTGATTTTATTGATCGATCGTCCAAAGAAATATCGGATGCTTTGAACACTGTTGATTGGTCTCAAGCCACTCCGGCCAATGCGTTTTTGCCTCCCAAGCCCCTGATTTGGGAGCGAGTGATGGAGCATTTGTCACAAAACAAAGTTGGCTACAGCATAGGCGCCGGAGTTCTTGGCTTCATTGGCATGATCACAGTGTATAGCCGTCCAAGTCCAGCCACTCCGAGGCGGAAGGTGCCAAAATTGGCAAACGGCGCACGGCGCGATGTCGTACTTGTGGTGGGGTCGCCAACAGAACCACTCACACGACTTATTTGCCTTGATTTTGAGAAGCGGGGCTTTATTGTGTACTTGACTTTGTTGGAAGCAAATGACGTCAAGTATGTGGAAACCAACCCCATTACCCAAGACATGAATTATCTTAATCTTCATCTGCTGACGCTGGAAACTCTGACCAACCATCTTGAGTCTCAAATCGATCAGTTTGGAAAGTTACTTCAGCAGTCGGTGACGCCTTTTGCCGGGGCGTCCCCCCATAAACTCTGGTTGAGGCTGGTGGTGTTTTCGCCCCTGCTCCATTTTGCCATAGGTCCCGTTGAAAATATATCCATGTCCACCTGGACAAAGCTCCACCAACGTTTCCTTACTTATTGCATGCTCCTTGGATGTGGTTTGGTTCAACTTGTCCGCAAACATGGTGCCAAGGTGATTGTCCTCAACCCCACAATCATGTCACAGTTGCTGATGCCCTACCATGCCCCCGAAACTGTGTTTACCAACGAACTCCGCTACCTTTTTACCACGTTGTCCCGAGAACTCCGACCAGTAGGGATTCTGGTAACTCAAGTCCGCGTAGGCAACCTCCACCTTTCCAGTCAAATCAAGGACTCGCGACTCAAGATTTCCCATATCGTCAACTCGGAGATGCTGGCGTGGACTCAGGAAATGAAAGAGTTGTATGGCCCCCAATTCGCCAAATCCCAGTATAAACTGTTGCCTATTAAGGCTACGGGAGGAAAGGGTACTCGTTTGCGGGACTTGTACGATAAACTCTTTGATTTGATCTATCACAAGGGTATGAATCCTATGGTGGTGTACTGTGGAGCTGGTGCCCGGTCCTACGACATTATCACAAGAATCTTTCCTGAATCTTGGATTGGGGCATTTATGTAGATAGGAACTATCGATGTAGGAAGAGTAACGCTCGGGTAATAAATGCAGTTCATATTTTCCTTTAGTTTTCCCAATTTCAAATATTTTGGAAAAATAGAAAAAATGCAATCACTAAGTTACCGATTTCAATATCCATTAGTCCATCACTATCCCTATAGATGCCTGTTTATTTAAAACACCAATTAAAGTTACGCCTCGGACTGCAATTCTCAATGACCATCCCGATAATCCAATCAACTATGCAAAATGAATCCCTACTTGGTGGAACGCATACAACAACTTCAAAAAATCCGTTTGGTCCATTTTGGCCGCCCGGGCCACGGCGTATCCACTATCATTGAGTACCTTTTCAACCAATTCCTTCACTTCGCCCAAGCATTCATCCACCACCATTTCCCCATTTTGGGCCTTGACGGCAGCATAGTTCTTTGCCAAAATCTCCAACACATTCAGCAGCTTAAACCCAGCAGCCACCGTCTTGTTCTTACGGACAAACACAATCCGCAATAACCCATCCCATTCATTGAAATCCACATTAGGTCTGGGGTTCTTCACTTCAATCCGAACCACCGAAGATTCCACCTTAGGAGGGGGCCGGAAATTATTCTTCCCAACCTTCATGATGTGAGTCACGTTGGACCACATCTGAACATTGGCCGATAACCGACAGTACAACAGGTCACCGGGACGTGCCAATAATCTCAAGGCAAATTCTCTCTGGAACATAAGAATCAGCACTCTAGGGGGTCTGGGCTGGTTCAATAACTTAAACACCAACGGAGAAGAAATCTGGTAGGGAGTATTGGAAATGCAGACGTCAAAGTAGGGAAGTTCGGTTTTCATAAAATCGCCAAGCAAAATTTCCAACTTCTTTTCACCAGGGGTGCCGTGGACACGCTTAGTAAGTTCAGCAGCCATCCGGGGATCCATTTCAACAGCAACAACTTTCCGGGCCTGTTCAAGGATCCGAACAGTCAAGTTACCGGTACCAGGACCAACTTCCAACACAATGTCCAGAGGTTTGATCTGGGCCTTGTCAACGATCCCTTGGGCAACCAAGGGGTTTTTAAGGATGTGCTGCCCAAGATCGGTGTTGAATTTGAATACCGAGTTGATTTTGTCTGCGGGTACCTGGGAATTGTGAAGTTTGGGCTTTGTCGCCTTGGGCATGATGAGAGATGAGATGCGATGAGTGAGGAAATGTAGGATATAGATAAGAAGTTCAGTACAACACAAACCAGATATTAACAAGTAGATAGAGTTATAAATATTACATTTGTATTAAATTGATTATGAATTCTGTGAATTTTTCGATGGATAGATCGAAATACGGTAACAGATTGGATTGATCAAGATATGGCGGCTATTCTGAAACAAAATGTTGCTGTTGACCATGACAAGAATTTTCAAATCTTATTCAACATCAAAATAGTATACGTAGTCTTGCTTTTCTTTTCTGCTCTTTGTTAATCTAATCTTTGCCTCATTTTGTCGCTCGCATCATGCTACCAAGGCTAAAATATAATCCTACCAAACAAGGAACATATATGGACTTTGGCATCTTGCCATTTGTCCAATCACAACTCAATAACGTTGCTCATACCCTAAGTGGGCACTCACAAGGTGCCAATCTCGAACCCAATGCTTCTGAACGGCAATTGCTCAGTGCACTTGGATCCGGCTATTCCACCACGTTTCGACAATTTCAGCAAAAGCACAGTTTGGCTTTATCTGCTTATTTGCTTAATCTCACCCTTTCTAAAGTGCCTCGTTATGAAATGTTAAAAGAACTGAGTTTAGATTCAATCATGTACATTCTTCCTCAGCGGATCGATGGCTACAAGAAAATGTGGGAATTGCTTTTAAATGGGTTACCAGATGTTGTCCCTGGTGGATTATCTCGTGATGGTGATAAGTATGAAGTTGACCGGAAGCCCATGGCAGTTTCATTTGTAAATGCCAGTGGCAAAGCTGAACTATTTGGCGAAGGAGAACCTCATGTAATCTTTTCGGCCGATTTTGGTCACAAACCCCTGGATATTGGTAGTTTGAGGTTTATGGGGGTGGAAGATTACGATATCGTCACTAAAAGCCCTCAGTTTGTACTGAAGCTTCCTGGAAAGGGCCGCTACGTCAATGTTGTGAATCACACAATGTCCACCATTCAAAAACTTCATTTGGATTCTTTCGAACAGCAAATCCGTGCTGCCGATAATGGCAAGAATCATGAAAAGCACCAGCGGAAAGTTTTGTACAAGCCAATCCAGTATGGGTTTTTTGGCCGGCCCAACTCGCCGTATGTTTCTGGAGACCATCAGCTGGATATCATTTCGGCAGTCGTAGCTCTTCCTAAGCGGTTTGAAAAGCGGCAATTGCCCATGATCGAAATCGGTCTGTATGAAAATAACGAACACTGCAAATTCACCACCAGTCTTCAAGATATTGTCTACGAGCAGGTTCCCTCCACCAATATTCTGGTTACCAAGCGGGGGTTGGGCCATTTGGTCGCCCATACAAAAAAGCCTGACTTTAGAAAAGTAAAGAAGGAAGTGAGAAAGATGGTTGAGAAACCATTGGTGATTGTGGGTGATCGGTGGATCGATTTTGTACCTTCGCAATTTGAAGCTATGTCTGTCACCCAATTTGTTACTCAAGGTCTCCAGCTGCGTCCTATTGTGGTAGTAGATGAGGCCATGCTCTACCTAGGGTTTGGCACTGTAACCGACACCATTGCTGGGATAGTGGACCCCGTGGGGGATTTGTGGACAGAACTTGGGTGGCTCGCTCCCAATGTACATATTGTCGGGACTCTGGAGTTGTATGAGCTGGTGATTCGTCTGTTGGCATCGCAATATCACCACGCAGGATTCGCCTAAATCGTTTAACCGGCCCCAAAAGAGTTATATCTTGTATAGTAAATATTTATTTTACCATTTTGTCTACTTCATGGATCCCCCCACCAACTATGCAGCTACCCCGCAATCTGTCACAATAGACGTGGCATCAGATGATTTTAAAATTTCATGTCATGCATACACCAAACCTAAAAAATTGCATACTTGGCTATTTTGCAGTTTACGGTAATTTGAAATGAGTGAATTAACGTATGATTTTCTATATGATTTCTCTCTATGTGTATGACCTCGGGTCAGCCAAGTAATGATACAGGCGACTAAATGTCCCATGTTAATGCCACCATTCTCAGACTATTTAAGGATTCGAGCTGGTTCTTCAAGATATCGATGGACATGTTTGCTTTCATATTTTTCTCCTGTTGCAAGGCATATCTTTCTACCAACTCTCCAGCATCAAAGTCACATTCAAAGCAGCCAGTTTTGAAGTTAAATGCATAAGGATCAGCCTCTCGACATCTAGCATTTTCTATGTCGATGATATATTGCCAACCATACTCCACAGCAGCTCTTTGTAGGAATGGGTAGTTTTCAATTTTTAATGGCCCCGTTTTGGAAATGTCAAACGAAGCCATGGGGACTTCCCGGCCGTAAATCTTGTCGTATTCAATACGATTAATATCCTTGTATGGGACATACAGTAAGTCATGGTCAACTTCATTGAACAATTGGAATACCGAGCTTTTTGCTCTCTGGCAGTAGGTAGTATAGATGTAACAACCGTACCGACGTTTGAAGTATTTTGTTGTCCGAAGCAATTTAGTTGTTGCCAGGTACACAATCCCGTAATGTTCTGGTGAGAATGATTCACGGGAAAGCTTGTATGGAGATGGATCAAATTGATATTCTCCACTGAGCAAGTTCAAGGGATGAACCATGTACAGGCCCGGAATCACCCCCATTACAGCATTGAAAGTCTCCCCAACAGTGACAAATGCTAAGCAAATGAGTCGTTGCATTGGGGGGGTATTCGAGCCCACTGAAAGTGCCTCATTCGAAAATGTTCGGAACCAGCGAAGCAACAACTCAAACGCCATCTGCATCAGCACCACCCGAATGCTATCGCCATCTACTACGTCGCCATGTTTCATACGGTAATGGTGATTGATGTACTTGAGTTTAGGGTAAAAGTCATCAACAACGTATTGACAAAACTTTGTCAATCCTTGTAACTTTCTCAAATGGTACTTCCCAAGCTGCCATTGGGGGTTTTTCGGCAGTTGGCTAAGGATGAAATGCTGAAGATTTTGAAGGTCGACCAGCAACTCTTCAAATGCTTGAAATTGGTAGTCAGGAATCATCACTGTAGATAATCGGGTGTACAAAAGCAGAATCGCAGACCTCACGGTTGGAGTTATTTCGTGCATTTGTGTGGCACCAGCTGTAAATTTCTCAAGGAGAAGAATGGTTCCAATGTACATTGTTCGAAGGGAGGAAAGCAGTGCATGGGCATCAAGAAACGTCAGCCATGCTGCGAACAACGAGATCTTGATGGGATACTCGATATGGAGGTAGTCAAGCAGTTGGCGAAGCTTGCGAATGAATTTATCATAATGGACATACAGCTGTGAAAGCAAATATTGGAACTCTTTGGGTCCAATCACGGGGGTGTGGGCGCCAAGTTTGAGTCGATCGTCAGAATTGGTGAGTAACACGTTGAGGGCCCTGTCCATAAAGAAGGTCCAGTAAACCTGCAACTTCAGCGATAACTCAAAAATCATCGTCCAAAACTGTACCCGGTACACGGATCCCATTATCGCGCTGGAAAACTCGTGTTCGGTATAGACATCGCTCAAACTGGAAGCACCCAAAAGATGAAACAGGAGTTTCGGTGATTTCGGCGTGCCACGAACAAAACTGGTAGGCATATGAATGGCATTATGAAGGGGAAGTCCAACTGGCGACGGGGAGAACTCCAGCAGAGGTGACAGAGACGAGGTATCATCGACCAACTCAGGAAGAGCTGCCAAATCAAACGGAGGTGGAGCCAAGTCAGGTTCGTCTGTCATATGGCTGTATGTGGAAAACAACGGAGGTGGGACCGGAACAAACACTTGGCCCCTCTCAAAATTGCCGTAGCGGCTAATTGGAACCTCCTCGGGAACTTGCGGGGGAGCTCGTCGCTTTTTCTCGTTCTTTTCCCGAATCTTGTCCAACTTCTCCTTGGGAAACTCAAGGTATCCACAGGGTACATTTTTTTTAACACAGTTCTGACATTGGGGGAGTTCTTCCAGGCACTTTATCCGCTTCTTCCTACACTGGGGACATCCATCCCGCGAGTTCTGGTGGGATCGGCGGCTTTTTCGTTCTGGTTCAAGGGAAAACATTCTCAGAGGTGCTGGTTGGCGTGGTGCTGGAGTTATATATAGACGTTGGGGTGATGTTGTACAATTGCAACATAGGCAAGGTATCATGCTGCATGTGACCGCCAGTAGCAGGGCTCGCAATTGGATGCAGGAAAGAGAAATAACGAACTAGGTCGGAACCAAAAATAAAAAGAATCAGGTTTTTTTTCAGTCTGTTTAATCCCCAATATTGGTGGAGTGGGGGTTAGTTTATGTGGCGAGGCGAAGCAAATTTTGCAGCATGCGCTCAAAACAACCCTCAATCATCCCCACAACCACACCGGAAAAATTGAATGACATCTGTAGATTTCAAAAAAAAGTTTTGCCTTGGCAGAACTGCAATCTTCCGTTCACTTGACGTAAGGAACAAAAATAATATACCATAACTTTCCATAATTAGAAAGTGTCTCCGCCGTTTAATGTGACTAGTGTAAACTAACGATGCCGAAGCCCCGCTTTTAATTTAGTAATTATGAATTATCGTTTTCCCTGAAAACGCTCGTTGCCAAGGATGCGTTAGGTATGGCTGAGTGGCCTGATTTTATGTATCGAAACTGGCTTGCGGATCTTCTGGAAAAGATGCGGGGTTGAGTATCTGTGTGTGAATGCAGAGAAAGGCTTGGTTTACGACAATATACATGTACCACCCTTCTTTCATTGAGCGCAATCTTGAACTACGTAATTGTCGCACTGTATGGCACAAGTCACTATAATTCCTATGGGGATAGTACATCTATCAATAAACCGAGGACCACCACGTGTGCTACACTGGGGTACCATTTATAGAGGATGTGTTAATTAACAAATAAGTGAAACGGTGCAAGTGTATAATGCAACTTCCAAATTGCGTTCCATGTAATTGGATAAAACAGCTGAGGTTTTTTTATTGCAAATGTAATGTCGCACAAAATGACCGTAAGCGCAAAAATCATGTGTCGATCCATAAAGATTCTACCGAGCCAAGCCTGGAGATGAAATTTCTTGTTCCTCGTGCGGGTGATTAGTTATTAGCCTTAACTATGGTTCCACATAGCCCCTTTCTCGAAACTTGAATGTAGCACTATGGTTTGCGATAGTAAGAAACTTTTGACGAGTAATTGATAAGCTCGACTTACATCAAGATCCTATACTTGTGCTGTATATGTCAAAGGTCATTTGCGGTCAGCAGTTTGACACATGAAACCTCCCTCGAAACTTAAATGCTGTAATAAAGTTTACAATAGTAAGACTTTATTGACTAGTAATTGATAACCTTGCCCTCAATTAACATCCTATACTTGTGCGTATACATGTCAAAAACTATTTGTTGTTAAGAGCATGACACAGGAAAGAACCATCGCGAATTCGCAGTTGGTCACAAATTGTTTCCTGAATATTATGAACATCAACTGTTTTGCAAGTGTTCGTTATCAAAAGCCAGTCGGCTATTTGTTTGTGATTGTGTAGCCGATTCTTTACTACGCGTGACTGTCCGCGTCGCTTCTCCTACCCCATTTTTTTTCTCCACAGTGCGGCGCTTACTCATATGCCCATTGGTCTAGTGCCAACACATGTCCGACCTGTCAACTGAACCTAGTGTAAAGCTCGAGGAGCAGTCACCTCCAAATGCCGGTCAGAGGGCCCCTTCGTCTTCCAGAAAACGTAAGAAGAAGGTGGAAATCGCTTGTGTATATTGTCGCAGGTCCCACATGATTTGTGACGATCTGAGACCGTGCCAACGATGTATAAAACGGGGTATTGGCCACTTGTGTTATGACGAACCTTCCAACAACCGTCAAAGAAAAAAGGCTGCCGCCCTTCGGCTGGATGGAACTCCCATTCTGTCGCCGCCTCTCCCAGAATCCACTCTGATGGCCCACACAATCAGTGCCCCCATGGCGTCCCTGATACCATCGCTTCCCGAGTCGGCCCCTATGGTTACTGGCCAGTCGGCATCGGCAGTTATGGGCTCGCCATCCTTCCCCCAGCCGCCGCCGAAAAGAGTACCCAACCTGGTACTAAGCCAAACGCTTCCATATAACCAGGAGCCGTTCTTTTACTCAGAACATGCTGGCCTGGAGTTCTCTTCCTTGAATGACTTTTTATCTATGATTGACGACCCAGACTTGGTCAACGGTGCCTTGAATGACGATAATGGTATGATGAATTCGTTATTTGGAAATGGCAATTTTGACATTCCCCAACAAACAAATGGAAATAATATGATTCCTTTCCCTGTTCCTGGTTCCGCTCCTGGAAGTGCCCGTCCCCCACAACAGCCAACATTTTTTGAAGAAACACCTGAACTCAAAGCTCTGGGGGCTCTGGAGCTTGATCTTGTTAAAGCAGCCAACTCCCACAACCGAAACCATCAGCCAGTAATTTCAGACCTGGCCCGGGATAAGTTTTTCTTGACCGCAGCAGATCCAACGACCGAAATCTCTCCGGAAGAACGGCTTAAACAAGTCATCAAGGCCAAATTGGAAGCAGGGTTGCTACAGCCATATAACTACGCAAAGGGGTATGCACGATTACAGGCTTACATGGACAATTACATGAATGTGCTGCTGAGACAACGTATTCTAAAACCATTGCTGATATTCCGACCAGCATTCCGTGCGATTGCCCGTACGCTTAAAGATGTGGATTTAGTGCTAGTGGAGGAAAGTTTTGAGCGGATGTTGCTTGATTATGACAGAGTATTTACGCTGATGGCGATTCCTGCGTGTTTGTGGCGACGGACAGGGGAAATCTACCGTGGGAATAAGGAGTTCGCTCTGTTGGTAGGAGTCAAGGCTGATGACCTCAAGGATGGCAAATTGGCTATTTATGAGCTCATGAGTGAGGAGAGTGCAGTGAATTTCTGGGAAAAGTACGGGGCTATTGCCTTCGACAAAGGACAAAAGGCCGTATTGACGCTGTGCAATTTGCGGACCAAGGACGGGATAAAGCGGAAGAGTTGCTGTTTTTCATTCACTATTCGTCGGGATCGCTATAATATTCCTAGTTGTATCGTGGGGAATTTCATTCCCATTGATCCATAAGCTATCAGACTATAGGTGTAAAAAGGTGTACTACTAGTTGTATAATAACAACACGAACTTTATGAATAGCAATCTAGTTAACCATTTATTTTCCGGTTTGTTTAGGATCTTCTAAAAACATGGGACGCGGAAGCCTGGTGCGAAGGAAACACCAACGTTTCCGCAATCACGGTGTTCTGTCTCCGGGAGCACCCAAAGACGATGATCTCGGCAATGTCTTCTGCCGTTAACGGTGTGGTTCCATCATAGGTCTTTTCTGCCGCATCGGCATCGCCATGGAAACGAACAAGCGAGAACTCGGTCTTGACGGCACCAGGACACACTTCCATCACCCTGATGCCAGTGTTGATCAATTCCTTCCTTAAAGAGTGGGTGAAGAAATTAACAGCAGCCTTGGATGCACAGTACACAGCCCCACCGGGGTAAGGGTCCTTGCCGGCCACTGAACCCAAATTGACAATGTCCCCAGCGTTCTTTTCCTTAAACAACGGCAACAATGCTTGAGTCATATTGATAAGACCAATCACATTGGTTTCCATCATCCCCCTCATGTCTTCATCAGAGATTTCACCCACAGCCGACCGACCGAGAGCCTTCCCAGCATTGTTTACAAGAATGTCAATATCCTGGAAATCTTTAGGAAGCCCGGTGAGGAAAGGTCCAATTTGCTCCTTCTTGGTGACATCCAACTTGGAGGTATGGATCCTTAATTGCGGGAATTCCCGGAGCAATTGCGATTGCACTTGAGTCAACTTGTCCTCTCTTCTGGCGGCGAGCACCAAGGAAATGTTCCCATTAGCAGCACGGGCAAATTCCTGAGCAGTGGCCTCCCCAATGCCAGACGAAGCCCCGGTGATGAGAATGATTTTGTTGGCCAATCTTTCAGCGGCCTTTTTACCAAACGACATGATGAAATTGTGGGGAGGGTGCGAGATATATATTCGTCACGTGTATGATTACACGTGATGCGGGGTACCGGAATGGATAGCCAGGGATACTCAAACTTAACCAGTGACAGCATTGGACATACTGTGATTATTGATAATATTTATAAATATATATCTTTAAGTGTTATCTAAATCTTCGATTCATCTCTCCATAAGTGCAGAGCCGAAGCTTGGTTGGTGGAAAACACCAAAGTTTCTGCAATGACGGTGTTCTCCCTTCTGGTAACGTTAAAGACAATGATTTCGGCAATGTCTTCGGCCACCAACGGTTCGGTGCCAGCATACACGGCTTTCGCCTTCGAGGTGTCGCCCTTGAATCTGACATTGGAAAAGTCGGTTTCAACATTTCCAGGATCGACTTCGATCACTCTAATCTTGGTGGAGATCAATTCCTTTCTCAATACATGAGAGAACGACTTGACGGCTGCCTTTGTGGGGCAGTAAATACCCCCACCAGGGTATGGATCCCGGCCAGCAATCGACCCCAAGTTAACAATGGTCCCTAAGTTTCTCTTCTTCATACCGGGGATAATAGCGTTGGTAAGAGTAATGAGCCCAAGAACATTGGTTTGGAACATGCCCTGGATATCTTCAGGCAAGATTTCACCAATTGGGTCCCGTCCAAGAGCCTTACCAGCATTGTTGATCAACACGTCGATTTGGGCAAATTCTTCGGGTAAGTTGTCCAAAAACTTTTGAACGGATTCAATCTTCAGGACATCAAATTCGACAGTCAACACCTTAATCTTGGGGTACTTTGTTTCGAGGGTTTTAGCCAAATCCTGCAACTTGTCTAACCGACGGGCAGTCAAGATAAGCTTAATGTTGCCGTCAGAGACGTCAGCAAATTCATAGGCAGTCGATTCACCAATACCAGCCAGAGCACCGGTAATGAGAATGGTCTTTCCGGCAATTCTTTCACTAGCAGCTTTTCCGTACGACATTATTGAGAATTAATAATTTGGGACAGGATTGTACGAGTTGCGCGAGCGTCGATTGTGGGGTTGATTCCACGGAAAAGCCAATCCAGAACAGAGTGAAAATAGATGATCATGAGTTTATGAGTAATTTACGCGGTGTTGTTATAGCAATCTGCGATATCTTGGTTCTTCTTATGCTAGCTTTAGTAATTGCGACCACTAAAATGAGCCAGCTAATAGGGGAGGCTCGCGCAATTGCAAGTGATTCTTGCAACATCACAACAGGTCAGAATACCTGAATGATGAGCAACATTAATCTCTATGGGTATTATCCATTTTATATGAGTCCATGGGGATCGTTGACATGCTGAACAGATATTTTGACGGTATCTGGTGTATCTTGAAATGTAGCATCGTAGATGGTATCCGGTCCGAATGTTTTATCAATGGAGTAACCTGTAGATTTTTACAATCTCCAAGGGTTTATTGATAGGGTAGAATACGCAAGGCTTGCTTGCTATGGTAACTGAAATGTTCATTGATTCAGACTTTTATAGATGTAGAAGATATACATGGATAGGACAAATGTTGATCTTATCTTGTGTTCAAAGAGATTCTAGTTAGGTGAAATTTGCATCTAGTAGTTTCAATGGCTTGTTGGTTTATGTAAGTTTAGAATCCAAAGACGCCGCTAAATTGAAACTTCCAAAAAATTTGAAAATGTCTCGTAAACAAAGTGAATGTAAATTTACAGTTAAAATAAACTAAACTTCGTAGTGATAACGTCAGACGTAAATTAGTAACAGATCCAAGATATTCTAAGCAGTACTACGCATTATCTTACGATTCCTACCATCCAAGAATGCGATTACCAGCAGCGAGGCTACGCGAATTCAAAAGCTAAATAAAGCAACCAAAACATTAAATGGCGGGTTTTGGTATCAATTGTTTCACTAATCCACGCCCCTCTGCATGGTAACTATCTCGTTGTCTAACATAGGAAAAGCTCAGTATGTTAGGGCTGGAACCCTAACCCGCGTGTTTCTGTATACAGTCCACAAAACTGCATGGGCGATGCGCACTATACCATTTCGCTCTGAAAATCTTTCACCACCAACATGCTGCTTAACGAATACCAAGTCGTGGGTAGAAGATTGCCGACCGCTTCCGAGCCCGAACCCAAGCTCTACCGGTTGCGGATCTTCGCCAAGAACGATACCGTCGCCAGATCTAGATACTGGTACTTCATGAAGAAGTTGCACAAGGTCAAGCCTGCCTCTGGTGAAATTGTCACCCTCAACATCATCGCTGAAGACAAGCCCACTAAGGTCAAGACTTTCGGTATCTGGATTAGATACGACTCGCGTTCCGGTACTCACAACATGTACAAGGAATACAGAGATGTTACCAGAACTGGTGCCGTTGCTACCATGTACCAAGACTTGGCTGCTAGACACAGAGCCAGATTTAGATCGATCCACATTTTGAAGGTTGTTGAAATCGAAAACGTTGACGACATCAAGAGACAATACATCAAGCAATTGGTGGCCAAGGACTTGAAGTTCCCCTTGCCTCACAGAGTTGTCAAGTCGAAGCAATTGTACTCGGCCAAGGCCCCGTCGACCTTCTACTAGTGTATATTAATGAATAATAGATAGGAACAACATGAACGATGGAGTGTAAAGTGAACTCAGTGGAAAAAATAATTTACAGCGATTTCAACTGGGTGTAGGGGTACGTTTGTTAAACGCGTGGTATTTTGATGTCGTCTTGGAAGTATTATTTTGAATGTAGCAAATAGCTATCCTAAGGTTCTTCATCTTTAGCTCGCTCGACAATGGTCCGAGCAAAAGAGAACGGTTCATATTCAAAAAGACTGGTTTATGTGGTTATTATCAATAATTCATTAGAGCTTTGTATATTCTATGATCACATTCTGTTAATTCTCTTGTATTTTGCGCCATATTATCCTCGCGCACACATGTCCATCCCTGACTATTACTACAACGACGACCCCAATTCGTTTGGTTACTCTACCGCTCGATCGCGGTGGCCCAAAATTATTCAAGGGGCTATTGAAGATGCGAAGCTTGTTTCTGAATCTGTACGGTCGCGATTCGTTTCTGGTCTCGAGGAGATTCTCAAGGAAATCGACAATGACGCTGTAGTTACCCCTTTTACCGATGCCGAAATTGCTGCCAATTCTACGCTTTCAACTTACAATAAAACATTGGCCCGGCTTAATGGTCAAAGACAAGTTACTTGGCAGACTGGCCCCTGGCTTTACCTCGAATGCCATTTGTACGAATTGATTGAGGCCATCAATTTGAAATTGGATGCCAAGGTTGACATTTTTGAAAAGCTTAAAACTACAACCTTTCACCAACTGCAACATGGTGTTCATGAACTTGCCAAACATGTTAATCAATTGGTATCGGCTCAACTTGACAAGGAATCGATCTCGCTTGTCTTCCGCGAATTTATAGACATTTCTCTCTGGGGTAATGCTACTGACTTGTCATTGTTAGCAGGTGGGGTCACGGTGGACGAAATCAAGCTGCTTCAGGGCAAGGAAGTTCGGAAAAAGAACGAAGAGAAGATTCTTATCAATGACACTTCTGCGGTGTGGGAACATTTGCAACAAACGAATAGTTGCCGTATTGATATCATTCTTGATAATTCTGGGTTTGAATTGTTTGCCGATTTGTGTCTTACTGCGTTCCTCCTCCATAGTGGAGTTGCGGAAGAAGTTCACCTTCACTGCAAAGAAATCCCCTGGTTTGTATCCGACACTATGCCCAAGGATGTGGATCTGTTGTTGGAGCAATTGGTAGATCCCAAATTCTTTTCGACGGACGACGATGAATTGAAAAAGTTGGCTATTCACTTGAATCAATTGATTTCTTCTGGGAAGATAATTATTGAACACCACCCTTTCTGGACTTTGGACTTGGAATTTTGGTACTTGCCTGAGCAAGAAGACTTGTACAAGCAATTATTAAACTCTGATCTCTTGGTTTTTAAGGGTGACTTAAATTACAGAAAATTGACTGGTGATCGTCACTGGAACCCTACCACCTCTTTCACCACAGCTATCCAACAATTGGCTTCTCTGAAGTTGCCGATTGTCGCTTTGAGAACGTGTAAGGCTGATGTTGTGGTGGGGTTGCCTGAAGGGAAATTCGAAGAGATTGAAAAGGCATACACTGCCATGGGTTATGACGGTAAGTTCTGGGTTGCTCTGGGTAAATGGGCTGTCATTCAATTCAGTCTGGGGAAGAACTAAAACATTGTGTAACTAATCATTTATAGATATATTTAGATTAAGATTTATTTTCAACTTTGTAAAGGTTGCTTTTCTCTACCTTTTGCATAGTCCCAATGTGGAAATCCATTGCAAAGAGAGGGGAGGTAAGTTATCACTGATTTATTACACAAGGTACACATAAATTGTGAACACCAATTATTGCATTCCGTGTTCCTTCTATTCAATTCTCTGCGTTTAATAGCAGGCCAAAAGAAACAAAATTAAGTGTTATTATATTGTATATTCTCTTTAATATTTGTCATTGAATACATAATACTCAGGCGCCAGGCTGAGTACTTGATTACTGGTCACTCGCCTTTCTAGAGTTACAAGCAACAATCTTAAACTTGTCCACCATAATCTCATTGTCGCCCAGGGCACCTTCGCCCAGAGAATCGGTCATCTTGATAATAACCTTTTTTATAATGAATGTCCACACGTCATCACAAAACCGGTAGGTGTCCAAATTGCCTTTGAATGTTAATCTCAGCTTGGCAATACCCAGGTCCTGTTTAAGCTGCTCGGAGGTGATGCGATCGAAGTTTTGAAGAATTCTAATAGCCAACTGAGGTTGGATCTTTTCATCGGAGATAAGGGTATCAAGGGCGTCGGTGAGGGTGGAACCAATGGTCAGTCGGCGGTAAAGCTCGTAATAGGAGGTGGTGGACATGGTGGTGGATGAACGAGTGGCGAAAAGATATATAAAGGCACGTGAGATGAATCACGTGGTTGTTGTAGAAAAGGTGAAAAGAACAAATTGGTTTAAAGCAATGCAAAGCACATTTTTATCAGTATCACACTTTGTCTTTTTTGTCTTCATATCATCTATTTCCATCTCTCTCACCACAGATGTCTGATACCTCCCTCGAAAATCTTACCGTTTCCCAACGATTCAAAAAAGATACAGAAACTTATCGCCGACTTATTGATGCCAGTTCGGGCCGTCAAGATACTCCTGAGGCTCAAAAGGAGCTCTATTTACTTTGTTCCGAGTTTGTGCTTGTCTCAAAAATCATTGACCAATTGCACCTATTCAGCAGCAACGAAGGGATTGATGAAGTGAATACCAACTACCTTGTGTTTATCAATTGCTCATATTATGCCGCTCGTGTTGCCTCCAATCTACTTGTCAATTTTTCTACTGGTGCTGATATTGACATTGCCAACAAACCTGCCAATTTAACCCAGGCCAAACGGCTATTCGTCAAGTTTCTTCATGTTTGTGCAAATTACAAATTAATAACCCAGCAGCAGCAACAACGACTTGATTCTTTCTCCAATTCGTACGATCCGACACCTTCCGAGTTGATGACGTCTGGCGACCCCATGACCAAGCGTGCTGAAAAGATTGCTCAATTCAAATACAAACGTGAATTGGAAGAAAAGCTAGAGATTTTGTCTCTGTACTATTCTGATGACGATGAAGACTCCATCCAGTGGCAAGCACTTGATGACCAGGTGATTAGACTGGTTTTCTTGGATCAGATCAGATTACATGTGGTGGATACGTTTAATCAATTGGAAACCTTGGGCATGGAACTTGAGGTGATTAAGAATATGCCTGAACCAGAGGCAGAGGCTCCGCCCACCAAGTCTATTCATGTAGACTCCACTGGATACACACCCCGGGTGGAGCACATTGCAGCTAATAGCAAGCCTGGCGACCTTGTTTCCCGTCAAGGCAAAATTCTTCGTCCATTTACCATTACCCTGGACCGCAATCAATTACGATCAAAAGTATTTGGTACCGGCCAGGTGCTTCCTCTGATGACGGTTGAAGAATACCTTGATTGGGAGTTGGCCAATGGGAAAATGGCTACTCCTGATCCCAATGGAATGAAGGTGGAAAAGGATAGCGACGAAGAAGATAGTGACGAAGAGTATAAGGTGCGAGCATGGGATGATTGGAAAGACGATAACCCCAAGGGTGCCGGTAATATCAAGGGGAACATTAGTTAGAGATTAAAAGGCTTACAAAAGTACGGTTATAAGTCATTTCATTATTGCGTTAGAACTATGTGTCCATAGTATCATGTAGTGAAGGATATCATCAGCCCGTGTTATACCCGAAAACTGTGAGGCACAGCCAATCGTCCCCCATTACGGGCATTTTCCTTAAGATCGTGGCGAAGCTTGAGGAGGGGTATTTCGGTGCAGATCCTTTCAAGCACGGGCTGTAATTTTGTCTCCAAAACTTCGATTTGATGTTCCAATTGATTCAAGTCATTCTTAAGACTCGGCGATATGCTCTCCAGGCCATCCATAAACAGTTGGAGAACATGGTAATCGTAAACGAGCGATTCGTAAATGGTGAACCAATGGTACAGTGTCACTAGGCCAGGATCGTCATCCCGTAACTCAATCAAGCGAAGTTCTTCAAAGTAGGACTGGTATTGCAGCATCAACACCGACCGACGAAGGTTGTATGCTTCAATACGACGTGATGACATGGCTCCCCCCGGGGGTTGTTGAAGTGATTCAGTTGCGCAAAAATGTCACGAGCCCCGAACCGAGGAAAAAATGGAAAATTACAATCACTTACAGATGAGAAATTACCCATAAACTTGGTCCTACAACGACAGATTGAAATTGTAGAAACAAGAATATTTTAAAGCTCTCAGACTGACATGCAAATCGAATTAGTTTTGAGTTTCATCGAGTATCTCCACCCAAAAATGGTTGTCGTCATCATCGAAAATCCTATTCACCAAAGGTGGCGCCTACCTCCTCTACTCAATAGGGAAATCATTATATCAGTAACCACGGCCGGTCAAGGCCAGTTTTATCATCAACGGGAGGGATTAACAGTCCCCCACCACAGTAGACCGTCGTGAATTGTGGTGTGATCATCATAAACAATGAAATCCACTCCAAAAATCAAACCACCTTGGCAGCGACATTGTCACTTCAAGGTGGTTCGATTTTTGGGTTTGCCAAACTTTCAATTTTGATCAGACGCGACTTTTTTCTTCAAAAGAATCAGACATATGCTTGTCATTTTTTGTCAAGTTCATCACCTTGAATCGAAACCTTGTCAAACAGTGGTATTCATTTGTCACGGTAAACCTATATGTTAGTCTCAGAAAAGCATGAATGGTTATTAAAAAAAGAGTCTCTTCAGCGGGAATCCCGAAATCAGACTCGTCATCTAAATGTTTCATCAGTTGACATACCTGGTTTGGTTAGTACTCAGTCACGGATGGGTTTCTGAGGCCCTCCTAATGCATTGTCACTCATCCTAGTCAGTGCCCAGTGCAATATCTCCTCACGGTACTTACCCTCCGATACTGCCAACCACATTTATAAAACAAGATGAAAACTCAGGAGCGTATTAGCAAAAAACTTCTCAATCATGAAGATCAGCCAGTAATTCCAGCTTTGTTTTTGTTTAGTCATCATAATAATCATCTCGTTTCATGAATCTGGTTGGTAATATCCAGGCATTGTATGATGGATGGAAACAAATTCTGTTGTTAGTTTGCTGTCAGCCGGATGCGTTTTATAATCAATCTGTAGTCATAGACTCTAGTTTATTTCACGTGGTTTGTCATCACTCAAAAACTTACTGTTCATTGGGAACCATGGTGGCTTTATAGTAAAAATTTTCATAGCGGTGCGGGAGTTTATATAGTACGTACTGCATGTAACCTGATGGGCCGGGTAACTAAAACAACGGGGTCAACTGTGCAAGATGATGGTAAAAATATTAGGGTTGAACTTTAATGAAGAATGAATCATATTAACTATTAACCATCTCTATTATTTATATGAAGGGGGAGGAGGAGGAGGCATAAACATGGGAAACGGCATGAATGGCATTTGTCCCATGTATTCATCAGTTTTGGCCCGTTTACCATCGGGCTCCTCGCCTTCTTCAAGCGGGCGCTTCTGGGGATCAGTGATATCAAGTTCTGCTTGCTTTGCTTCGATGTAATCTGTCAACTCCTTCTCCAACTCCGGTGCCTGCACCAACGAATCAATGAAAATATCTTCGTTGCCACAATTGGGGCAGGTGAAATCGTTTTCAATAAGAATTTGTTCTAAATCAGGTTGGTGGTAATAGATGTTTTTGAGTCGTTGGAGTTTTTCTCTCGTAGGACAGCAGGGAGTGGTCACGATAGGAGTCCGCAACACCGTAGGCTCCAGTTTAAGGGGGTCGATAAACTCAGGCTTGTTATCCCGCTGGACGCATTCCACCAACTTTTGTTCGTATTCCTGTTTCTGCTTGGCCGCGGCATTCTGCTGCTTTTCTTGATAGGTTTTCCACGTCTTCGAGTCGGCAACTGCAATGGCGTATTCCCCTTCTTCTGTCACCAAAATCGCATTGCCATCTTTGTCAAACAACTCCCCATTTTCATTCTTGATCAAGTTATCTTCATTAAAGTCGTCCTTAGGAATTGTTTTAAGCAACGACTTAGGAATACCTGTTGTCCGCAAAATCTTTTTGTTCTCAAAGTTGGGGTCAGCAATCAGCGGGCAATTCTTCATCCAGTGATCCTTCTTACCACACCGGTAACAAATATACCCCGGAGGAGGGATATCCTCTTTCCTCGGTGCCCCAGTGGTTCCCGCAGCAGGGCCGTGGTTAAAATGAATCACCTTATGCTGACTCAACTCATCTTGAGCCGTAGCCCACGCGTTCAGCTGATTTTCAAACATCATCTTAATTCTGTCTTCTTCGGTCATATTTTCTTCGACCACTGCCGGCGCCGATGATGATGTCGTTGGAACTGTCAGTGTCATATTCACCCGTTTGAGACGAGGTTTCCCCGATACGTACCGCAGGGCATTATTAAACCGCCCCCCACGTGTGTGACTGGGACTCCGCTTAACAAGTACGTATGTCAGTCGAGGAATGATGTCGGTGTCTAGCTCAAACTCAAGCTCAGGATTTTCCAGGTGGTACAATCTTATATTAAAATCTACCCCTGTTCCCAATTGGTTGGCGATGATAATTTCCCGTTTAAGGTCAAATACCAGTATGGAAGTACCATCAAAATGAATCACCAGCTTCCCCTTTTGGTGAAGAAACCGATAGTAGACAACCGAACTCATGGTGGTAAGATGCGATTGTTGACAGGTAAATTTCGTGTCACGTGATATACGGAATAACGTGAAGCTACTGGAGAGAGAAGGTGAAATAAAATTTAGAGTGGGAATCCTGGTGGTGCCACTTGCCGGTTCTTTTGGTTCTAGCGAATGTTGTTGTCCGAAGCGTTTGTTTTTTTTTTCAAGGGAGATGGCATAGATGACAGGTTATCACAAAATGAGAAAAAGAATGATTACGACCAATACATAATAATGAAAGTTAGATTAAAAGAAATAACAAAACATAACTGTTGTTCTCTTACTCCCGATTTGCCTGACAAGTCGCACTCGTTCGCACCCTCTCGCTCATCACATACCATGGGGATCGCTGCCACAGATACCCTCGGCGTGAATTACCCCACTCGGAGCATTAGGTTACCGGTGGGTAATTACACCCAGTCGTCTTCTGATACGTCGCTAGCCGTGGATGGTGGTATTGTCGCCCTTGCTGATGATGGGATGGTGACTCTGATTTTATGGCAATTGAAATCCGAGGCCATTGAGTTTACCCCGTTGGTTTTTGGTGATAACAACTTTGGGGTCAACCACCAGAGTTTAAGGGTCGAATTGGCCAACGCGGTGTTGAGGGGCTGTTTGTCGATCGCGGCTACTAACGACGCGTTGATTGTGGAATTTTTGGACAGCGAGTACTTGTTCATCACCCTTAAACTCGAGTTGAGTCTGTTTGTGGGCGATCTGACATTTACCTACGGTCTAGACCGATTCGACATGTGGGGGCATGTTCTGGTTCCCTATTCGTTTGAATTGGTTCTGGAGCCGTTCCGTTTGGCTCGCGTGGATGAGTTAAACCTTGTTCTACTGCTTAAGGATGGCCAGTTGCTTCATCTCCAGCGGCCAGCCCTTTTTGAAGACTGTAATGTTTACAACTTTGCCCCTAGTGTCAAAGGGCTGCGTCTGTTGAATCCTTTTATCCGCTGGAAGGGAACCAAAAGCGCAACCACCATGGACGGCGTGTCGCTGAACGCAGTGGTTGATTTTGCCGTGGTGGCATCCACTTTGGTTACGCTTTCGGTGGCGAAAACCCTCCAATTTTGGAGCTTGGCCAACCACAGTGAATTGTGTGAACTGGTGGAATTGAGTGAGGATGTAACTTGGCTTACTCTGTCGCCTGGTCGTCACTTACGCATATTGGACAACAAGGTGGTGGTCTGTTTCACCTCGGCCACTGACACCGTCAAGTTTGTAACCTATGACGTTCAAACTGGAGCCGAAGATCCCGATAGTAGTATCCAGCCGGAAACAGATGGCCAGTGGTTTGTCCAGGACTTCCTTGTTACCACCGAAGAACTCACCATCCTCTGGAAAAACTCTACTGCACTGAGACTTCAGAGAATCACCAGTAAAAGCGATGAACTGTCTTCGTTGGTCAGGTCTTTCCCGCAGGTGGTTGATGATGCTTCTGCAAAGGCCCGCGTTCTTAACGCTGGTGTGTACCTGACCCAGGTAGTTGCTACCTCGCTATCGGTAATCGCTAGCCACCACCAACTAGATGTAAGTCTGAACCTGCTGCTTCGTAAGTGTGCTCGTGAAGTGGTGTCGTTGCTCCCCAATAACTCGTGGATAAACCTAGATAGTGTGTGTGGTGAGTACGCCAAAATGACCCACGAGGTTCTTGCGCTTGCTAATAACAACGGGAACATCTATGCCGGTCACGTTGATCTGGGTCTTCGGGTGTTCCGTGACGCCCACCGCTTCGAACTGGAAATCTTGGGGGAATTAGGCCCCATTTTTGATGACTTGGCCGCCGAAGTGTCCACTCCAATCGTTCAAAAGGTGGTCCATCGTTTCACCAAGCTTGGCTCCGTCACTGCTGACCTGGTGTTGCAGTTGTACGAAGTGTTGGCACCGAGATTTGACGACAGCAGTGCCATTCTCAACAAAATCCAACTGGTGCCGAATGTGGTGGATATCTTGAACCAAGCGGTGTCCATTCCCGACCCCGTCTACTCTCTGGACCGTGACACTCGCAAGTCATCGCTGATTCTGCAGATTATCAAACAAACGGCGTTATTGGCAATCAAACAGATAGCGACGGTGCATCTGCGCATCCTTGGCTTGGTGGTGGTGGCTTTTACCATTATAGATACCACACCAGATGTTCTTGAATTCCTTAATAAGATTTTGGCCTTGCTCAAGCAATACCAATTGTTGGTGGCGATTATTGATACGTGCTATGCCAGTGATTTCCCCAACGCCCGGATTGAACGACGCCAGGTCAATCAATTGGCCCACTCGGTGGTGTGGCTGGCGGTGGTTGACCACCACCCTCATCTTAATTGGTTAATCCGCAATCGGTTATACTCGGGTGCGTTTGATTACGTAATGCAGCTGGTGGTAACGCTGCTGACATGGATGGCCGATGTGGTGGTTGACTTAATCAACCGGGGTGAAGGCAAGTATATCCGGGACCGGTTGTTTGATAAATTGAACCCGGAAACCGACGCCGATCGCTTGCTTATGGGGATTGTCTATTTGACCACCAACGAGCCGGAACAATTCTACCAAAAATTGTGTCCTCCCGTCAAGCTTGGGCCTACCGAACTGGCCCGTTTGGAGCAGCGGTTATTGGTGGCTGCTCAGCTTAAACCGGCGGTGGATGCCTTGATTTTCTCTGCTGCTAATAATAATGCCAGCGACTATTATCTGGCGTTGCTGCAATTGGCGCAAATTGAGGGCTCCACCCGTGAATACGATAAGGTGGCGCTTGAATGCCAGCAACAGGCCATCTCGTTGGCGACTTCGCCGGCATCGGCCGACCTTTTCCAAGGATTATTTAACCTTGGCCTTCGCCTCGATGACTACGACGCCGTCTACAATGCCCTTTCAAACTTGGACCCGTCTTATCCCCAGTATCAGGAATTGTTTGCCCGTCTCATTAAGCACTTGGTCAACCACCGGCTGATTGACGTCTTGTTTGCCCCCCACCAAAATGAATTGTACCGACGCCAATTCCACTTGATCGACACCACCCTTATGGAGTTGGCCAACAGCGAGTTGGCGTTGTCGTCGTGTTTGCTGATTTACCAATACTTGTATCTGTGGCGATTGTTTGGTGCTTCCCGCGCAGATAACTTTGTCAACGGCCGGTTACAGGATCAGTTGGCCGATAAACGGGGTGCTGTTGAATCGCTCTACATGTTCATCACCCGGTTTAAGAACGAACTGGCCAACTTGTTGGAGTGTCCTGGTGAGGCAGTCCCCCGGTTTAAGTTGACGATCATCGAGTTGTATTTGATTATTCTCAATTGTCTTAAAGGGTTCAGCGATAAGGATGATCAATGGTTGAGAAAGCGTGAGGAACTGGGATACCGCATCGTCCGTCTTGATGACATAAGCATGGAATACTTCCAGTGGTTAATGGAAGTTGAAGGGACGATCTAAGATCGAGCTAACAAAACAAGTGGTCGAAAAGTGGCTGCATGGATGGGTTTTGGATGAATTAAATAGCTGGTTATTAATATAATATCAAAGACAACAAATTCTAGCTAAGTTATATATGGGTGGTTGTTATAATGACTCTACAAGGCTGCTCTTCCTCTTGTTTCCACCGGCAACATCAAGAACATTATCCCTGCAGTTATAAACAACGCGCCACTGAGAAACACAGGTGTTCCCAGCTCGATCTTCATCGTCAATGCAATAACTGGACCTAAAAGCCCACAGGCCCTGTTCCAAAACAGACACAGGGCAGTGCCGATTGCTCGAACTGGGATAGGGAAAACCTCAGGTGTATACGCGTATAATGCTCCGTAGAGCAAAGTCGTCACAAACGAAATGCAGCAATTGTAGACCAAGTACCCTGAAATCCACACGTCAGTAGACGGATTGGAAAGAATAAATAAGTACATGAACACCCCCGTCAAGATGCCTCCGACAGCCCCAAGTCCTTTACGACCGATTTTGGGGTGTTGGGCTAGCTGGCCAGCAACGTATCCCAGGGGGATCAGAAACACTGCCTGGATGGCGTAATCTCGATAGGTTTGATCGAGGGTTGATGCCTTTAGGTTGAGGTATATGGGGAGAAATGCCAGGAAAAGAGGGTAGCCAGTGCCACAGAGACCCCAGATCAACCACAATGTTACTGTGGTGCGAGAGAGCAGCCCGTCTAAAAGAAGCAACAATTGTTCCTTTTTCAGATCTAACCATTCCTGAACTGTAGATGTATGGACTTGAGGCGGAACCCAAACTTGTTCAAGTTCGCTAATGGTCACAGTTGTTGTTGGAGTTTGGTTAATCGCTGCCATGTTATTTAAAATGGCCACAGTTCTACCAAAATCACCCTTTAAAGCAACAAACTTGGCCAGCTCGTATATGGTAAACCACAGCCGAATGCCATACATGGCCATGGTGAAGACGCCAAAGACAAAATAAGCATATCTCCATCCACTGTTATTTTCAGGTAAACATTCACCTACCAGGTCACAAGTATTGTTAGCTACAATTGGCCAGCCAATCATGGCGGCCGTAAACAGACCCAACCCCCATGCGACCAGCTCATATAGAAGCCAGTGTTGATGCAGGGCAGGGACCAGCTCCACCACAAGCATCAGCGCTACTGGTTGGTTTCCCCCGGTGTTGAACCCAACTAGCATTAGAAAGAAACACAACAACATAAATGGACCACACATACTGGCAACAATGCCGCATACGGCGGTACCAAGGATTGTCCAATTAAATACCGGCAATCGACCGTAATGATCAGCCGCCAACGGCCATAACGTGCACCCCAAAGTTAGCCCAACATATTTGGCTAGAACGGTCCACGCAACGTTTTGCAGGTATTGTCTCAGCAAGGGTAAGGATACGAGAGAAATGGCAAACATCCAAAAATTATCAAAGAACCACCCAAGGCCGCCAATGGCTATAATATGCTGGTGGTAACGACCAAACCCAGTGTCCGTGACACCCCGATTAACAATCGTTGCAAGAGCATGTTGGTAGTCGTCCATGTAGCGACGCGTAGAAAAAGGAAAACAGTCATAAGATAACGGACATATGCCTCAAGGTAGGAAAATTTAGTATACTTTATTAACTTCATTTTCCATGTGAACATATATGTACCATTCTGTACAATTAATCAGAAGCAACCTTGGTGGTTTCAATGATGAGTAATTATTATGTCATGCTAAAGTTTGCGAGGCTACGGATGGCATGACAATAAAAAGTTAAGCAATTAGCAGAGAATTGTGATTGTTTTATTCGTGTATGTTTAAACAAGCAATTGATCACATTTCTAATCAATTCTTTATCTTGTAAGTTTAACAAGCATATGGTTCGAACTTCTGATATTCTTTCATCTATTGTTTATACAACTTTAAAAAATTTACAAAAGTATCAAATAGTATACAACTAAAATTTTTACAAAAGTATCAAATGGTAAGACTTAACCATCAGAGACCCAACACTACTACACCCAAAACTAACTTTACCCAACACCACCAGCTATACCCAACACCACCAGCTATACCCAACACCACCAGCTATACCCAACACCTACTGATCTAACACCTACCACAAATAACAATAAACCCAAAAGAGCTTTCGTGTGAATTCTGCAAACTTGTATTGCATTTTATTACAGTAGTGTAGTGCTACATTTTAATTCAAAATACGATGACACATCTTGCAATTATGCAATTGGTATAACTAATCTTTTGCTGTCAACCTTTGCCCACGTTTGAATCTACCCTGCTCGCAACTGTGAAAACTAATTACTAATCCCCGTATACATACAGTACAATTTGTTGAGCCGCATGTGGCGAGAGAAAATAAAACGGAGCACGTCTAAATCGAGTAATTCCGCGCCATCAGCCGCTTGTCTTTCTATTTTCTGAAGTATCCGCACAAAATATCATCGTTGTATTTGTCATGGAAATGAAAATATAAATTAATCATCATCCGTAGAGAGATTTAATTAATTCAATCAGCAATGCCTTGTTTTATCAGAGACCTGTTTGTGGGTCGAACCTTGTACCATTTACTGGGGCACAAGTTATTTCCTTACCCAGAAGAACAAGCTGATTATGTTTTGCCTGAAAAGTACATCTCCAAGGAGTATACAGCCACAAAATCGGATTTAGAAGTGAAGGATGAGATTTCTGGTTCCGATTCTTCAAATATAACCATGACTGATGATATAATTGTTGTGGGTTGGGATGGTGAAGATGATCCCGAAAACCCCCGAAACTGGCCGTTGTATGAGAAGAGTATTTTCACCATTGAAATTGTGTTTTTAACAATGGCGGTGTACATTGGGCTGGCCATCTACACCCCTGGTACTGAACAAGTTATGGAGAAAATGCATGTTGGTAATGTGGTGGCAACTCTCCCGCTTTCGCTCTTTGTTATTGGCTATGGGATCGGGGCCTTGTGGTTTCTGCCTATGCAAGAAAATGCATACTTCGGGCGGACTCTGGTCTATATAGGTACGTTGTTCCTTTTCTTCATTTTGCAAATTCCAACAGCGCTTGTCAATAACATTGCGGGGCTATGCATTTTGCGGTTTTTGGCTGGGATTTTTGCTCTGCCTGCCTTAGCAACCGGTGGTGCATCTACTACTGATGTACTTCACATGCCATGGATGCCTGTTGGTCTTGGTTGTTGGTCGATGGGGGCTGTTGCAGGTCCTTCTTTTGGTCCTTTGATCGGGTCGGCGATGACACTCGCTTGGGGATGGAGAGGTACCTTTTGGTTTATGGCTATAATTTCCGGTGCTGCGCTTCTTATTCTTTCGTTCCTTTTGCCTGAAACTTTTGAACAGACTATTTTGAAGCGCAAGGCACAACGTATCAGAAAGTTGACTGGAAACCCGAATATCAAACTGCTAGGTGAAATTGAAAATGAAAAGAAGTCATTTAAAGATTTTGCCGTTGAAATTGCATGGCGGCCGTTTGAAATCACTTTTGTGGAACCCGTGGTTCTTGCTATTGACTTGTACATTGCCTTAGTTTATGCTATCTTGTACCTTTGGTTCGAAGCCTTCCCTATTGTTTTTGTTGGTTTATTCAACTTCACCATGGTTACTAATGGTGCCAGTTTTCTCAGTGTTATTACTGGTATCGTGATTGCTGCAATTGTGTACCTTGGTGTCATTTATGAGGTTTTCACCAAGAAACTTCTTGCCGGGCAAACGGTTGAGCCAGAAATCTTCCTCCCGATTGCTATTGTTGGTGCCGTGTTAATGCCTGTTGGTGTATTTATCTTTGGTTGGACTTCGGCTGCTGATTTGCATTGGATTGGACCGATGATTGGTGCTGCAATTTTTGCTGCCGGGGCGTTCTTGATTTTCCAAACTTTGTTTAATTACTTAGGGGCATCATTCAAGCAAGAATACGTGGCACTGGTGTTTGCATCTAATGACTTTATCCGGTCTACTATTGCAGGTGTGTTTCCGTTGTTTGCGCGTCCTTTGTTTCTTAATTTGAAAACTGACCGGTTTCCTGTTGGGTGGGGTTCTCTGGTTCTTGGCTTTATATCAGTGGCCATGATTTTAGTTCCCATCGTGTTGTATAAGATGGGGCCTAAGTTGAGAGCTAGATCGAAGTTCGCGAATAGCTACTAGAAATTGAAATTTGATCATTTAATGCATTACGAATAATTGAATACTTTTTGTAAGATTTTTATTAGAGCTTTTTGTAGTTTCGTGGCCAATTAATAACAAGGAATTTACTGCAACTTACACGAGATTATATAAAAGTTTTGTCATCAATCGGTATATTCTAACTAAAATTTCTACAGTCTTCCATCAACCTAAGTACACTTGATTCTTACTGAACCTCAAATCATCAACCCACTTCCAAATACTCCCACAAGCGTAATATAGTAAATATATAATTGGCACTCTTCTACTTAATTTATACCCCTTTTGTCACCGGAACTCTGCTCGCTCGTGGCACTCTTCCGTTTCGTCCGCGCCGCACCTTTTTCACCACTACGATGCAAGCTCCCGTGGTCTATTTAAACGCCAACACCGAACGGAAATCGGGCCGGGAGGCGCAAGTGTCTAACATCAATGCCGCCAAAGCTGTGGCTGATGTTATTCGCACGTGCTTAGGTCCCAAGGCTATGCTTAAGATGCTCCTTGATCCCATGGGGGGCATTGTTCTTACCAACGATGGCCATGCAATTCTTCGGGAAATTGACGTGTCCCATCCTGCTGCCAAGGCGATGATCGACCTTTCGCGGACTCAAGACGAAGAAGTCGGGGACGGTACCACCACCGTGATTATTTTGGCGGGGGAAATCTTGGCACAGACGTTCCCTTACATAGAACGGAATATCCACCCTGTGATCATCATTCAGGCATTGAAGAAGGCTCTTTCTGATGCCCTTGAAATCATCCACTCGGTATCTATCCCCGTTGACTTGAACAATGATCTGGCGATGATAAAGTTGATCAAAGCGCTGATTGGTACCAAGTACGTCAACCAATGGCTGGAAAAGATGTGTAATTTGGCACTTAAATCGGTGCGGACTGTTGCTCAAGATGATGGCCACCACAAGGAAATCGATATCAAGCGTTATGTTAAGATTGAAAAGATTCCTGGTGGCGACGTCACTGACTCGGAAGTGTTGGACGGGGTGATGCTTAATAAGGATGTGACCCACCCTAAGATGAAACGGAACATTGACAACCCTCGGATCATTCTTCTTGATTGCCCATTGGAATACAAGAAGGGGGAATCGCAAACCAACATTGAAATCACCAAGGAAGAAGACTGGAATCGTATCCTTCAGATTGAAGAAGAACAGGTCAAACAAATGTGTGAACATTTGCTTGAATTTAAGCCTGACCTCGTCATCACCGAAAAGGGGGTGCTGGATTTGGCCCAACATTATCTCTTGAAGGGCGGGGTTACCGCTTTGCGGCGGGTGAAGAAGTCAGATAACAACCGGATTGCTCGGGCTACTGGTGCCACCATTGTTAACCGTATCGACGACCTCAAGGAGCTGGATGTGGGGACCAAGTGTCATGAATTCAAGGTTGAGCTTATTGGTGATGAATACTTCTCCTTCCTTACCAAGTGTGATGAGCCTAAGGCTTGTACTGTTGTTTTGAGAGGTGGTTCCAAAGACATTTTGAACGAAATTGAACGTAATTTGCACGACGCCATGGCGGTGTGCCGGAACGTGATGTTTGAACCGAGCTTGGCCCCCGGTGGTGGTGCTACTGAAATGGCGGTGTCGGTTGGTCTTGCCGAAAAAGCTAAGTCTATCGACGGGGTGGCTCAATTCCCTTACCAAGCCGTGGCCGATGCATTTGAAGTGATTCCTAGAACTTTGATTCAAAACTGTGGTGGTAACCCCATCAGAGTTTTGGCTCAATTGCGGGCCAAGCACGCTGCTGGTGAGCACACCTGGGGGATTGATGGTGATAACGGTAAGATTGTTGACATGAAGGAATACGGCATCTGGGAACCGGAAGTAATTAAGCAACAATCAATCAAGACGGCGATTGATCTGGCTTCGTTGTTGTTGAGAGTGGATGACATTCTCATGGGCGTGAGAAAGCATGAGTAAACAGTCGTGATTAGATAATTATAAAAATGTTAGTGGATATGACCAATAAATATATGGTTTCCTGGTATTATGAGTATTGAAAGTGTTGGTTTTTCAAATACACAGTGCTTGGTAAACTCCAAAATCCTTTAAAGTGAGAGTGTCATAAGCCTATACCAGTTAATAAGCATTCTTTCTATTCAAGATTAGGCGGCATCCGCTTTAGGAGTGGATGATTCAATGAGTCGGCTTTTTTGTAACGCGGTCAAAAACAGTAATAAATTGGAATGTTACAGCAAAGCCACATCTGTATTACTGAGATTCTGTGTTATAACACAAACAGAGTTTCGGAGAGGCAAATAGCTCGCAGCCAATGCTCTTCAAAGGATTCCACGAAGACGTTCCCAGGACGCCTCCAAATGGGTTATCGGTATAAGTAAATTAAATCGTAATATTCGTAAAATGGTATATGAATAATCCGGTCAACGGATTTCTATTTTCTATTAGTTTCCTGCTTGTTTTTCATCATCAAGACGGATGGGCCGTCTTCTCAACAACCAAGCCAAAAGATACAAAACCAAACACCCCAGAAAGATACCCATCATAACCATTGCAACATCCTTGGTGAGAGGACATGATTCCACATCCATACTTTGCTTTAAGACATCGGTGGCATCCATTTGGGTACAAGTATGACTGCCCGAACCGTCGGAAGAACACTTAACGTATCCTACCACTTCTTCCAGGGAAGCGAGGTGGTTTATAAGTTCATTAACGTGGGACATGGGCTACTATTCCATTGGGGCGTGCCCATTACTTATATAAACCCCCTCAATTTTCCGGCTGAGCCTATTATTGACCCCATGTGGGCAGGCACGTGTCACGCGTCTCATCGCCTCAAGTATTATCATTTCCCTCATTTCCTAGTGCGGTAGAAGCAACATTTCTTAACCTATTTACAGCTCTTCCCCGGTATTGTACCACATAAAACCATTTGCCCGAGCTTCCTCGGAAATCACGGCAAGTTGAGTCACGGTAAGTTGGGTCACGGCCGCCACCTTAAAAATGTTCACAGTCAGGTGCGTGTGAAATATAAAATTCCTTAGACGCAAAAAAGTCGATGGCAACAATGGCATAAATAGCCACTAGTGTGAAGTGATTATGTTCTATTATACGTCACCTTATATGTGTTACCTTTTGGTGCCAAGAGGTTTGCAACCTGTTAGTGTAAAAAATATCTCAACTGGCCCACATCGATCAGCTATTGTGCGATAAGGGCGATCTTTATATGCAAAGCTACGGCTTGGCACCACCCATCGAAGATGTATCAGGTTTATTGGCATCATAATATATAATTGAATTTTAAGGTTAGTTTATGGTTGACTGGAGACATGAGACCTTTGTGTTCTAGAATGTTGTTCGTGACCTCGGCGAATCATAACCAATTTTCAATTAAAGCTAAATGCCAACCCCAGACTTCTATAACATCGAAAACACAGAAGCGATCTAGTGAGTTACATATAAAAAAAAGTGACACCTCTCCTTTTATTATTCAACTATTCATTAACATATTAATTAAAGCAACAAGAAACCAGCCAACCCGATCACACCAGCGGCAGCACCAGGAACAACAGCGCCATTGCCGTTCTTAGTTTCGTCCTTCGAAGCCTTCGAAGACGACTTGGATGCTTCAGAAGTAGCGTGGGTCGATGCAGTAGATTCCTTAGACGACACCTTGGATTCAATCGAAGAGTCGTACTTCGAAGCAGCATTGTCACCAGCAGATTGAGCAGGAGATTCTGCAGTGGTAGTGGCAGTGGCTTCGGAGACGGAGTCAGAGCCAGAGCCAGCCTCAGCAGTCGAAGTAACCTCTACAGTCGAAGCGGATTCCGACGAGTCAGCAGCGTAAGCAACAGCGGCGAGGACGATGGCAGAGTTAATGAACTTCATTGATTGATAATAAATTTAAAGAAAAACCAGCCCCTATTTATATTCTACTCCATACACCAAATGCTTTCACTACCATTTGTGATATGTGCCGGAAGCGGGGATCCCGATATTAGGGGAACCTCTAGATTGCTTTTTGGTTATTGGCCCAATGCTAAAGGGATAGAACGATGGATATACCGGATACAGTTTCCACGGCAGCCACGGTCCTCAATTACCGGGCGGTAAGCCAAGGGTTCTCGATCTTCGTCTTTGCTGTGACTTGGCATTGAATGCAGACGAGTAAACAAGGCAGTGATGCTGCAGACTCTCAAATGAGTCATTTCCTCAATAGGATTCGCTAAAGTGTCAAACATCGTAACCGGTGCCAAGAGATTTGAACTCGTAACCAAGCCGTAAATGGCAAGTAGAGTTAGTAGCGATTCTAAGCGATTAGAAGCAATGAGAGATGGCGCCATTCGGTTAGGTTTTAGTTGGGGAATACTGACTCTGAAATTACATAACCAATTAATTGCTGAGTTCCTTTCACAAAAGGGTATGGCTGGATAACTATGGCTCAAGTACACAATTGCAAAATTTCGTACGAAAGGAAAAACAGGAAAAAAATACGACAAGACACAGGTATATGAGAGATAGCTAAATATGGCGCCCATCCGCAATAAACGGGTGATCCAATATGATTCTCAGTTAAAATGCGTGACTGAGCAAAGTGATGTCAGTTCGGAAGACGCAGTAGATCACCGAAAAAAATACTGCTGTGTTGCTGGGTTGCAAAAGTCATTCTGAACACACAAGGTATAGCATTGATTTGCTCACATAGAGAAAGTTAAAGATTTTTTGATTTCGTAGAAAATTAAAGCGTGATCCACCTTTTATTTACCATCTTCTAATCACTGTGGATACGAATTAAGGGCTCATTTCTACGGTAGCTAGGGTGTGGGTCATCCATCAACTATCGCCATATTAAATCGTCTTCTGATGTAGGTGATTGTTTAAGTCCCTAAATAAGCCATCGCTTAGCCCTCGCAGTTATTGTTCTCGTTCACGTATGCATTATCTATCATATCTCATAAATATCATGTAATTAGGGGTCAAGGTTGTAAATTATCAAGCCTTGACCTCACTCGTCTGTTCTTGCTTCTTCTTTTCTTCTTGTTCGAGCAAAAACTTCTTCCACTCGGGAACTGGTGCAGGCTGCTTTTTCTTGATTTCATTGTCTCTCATAGACAAAAATAAGGTTCCCAACAACAAAACAACCGAAATGGCTTGAGCATATACTCTTGCTTGCACCAACTTTTGAGTCTTGGTCATGTAAGGGTCGCGATCAACCAACTTCCACGAGCCAAAAAGGGATGCCGCCCAAGCACCAACAATCAATGGATACTTGTATTCGTTAACCTGGTGAATAATCTTTTCCAGTGTCAGTAAGGAATTGAGCATGTTTTCCTTTTCCTTTTCAATCCGACGGAGGTGATCCCCTTGATACTTTTCCTTATCGAATTCCAACGAACCTTCGTCAGCAAAAAATGCAGCAACGGTAATGGTGGGCATAGCATAAAGGGCTGCTTTGACCGAGGTACTGAACTTGGCATATTGCGCCGGCCACTTCTTCTTGATACCCATGACCATGAGGGCAGAGACACCGGCACCAACAGCAACCCCCTTGAGGTTTTCAACGAGTACGTGTTGTTTGTGAGCTTCAACTTCTTCTTGGGTGAGGATCTTCATTGATGAATGGTTGCGGACTTGGGTTTCGGTTCTTTTATAATGAACCGCGACATGACGGGGTTTGGTTATATGCAGATTTTTCAATCCCGAGATGGGTAACGTCGAGTGACTATGAGACATTAACGGATAAAATCGGGAACATGTCGAGGAGGTGGAAGCAAATAGAAGTAAAAGATAGATACGGCTGGTACAATTAATAATCTGCTTTGTTTGAGCAATTAATAGAATGCTCCTTTTCAGCATTTGGTGTCTTCTACCACATCAAAGCGTCGAGTATTATGTGAAAATTAGTAATTATCTTTCTTGACATTGCTAGACAGTACAATTGATGCTTACCTTGGGAACTTATTTTCCTTTTGTCCGTGGTTAATGAACTTGAGTGCTTAAAGAATCGGATGATAAATCACGCCACACAAAGTTGCTTTTCCGGCGCACCATTATCACCGAGTTAGTACGGAGTTTGGATCAACAAAAGGCTGAGAAAAAGGAATTGCAGTATCAGCAGCAAATAAATGTCATCTCCGTGGGGTGTGTTGCTACATTACCTTGGAGAATCAGAACACTTTGCATGTTTAAACCCCTCGTTGGGTCGTTTGTAGCCGGAAATATATGAATCAGTGCGCTGCGGTTATAGCAAGCTTATATAAGCAGATTACGTCATCCTAGTTTGGCTTAATTTTTCACGCATGAGGAATATTTAAAATTTAGACTACAACATATCTCGTAATGCTCTATATTATGCAACTTTATACAATTAAACCGGTTCTCGGTTCTTATCCCGATTTCGGGCACGCTTGTTAATGAACAAAAGTTCAGAATTGATGGTTTGGTTGGGCCGGGGCAGGGTATACCTTTGGGGGATACCTTTGCCCGCCTGGTCTTCAAGAATCAGCCATACGTCTGCTTGGTTGCCCAGGTAATAGATGTCATCTTCGACCAACTTGTCATTCCCCAAGTAGAGGATTTGTAGACTCGCACCAACATTTACAATTACCAGCTTGTACCCGTACTTGGCAATACAACTAATGTCCGGCGCCCGTGGAGATGCAAGCGGCGTGTCCTTTGGGATAGTGTAGTTGATCACGTTGCCGTCCAGGGCGGTAATGATAAACCCTTCCCATTCTCCCCGGTCTTCCAGTTTGGGCCGCTGGTGGTGGCGGTGGCGCAACGACTTGAGGGTTGTGGAGTGCATTAACTGCTCAAGTCCCAGCAGCGCCGCTGGTGCCTCATCTTCCTCCGGCGGGGGCGACCGTTGCCGTAGACCAATAATCATATTGACATCAGTTAGCTCCCACCCCGCGATATTGTCATACCAGTACTGGTGTTCGGTGGCTGCGTTGAACCCGATACACCGGATTTCACGGGGGTCCCGTTCCACGCGCAAACAAATGTAATTTTTCAGTCTGGGGATGTCGATGGTGAAAGTATGCATGATGATCATTGGCGAGTCGTAATCCTCGTAGACGATACTCAACAGCTGGATCAGCGCGCACCCACAGAACTTGCAATGAGTGGGCTCTGAATGACAGACCTTAAACAGCAGCGGCTTGAACCGACCGACATTGAATGTTTTAAGGATAATTGCTGTTTGCACATCAATAATCTCGGCGCTCATGTTTTTAACCCGAACAATCATCCCCACAAACTCAACAGTGACAATGGTGGGACGATTAATCTGAATGGCCAGGTCGCGAATCACCGGAGGCAACACCGCCACTTGCTCCTTGTAGATGGCAGAGAAATCGTTTTGATTAGGCATTGGCCGCGGGGCCATCGGGAGCACATACCCAGTGTTAATTAGCGCCTGATTATAGTGGCCTTCTCGCACCGCCATCTTGCGGATCTTCCAATTGTTATTGACAACAGTGGCAATAATAAAGTCCAGGTGGTTGTTGACTTGGCACACAATCCGATCATTAACCCGCGGCGTCACCATCCGTTTCACAGAAACTAGCCGATAATCTTCAGGATAGTCGGGACCAAAAGTAAGCGCCAAGATGTTTTGTTGTTTCATTTGGCCGTCCAGGCACGAAATCACCACCATCTGGCCCGAATCAAGAACAAAGATAAACTCCGTTTTTTGCAATTCCCTCAAGTCGTCCGTGGGAGTCACGGGGAAATTTCCGTTAATCGCCAGGTTCATCAGCGTAAGCGATACCGCCAGGCCTCGCCGCAGCAGTTGCAGCAGCGCCAGCGGCACCAGTTTCTTGGTGCCTTTTTTCTTCTGCAAGATTTTACGAGCAAGAAAACCGGGCACTGTTTTGCGGCGGAAAAACAGCTCGACGATTTTTGCGCGTGGCGCCACCCCCAGAAGCGCCTTGCTGATATCGTGTGGCAACGGCTGTTCCCACGAGTAACGCAATTGTTTTCGTTCGTAACACTTGATTACCCCGTGTTTGAAGTTGATGAGAATAATGTAGTTGCCATCGTCGGAAATGTTGACCAGGTTTATGGGCCAGAACGGGGTGCCAACGGGAGGTAACGTGGGATCAAAGCCGCGTGACGGCAGCTGCGACCGGCCCAGGCTTTCGACAAGCGACGGGGTCGATTCAAAGGTGGTAGCAATATTAATGGGCACCGACTCGGGCGAAAGGGGACTCCAAATGAAAAGTTGGTGATCCAACCCCATCAGCACAATAAACAGGGTATGCAGGTTAGCCTTGATCAAGATAATGTCCAATGTGTGTGCGGGCTGGTTCAAGACGATGCTATTGAATATCTTCAGATCCTTGGTAAAGTCCTTGGCGGTGACGGGCTCGGCGACGATACTGGGGATGATCAACTTGTAGAGAATGAGGGCTAACGCGAGGATAAGAGTAAGCACCAGCGCTAATTCCAAGTAGTACAACAAAGAGTACCGTGATTCCAAGATTTGCGACAGCCCTAACGTGACGAGGGGAACGCGTTTTTCGCCGGTGTATGGAACTACCAGCAACCACTGGTAAAAGGTGAGAAGAATGAGGACAATCGAAACCACCAGCTTCATCACCTCATCGTCGCTGAAGCCCACCTTAAGCAACCACTGGGAGAGCTTACGATTGCGCTTAGAAAAGAACCGCGACACCATATTGGTCAGGTCCATAATATCGAGGTCGTCATCTTCCGGCTCGTCGTCGTCGTCCAGATCCGCCAATCTCACCAATGGCGCTTCTTTCGCGGCGCGTGCTCTCAGGGAGTCCACCACCAACACCACCACCATATACGTCAACGTAAGCACATAGTCTACCACTACCGCCACGATCAACAGCTCTACAAGCCGCAAAAAACGCAGGGTGGTGAAGGTATAGAATTCACTGGGGATGTAGGTCAGTAATGCTATTTTTCCCACAACAAATGTCATGGTTAATCGGAATAACTGCCCCAACATTGCTTGGGAAGGGCGAGACAGGGTATAGAAACGGAACAATCGATGATGGACAGGATCGTCAGAAGCTGAAAACCTATCAATGAGGCCAAATAAATGACACAGGGAGATTATGGTGACCATGAATAAGTAGGCAATGCGATTGAACGATGTCAGCGGCTCAAACACCTGTTGCCATCTCTGGAAGCCATGCATCCACGTGACGACGCCAATGGCCAGCGCCGCTACCAATGCCGTTTCTGCGATCCAGCACACAAGCACCAGCACCACCAGGTAAATCTGGTGACGATTGGAGAGGGCGAGGTAGATATAGAGATAGTATCCGATGAGAGCCACCGTCACCATCCATGTAAGCCCCGAGTAGACAATATTGTGCCATGTGGGATAGCCGGCGTGGGCACAGTAGAAGTCGACTAGTTTCCGAATGTCTTTCGAGGATTGGGTCACCTGTACCACCTTGAATGACTCCAACAACGGCAACTCCTGGAGGGAAGTGAGCACATAGACGTTTAATGTTTTGGCCATGGTTATGAGGTGATTGGTTTCCAGAATGTGGTCAAAAAACATAGCCGTGAGCGCCAGCGGCATGATATAGTTGATAAATTTGAGCGCCATGAGCAGGCTCATCGGAGTGGACGAACGCCACGTGAAAAGCGGTTGGATGATCACCGCCGATGAGTCGTTTGAAACCACCTGCTGCAGCCACAATTCTACCTCTTTGAGCGCAGACTCCGAGAATACATTTTGTGCCTCTCCTTCCACCCGGTACAACCAGTCCTGGGACACGTCCCGGTGGTACAATGAGTCCAAGTCGGTATAAACCACTGGCGGACACCCACCAAACTGTCGGGCAATCAGGGCATTGATCTGTTTTATCGAGAATTCAAACACCACGGGATATGCGAGGAGGAAAACCACCACCATTGGCGCCAACAAGACTGTCCGTGGCCAACCAAGCACAAAGTTTATCCATGCGATCACCGACTGGCGATACCATCGGCAAAACCCGGTAAAGGGTGACGGAGGCATAGTAGGCCGTGCGAGTGTTGAAAATGAAAAAGAGCGCACCAACAAACGAGTACGATAGTTGGTGACGAGGGACGATTCTCAACAATTTATGAAACAGAAGTCCGACCACAACTACAACGAGACCAATGAGAGGTGATTGTGAATATTTAGGCTGGTGGTCCTGTTTCATGGGAAAGCAACTATGGTGGAGTCGTACGATTCTCCACGGATGTCTCAAATTAAACACGAGGGACGATTACCAATGACTCTGGCGTAAATAGGAGGGGGTTCCCATCCACCAATCCCCAATAAACTTTCGACCAGAAAATTGTTCGAATTGATGCGACATTCACGATCGCGGAAATCGGATCAGGAGTCACTCCAATCTCCGGACTAGACCACAAGATCTTGGAGGAGATATATTTAGCGATTGTGTAATCGAGGGGACGGGAGCACCGTGGTTGCGATGGTATTATATCGGCAGTAGCACTTTCTTTCGATATGGCATGTTCGGTAATTGCTGTCTTACCACACAATAGTTTTGTCAAATGTCGTTCTCCCCATAGTACACCACAATGTCGAAACGGCTGGGACAATGAGTCAAATCATCAACAGGTACAACATACAGTACTCATTTGCAATGGGAAATATTATCCGTTATCTTCTGTGACTTGTTTACACACTTACTCACTGGACGGAAACAACAAAAGGAAAGAGCATACAGTAAAATGCTATCATTATTTCATTGTATATAAATTTATCATCGATTGGCATTACGATATGTGCCGCTAGCTCAAAACGATTCTCCTACGTTGTCAACTTTTTACACCTTACCCGCCAAGGTGGCAATGTTCAACAGGTTCATTTGTATAATCAAATCATCCATCTTCCCGTCCAATTTCCCCTCAGCATAATCATCTCTCAACTGAGGGTCCAAGTACTGCTGTACTTGAGCTAATCTCGCATAACTTTCTGTACAGAACCGTTTGTGGATCTTGACCAACGCCTCAAACGAGGGGTCAAAAAACGGCACCCGCAAAGCCACCAATTGAGGTAATTCCGCCTTGAGTTGATCATTTAATTCTTCGTAAATGTCCTTGGCCAACGCCAATTCCTTTTCTGCTTGAGGAAGCTTGGCCGCATCCTTGGCTGGCTTGTCAGTCAATTTCCGTACCTTGGCCTTACACAATTCAAGATCGGTCTTCTTGTGAGCCCGCTTCTTGATAGCAGCATCGGTTTCAGTAAAATAATTGGAGAAGGCGGTGATGGGATCAAGAATGGTTTCCTGCACCGGACCCACCACTTGTTCGACGGTCGCCTCTTCAAGGTCTCTAACTGTCTGAAGGTACGTCTGCCCAACTTGGGAATAGTTTTGCCCAGTCGCCAGGACACCTTGGTCGTATGGATTAGATACAATTTCGGCAATTGACACTTGGGCTGCGGACACAGACCGCAACAGATCCCGGTACCCTTTCAGTGCCTTTTGGAGAGCTTGGCCGGCCTTCCGGAGTTGCTGGTATCGTCTATCTTCGATGTCAAAATCCTTATCAAGAGCTTTGTCTCCAGCTTTTACAGACACGGGCGCCAGGGCCCGGTGGACAGCCTTTTTGAACCCGTTCCAAGACATGACGGTAAGTGGTGTGCGGAGCGCGATCGAACGAGCAAATGACGAGAGTGCCGCAGAGAAGAGACTGTCCACAAAAAGTGAAGAAGCCAGGGGAATAGGTATAATGTTTAGTTTGATTTACTACTATCCAATTCAAATCAATTCGTTGCAAAATCCAAGTGCGTGTCGCATGACCATTGGTCATGTCCACTTTGGTGGCTGCGACCATTCCGTGCGTGTAGAGTCTTGGATTCTACCTTACTGTCAAGGAAGGTTAGGAAGAAGATTTACCTTAGTAAAAATCTAATTGTATGCACAGAAGAAGTTTTTCTCATGCGGTTTTTCAACCCTGTAACAAACATAAAGGCGAAATTTACAAACAATTAATCCCGAAGTTTTGTAGGAAGTCGGCATTATAATGGCTAAAATGCCAAAAACAACAGAAGATTAAACACGCTACGCCATAGTTGACATGTACCACGGTATTTATTCCTTGTTTATTTCTCGGGAATTTCCTGTTCTGTTTCGACTGAGGCAATTGTTGGAATCGGAAAAGGAAGCCGATCCTTACAAAAGTAAGACTAGAAGGAACTTTTAGGGGTTCCATGTCTTCATACAAATCACGTCAACAAAAACTTCCATCCCTATTGTTATCATGTACGACTTGAGCGCGTCATCTCCTTAAGACCGTCAACCGGACCGCTCGCTGCTTTACATGCCATTTACGGCGCAAGTCTTCTGCCGTCTTCGCACTGTTCGTTCGGCTATGGGCGGCTCACGTGATTTTTTTGCTTCGATTGCGGTGGTCATGACGGATTTGAAACACCGCCAATGTAATTGGCTGATCCTGTTCCGAAGACGAGATTCAAAAATCACGAAATTTCATAGGAAAAGCCATAAAATAGAGTCAGAGAGAAGTATTCAGGTGCTTGTTGCTTATTTGTTTGACAATGTTGAGATTTGGACTAGTATTGAGCGAATTTAATTTCCGATGGGTGAAAAATAATAGAAAGAATTGTAGAATCAACACATTGAAATAATCGACTGTTTAAAAAGCGGAAATCTAGCCAGAGCTAGTAAACGTGAAGTGCCCAATTATCACCCATTTATTAAAACATCTCTTTATGACCGTGATGAGTCACAGGCGTCAGATAGATACCAAAAACAACATAAGAACTACCCAATTACATAGAAAAAGTACTAGACTCCTGCTATGAATCACCTCCCCTTACATCGGCACGGTTTCCCCGCCAAAAATAGCTCCGGTTTCGCTCGCCGGTACCGGCACATCTTGTACGCAGTCCCGCTCTAATATATTTAAGTTCGCCATGGCCCACGAAATTGTCAGCATGTCTCCCAGAACTCTTTACGACAAGGTCTTTGAAGACCACGTCGTCACTAAGGACGACTCGTCATACTTGATCTTTATTGATCGTCATTTGGTCCACGAAGTCACTTCGCCTCAAGCTTTCGAAGGTTTGGCAAATGCTGGCAGACAGGTGAGAAGAAAGGATTGTGTCATTTCCACTTTGGATCACAATATTCCCACGGTGTCTCGGAAATCGATGAAGGATATTGACTCCTTCATCGAACAACCCGATTCCAAGTTGCAAGTGAAGACCCTCATCGAGAACGTTAAGAAGTTCGATGTGCCGTTTTTTGGCATGGACGACCCCCGTCAAGGGATTGTGCATGTGATTGGGCCCGAGCAGGGGTTCACTCTTCCAGGTACCACTGTTGTGTGTGGTGACTCTCATACTTCAACTCATGGTGCTTTTGGGGCATTGGCGTTTGGCATTGGTACCTCTGAAGTCGAACATGTGCTTGCTACTCAATGTCTTATTCAAGCCAAGCTGAAGAACATGAGAATTTCCATCAACGGCGAATTGGCTCCTGGTATCACGTCTAAGGATCTCGTTCTTCACGTTATTGGCGTCATTGGTACTGCTGGGGGTACTGGTTGCGTCATCGAATTTGCCGGTGATGCCATCCACAGATTGTCGATGGAAGCCCGGATGTCCATCTGTAACATGTCGATTGAAGCTGGGGCTCGTGCTGGTATGATCTCCCCCGACGAAATCACGTTTGAATACGTCAAGGGGCGGCCGTTGGCTCCCTCTGGTGCCGAATGGGACAAGGCTGTTGCCTACTGGAAGACGCTTTACTCCGATGACGATGCCAAGTTTGACTATGACATCAAAATCAATGCCGCAGACATTGTTCCCACCATCACATGGGGGAATTCGCCTCAAGATGCCCTCCCTATCACCGGCAAGGTGCCCGATCCTGCTAAGGAGGCCGATCCTGCTAAGAGGGCCGCCATTGAACGAGCGCTTAAATACCAAGGGTTGACTCCTAATACTCCCTTGAAGGAACTCAAGGTCGACAAGGCGTTCATTGGGTCTTGTACTAACTCGAGAATTGAAGATTTGAGAGCTGCTGCCAAGGTCGCCAAGGGACACAAGAAGGCGGAATCGGTCAAGCAAGTTTTGGTTGTTCCTGGTTCTGGGTTGGTTAAGGCCCAAGCCGAAAAGGAAGGCTTGGATAAGATTTTTGAAGCCGCAGGGTTTGAATGGCGGGAAGCAGGGTGCTCGATGTGTCTTGGGATGAACCCTGATATCTTGGACCCTGAAGAACGGTGTGCGTCGACTTCGAACCGGAATTTCGAAGGTAGACAAGGGGCACGGTCGAGAACTCACTTGATGTCGCCGGCCATGGCTGCCGCCGCTGCTATTAAGGGTCACTTTTTCGATATCCGGGAATTCGACTACAACACTGCTGACGAACCGTCCATCAAGGTGGGCAGTGACGACGAGGACAAGGAATTGCAAGATGCAGTGTACGAACACGAAAAGCAACCCATTGACACTCTGAAGGCTGCGACGGAAGAGCGGATTGATGACATCCCCATCAAGCTGGCTGCTGCTCCCGAATCATCCGCTGGGATGGATAAGTTCACCGAGCTTACTGGGGTTACTGCGGTGCTTGACAAGGCCAATGTCGACACCGATGCTATTATTCCTAAGCAATTCTTGAAGACGATTAAGCGGACTGGGTTGAAGAACGGGTTGTTCTACGAATGGAGATTCATTCAACAAAACGGCAAGGACGTTGCCACTGACTTCATCCTCAACACCCAACCTGACACGGAAATCTTGTTGGTTACTGGTGACAACTTTGGTTGCGGGTCGCTGCGGGAACACGCCCCTTGGGCGTTGAAGGACTACGGGATCAAGGCAATGATCGCCCCCTCGTTCGGTGACATTTTCTACAATAACTCGTTCAAGAATGGCTTGTTGCCAATTAGAATCGACGAAAACATCATTTTGTCGACGTTGAAGCCGGCTGTGGACCAAGGCCACAAGTTGACTATTGACCTTCCTAACCAACAAATCAGAGACGCCTCCACCGGCAACGTTTTGGTGGAATCCTTCGAAGTGGAAGCCTTCCGTAAGCATTGCCTCATCAACGGGCTTGATGACATTGGTCTCACCTTGCAAAAGGAAGCCGACATTGAAAAGTTTGAAGCAAAGAGACGGGACAAGTTTTCTTTCCTTGAAGGCGGTTCCAAGAACATTAAGCCCATCAAGGGTTCGAAAAAGAGTGCTTACGGGTTGAAGACTCAAGAATGGTAATTATATAATGAATGCATCACGTTTGGTATGAATTGGCAATTGACTGATATTACGTTATCTTTACCATATAGTGTAAAGTTTAAAGTTGTGCCATGGATGATCAATGATAGACGGGGTTAATTACGTACAACCCAACGGTGGGGTTGTGTGCCGGGTCGTTTAAGACTTCCCTTGGACTTTTACGCATACTAATTCGACTAAAATTATGCGGACGTGGATCCTGGTTTACACGCCAAGCCCCCTGTACACGCGCGATCGCTGGTGAATAGGCTACATGAAATTTACGAGCGACGGGGTAAAAATGAAAATAAGTGGGTTTAACTGTGTACAGTATTAGTGAAGATAAACGGCTTTTGTTTGGCTTATTCAGGGCCCACGCTTTCCGTGCATAATTTCCATTTGAACAATGTGAGCACACCACTTGATTGCAGGCTTAGATATAGGCTCAATCTCACCATTCACCTACAGAAAGCAGAATCAGCCCACAATGCATGTACCACTAGCTATTACCTACTCCACAAATCCCACTCCTGGTGTCGTATGGCAAATGTATGTCTGTGCCAACTAATATATACTAAAGCGCGTCGCATCGAAAAATCGTCTTGAACCATGCCACGAATCAAGATAAAGATACTCCTTCCTATCGTTGCGCTCATATTGGTGGTAACTTACTGGCACACGCTTGAAATTAAAAAGCAGTACCATGCGTTTGTTCCCCCTTCAGTGGTGGCCCCCCAGGAAAAGCCAGTGATCGGAGGCGGAAAGGTCGCCGACAACCATTTATTTTGGAACCAAGTTTTTGGACTTATCAAGAATACCGCTCCTGCCACCGAGGGCGAACTTGATAAGGTGGTGCAATTCAACAGAGAAGATAAGGGCTATTCGAAACTGTCGCTTGCGTCGAGATTTATCATTAGTGAAGCCAACATCGAAGGTTTCCGCAAGAGCCACCACCTGTTTGTTGACAAGATGCCCAAGAAGTTGAGTGAAAGTGTGTACGAGCCCAACACTCGCGGGGTTGTGCTTATTGGTGGTGGCCGATTCTCGTGGTTGTCATACTTGGCCCTCACCAACTTGCGTGAACTTGGGCTGACTCTTCCCGTGGAGTTCATCATACCTTCATTTAATGACTTTGAAAAGGAGCGAGAGTTCTGTACCAAGGTGTTACCCCAACACAATGCTCGTTGTGTGCTTGTGCCCGACGTGCTTGGACATGAAGTGATGAACTCGTGGGAATTCAAGAATTACCAGTACAAGCCGTTGGCGTTGGCGGTTCTGTCATTTCAACAAGTTTTGTTGTTGGACTCGGACAACTTTGTGCTCGAAAACCCCGACTCGATGTTGGAGCTGGATCTTTTCCAAAAGAATGGCTTGGTTACCTGGCCTGACTACTGGAGACGGCAGTTGGGGCCCCAATTTTACAAGATCACGGGGGTAACTGTAAATGAGAAGAAGCGGGTGCGGTATAACCGGTTGCCATTGAAACACGACGCCAAGGCGACGGCCAACTTGGACGAAGAGGGCCAAAAAACCGTGCCTTACCACGAAATGGAAGGGCTGCTTCCCGATCTTTCTACCGAACTGGGCCAGTTATACATCGACAAGGCCACTCACGGCCGTACCCTCATGCTTCTGTTGTACTACAATTTGTGGGGCCCCAAGCTTTGGTACCGGATCTTTTCCTCAGGTAACCAAGGGGAAGGTGACAAGGACACCTTCTTGGCGGCTGCGCATGTTGTCAAGGAGCCGTACTACCAACTCAAGACGTTTATTAAGACTATGGGGTACCTTGACGACAGCGGGCAGTTCCAAGGGGTCGCGATGGGCCAGGCAGACCCGTTTGAAGACTATGAAAAGTTCAAGGGGGTGGAAAAGCATCCCATCGAGCCCACACAAGGCGAAACCATCAACCTGGACCCGTTGGTTATGGGAGATGAAGTGTTGGAACAAAAGTTCGGGGGCCACCTTAAAAAGAAACTCTTTGCCGTTCATTGCAATTGGCCCAAATTTGACCCCCTTGACCTTATGAAAAAACCCGAGATCTACGACTCAGAAAAGAATAAGCTCAAGTATCGGTTCTACGGTGATCTCACCTACAAAAAGCCCACCGTGATTAACGGCGCCCCCACCACTAAGGATGTTCTCTTCGAAGTAGAAAGATGGAGAGAAATCAAGATGATCCTCTGCGAGAACCGCATCAAGTTTGCCCACTTCAAGGAAGGGGACATCGAGGTGGTGTGTGACTTGGCCAAAAACCAATTGGAATGGTTGGAAAACGAAGAGATCAAGAACTAGACATCCGTGGCTATGATAGCTTATGTCTGAATCAATACGTGCATTATACATACGAACGTACATCATACAGGATCCAAAAATAGGTTAGAAAAACAATCACAAATCCTCTACCCCTATGTATGCTCATCATCCTGCCCCATTTGGCGAATGCAACCTTTAAACAATGTTTCGATACAAACCTTAAACCAACGGCACTCGGCCTGTTGTATATATCTACCATTACGGGATAATCTCACGTGGCAACGTAAATCAGCCAAGCCTCATGTGGGGCTCAATAAATGCAGGCCCCCTCATGCCCAGAAAAATGACAACGGGCGGTGGTATGGGATAAGATAACACGGTGGACAGACATGGCGTTATGGTCAATCATCCCCGAAGGTACGTTGCATGGTACTATCTATGGTTTAGAGCAAGACAGCAAGCTCAATGTGTGACAAAAGCGAGCCCAATTCGGGGTGCGGCTGTGATGAATAGGGGTGATGTGATACTGCGGAGACTTTCTCCGCTATCAGACAAAGAAAACACAAATTGTGATAACGCACCCTTACTCGTATTGGTCGCGACCCTAGTTTATTGTATTATATGATCCAACATGACGCTAAACCGATAGGCGATAACCATTGCTTGGCAACCGATGGTGGCCACTTAGCTGGTTGTTGGTTAATTGGTGAGGTATTTCGCTGGTTCTTTACATTGCGGGACTCCGCCTACTCTCCCCTAAACCTTGCATCGTTCGCCAGCTCTCTGTACCCGCGGTGCATATGTAGATGCGCCGCACAGAATTTGTCCCACATAGATAAATAGCCATCTCCCGCCTCTTGTAGAGTAATGACAGAAGTAAATGCCCTTGATGTGTATCGTCATCATTTGCCACCGTACCGCCTGTTGTTGAATCCCACCGTTCAATATGACTATCGCATCCATCTGTTTGTGCCGTTGAGCAAGATTGACGTACAGAACTTGTCCCAGGTGCTCGAACGACTGGGAACGTTTTCAAAGAAACCCATGAAAGGGGCATTGATGAATTACCGCCTGTTGCTCTCCGATGTTGGACGAAGTATTAGTCGCATTGGCAAACGTTCCAACCAGGCTCTGAGAGCCCCTAGTATCAAGTCGGCGCCGGCGCCGGCGCCAGCTCCACTTACCATTACCAGTCTTCCCCCCGAGCTCATCGATTACATTGTCGAATTTATTGATGACCGACATACCATGTTGGACTTGATGTCTACCTGCAAGTTGATGTACTCAATCACTAAGCCCCACTTTTACCAACATGTGGAATTTACCAGCACCTACCGGTTTGCCCAGTTTATTACTTATTTACGGGTGAATTCCACCGTTGGCGTGATGATCGAACTGGTGGATTTGTCTAAGATCGAACCAGGAATTTCCCCCGAAAAGGTGGATGCCATGTTGGATCTGGGTGCTACATCATTTACTGAAGCATCATCACAGGCGCTAGCAGGATGGAGGGACTGGAAATTCAACAACAACCCGTTGTACGCAAAGTCTCAGCCTGTGTCGCTGGCATCCACAACTCTGATTCCCCAAGTGCTAACCAAAACCGTTTCCAACGAATCAACAGCACTGGGACTGTCTCGTTCGCTTCGGTTTTTCAAGCGGCGGAAGCGGTCTCGCCTGGCGCCCCCGTTGCCGGTGGTTGTCAATAGGGTGGTGACATCAGTGAGGCCCCAACCACAACGGAGAACGTGTACACGGCCACAGCCTCCTATTTTGAATCTTCGTAGACGAGGCCATCCCCGCATTAACAAATTTTTGGTGGACTATGCTACTGCCAAGGATGTACCAGTAGGGTCAATTGTCCATCTTATCAACTTATGTCCTAACCTCCGCAGACTTGACATGGGCAACTTGACGATTTCGCAAGATTATCAGATTTGTCCAGGAACTACACACAAGTACCAAACATTTGATACCATGAACAATTACGTTCATTTTATTGATTCTCACGTCGACATACTCAATGGGTCGATGAGGCTGGTTCCTACTCCTCCCACTGATTATTCGTCGGCGCTGCTGATTATTTCAACGTTTAGACCGCGGTACAACTCATTGTTGCCTCCCCTCCAGCCTATCCATGATTTAGCATACTCGAAACGGGGTGATGGGCGAGTATTTTTACTGGATTTATCGGTCAAATCGCTCAACAGCGACCATTTGTCGTCAACTGGCCAGCAGGAAGTTTTATGGCTGGCGTCTAACCGTGAGCTTGATTATATCAACCTTCTGCTGATGATTTGGCTCACGAAACCAATGGCAGCAGACTTTTTGAAACAATTTGTGCTGGTGAGTGAAGTTGATGAAGTCAACTGGGAAGAACCCGATCTAGATGATCTCAACGAAGAAGACACTCCAGAGCAGAGGGCAGAAATACGCCGATACTATCAACCAATTGTGATCGATTTGACTGATCTGGGAATGTATAAACTGTTACCTTGGGCGAAGCGACTCGATTTGCGGACTTTCGAAGGGTGTAAGCTATTGAGAGAAATAATTGAGGATTCTATACCCGATCCAATCCAAGAACTCATACGTCGGGAACGGGTGAGACGAGGTCGGGTTGGTGAAAATTATTTCGGCTAGAATGGAATATACGTACTGGCACAGTTCACGACATACATAGCGACATTTGGACATTCGCTAGGGGATCACTAGCTAGGCCACAGGCATGACGGTGGATATCAAAAATTAGCAGCAACCGTATACAACACGGTTTGGGGGCTATTATACCAAGGTAATGTCGTGGAGATATTTGTCGCTATAAGGAATGAGGTCACGAAAGCTGTTTCGGGGCAACTGAAACAGGGCAAACCTTAAACCAGAGAATAGTACCCAAAGACAATATGGTTATTGATAACAATACTTGACACTATCAATAGCAATCGGAATATGATACCCATTGCTTGCTATGATCGTGAATCCCTATTCCAAAAGTGGTCAAGGATTGTGTCAGTTAGACTCTCATTACAGGGTGAAGAAATCGTCTTTATCACCTTTCTATTTTAAGGTTTGCCAGCCATCGGTTGGTAAATTTGCAGGTGTGTAGTAAAGTTGTACAGGGTATTGACTGATATTTACATCGATATTAACTATGTACAACGAGGAGGAATGACAATTAAATGGCAAGAACAATTAAAAGAAATGAATAATTCAATGAATATCCTTAATCTGAGAACTGCTATACATTTCGAAACGACGATGCCCAGTACGTAACAAATGCTCAATCACCGAAAATGACTTTTTTGGAAGGTGCTGATTCCGACGGAAGGCATCACGGATGAACTGACGCCAGTGTTCTTGTGTCTCCTTAGGCTTTGTCCGCACCATCCGGAACGACTGACGGTAGAGCCGGAGCACATCCCGTTGTAACCCAGAAAGACGGCGAGCCATGATGAATTAGTTCGCACGCTCTCCACAAAAGCCGCATAAACAGTTTAGGTGGGAATGTAATGGACAGTGGTTTTAAACGGTTTTTTGGAGGCTTTATCAGTGTACATTTTGTATTGCCAACTTGTGAATCTTACTTTTTTTTTGGGCTTATTGGCATTAGCCAATTGATGACGGGCCTCGTTTAATTTTCTATTTTCACCGTGCCACCAGGTGAAAATGACAATGATAATAAGAATCTTGAGAGAATCACTCATGTTGTTGTAAAGGAAATGCTTCCTATTTATCTTGATTTTTTCGTCCAATTATTAGTCATCGGCAAGGATCCGCCACATAATAACTTGTCATTGATACGAGACTTTAAGAGAGATTGTGAACTATAGCTCTTGTAGAAAACTATGTATCTGAGTAGATAAAGAAAGGATACAACGTTCCCAAAAGTTTGATTATCATTCTTTCACTAGATATACAATGTATATTCACTCTGACGCATTTACGAAAAGTTCGTAACTGGATTTTCCCCGCTCAATCTATAACACTGCCAAGGGATGGAAACAGCATACGAGGGGGCACACTTGCACAGGGCACACCTGTGATGCTCGTAATGATATATGTAATTGCTTGAATTTAACCGACAGAGATTCACCAAATGTTATCATCAGGTGCTAGTGGGAGAAATATATATAAACGGGAAATGAATGTTGCAGAACGCACGAGAAATAGAAATGACCATTATCTTCCCTACCAATATCTCTAATGGTTACTTTTTCTCTTGTCACTCTAGTGTTGACTATCGCCCTCTTCTCACACATAAAGCCGCACAGCTAACAACAAATACCGGATCACCATACAAACACTATGCAGCCACCACCAACCCCATCGGAAGCACGCAATATAACCCATCACCTACGACTGATTATTATTCATTCCCTTGATAACTTTAATTATGGAAACGCCGAGTTTGCTGCCGAGCAGTTGCTCACCAGTGATCCTCATAATCCCGACCTGATCTACCTATACTGTCTCCTGTTGGTGTATCAACAGAAATTTAGAGGTGCCTACAGCAAATTATTTGAGGTGGTGGCCAATGCCGACACAGTGACCCATCTTGGGTGTACCTATCTTTTTGGTCGATGTTGTTTGGTGCTAGAAAAATATAAGGAAGGGATCTACCAATTAACCAAAGGGGATTATCTTTACAACGGCCGTGATAAGATTTGGACGCTACTTCAAAAGCACGAGTACGAGTCCAATCGGCTGATTTATCCTGACGCCCTGGTGATCTATCATTTATTAGGTGATTTGTATAACAAGTTGCACGATGTCAAAAATGCTGCTGTCAATTACTGTCAAGCATTACATCGTAATAAATTTGATTTCGAAGCATTCCAAGAGTTGTGCAAGTTGGGGGTGGATGTCAAGACTAAAGCTGTTTTTGACAGCACAATGTCCATACTGGAATTGTTTGTTAGCGAAGACTGGCGGGACGAGGAGGATGATATTGTCAGTCCCCCTCGTGCCAACCTTACCTTTGACCGTTCTTTGAAACGGCTGTCACAGGTGAATTCAGAGTTTCCCAAACCAGTAGCTAAGCCTTCATTTAAGCGGTCGGGATTGACATCAGCAAACACCTCGCTAGGCGTGATTCCGTTAGCATCTCCTGATCGAGGGTCGCAGCTAGCATCAGCCTCACAAACTGTGCGAGCTTACCTGAAACCTACTAGACTGACTCTGGGGGACGGCCTTCGTGAAACTGAACGGGCGGAGCAAGCATTGGCTAAACAGTATTTGGTGTTAGGTCGAGCATTCAAAGCATTATGCCGCTATGATTGTTACAAGGCTATTCGTTTACTTGAACTGTTACCTGAAAAAGAGCGAAATATTCCGTGGGTATTGGCAAAACTTGGCAAGTTGCACTACGAAATTGTCAATTACAACCAGCTGGAATTTTATTTTACCAAACTTCGTCAGTTAGATCGCACTCGGTTGGAAGATATGGAGTATTTTTCGACTCTTCTTTGGCATTTGCACAAAAAGGCGGAGCTTACATATTTAGCCAACGAGCTCCACGATTTGGACTCAGAGCTGCCAGTGACATGGTGTGCCATTGGCAACTTGTTTTCGTTGAATAGGGAGCCAGACGAAGCGATCAAAGCATTTAATAAGGCAACCAAGCTTGACAAACAGTTTACCTATGCTTATACTCTCAAGGGACATGAATATTTCTCCAACGATAATTACGAAATGGCATTTGAAAACTTCCGTATTTCATTGCTTATCGATGTTCGTCATTACAATGCCTTGTATGGTATTGGCATGGTCTATTTGAATTTGGGAGACTACCAGAAGGCTGACTACCACTTCAGGAAGGCGGTAGGCATTAATCCGATTAATATTATCTTGATCTGCTGTGTGGGGATGGTATTTGACAAATTGGGAAAGAAGAATTTGGCATTACGCCAATACGATTTGGCATGTAAACTTCAACCACTTAACCCATTGCCATTGTTTAAAAAGGCTCAACTATTGTTTTCGTTACAGCAATTTTCCGAGGCACTCAAGTTATTTGAAACGTTGAAAGAATTGGCCCCAGACGAGGCCCTGGTGCACTTTTTGTTGGGACAATTGTACAACATCCAGAATGACAAATTCAGTGCTATACGAGAATTTACAATTGCGCTCAACTTGGATCCAAAAGGGAATTATATCATTAAAGAGGCTATGGAGCTGTTGAAGGATTAATAAGAAGAGAAGAATAAAACTAACTCAGGCATCAACTGAGATAATTCTGGAACATACCACTTAAAATTGGATCATACGCACTTCTACCAAATTTCATTACATGCTTTGTAGCCAATCCCACAGTTCTAGCTATTTTTTTTGCTGGTGATTAATATTACAATACATATTCACATTAAATCAAACAATTAATAATTGTACTCCCCGAAAACTTAATCAGACTTTTCCACCTTCTTCTTCTTCTTTTCCTTCTTTTCCTTCTTAGACTTTTCTTCGGACTTTCTCTTTTTCTTCTTGGGGACCTCTTCCTTCACTTCTTCAACCTCTACTTCAGCTTCTTCCACTTCAGGAACAGCCACATCAGCCACTTCAGGAGCTTCTGGTGCTTCGGCTCCATTTTCAGTCAAGCCCAGCTTGTATTCGGCCAATGCCTGTTGGTAAATTTGCCATTTCCCTTCATATTGGGCCTTGAACTTAGCCTTAACATCATCAGGCTCATTGCCCCATTTTTCAGACACAACCTTGGCAAACTCAACGTTAGTATAAGGGCTTTCACCCGAATCCTTACGGGATTGGACAACCTCATCTCTGACGGCATCACGGTACAAAAAGAACAGGGTGACGGGCTTCTTGGGAGCATTGGGGTCTCTGGGCTTCCGTTGCTTCCGTTGCTTCTTTCCTTCTTCGACAACTTCTTCAACTTCAACCTTGGGCTTGGTGATGTCACCAACCAATTCAACCAGCTTTTGAAGAGCAGAGGAGAGTTCGGTAAGCGAATCAGAGTTAGCAACACCCAGCGATTCTAGGGCATGGAAATGGTCAATGGTTGCATCGATGGCTTCGGCACTGAGCTTGCGCAATTCAGCGAGCTTGGACACAAGCGCGTTTTTGGTGAGCTCAACTTCAGTATTAGCAATAACCATGGTCGTTGGTTAACAAAATTTTCGCACTCCGTGCAAAATTTTGGCACGGGTTTAGCAATGATGCTTCCTGCAGGACAACGGTTAGCCAACCAGCCATGGTATCGAAATTTTAGGGATAGTAATTATTGACCTTGGCCGAATCAAGATATTTTTTACAATCAGACAATAAACGTAATGCTGGCTTAATTGTGTAACGGCAAGACCAATAATACACCGGTACCTTAGGATACTTGTCAACTAAAACTGGTCAGCTATATTATTTTACGAAGAACACACGGATCAGGGAAAAAATGGCTTAACTACACTCAATCCAAATTCGTAACACTGCCACTTGCATGCATCGGTATTTATTTAAGTAGCGATACACGATCCTTGATTACGCTAAAGTACGCGTCTTGTAGATACGCCCTTTAAGGACGCAACACGCGTCCATTTTTCGAAACGTCCTTCCTGGATCTACATATTTGACGACGTTGTTATCATTACGGAAGCTATCATAATAAACCTGATAAGCCTGGTGTAATATGGTCCAAGTTTGATGGAGTTCCTTAATTTATTTCTCTAATGAATACGAGACAAAGATACAACGAGATGTTAACTTCATAGCATTTCAAATTGAGGGCTTTTAGAAATTTTTCAACTACACTAACACAGTTATAATAACAATTGTGGAACATTTAGTGCGGAAAAAACAGCCAGGTGGGGTGGAATTTTGTGTAGAAGCAAGCGAAATACCGTAAATGTCGTCTAGACATCTCAAAATAAAATATTTATTGAACAAACAGGAGCACACAGTTTCCTTAAATGGTTGGTGTTTTATTAACTATTTTCAAGTCAGCTGGTGACATGCGCTCTCAAGTCAGACTTTGAATCAAGCAACAAGAGACCTGCACATGATGAGTAAATTTACAAACATGTTACGGGCTGCCAAATATGGAATAACTTGTCCTGGCCAGGGTATAGTTCTGCCGGGTCTTCTTGTACCTTTTAAGGACAGCAATATACAGCATTGGCTTGATGAGGTGGATTCTGCTGTGGGCTACAACCTACTGAAGCATCTAATGGATGGTTCCGATACTGAGTTCTTGAAGAATACCGCCAATGCCCAACCGGCAATTGTTGCCACCACCTACATCATTTCCAGAGTGTTGGAACGAGATGCTGGGCCCATCATCCCCAAGGCATCTTTTGTATGTGGTCATTCGTTGGGTGAATACTCTGCATTGATGCTTGCAGGGGTAATTTCCTTAGAAACTGCACTCAAAACAGTTAAACTAAGGGGTGAATTGATGGGAACGATGCTGGGATTTGGATTTGGCATGAAGGCGCTCTTAATCAAACCGCAAAATTTTGATCAGGTAGTGAAAAAGTGCTTAGAGCTACGTTGTCTTGCCAATATTAACCTGAAAAACCAGATAGTCATTTCTGGTCGACTTGAATACCTTAATCATTGCATTGACGAAATTAATAAGCCAACAAAATTGTTGGTCAAGGCAGTGGAGTTGCCAGTACTGGTGCCTTTCCACAACGACATCCTTCAACCAATTGGCGAACAAATTGAATCATTTATGGTTGGTCTGGTGATAAAAGCTCAGGAAATTCCCGTCATCAGTAATGTATCAGGACTCCCTCTGACCGAGGCGAAGGCTACAGTTGCAAACACAATTGAGGGGAATTCCCAGCCAGTTAGATGGACAGATACCCTACTGTTTTTGGAAGATAATGTTGATGTGGTACTCAATCTCGGTCCCGGCCAAATTGTCCACAACTTGGGCAAGAACCGCAAATTCACCAGTATCGCCATAGACCTGCCCGAAAGCATTCGACTGCTTGCACAGGGCTCGTGATACGCGATCACGTGATCGCATCGCAACTATAAATACCGCGAAAACCCCGACCAAAAACCATCATTCAACAGCATTATGATTTTCATAATTCGGGGTTTTCTTTGGTTTAAACCCTGGCGAAAATCCTTGCGAGATTAAACATCACACCGTTTGAGTCAGCCATTTGCACCATACTTATGATTGATATAGAAGAGTGTGAATATTCCAACACTAGATTATAACGTAGGAACTGGTATAAACGTGAGCACAAGGCGTGTAGGATGTGCTTTACCTCAGCACTGTTCCTAATGTTTGTTTGTGTACTTCTGATTCTATGATGTGACGCTGACACAATACTTGTTGTATATTTGTGATTCTATGATGTGACGCTGACACAATACTTGTTGTATATTTGTGATTCTATGACGTTAATTGTTGTTCTAACCCCCACGCTACCAATTTCTTGTAGCCCTCAACAGCCCTGTACAAATCTTCCTCTTCAACAAATTCATCATCACCATGAGCAACATGAATTGAGCCCGGTCCATATAAAACCCGTTTCTTCAAAGGAATAGTCAACCGGGGAACATCAGTGGCGTATGCCAACACAATCAGTTCAAACCCAGGAACATCATAATCCAACTTCACTTCAGGAATGGTTGCGAAAAGTTCAAACTTCAAGTGAGGCTTGCCTTCTACTACCAGTCTCACCAATCTGTCAATTTCATCAAGATCAGCTGCTACTCGAATGAAGCATTCAGCATAAGCGTTGGCGGGAATCACGTTAGCCGCCACCCCACCAGCAAATTTGCCCACATTTAACGTCAGCGGACCAAGCAATTCACTCGAAGGATATTCCAATGCCATCAATTCCGCCAATACGGGAATGAGCGCTTCGGACGCGGAAATCCCAAGCTCCGGATATCCCAGATGCAGGGCCTTACCGGTGGCATTAAGGTTGAACATATAGTTTCCTTTATGGCCTACTCCAAGCTTCAATTCAGTGGGCTCGCCGAAAAGACCCACTTCCCACTTTGCACCTAAATTGTTAGCAGTATCCATGCCAATGCCATCGACTTCTTCACCCACAACATAAAGCAACGCTACATCTTCGGGTCTTCCCAATTCACAAGCAGCGGCAATTTGCGCTGCCACCAGCGCTTTGGCGTCGGTTGACCCCCGACCTAACACTTTATGGCCTCTCCTAGAGTACGGAATGTACGGGGGAACGGTATCCATATGAGAAGTAAGAAGAACTTTGGCATCACGGGACCCTTGGTATGCATAAATATTGTATCTTCCAGGACTCACAATTTGTTTCTCGACGGTGTATCCCTCGTTGGAAAGATAATCGAAAAGAAAGTCAGCAACTTCGGCTTCATTGGGGGCAATCAGCTCAATTTCAACCAATTTGCGGTGGAACCCCACAAGGTTGAATTCGTGATTATGCAGTGGGAGAACCACTTGTGCTGCCACTGACGCAATCAAGCTGACAAGGGAAAGCTTCATGACTAATTCGCGGGGCGCGAATGAGAGTTTAAAAGTTTTATATGAGATGGTGAGATTTGTATGTCTTATGTAAGTAATGAATATTTGAATGATATTTTTGAATTGTTTGAATTATATATAGTGTGTGAAGTTGACATTAGATGCTTGAACAGGGAATTATGATTATGTGTTTTCCTCACGCTCTTTTCTTTCACTATTGACAGATATGTTCCAGCACTGGAAGGTTATCCTTCAAAGGTGATATCGTTTCATATTACAATATTAAACAAGGTTGGGTTTGCAACCATTCATGGGAATCGGGCCACTTTCCCACCTGGAATGACGCACCGCTTCTATTGTGTTTACATCATTCATCATACTTAATGTATTCAGTCGTCAACTAAAATCACTACAGTGGCTGTGAATCAATTTTCGGGTAACCGGATATGTCCATTATCAAGCTATTAATCAGCCGCACAATTTCGACGCACCATCATGGCACGACCGAAGGTAAGTATGATCTATCAATAGCACTAATGGCAGAGGAGATGACTGCCATGAAGTTGATATATATCAAATTATTGGACACTAATGATAGTATATCCTTCTTGTTCGTCATGGTGAATCGGCAGCCAATATGGACAAGTCTGTCAATCGTCATACCCCCAACCATGCCGTGGATTTGACGGAAACGGGGATAGAGCAGGCACTAGCGGCGGGCCGTGTACTCCGTCAGTTTCTTGAACATGAACTGTTCGACAAACCCGATACTGGCTCTACTTGTCCGGCTCGGCTGGTGTGTTTCTATACCAGCCCCTATAATAGGGCACGTGAAACTTGCAAAAATATCTGTCAGGGGATTGAAGATATGGATAATGTTAGCTACAGAGTGTACGAAGAGCCTCGGATGAGAGAACAGGATTTCGGGAATTTTCAGCTGACCCCCGATGAAATGGAAAGGATTTGGCAAGAACGAGCCCACTATGGGCATTTTTTCTACCGGATTCCTCATGGGGAACTGGCGGCAGACGTATATGACCGGGTGGCGCTGTTCAACGAGACCCTTTTTCGGAAGTTTCAACGGGATGACTTCCCCAATGTTCTTGTACTCGTTACCCATGGGATTTGGGCACGAGTATTTCTTATGAAGTGGTTCCGCTGGACTTATGAACAGTTTGAGGAGTTGCGAAATATTCCCCATTGCAAGTTCTTAGTCATGAAAAGGAATGACGATCTACGTTATTCATTAAAGACACAGTTGGCCCGTTGGGACGATATCAGTGACGAAGAAGAGTTGGAGGGTGATGTAGCTGCAGAGGTCACAAGTGAAGTAAGGTTTAATTCCCGTGGAAAATTGACCCACCCTGAAGATATGGATATTAAGGCGATTATTGATGCCCAAACCGAATCGATAAAGGAATTGAGACAAAAGAATCGTCAAATGAAAGCCAGATATGAGCGGGTGCGGGATCACTCGCCTTTGATTCCGAAGTTAACCGGAAGCCTAGATGATCTTAATGCAGAAGACCACTTGGCAGATCATGAGAATGGTAAAAGTAGAGTGGACAAAATTGTCAAATAGTAAACTGTAATAAATAAATAGACTATCGAATGATTAAATGCTTCGCTATAGTAATACTTCTAATTGCTGTGTCCTCTATCTAGGGTATAAGGTGAGGCGCATCACAGATAATTAAAGTTAACTTTACTTTCGTTCAGGTAGCTATGCGAAAACGGTTAGAATTAACAAAAAATTTCGACATGCTAGTGCTAGGTATCGTGTCCCATCGATTAATTAGTTGTTTGCTTATTCACATCTTACATCTGATCCATTCACATGACCAGAACATATACAGTAATTTAAATCATCCACTTGCTAACGCCCTAACATTGCCAATAGTCTCTGTGTAATTTTGAAATCAGTCGTTTGTGAATCAATCATTTTTAGCAAATTAGTCCTCTTCAAATCACATCCTGATCAGTCCACTTCTTAGGATTCTCTACAGGTTCCAATGTAACACTATTGAATTGATGTTTCCAGAAAACTAATTTCATTAATAGAATACTCCATGGTAACGATTACCGTGGAAATCACATTCTTCCTCGGCACGGTTTTCCGAAGATGTCACTGTACATCCTCTTTACCGAACCATCCTGCATACACACGGTACCCCGGCGGTATCGGATTAGAGTCTTCCTACGTTACCCCATTTTTTTTTCAACACACATACAACAATCATGGCTAGAAAATTCTTCGTTGGCGGCAACTTCAAGATGAACGGGACTACCAAGTCCATTGTCGATATCGTCGAAAACCTCAACAAGGCTGAATTACCCAAGGACGTCGAAGTTGTGATTTCGCCCCCCGCCCCTTACTTGGCTCTTGCCGTTGCTGAAAACAAGCAATCCACTGTTACTGTTGGTGCTCAAAACGTGTTCCACAAGCCTGAAGGTGCTTTCACTGGTGAAATTGCCGTTACTCAGCTTAAAGATATCGGAGTGAAGTGGGCCATTATCGGTCACTCTGAGCGTCGTACCATTCTTAAGGAAAGCGACGAATTGATTGCTGAAAAGACTAAGTATGCCTTGGACAATGGCATTGACGTGATCTTGTGCATTGGTGAATTGTTGGAAGAACGGGAAGCAGGTAAGACCATTGAAGTTTGCGCTCGTCAATTGCAAGCTGCCATTAACCTTATTAAGGACTGGAAGAACGTGGTGATTGCTTACGAACCCGTGTGGGCTATTGGTACTGGTAAGGCTGCCACCCCCGACGACGCTCAACAAACCCACAAGGAAATCCGGGCCTTCTTGAGAGAAAAGATTGGTGCTCAAGCTGACGAAGTCAGAATCTTGTACGGTGGTTCTGTTAATGGTAAGAACGCCACTTCGTTCAAGGACAAGGCCGACGTTGACGGGTTCTTGGTTGGTGGCGCTTCGTTGAAGCCTGAATTTGTTGACATCATTAAGTCGAGATTGTAAGTTTCATAAAAGAAATAGTAAGTGATGCGGTAAACTAAACAACGCTGTAGAATCTCAGATGATTTAGACTCTATTTCAATATGCTCACATGTGTTATTAGGATTTATACAATTTAATATGGGAACCAACGTCTTAACTTCATTTAAAACTAATGTACAAGTCAGGGATTTCCTTCACCTCGCAACCCCTCTTGGTAGCCTCGTCCAACCCCGCAGCTTCATCTTCGATATCCTTCTTTACCTTGTCCCCACCAAATATAGGGAATTGGTGACTTTCACCATCTTCTTCATAGCCTAAACTAGGGGTTCCAGGAGTCAGCCCCGTCATAAACGTAGTGACATCAATCAAATTGTCCAGCAAGTCATTGACAATCCCAGTTAGTTCTTGTTGGCGCTGTTGTTGTTGCTTTAATATCTTGGCCTCCTGTGCCAGAGTATCATATTGCTGGTCAAGAAGGTGAGTGTTTTCATTGACAGAGTCATCTTGGCTATTACCACCGAGGCAACACGAGAGACACTGGCCCATGACGATTCAGAGATTCAGATTGCGAACGCTTCAAATGCGTGGGGCTGGCTGGCTGTTCGTTCGATAGGGAAAAAAAGGTGAGAGATTTTATTACCAACAGGCTTCGAAACTTACCATTAGAAGTCATAGTGAAAAGGAGACATTGATATTTTATGAAACATAAATTAATGATAAGAAAGAGATGTTGCCTTGAAAAATTGATACTGATGTTTGTGTTCCATATTTGAGCATACACAGTAACGAGATAGGGGAAAAAAAAAAAAAAATGGGGCACCTTTGGCAATGGATAGCAGGATCTATTGAAAAACTATAACCATAAAGCCAATTTCTGCTGAATTCCAACCCTAACTGAAGAATTGACCAAAAGATAAAGTGGAACCTTCTCTATGCATGTTAGCTATTATTCACATAAGGCATAACAAGTTTTATTAGATATTTCGCTTAGTTATCAGCAAATTTTCACTGCATCTTTCGTGACAGTTTACGTCATTGTGGCAAGTCTCAAGCGATGCAGAATTTGTCATCATTTTTTACATGGTTAAGTTAACTGATACAAAAGAATACTAGCTATTTTAATTTTGTGGTGTTGCTTTTCTAATATCGTTACATTCCGGATTCAAGTAATTTCCCTTTTCTTTAATTGCAATGGAACGTGGTCAAAAAAAACAATATTTGAAATATTTTTAGTTGTACAGAACTCAGCTTAGCTAATCACGCCAGATGCCATGTATAAATAGCTTGCCACAACTTTTCAGGCATCAAAAATGACTATTGAAAACTCGCCTATCACTGTTAAGGGGTTCGGTGTCGATGCCACCGAAAACTGGAATAAGCCCAAACTTGTACAATACGACGCCAGACCATTGGGACCTAAAGACATTCTTACTGAAAACGAATGTTGTGGGTTGTGTGGGTCGGATATCCACACTTTGAAGGGAAATTGGGGTCCTTTGAACCGGTCTGACTTGGTTGTTGGTCACGAAATCATTGGTAAGGTGATTGCTAAGGGCAATGATGTTAAGGAATTTGCCATTGGCGACCGGGTTGGTATTGGGGCGGCAGCCTTTTCTTGTGGTGAATGCCACAGGTGTGAGAATGACGATGAACAGTACTGTAAGAAAGGTACCGGTACTTACAATATGCCAGATGTACACTTTGGTGACGGTTATGTCACTCAAGGGGGTTACCTGTCTCACCTGGTTGCTGATGAGCAACATGTGTTTAAAATTCCTGAAGGAATTGAATCGGTGCATGCCGCTCCATTGATGTGTGGTGGTCTTACCGTGTTTTCTCCTCTTGTTAGAAATCTCGGTGAGAATGCTCAAGGAAAGAAGGTATTGATTATCGGCCTTGGGGGTTTGGGACACATGGCGGTAATGCTAGCTGCTAAAGGTTTAGGGGCCACTGTGGTGGTCTCTCTGAGAACTAAGGGCAAGAAAGACCAGGCCATTGAATTAGGGGCATCGGACTTCATTGCTACAAAGGAAGATCCCAACTGGGCCGAAAAATGGGCAGGTCAATTTGACTTGGTTTTGAATTGTGCCCTGGGTATTGACGGCTTGGACTTGCCCCTGTACTTGTCGGTGTTGAAAGTAGGCAAGCTGTTTGTTACCGTCGGTGCTCCCGCCGTGTCTGACACTTACACAGTGATGCCTTTCCTGTTGATCACTTCTGGTGCTTCCATTGGAGGATCATTGTTGGGTTCAAAGAAGGAAGCACAATTGATGCTTGAGTTAGCGTCGAAGCACAATATTCGTCCTTGGATTGAAGAAGTTCCCATTTCTGAAGATGCCTGTGGGACGGCTTTGAGCAGATGTGATGATGGTGACGTGCGTTACCGGTTTGTTTTCACTGAGTTTAAGAAGGCATTTGCCTAGAATAGAATTGGGTGATGAAGAATGTATATAGATTGGAAGGTAACGTAAAGATAGATCATTTATTGCTGTATATGAGCATGTAAACTCGGGTTAGACAATGTCCAAACTCATCAGCCTAACTCAATTGGGGGGTATGGTTGTAGTTCAGACATTGCTAAGATAATTTTGAGTACTTCCCTTTCCGTTGTCCAAGAATTCGATGGAATAACTCCTTCGCTTTTGGCCGAATCTGGAATCTGGTTGGGCCTATACGCATCACATTTCAAATAGTCTGGGGTTCTATCTATTATATCGAGTGATTTTCTATCTCCGGCCTTATGAAAAAAAAAAAGAACCAGGCCCCGCTCGGTTGGGCCCGGCATTTGTTTCACTTGCCGCGGTGAGATATTTTTACATACTACTCCGATTGATGCAGAACGATCTGGGGTCTGGGAGCACCAACCCTTGCTTTCAGAAATCCCGTTATTGTAGATCGGCGAACCATAAAATTCACCTAGACCCTTTTAAGTCCACCTATGAAACTCATCTCCTCACGCCATATGCAACTATCAACCTTAGCAATCTTTGAAAGATCTGGCCCAAAAATCGATCACCATTACGTCTTGCATGTTGGCATTAGCAATAGGGTCTAGTAAGATCTACAAATCAACAATCTACAAATCAAAGTTGGTACCACCGAAAGTTCCCGGTTGGTAGATAACCATCCACTAGTTGCGCAGAATGTTCTTTAACCTACTTGGTTGATAATGCACGATTGACGTGAACTTTAATGATATGATTTTCCACCGATGACTGTAGCTTTAGGTCACTCGATATACTGCAGCGGCAAAGTCAATCGAATGTCGAAGTCTTCTTGGAAGCTTCCGATTAAGTTGACGTCATGCCCGCTGCTACATTGTATTGATGTATGCGGGGGAATATTCGAGAGACTTCCGGTACAAACTCTTGAGCAAGTTACGGTCAGGAAGGGGGTTGAAAAGTCCAATTATACACCTCTTAGCCTCAAATCTAGGATCAATCCAACTTTGGCTAGATATACCCCTTTTGATTCCCCTTGCTTGTCTAGTACCACTACTGGTTACTATTGTTCAGTGCATACAATCGGTCACATCTCTGCAGTTACGAGGTACTCCCGTCCAAAAAATAATCAAGCTACGTGACCGCAATGTCAGATAAGCAACCTTGGCTCTGACCATAACAAGGTGAATTTTTTTGTCAGAAAAAGAGTAGTATCGGGCACAGTTCACCAAGATACCACCTACGCAGCTCATTTACCGCCCTACTCTGCGGTTGTTTCCATCTTCAACTCTCCCCGAATCTCCCGTGACCCCTTTTTTCTTGCGCACCACTCCACCTGGAACCGACTTGCCCCGCCAATATATAGTCAATAACCAGCAACACACAGCATTTATCGAAAATTTTTGAAAACAAATGTCTGCGGCTCGAGAGAGACAGGAGCCTCCACCCCAGGGGGTGCAAGCATCATACCCGCTAGCATCCTCTCAGTTATCGCTGCGGCCTAGAGGCGATCTGATTTACTTGCCGCCCCCAATTGCTTATGATCAACCGGCACTGGGACTGCGGTCGAATCTGTTCTTTTCCCAGTTGGTGAACATGCCCCCCGGCTCGTCGGTTTCAGGAGCCAGTAGCTCCGGCGGCCCAGCACTGGCGCCGGCGTCAGGACGGTCGAGACAACGTCAACTATCGATGTTTGCTGACCTGATACTGGCGGAAGAAATTGAGCAGCTTATGAAACAGCCTATGGATATATTAGCCTGGGACCCAGTGGCCCCGCCTACCCCCAATGTCCAGCAACAAGGGCACTCGACCGGATCGTTTTCAGATATAATTCAACTGATGATATCACTGGGGCTGATTGACTTTAGTGGAATGTCTCAGGCAGAACGTCGTGACTCCATCATTAAGATATTGCTGGATCCCGTGCAGCGCACTCGGTTCCAGTCGGTGGCGAATACGACGCCTCAAGCGACAAAGTTAAAGGAAGACATTTTCGGCGGCATTCCTCAGGAAAAGGAATCTCCCACTAGTCAACGTGAAGAGCCTCAGTCTCCCCGTACTCTGCCACAGTTTACTCGGGCACAACTCCCAGTGCCTCCCGCCCCAGTCCCTGCACAAGCACAACCCCCAGTTGCCCAGGGATCTGGATACCCATACCAGCAGTTCTACCAGCAAACGCTGCCGATGGAAGGCTTCTTCAGACAGCCGTCTACTTCGATGGCATCTTCAGCTCAGTTCCAATCGCCCCAGTACAAGCAGTCGACCCAGCAGCAAAAATCACCTATCCAAGGGTCTCCGGAGATCAATGGGTCTAATGTTGTCAACCTTGAAAATGCACAGGCAATGAAGTTGGTGCCAGCACAACAATACCTCAAGCTGGAAGACGGGCGGCCGCTAGTGGGTGCTACCAAGATTGACCAACTTATGTTGGTTATCCAGGCACGCGACAAGGGTATCACTAAACCCATCGAACAAGCACCTGACGGGCTGATATTGGGGGCGCCCAACTTCAGTTTGAGCCATTCTAAGAGTGAATTGGACAACGACGTGCTTCCTCGACCGGTTCTGCTTGTAGGCGGGGTAGACAAGCCTAAGCATGAAGAAATTGCCGATACCCGCAAACGCAAGAAGGGTAAACAACAACAGTGCCCTTACTGCTTCAAGTATTTCACCCAGCTGACTCATTTGGAGGTGCACATCCGGCTGCACATTGGCTACAAGCCATTCAAGTGCCATTACTGCAACAAGAAGTTCACCCAGGGGGGGAACTTGCGTACCCACCTCCGGCTCCATACGGGGGAGAAGCCGTTCACTTGTGACACTTGTCACCGGCTGTTCAGCAGGAAGGGGAATTTGGCTGCCCACAAATTAACCCACGAGAACCTCAAGCCGTTTGCGTGCAAGCTCGATGATTGTGATAAGCTGTTTACTCAATTGGGCAACTTAAAACTGCACCAAAATCGGTTTCACTTGAGTACGCTTAATGATCTTACCCACAAGTTGGCGGAAATGACAGGCGAGCAAATGGACCGGTTGCCCACGGCGGAAAAGGAAATGTTGGAGTACTTTAAAAAGTTGTACAAAAATAGCAACAAGGGTATCCGTGGGCGAGGCAAGCAAACAAAGATTGTGGTTCTGGAGTCTCCTCCACTGGCGCCCACCATTTCTTCCCAATATAACCTTGAAGGAAAACTGATGCCAGCATCAACTCCCCCGTCAGCAGCGTTTCCTCGCCAACAGCAGGGGTTCACTCCTGCTCAAATGGCACCCCCGCCTCAACAGGGAATGGATTGGGGGTTTCGTGACCAACAATTAAGCAGAGGCACCAACTTTAAGCTGGTTTGAACTCGGCAATAGCATTTTAGTTCTTTGCCTGGCCCAAGAATGAATAACGAATAACGAATAACGATAAATGATACCCGGGCTATGTATGAATACAGGATTGAATGGAAATTGGATTGAATGCAAAATTGGTCAAGGCTAAAATGCACAAGTATAAAATATATACAGGGATGGCAAGGAAACCCCCTGGAAAGAAACGAACATGTAAAACGGAAATAAACTACTAAAAGAAATAACAATAACGTACAATCACGAGATGGCGCCAATATTTTTTAGACCATGCTTTTATTAACTATACTGCTGTAGTGCACGGACCATATACCACACCACCCCCACACTCAACAGAAATGGGTTGGCCACGCTATCTTCACAATTCTCCGTCGTCACCTTGTGCTCGTCGATTTGTTCCACGCGTCCCACCATCCATTCGCCGTCCCCTTGGCCCTGCAAAAAGTAATGGGGTGACCCAATGTTAAATGCAGCCCACGGCGCCGTTTCGATAGAAGATTTTTCAATCCGGGTTGGCAAAAACAAAACAAGATCTCCAACAACAAACAGGTTCATCAGAATTTTGTTATTTAATCTGGTTACCATGCGGTTGATCTCCAGTTGTTTCTGCTTATTTTCTTTGGTTTGCCGTTTAGCAAACCCTTCCACGTCCCGAAACCGTTTAGCAATAGCATTGACGAAAAACCGAGTATCAGCCTCGTCATCTTGGAGTTTGACATTCTCCTTAAACTCCAACCTTTGCACTAACCAGTCAAGCACCGATTGCGGGCCAAACACGGAATTGAATTCTTGGATGAGAGCGAGTGATTGATCGCGGACGCCGCTCCAGCCTTGGTGTTGAGGAGTTACCAGCTTGAATTTATCCAACTGGCCCAATTGATCCATCAGCTTCGCCACCAGATCACGTAATATTTTCGCCACCTCGGTGGTTGGCTCGCCGTCTTCCTGCATCGAGCGCAATCCCTTGACTCGTGTAATGCGGTAGTATTCATCCTCGTGAATTAACAACAACCCCATCAGTTCGAGAATAAAACACATTTCAATAAATTGAGAGTAGCCAAGGTTAAGCGAGCGGCGCAACTTTCCCGCCAACGATAACACAATATTATTCAAGTCGGCGATTATTTCCAGCATGTCCTCCACTTCCTCTCCTCTGACCTCAAGCTGGCGAATCTCCTCCTCCAAGTGGCCGCGTTCGCGAGAAAACTCGGCGTCCTTGGCGGCCATATTCTCCATCAACTCCTTATTCATCATGCGGTATTCTTCGACTTGGGCCGAGTCCGGCTCAGCCCCTTCGAGGTTCCGAATCGCCACCAGGTGTTTCGCTTCAATCGCGTCGCACTTGGCACTGGCCTCCTTAAACCGGGCTTCTGCAGCTTCGTATTGAGACTTCCAGTCCACTTGGCGTTCGGTGGCGGCCGCCACTTCCAAGTCATGGATCTTTTTGTCTCTAGAGTCCAATTTCTTTTGGAGCGATTCAATCTCTTTTTTGTCGAGTTTGGAATCGAGTTGCGCTTCTTGCCAATTTTGTTCAAGAGCACGGATCTTCTTAGTGTGATCGCCGATCAATGTTGCTTGTTCATCCACCAATTCTTGTCGTTCTCTCTCAAACACCAGCTGCATTTGCGCCATTTCTTCTTGATGGCGTTTCAGTAGCTCGTCCAAAGCTTTTTGGTGTCGGCGGTTAATATCATCAATGGTATGTTGGTGAGCAGCCTGGGTCTTCACAAGACTCGAATTAGTCAACGACAATTCATCATTTGCTCGACGCAATCGAATGTTGTGTAAATGCTTGTCTATAACCAGGCCGTCTAGTCTTTCATTTGGCGCTGGAAGCGAGTGGCGCTTAAGCAATTGAGTGGGATCGGAGTTCAACAACACCAGTGCCTGTAGCGGCTGCGCTGGTGGCGGCGATGTTTTGGTCATCCGTTGGCTGACTGGCCACAGCAGCAAGTTCTTGTATTGATGTTGGTGCAACAAACTTTCCAACTTCTTCACCCTCAGCTTCAATCCCTTCATTAATTGGGCATCAGCATCGCTCCACTCAGTGACGTCATGGGAAATGGTAGTAATCAGCGAAAGCAAGCGATTCATCTTTGTCATCAGATTGTTAAGCGCCACGAGTTCCCGGTACTCCCGAGTCAAAAGTTCCACAAATTTTGGTTCCAGTTTGAGTTGAGCAATGTAGTTGGTGATGTCGTGGCGCTCAATAACAAAATCGAGGCCCATATTGGCCAATTGGCCCCCTGACACTGACACATCTAACAGCGGCACTTGGGAGTGGAGATTTTCACTCGAAATAAAACAAGATACAAACGGCAGAAGTTTTTTTGCCCATAACCGCCGCAGAAGTCGTTCCTGTTCTACCAACAGTGCCAATTGCTCCAGGGCCGCCAGAACTAGCGCCGATGCGAAATAGTCGTACCATTCAAATTGGCGACGCTTTTCAATCAATACCGAACCAAACAATAGCGGGAGGTCAATGCACAGAGCCAAGAGGTTTTCACAGCGTTGGATTTCGCCAATCAGATCGATCAGCGATACCGCCTGTTTGATCTCGACCATTTTCATTTGCACAGTGGCGATTCTTTGAAATACCAGGGTCAGTAACCTTGACAACTTGTTTTTAAACTCTAGTGCAGCAATATAATGTTCATATAATTTCACTGCATCCGCGTATATGACGTTAACATCGTCAACAGTTTCAATCGCCGAAATGGTGGCGTTGGCGTCAAAATCTCGAAAGAGCTGCCGTGACTGTCGTCTTAACTCAGAAATGGTGGCGTCGATTTCAGTATTTTCCGCCAAACAACGCTGATAGGTTTCGTTAAGTTGGTTGAACTTTGAAATAAGGCCAGGCAACTGGTCGATACTCTTTTGGGCAGCCTTTGCCAATTGATCGTAGTTAAGCAATTGGTGAAGGTATAGTTTATGCTTAGGAGTGCCATCTTCGTCCACCCCAAATTCCAATTGCGGAAACCGTTTCAATTTCTCGTAGTGAGTGATCCACAGCTGTGCCAACGTACGTTCATTAAGCCCCACCACCTCAGCAAACTTCGGGGCAAACGATTCCTTGTCAATCTGATCGGTATAGTTGGTGCCGAACTGAAACAAGATATTTACCCCTGTAAACATGGCATTGATTTGCTTAGTCACTTCGGAAATATGACGACCCGCCTGTTGGCAATCAAATAAAATCGCCCTCGCCCACCCCTTACGGGCCAGAGGCTCTGGGGGCGGCGCGATTGGCGTCAGAATAAGCAAATCCACCCCCTCCGGCAGCGCCGTAGCCGACATCAGTGGCGCAGCAAACAATTGACGGTCAAACACGTACACATCTGCCACTTCATTAATGAGGGTGAAATTGAGCCGGATGCCAAACAGGGTGAGCAAAAAGAGGTTGTGGGCATCGTCAATAGCAAAACTGGAGGCAACAAATTGTTTAAACTCGTTGAAGGTATGGAAGCGAATTGGTTTGGGAATCTTAACGAATTTTCCAGAGTGGCCATTATAGACCACTAGATAGGATATGGTGGACATGATGAGAACACTAACCCCCCACAGTTGGTGGCAAAATGGTAATGGCGAGCGTCACGTGCTGATAACGGTGAAGACGAAAAGGAGGAAGGCAACCAATTCCGCGCGGCAATGGGAACGAAGAAATCACAAGAATTGTATTCTATTAGAGTGGGTGGCAAAATTGTCAGACACACGTGGACATTTCAATCACCCAAGTTAGCTAGTAGCGTCATTGATAACGAACACTTGTTTACCACCTGTAGTGACCATAATCATGAGTCCATATTTGGCATTATGGAAGCAGTGTACCGTCCATCTACATTGATTTCGCCAAGTGGCAACGTTAAAATATAAATCTCGTTCATTACTTGTCAACGTAACTATTGTTTTGCCCACGTTATCATTGTATACACGCATCGATCACAATCGCAGATCACAACGGTGCGCCATCATTTATCATCCGGGCCAGAATATCTCCCGGATTAGCACTTTTGATTCATCCCAGTTTGCGGTCGTGCATCTCCTTGGACCATTTGTATATATCACGCTTTAACCGATCCGCACGCACCAACCCGTTACGGATCTTGGTGAGATTGTTAATGTATTCGTGCTGTCGCTGAATCAGCACTTGCAAGTAGTTGATAAGCTCTTCCTTAAGAGCGCTATCTTCTTCGTCATTACTTGGCGGAAGCTGCTGAGCATCATACTTTTTTAATGCTTCCGGCAATGCAAAGAAGGGGTCCTCGCCCGGTTCTTCCTTCATCCTAGACGAACCATTCTCCTTTTTGTCCACATCCAAACCGTGGTCATATTTTGAAAGGCCCAATTGTTCATCCAACAAGTAGTACCAGTCCTCGCCATTAAGCACCAGGAGCAACTTGTTGAGCCAGTTGAGGTTATTCTGTTCCACTTCGATCAATTCAATCAACTCCATCGCCAACTTGTTAAATATAGGCAGCTTGTAGGTCCGGGCCACCGCGGGATGGGATACAATTTCCAGGGGATGGTTGATGGGGGCAAGCAAGCTTGCCAAATCGACTTGTTTGTAGGGATGGTCCTCATCCCCAACCGGTTCGTTCTCATCGTCGTCATCCTCATCCAACACCGGGTCGAATGTCTGGTACCATTTACGCTTACTCCGGGTATGCACAGCACCAAGGTCGTCAGAAGTAAGCACAAAGTAATTGCGGGCGTCGTACTCCACCACTTTGGGAGCGATTTTCAGCGTCAGCTCGATAACTTCTGCTATAGGACCTTCGGTGACGGCAAGTTTGTGTCCGCGGTTCAGGATTCCAATGGAATCTAACGGATCCCGGTGGCTGGCGAACACTCTCTGCTTGAACTGGGAGATAATCTCAAGCTGGCTTGGGTCCATAGAGCAAGTGGTTGACAATATGTGGGTGTGAGCCGCACGAAAAAACAAATCATGTCAACCAACGACGTGCTCGATGTGCTTAATATTAGCAGGGATGATGCGGTGAAGCAGCCAGTCAAAAAAAAGTCCAAGGTGGCGAACGACGCCCTGAAACAGACGGGGATGGCCCGAGAGTTGTACCTGCTTTTGGGACCAAATACGCCCCCAGTCAACCTCAACCAAAACGCAAAGAGCATCTTTTCAAAAGACAAGCTTAAAATGAAGGTGCTGCCGTGGACATGGATGCCGTTTGAAGTGAATGGTAAAACGTTTCATCACTGGGTTAAGGGGCTGCGTGAATTGTTAGACCAAGAGCGCGGCACCAAGCCCTACTTTTTTGAGAAATTTAGTATAAAGGTTGAAATCCCGGATCTTTGCGACAAAGATACGTATGAAACTTACCTTCAGCAGCTTAATAATGAAAAACGGGAGCAGAAACTAAAGGAGGAGAAAGAAAAAGATGAAAAGGAGTCTGAGCAGGGTGAAGCCCAGGAATCTGACGACAAGGTGAAGGTGGAGGGAGAGTCGCGCAAACGGAAAGCGAGCGAGATGGAAAAAGAGTCCGAGGATGGCATAGATTTTGATTATGAAGAAACGGCATACCTCTGGCTGCTCTGCCAGGGGTTTGAGCTCAAATGGCCAATTGTATATGATCGCTACGATTACGATGGCCCCCTGCGGTCCCTCGAAGAGCTCAAGGAGCACTTTTACCGCATTCTGATCAAGCTTCTTGAAAACCCAGCCCTGGTGGCAACGGGTACGGGGGACGAATTTGTTGGTCACGCACCAAACACCGCGTTGGTGGATTCTCTCCGAGCATTTAGCAAAAAGCGCGAAACAGATCGCAAACGCTATCTTGAGAATCTTCTTCGCCGAACCCCTGCCGAGATTGCCGAAGAAGAGTCGTTGGTGATCGAAGCCCGTCGGTTTGAAATGGCGGCAAAAAAGATGTTGGCAGAGCGTACCAACTTGTTGGCACTCTTGGACTCACCTCAATCCACCCAACAAGTGCAGCAATACCTGCTGTCGCAAGGATTGGCCAATTTGTACAATAACTTGATGATTTACGACAAGCATCAAAAGAAAAAGCAATCTGTTCTGTCACTGGTGGCACTCACAAAGCTGGGGTCCAATCCCGTGCCACCTGCCATTCCCCCGGCGGCTTCGCTGCTGGTTCGCCGCGACCGCGCATTTCAAACCCATTTGCAGCAATACCTCGCAAGCTTCCTCAAGCAGACACCGCCACCCCCCACAGCGCAAGGCAATGCTATCAAGCAATTGTTACAGAAACGGTTGTCACAAAAGGAGGAAGAGGCTTATGGTTTATACTACCATTCCCAAGACAAGATGACCCCTGGCGTCACTCTCCGCTCGTCGCAACGGTTGCCGGCTATTCAACAGAAGCAGTCTACATTAAAACTGGTGCAAATGCTTTTGCAAGAACTTGACATTCCCACCGGTGGTGGTACAACTTGGCGACCCGTTATGGCAACTCGTAAAACCATGACCAAGTACGATGAATTAATTCGGGCCGCGGTGGCATTGCTTGATGTTAAAAAAGCCAAGGATAAGTTGGAAGCGGAAATAAGGTTAGTGAAGAGTCAGCGTGGGGTAGAAAACGACTAGCTGCCGCCGAGGTTTGCCTTTATCGGCAGTTTCTTGCCTCAACTTGCGAATAAATTCCCGATTTTTACACTGATGACAATTACCTAAATAGGATGTTTTGTAACGTAATCCTGTACTGATCTCGGAGATAATAATTTTGATAGAATATTTGGTTCGTAGTATAACTTAGCCATTTAAATTCCGATTTCTACGATGCTTAGGGTATCTCATCGTTCGGACATCTCGTTTATATCAACTTTGTGTACAATTGTACCTTAATTTAGTATGCATGTGATATCTCTGTGATATATAATCTTAAAATCATTTGGTTTTAAGAAGCCATTGGGTGTTAAACTGTGATGGCTGTTGTATGATGGGATTTAAACTTTCAATTTGTTTCAATTTGTTTCAATTTGTTTCAATTGAACTGTCTCTCCGTGTATTTCCATACAATAACCTGCATGTACATGTGATAAAAAATTACTGTAAAGAGAAAGCGAATGGCATCAGTTTAAGTGAAGAAATTACTTATAATACGAGTATTGTAGGCTAAAAATGCCAAAATGCATTTCATCTGGCTATTTCTCTTAGCACTTGCGGCGGCGGCACCGCCTCGTATTCTTACACCAAGTGATGATAGTTGGTATCAAGCGCCCGACGACTTTGAGAGTAAAAAAAATGGTGAAGTCTTGCGGATACGAAAAGCTCCGTCGGTGCCAAGATCGATCTACTTTCCTATTACTGTCAAGAATACTTGGCAAATCATGGTCAAATCGGAAGACTCCCATGGTAATGCCCTGTGGACAGTGACACTGTTGTTGGAGCCCTTCAATGCGGATAATTCCAAACTTGTGCTGTACCAAATTGCTGAGGATTCGTCATCATATGATTGCGCTCCTTCGTATGCCATCATGTACGGTGGTCTGATGGCCACAGTTTCGTCGCAAGTGGAAATGTTTGCCGTGGCGACCCTTTTGGAACAAGGATATTGGATTAATATTCCTGATTATCAAGGCCAGACAGCTGCTTTCACTGCGGGTAGGCTTGCTGGTAAAGGTGTTTTAGATTCGATTCGTGGTGTTCTTAATAGTGCCAAAGACACGGGAATTAATGAGGACCCCGACATAATTGTATGGGGTTATTCTGGTGGTTCGCTAGCATCCGGTTGGGCCGCCGCTTTGCAACCAAAGTATGCACCCCTGTTGGGAAAAAACTTAAAGGGTTTTGCCCTCGGAGGGTTTGTAACTAACATTACTGAAACGGTTGTGGTATCTGACGGGGGTTGGCTTACTGGGCTTATCCCTCTGGGTATCACCGGGTTGGCTCATGAATATCCTCAGCTCGAAAAGTACATCAAAGTGGAAACTGGCAACAAGACTGACGAATTTATGGGCGCTCGTAAACAATGTATGGGTCCTGCGCTTGCTTATTGGTTCAAGACCCCATTCATGACTTCTGAGGATGATGCGGTCCCTTACTTTAAGAATGGTTACGGTCTCTTGGAGAATGATGAAGTGAAGGAAGTGTTAGCAGATGTGACGTTGGGACTTAAGGATGATGAAATGCCCGAAGCTCCGATTTGGGTTTATCACGGTAGTTTAGACGAAGTCGTTCCTCATGTTAATACTGAACGAGTTTACGATATTTGGTGCAAGAAGGGTATCAAATCGTTTGAATTCACCACCGACATGACCGGTGGTCACATTACTGACATGTTTATTGGTATTCCTGCAGCCATTGGTTGGATCGAAAAGCGGTTTGGCGGGTTGCCGGTTGTTGATGGTTGCTCTAAGAATTCTACCCTTTCTATGCTTACCCATCCTTATGCCGATCCGATTTTTTCCCAATTTGTATCAGCATCGGGGCTGGCTCTCTTTGGTGGTGCTTTGGGACCCAATGGTGAAAATATCACCAAGGCCGATCTCGAACTGTTATCTCAAAAGGGTAGATTGTCCGATGATACCTTGAATAAGGTCAAACGTGATGAACTTGTTTCTGAGTTTCAATTCGTCAAGCGCGATGAAAAAGGATGGTTGTGGGGGTTGTAATTGTGACTTATCAAGTCTAATGTATACCAATAAAAAATGAACGTTAACAATGAATAATTTAGATTTTGAACGTTGGGGTACTCTTACCACAACAACCTATAGGCGAATTTTTGAACGAGAAATCTGATTTAATCAATCTAAGATCTAAAGATATGGCAATGTCAACATTGATGGGTGCTGAGCTACAAAAGTTTGGCTATTATGTTGGCCAGAACAATATGCAGTCGGACCGGCTCGCATTAAAAACTGCATATTGTTTGTCACCATTACTAAACTCCCCAAAATCTTTTCGGCACTTGATGGGTTCCGCCACTCGGAAGTTGAGATCTTCGCACGGACTTTCCTAAAATGGACATATTGAGCGCGGAATCTAAACGGTTTGGGATGATACCGAATGAAAGAATTACCAATCCCAATTGACTAGAAACAATACTTAAATCGTAGACAAGCATTCTTCGTTATTAATTATGGAGGCCTTCATTAGGAGTCTGTTCTTTGGACGGACCATTTATCACTTACTGGGAAGAAAACTTTTTACCTATCCTGAAGAGCAACCAGATTACGTTATACCTGAGAAGTATCTTGCAAAGGAATACACCGCTACAAAAATTGACAATGATGGGCTTTCTTCTGATGTGACTAACATTGTTTCAGACGAGCCAATTATTGTCACTTGGGACGGTGAGGATGATGACGAAAACCCTAAAAATTGGTCATTGGCTTCGAAGACTTTCTTTATCCTTCAAATTGGGTTTCTTACAATGTCGGTTTACCTTGGTCTGGCGATTTATACCCCTGGGATCGAAGAAGTTAAAGAATTATTTCATGTGGGGAACGTGGTTGCCACGCTTCCTCTTTCATTATTTGTTATTGGTTATGGGATTGGTCCCTTGTGGTTTCTGCCCATGCAAGAAAACGCTTTTTTTGGGAGAACCCTGATCTATATTGTCACCTTGTTCTTGTTCCTCATTTTACAAATTCCTACAGCCCTTGTTAAGAACATTGCTGGGCTCTGTATTTTGCGGTTTTTGGCTGGGATATTTGCCCTGCCTGCATTGGCCACAGGCGGTGCTTCAGTTGCTGATGTGCTTCATATGCCATGGATGCCCCTTGGTCTTGGTGGTTGGGCAATGGGGGCTGTAGCTGGTCCCTCTTTAGGTCCGTTAATTGGGTCGGCAATGACACTTGCTTGGGGATGGAGAGGTACCTTTTGGTTTATGGCTATGATTTCCGGCCTTTCTTTTGCTATCCTCTCGGTTTTCTTTCCTGAATCGTTTGAGCAAACTATTTTAAAGCGGAAGGCAGAACGTTTAAGAAGACTTACCGGTAATTCTAATATCAAACTGGAAGGGGAAATTGAAAACGAACGGAAATCGGCCAAAGATTTTGCGGTTGAAATTGCTTGGAGGCCGTTTGAAATCACACTCACGGAACCGGTAGTGCTTGCCATTGATTTGTACATTTCCTTGGTGTATGCGATTTTGTACCTCTGGTTTGAAGCTTTCCCAATAGTTTTCGTCGGCTTGTTCCACTTTACCATGATAACCAACGGTGCAAGTTTCCTTTCTGTGGTTATTGGAATTGTGTTAGCTGCATTGGTATACCTCGTGATAATTTATCATATATTCACCAAGAAACTTCTTGCGGGGCAAATGGTTATGCCAGAAATCTTTATCCCGCTTGCAATTGTTGGTGCTGTGTTGATGCCTGCTGGGGTATTCATATTTGCTTGGACTTCTGCTGCCGATTTACACTGGATTGGCCCGATGATTGGTGCCGCCATCTTTGCTTCTGGGGCGTTTTTCATCTTCCAGACGTTGTTCAATTATCTTGGGGCGTCGTTCAAACCTCAATATGTTGCCCTGGTATTTGCTTCAAATGACTTTTGTCGGTCTACCATTGCTGGTGTTTTCCCTTTGTTTGCCCGCCCGTTGTTCCTCAATTTGAAGACAGACAGATTCCCGGTAGGATGGGGATCCCTGATTCTTGGATTCATCTCAATGGTGATGATTTTAATACCCATCGTGTTGTACAAGATGGGACCAAAGTTGAGAGCCAGGTCAAAGTTTGCTAATAATTTCTAATAAACCACAGTCGTGCCCTGGTTAATGTGACTGTTATTTTTTAATGATATCAATGCATAACAATGTAAGTTAAACGTTAGTAGTATGATGAGTGAGATCTAGGCCCTCGGTGCAAAGCCCCATATTTAGCAGATTCGCTAGAAACTGGCGCATATGGATGTTATTGAGTCAACCATAACGTATTTGCTATGCTTCTGAGAACTGGGCACAGTCAATATTGATTTCAGAGCCCAATGACTGTTGTTACTTTCGGTCTGTTACGGATTTGAATGGCTATTGTTCCCCTGACGGAGACAAACACTGCATTGGGATGATTTATTGATCGATGACCGGGTGCATATTAGGGCAATGGAATTGAATATCCGCGAGGAAATGTGCCTTGCCTTGTAAGTAGCGGTTATATTGGGGTCCCTAATTTTATACCCATGTTGCTATTGTTTGGAAAGCCTTTTGGTACTAAAAGTTATTTCTCAGTCAGAGGCTACATAATGAGCCTGTGAACAATTTTGTACCTTTCTCAGACGGCCCTAGATTGATCTTTGGCTGCATTGTGTTTACTTTATGTGACAATGAAACTCGCCAAGATCTGGATTCGGAAAACTATCCGAGGTACTATGCCTGTTGCGTTGTCGGTTCTGCTGTCCATTTCGAATCTGTACAAATGGCCCCATTTCTCAGGTGGCTTATCAAATTTGCGTTATTATTTTTAGTGCTGATTTGTGCATCAAGTTACTTTTGTTTTAAGGTTAACCAATTACAACATGAGAGAAAGTTACCTTTGTGTTGACTTTGCGACAGAAAATGCCCGAGATTAGTCGTTTTTGGTAAAGTTTGTTTCTTCGTCGCAGGATTTCAACGACACAAAAGAGTATCGATGGGAACAATAGATAAACAATGCAGTGACAAACATGAAGTCATTCCCATTGCAGGATATCACATGATTTAGTTTGCGTGTGCATAAGCGTCTAGGTAAAGGAAAACCAAACTTCCCGTCGGTTGCAAGTTTCCGTATATGTATGTATGTTCGATGATCAGATGAAGATTTACAAAAAATAACCATGTTGTTGGTGGAGCTTGGGAACACTACTGAGCGATTTTTCAACCTGACCATGCTGACTGCTGGTGCCTAGACTTTCAGACGACAGAAAACAATAGTTTCCTTAACGAGACTGTTATTGTTGATTTAATCATGCCCCTGCGGCATCATCTTGTTACTCCTGCGTGATGCATGGTCAAGTTAAAACTTGCTCTCCGAACTTGAGTAGGTTCGCCAGAAGTTGTAGCTAGAGATTGATGGGTATTCCTTATTAGTTTCCCAGATGAAGTTGTTGTTTTGCGTGGAGCCGGAAACCGCCAACTTGCCGGGGTGTGCAATACTTTGAGATGCCGAGCCCTATTGTCTACAGTAACCCCCGAGGGGGGTTATTATTCGGACATTGGCCAGGATATATAAGACCGGCAGCGACTGTCAAATCTGTAATGGAAGGCATACTATTCCCTAGTGTCACCGAAGCTGATCTCTTGAGCACCATCAACGACGATGAACTCATACGACGGATCCAATACTACGAATATATGAGTGAAGATGCTGAAAGAAGAATTGCAGCAGTGGTTGAGGAGATATGGTCCACGGTTGACGAGCTTTCCGAGGAGGAGGACTCTCAGATGGAAGACCAATCTCAACTTCTGATTGAAGATTTTCGAAACTATTTGGCCGCATCGCGAAACAGTGTTGATCACTCTGAGCTTGGGTTATCGCTTCCCGTTATCCCTCATATGACACTTTAAGTGGCCAACAATGGATCACCAACCTAATTAATGAAGAAACGTATATAGAACTAATGGATGATAATGACAGATATTAAACTTTATTTTAGTGTAAAACTTCTTTTCCGGAGTTTTTTGGAGTTCCCCGCTGGAAAACCCTAAAAATGATGCTTTACAGTTGGGGGAGACATTGACGGCAAACCCCGGCAGTGTTGTTTGAGACTTAATATCGAGCCATATTGGTTTATTTCTCTACTGTTCTTTCTTTCCCACCGCCCTAGGTTGCAGTTTCATTTGATGCCATCGGTTTCGCCTCTTGATGCAATTGTCATGGTGTTTGCGAAATTGATTCATAAAATTGATATTTCTTTGAAAAAAAGTGAATTCAAAAAGCAACAGCAAAAACTCCGAAAAAGTTTTTCTCTGTTCATTACAAAGCATAATCACTTAGTTGCACCATTAAATGCCCATCCTCCTGGCCTCTCCCTCCGTTTCGTTCGTAGTTTGTTCGCGTTCCGTTGACTCGCTCTGACTCGGACAATATGATAAGATAGCAATATATATAAACCCTCATTACCAGACTAAACCACGTGCAATGAGTGTCAGTGAAGCGAAACCTGCTGGTAGGACCATCTTGGCCCTGACTATTGCTAAACCCTATATCGAAGAGATCCAACAGGGGGTCTCCAAACTAGGGTTCAAGCCGAAAGTGGTGGGGTTGTTGGCTAACGATGATCCAGCAGCGCTGATGTATGCCAATTGGACGGGCAAGACATGTGAACAGCATGGGTTCGACTACGAGTTGCGTAAATGCGACAAGCAAGACTTGGAGGCGGAATTGGTGAAGGCCAACGAAGATGATAACGTCAATGGTATCATGGTGTACTTTCCCGTATTTGGTGATAACCAAGACCAGTACCTTCAGCAATTAATTCTGCCATATAAGGACGTCGAAGGGCTTAATTTGTTGTACTACAGGAACTTATACCACAACGTGCGGTTCTTGGACCCTCCCCATAACGAACAGAAACTGATTTTACCGTGTACGCCGTTGGCCATGGTGAAGATTTTGGAATACTTGGGCATTTATAATAAGATTCTTCCCTATGGCAACAGGCTATATGGGAAAAAGGTGTTGATTGTTAACCGACTGGAAATCGTCGGCCGGCCGCTAGCAGCGTTGCTTGCCAACGACGGGGCCACTGTTTACTCGCTTGATATCAATGACATCCAGCAATTTACCCGTGGTGATGGTCTTCATCGCAACAGGCACAAGGTGATTGAATTGGATACTAATGAATACTCGTTGGAAAAAGTGGCGCCCATGTGTGATGTAATCATCACGGGGGTGCCGCTGGACAAGTACAAATTCCCTACCGAGTTGGTCAATTACGGTACCACTGTGATTAATTTTTCCCTGGCAAAGAATTTTGATGATGCAATTAAGCAAAAGGCTGGGTTGTACATCCCCAGTATTGGCAAAGTGACGATTGCCATGTTGTTGCGGAATTTGTTGAGATTGATTGACAATCAGCAAATTAGAGAACGACAGAATGAAAACTAGTATGAAAATTATAATACGAACGATACGATAATAAAATATGCCAAATTGACTATTCACGCGATGCCCAAGTGGCACCATACTTTCTGGAAATTTTCCGAAAAAATGCATTTTGTCACTCTTCGATATACACAAATTACAGACGACCAATTCTTTTCATTATTAATATAACTCTTAATTGTTCATCTAAAAGCTTAAAATATCATTTTAATTTGACGTCCCTAAAGTGGCTGGTGCTCTCTTAAAGTTTCTTTATTTGGCCAACACATCGGACTCCGATTACGGACCCCGGCCAACATATATAGCAACAATAGACATAATAGTAGTAGTATTCTACAATTTAACCAGAGCTCAACCAATACCCCACCTCATTTCCGCCAAATTTCTCTTTACATGTATCTTGATATAACTTGCCACCTCGTCGACGATAGGTCGTGTGCATTGTTCTCCCGTTCGCGTCCATTTGCCACAAGGAACTTTCCATACTTGAGATAGAAACTGTAAAATGAAACTCAAGAAAGAAAAGTTTGCTTTTCATCAACCCCGCCCCACTCCCCACAATATGTCACCACTATCCCTTGTTGGTGGTGTTTATGTAATTGAAATTCCTGCATGGAGGCGGTTCGCAAAAAAATTTCGTCGGCGCTCGCTCAATCACTCCACTCTATACATACAACACCGACATGTCGTCGTCCCGAAAATACAAGGGCGGGGCCAAGAAGAGTGCACCTGCTTCCACAGAAGCTAACAGTTTACATGAAATGTTCCCTGACTGGGAACTTGAAGATTTGAAGCAATTGTTGACAGAGAATTCTTCCGATGTCGAGCTAGTGATTGATTTGATTGTAAATGGAAAGGTTGCCAAATGGGAACTGACGAAGAAGGAAAAACCCAAGCCTAAGAAGACTCAAGAAGACTTGCCCAAGTCGCAAAAGCAGCCGGTTAAACCAGCAAAGGGCGCCGCCACCCAAAACCCCAGAAAGAAGCGGGAACAAAAGGACCACCGTGAGTCGAAGCCCACTGGGGCTGAAAAGCAACAACAAACCCAAGAATCCAAGGAACAGAAGGAAGTTCCTAAGGATGTGCCGAAGGAAGCTCCCAATCCTAACCTGTGGGCGGCTGCGTTGACGAAGGATAAGCCGAAGACGAAAAAGAAGGAAGAGAAACAACAAACACAAGAAGTTGCCGAATCGCAAGAACTGCAACATCCTCAACCTGAAGCTGAACCTATCCAAGAACAACAACAACAACAAGAACAACAACAACAACATCAACAACAACCGCTAGAACAGCAAGAACCCCAACCACCTCAAGAACAGCCACTGGCTCTGACCTCGTGGCTGGCAGCGCTTGCGCCCAAGCCCACGCCCAAGGCCAAGAAGGAGGAAGAACCAGTGAATGCTGAAGTGGAAAATGTGGCGGTGCCTGAATCTGTTACCCAAGAACAAGCGCCCATCCAGGAACCATTGGTTCAACCCCAAGTGCAAGTGCAACCCCAACCCCAAGTGGTGTTACCCAACCAGCAACAACCTGGCTCGGTGGGTGTTTCTTTCGGCCTGTTGTCGTTGGAAGAAGACGAAGAAAAGGACTTGTATCAACCTGCTATTCAAGAACAACAATTTGTCCAGCAACCCCAGCAACCCCAGCAACCCCAGCAACAACCTCAACAGCAACAACAGCAACAACCTCAACCTCAACAACCTCAACAACCTCAACAACCTCAGCAACAGCAACAGCAACAGCAACAGCAACAGCAACAGCAACAGCAACCCCAGCAACAACAACAACAACAACAACAACAACAACAACAACAACAACAACAACAACAGCAACAACAATCTGGTAAGCAACCTGGTTACGAGTACTACCTGCAAGTGAACCAAAATTACCCCCAACAACTGGCCCCTCAAGGTCAATTCCAAGGGTACCCTGGGTCGATGGATTACTCCTACAACCAATTTGCTCTGACCGCGTCTCCTGCTGTGAACCACGCTCTGACTACCCCTTACGGTTACAATCAAGCGCAAGGTCAACAAAACCCCGACTCTCCGTCGGTGAACCCCACTTCATTGCAACAACAAATGCCCAACCCGTTCTACAACTACTACAACTACCCTTACTACTACTACCAGTCGCAATCTGGGTTTAACGGTCAACCCGGGCAAGCTCCCCAACAAGGGCAGAACCAACCCAACCAACAACTGAACGGGTTTCAACTGATGGCCACCCCTCAAGGGTACTACGGTCAACCGTCGCAATTCAACAATCGGTACCCCGGATTCCAGTACCCCCCCACCGGGTCTCAACCTCAACAGCCCCAAGGTCAACCTCAAGCCGGCCAACAGCCGCAACAACAAGGTGAACTGGAGTCTCAGCAACAAGGCCAACAACAAGGTCAAGCCCAACCGCAGCCTCAACAACAACCGATGATGCCGTATGGTCAAGCTGGCTACCAACAATTCCACCACCAATATGCGTACCAAGACAATGGTCAATTTGGTGGTTCGGGAAGATGGGGGTACTAGACGATATAATGAATGTGAATGACGGTGAGAAGCAAGTAGGGACGGACAACCAATGTTGGACGATATATAGGAATGAGCCATGGCCGCCAGTCATGAGTAATGAATGAACCTTACCATTATGAAATGTAAATTCTCTTTTGTCAACACAGTTTTCTAGTAGTTTTTGCTAGGAGTAAAACTCCCAGAAGTAATATTTGTCATGTTATTGTGATTCCTTAGAGAACTAGATGAGAATTAGAGGCTTATGCTATTTACTATTACATCATCCTTTCGAACAAAGCCATATCGCTAACTGGTTAAAATGGCTCATTCAGAATGAGCGTCTCCCGTACAAAAGGTGATGGTTAGTTACACTGATTGGCCTTCGCACGACCATGTTGTTTTGCGTCACGTTTGCGTTCGAGTAGAAATCTAACAATTCTGACCAACCACTTGCAATCCAAACAACAAATAGAAGCCAAGCCACCTGGAAAATAATAAAAGCCAACTCTCCATTCGTTCTGATGACTGATTTTTGCTCCCGTTCCGCACTGTGCAGGCGCTGTAGCAAGCTTTAGTGCATAAACCGCGCTGCCACTAGAAAAAACTCTACCACACACACAAGTATGTATTTCCAAAGTATGGGCGGCCTACTCACTATGGGTGCAGTTGGTGAGGGTGAGCGATGACAAGAAATTGCTTCACTATCTACACACAAACTCAATGCCACCAATACCAGGGTGATTACACCACTACCATCACCTTCTTAGTCACCACAGCCACTTTGGTGGCGGCGTCGACAGAGGCGGCCATTTTCAATTGACCCCACCATCACCACACATACTGTGATGCGCACGGCGCGAACGGTTGAATAAAATGTGTGAAGATGAACATGAGGACAACGACTATAGCCACGATGGAAACGGCCCTTTTGACGCGTTCAAGGGGGGCCCCGGTGGGTACACACCATTGGGTGAACTGGCTTTGTGCAGGAGGCAATCCGCCCACCGCGTTTATAAACAAGCGCGCCCACAACAAATGCTAACAATTTAGATGTCGCCCACTGAAAAGAAGAAGGCCACTAGAAAGAAGAGAGACCCCGACGCTCCCAAGAGATCGTTGTCGGCCTACATGTTCTTCGCCAATGAAAACCGGGACGTTGTCAGACTGGAAAACCCCGGGGTGTCTTTTGGTCAAGTTGGTAAGCTTCTCGGTGAAAAGTGGAAGGCTTTGACTGACGAAGAAAAGATTCCTTATGAAGCCAAGGCTGAAGCTGACAAGAAGAGATACGAAAAGGAAAAGGCTGAATACGTCAAGAAGCAAGCCTAATTTTTATGTTGTGTTATATGTAATTTATGTTTTGATCTGGAATTCGATTGCCAATTTTATGATATCCCTGTCACCTAGTAGTAGAAGATTTCTAATCATTTGCCGGGTACATTAAATTAATGAAGTTGATCTGTAATTTTTTAACATGGCCAAAATTACCGGACAAAGAAGTGAGCGAAGAGCGTTGGAGATAGGTGCATGCAGTTTCATGTCATGTACAAAACTAGACGTAAAATTGAGGATTTTTCATAACAAACAATACGTTGTCTAAGGAGGAAGAGAAGTCGTGGGAAGAGGTATGTCACGCTGTGTTGTCTAAACCTACGGAAAGGTAATTCGCATTCTTTGATCAAACCTATTCTCCAAATTCTTCATCTAGTAGACATGAGTCGGTATGCACATGCTACTTGTTAGTGGTATCACAACTGGATCTATCTTACGTGGGGAGTTGTTGAACGGAACAAATACCACCGGAAAATAATAAACATCACCAAAATAAATATTTTCTGAACTATTCATTACACTTCATAATTCTTTTCTAGGAAATTCAAGCTAAGAGCATTGATGCTTGTCATTTTTTTCTAAAGGGCTGCCAAATTTATTTTACAGCTATGCAGGGTTTCTTGTACATGCAACTGCACGTATCTCGTAAAAAGAAGTTATTGTACGTTACTCACTATGAGTATTTGTGGCATTCACCATAGTAGTTGTTGGGTGCGGGGTGCAAAGCCATCGAACCAAATCTTTCTAGATTACGTTTGTGTTCTAATCGCACCTTAATCATACACTGATGGTGATGTTATAGACATGCTTGCCTGTTTATTGGTTGATTTTTCTGGTAGCCAAGTAACAGGTATAGCGATAACGGTTTACATTAATTGCATATGCTTATGAGAGAAAACCACCTTACAGATCTATCTATATGGTGATGTGTTCTTTCCGATTCCATGAGACAACTCGGGCATATACTTCAAGTTTAGTGACTTTTTGTTTTCGTTACTTTTACTACATCTTCAATATAATCTGTTCTAGTTTACTTTCAGTAGTGAATCCTGGATAGTTTTGACCTTACTGTTGAATTACCAAGTTAGACGGCTTCTCGCTTTTAACAAAGAGCAACCTTATTTAGTAGTTATCGTACTCTCTTCTTGCTTTTAATAGTTGAATATCTGGTTTCCTTTGGCTAAAATTTTACAGGTACTGCAAATCACACTCTTCAGTAAGAAAACAGCTTGAGAATAAAGGAAAGTTGTTTCCAACAATTGATTGAAATGCGGAAGCACACCAGGATATAAAGTTAGATTTTTATCAACTAGGATTGGTTGCTAGGTATTTAACATCATTCAACCCCATGATAAAAAAGTTCAAAACTTTAACGTAACGATTAGAACAGCGTAGTGAAATAGAGTATAAGTTTGGTTGGTAAGTGGGATAATAAAAAGTGTATTGAACTGATTCTAATACCCATCAGTAGCCATTTTGAATGCATTTCACTCCAGCACTCACACATTATCCCACAATTATCCGCATACTTGTACGTTCAGTATCTGCGTCTAAAGACTGTAAAGTTAGAGATAAGTGAAAGTTGGACAGACTCATCTGACTGTCTGAAATTCAAATTTTAAACGAAATTTAGGTGTTCGTAAGAGCCGCTCACTGGCTCGATCGGTTCTTCCACGCGCAACACTCGATCAAGTAACGGAGTCATGGACGACGTTTCCAAGCTATTACTGTGGATCGAAGATGTGGGTGATCGCCACCGAGATCTCAAACAGGTTCATTGTGAGGACGAGGAAGCAATGGACGAAGTCCTTCGGTTATCCAAGTTGCGTCAACAATTACACGAGCGTGTTGTCGATGATGAGTTTGAGAAGCTTAAAGGCATATTAGATAATGGGGACAACGGATTACCAGCAATTGCTCCTAAGGAAGAATCCCTCGAAGATGACGATGACGAAGATGATAAAGATTTCGAACCGGATGAAGTGGAAGACGGTGATCTTTTAATGGCGGTTGAGGGTATCCTTGCTGAGAAGCTACAAGAAGAATATGACAGGGATGATGATGAGTTAGATTCAGTTGGTCTGGCGGAAGAGGAGGCGGAGGAAGAGGAGGTAGAGGAAGAGCACGAAGAGATAGGGGAGGAAAACGAAGAAGACCTGGATATTGAAATTGTCGAAGTCCTCTCATGTGATAATGAAATTTTTGAGCCTGAGCAGTTAGAAGACCGATATGATGACATGGAAGGTAGCGATGGAGATGACGAAGTTGATTACGATGCCGATGGGATGAGATTTGCCGATGACATGGATGAGGGTCGATCGGAGAGATATAATCAATTGGCCAATGATAATGACGACCAAGGATTTGACAGACATGACCAATCCCTCGATGAGGATGAAAATGGGCAAGCATATAACATTGATTCGTTAGATGAAGATCATTTGGAGGTATCCGAAGATCTTGTCGACCAGGCGGATGACAACCTTGATGACGAACTCGATCAAAACCTTGATGAGATTGATGACTTTAATGACATGGATGACCAATTCGACGAAGTTGACGAAGAAGGGTTTGAATATCCTGGGAATGCCGACTTGCATCGCCTCTCTAATTCATCACCGGGAGAAAATGATGTTGCTGCAGAAGCTTTGGATATGTTGATGGAGTATCAAGAGCAAAAACTGTTGGATGAACTTCTGGAAGAAGTACAACCTTCTCAAGAAGAATCAGGTAATCAAGCAGCAATTGGGGATGAACCGACAGAACCACAAATTGATGACAATGACCTTAATGCATTGGCATGGTTGGCCCAAGCGGCTACTGAAGCCGACGAGGCCACCGCGGTTAATCCCACAGGTAATGAAGTTGTCGATGAAGAGCCTGAACTTGAAGATAACGAGTTTGAAGAAGACGATGAGCTCGAGGAAGATACGCAATTTCAAAATAATGCTATTGATGTTCTTGATGAAGATGAAGATACTCTCGAGGTTAATGTTGAACCAATTTCAATTTCAATTGATGAAGAATTGGAGGAAATGGAACTGGTAACTGTTGATGTACAGGAGCAGCGGAAAACGACAGAGGAGGAAATAGTAGACGAAGATTTTTCAAAAATATCTAACCAGCCAGTGGACCTCCCTATGTCTCCCACCTCGGAGTCATATCTTCCTCCTACCCCGCCATCTATATTTTCTCATCCAATTATTGATCCAGAAACGAGACACCCGGTCCCCATATTTCGTACTATCGCCCCTGAAGAACCAATAGAAACTCTTCGGAAGCTTCGCCATACCCAGGTGTCATACAATCTCACCCTAGACGTACTTCAAAAACTCGAAGAAGAACTTGGTGTCGGTCTGGTGGAACTGGCGGCGATGAAAGCCGCCACAAGACAAGCAAGAGAAGATATAGAATCGTTGGCACTGGATGTCGAAATGGAAAGAATTCTTGAACGTCTTCAACAGGAATTTGGCGATATCATCAAACCAGTGTTGGAAACAATTCCAAGTGATGACGAAGATATTGACGACGATGTTCACATTGATGAAGTGGCTGATTTCCCTGAACATCCACAAGGAGCAACTCTTGAAGACTCCATACCCGTGGGACATGACAACGATAACATTGTAGAAATCGTCGATGACCTGGAACCAGTGGTCGTGGAGCCAGAAAATCCGGTAGCTACGATAACAGAGTACGATTCTGAAACTGTGGTCATGGTCGAACAGGTATTGCTTCCACTGATGGTGTCAGAACCCGAACAGCCAGAACTGATTGTTGATCTCGGCGTCGTTGAGGAGGTTTTCGAGCTGGTAGAATCGGCAATTGACCCTCTGGAGGTGTTGGAGTTGGCAGAAAGTGACATTGTAATTGTACACTGGGAGGAACTGCAAGAACTTCATGAAAGCCATCGTGCGTTAACTCCAACAAACTTTATTGAAATTGGGGATGATCCCGATGAATTGGTGAGTGTGATTGATCACACTGTGGAAGTGATGGAGTTACCAGAAACCCGTAAGAAGCGGAGATGGCGGGATGTGTTTGATTCAGTGGTCCTGGCTCCGCGGAAGCTATTTAAGAGGACTTTTACCAACACATCAATGTTTCTGGATGCAGTGGCACTGACAGCAGAGGATATATCGGATTCATTGGCAGAAGGAGTTGATGATGTCAAAGTGGCGGTGGAGCTGGCGATGGAGTTGGTGGAAGAATCAGCAAGTGCGTTTGCTGAGGCTACGGTTGGTGAAGTTGCTACTGAAGTGGCCGAAGAGATCAACGCGATTCATGAGCATGTATCGAAGGTCGAAGAGGCCTTAGAAGAGTTTGTGGATGAAATGGCTGGTATAGTCGACGAAGGGGCTGTAAATGCAGATTCGGAAGCGGATTCGACTGGAAAAATCACAGTGAGCATTGTAACTGCGCCAATTCCTAAAGAGTTTGAATTAGAAGAAGAGGATTTGCAGATCTCCATTGACAAACCACAACTAGAAGAAGAAGAAGAAGAAGAAGAAGAAGAAGAAGAAGAAGAAGAAGAAGAAGAAGAAGAAGAAGAAGAAGAAGAAGAAGAAGAAGAAGAAGAAGAAGAAGAAATTGAAATTGACAAATCAATTACCCCCGGGCAACTTCCTCAGATTGACACTTTAATGGAGTTGTCTTCCGAAGAAAGTGAGGGGATCCCAATCGTCCGACTGTTGGTGGATGCTGTTTCCGATATGATTGGTAGTGATGATGAACAATCAATTTCGGTTATCGACCAACTCGTCAATGCTGTCGCAAACATTGAAAATGATGAAACCGGCGAGGATGAGAAGGAAGATGAAGAGGAAGTGGAAGACACTGAAGATGACGGTGTCGATGAATATGCATCTTACGAACCGGTCTCAATTTTAGATCAGCTTGTTAATGCAGTGGGGTCGGTGATTGATGACAACGACCCGGTTACTGACGATAACGAATTCGAAGTTCAAGAGGCTATTACAGCGCCTTCGATGCTTCGACAATTAATCAAAGCAGTAAGCGATACTATTGAAGAAGGTGCTGATACACCCCGGTCAGTTACTCCTGCTGAATTAGTTGAATGTCCCGTAGATGCGTTGTCTAGAATGGTTGATGAAGACGATGACTGTGAGGAAGAAGATAAGGAAGATGAGGAGCTTGAGGTAGGGGAGGTTAACGACGAAGAAGATGTTGAAATGGCAGATGACTGTGATACCCCCGTTCCAATTGTTGAACATTTGATTGAAGCGGTCTCTGAAGTTTTGGATGATGTCAATGATGATGACGATATCGAGGAAGCCACAAGCAATGAGGAAGAAGATGCAAATAATGATACCAATTTCGGCACCTTAATTGTTTCACAGTTGGTTGATTGTGTCGCCAGAGCCGTCAATGAAGTTGTTGATTCTGAATCTCTGGAAAAGGAGAGTCTGATCAAGCCTAATAAAGTATCTGGCCATGGTAGTGTTAATGAAGTTTCTAATGCCCAGACATTAGAAGTCAACGATGACACCGAGTCGATGGAAAGTTTGGAGGAAGATGACGATACTGACGAGCAAGATGAAGCTAATGACGTGATCATGAGCGAGACTTTGGTAGGAGCTGAAGTTGCTGAAGATATTGAGGAACCCCAAACTGATGCTGAATTAGATGTGGACGCCTTCAACGATGACGACCAGGTGTCCAAAGATGGTTCTCAAGCAGTAGACCTATTGGTTCAATTGGTAACTGATACCATCACCGACATTGCCGATGGCTCCAAATCGCTTCATTATTCTGAACCAATCATGAAACCAGTTCTTCTTACGATTGAAAAGGATGATGGTACCGAGGTAGAGATTACTGATTCACTGCCTGAACTAGAAATTGCATCTGATGCATACATCGATGATGATGTAACTAGTTGTGACCGTTCAGAGATTGGCAGACAAGAAGCAGAATTTGTAGAGACCCTCAAAAGGGAAAATGAACTTGCTCAAGAGGAGGCTGTCGATGCTGATGCTGAAAGTACCGAAGATGAAAAATTTGAAATTGAAAGGGAACAGGTTGAAAGAGAGGAATTGGCTGCTGAACAAGAAGAACTCGAGACCGAAGTTGAACAAGAAGAACTTGAAGCTGACTCACAAGAGTTAGCAAGAGAGGAAATAGTGGCGGAAGATACCGAATCCGAATCCGAAGATGAGGATGAAGCTACCGACATTCGAGAACACCAAGAAGCACTTGAAGAATTACAAGAGAAACTCGAAGAAGCGGTTCTAATGATGCACGATCGCTGGAATGATAGTATTTTGGAGAATGAAAATTTGCGTGCCAAATTGGTTGAAGAGGTGGATGAGGCCGAAGAAGAAGAAGCCAATAAAGAAGCTGAAAAAGAAGATAATGACAAAGAAATGGTCGACACCGAAGCCACCGTCGAGGTTGCTCACAAATTAGCAAGTAAGGAAGCAGAAATCGAGGCGGAATTGGAAGCTCGTGCAGCAGAAGCCAAACTTGATGCCATTTTGGAAGCAAGGAAAATTGACAACTTACCTGACAATAACTCCGATTCCGAAGAACCCCATATTATGGCGAGAGTGGTTGGCCTTGAAATTGATGATAAGCAGTTGCACGAGCTTACACCGCAACGTTCTCTCCGCAGCGGCCATACTTTTGGCAAAAAATTCTCTAACGAACCAATTACCGAACAATTGCGCCATATCCTGGAGCATGAAGCTGAGATTGCAGTACCTGCACCGCCACCTGATGTTCACGTGTCCTCCGTGGACACCGCCCCCGCCCCGCGTCGTCGCGGAAGACCTCCCAAAACGTCTTATCCAGTAAAGAGGGGGAGACCAGTAGTCAGCGCGTTTGAGGCAATTTCGAAAGCCTCAAACAAGGGCCAACTGGTATTCCCAAATCTTGAAGTCCCGAAGCGAGGACGCCGTGGCAGACATTCTCGCCACCTGTCGTTAGACCTTGCCCCAGAAAGAGAAGGACCGTCTCTGAGAACGAGACTGAAACTGCCAGTCAAGTTTGAGACGCCTGAACCCGAAGAGGCCGAAAATGTCGACAAGAAAGAGTCACGCAAAAGAAAGGCAAAGGAAGAAGAGGATGAGAAAGCTAGACGTTGGCGCAAGGTAACAATCGAAGATATACCCGAGGACGAAAGAGAAGACGTACCCAATGGCCGCCGTCTCCGTCGTCGCTAATGAATCACGAGAAATATATATTAAGTAATAACCACCAACCACAGAAGCATACAGTACATAAGGCCCAACGGATACATGGCAAGGAAAACCCGACCGGGCAATACCCCCAGGCATTTGAGCAGCAATGACCCCACGTAAATACTCCACATGTTCAACACGGTCATGAGAATTATCCGGAAGAATTTAAGTTTAAGAACCAACAGACAAATCACCTCGCCCAAAACAATCGGGAACATCAGGTACCCGGCTGCCGAAATTGCACTAAGGAATGAAATAGTGCCACCCAATAATTGAATGTTGAGACCAATGACAAAGTAAAAGAACCAGATAAACGCAAACAGCCCCGAAAACACAGCGTTGGTGTCACCGGCCAGCACGCCTAAACATACACTAAACAATAAGGAGAATATAAGGGGGCCCCACAAGTCCCAATCGAGAGTCTCCATCACCAAATCCCGATTCAGAATTCCCGTTGTGTTTTCTTGTTCTTCATCGACATCCACCACCACATGCGACAATGTACTGGGAAGGCGTAATCCATTTGCCTGGGCAAAGTTTACAAGCCGCAGTTGTTGGGTAATTGCCATTTTGGTCAATTGCATCGGCCACACCACGATGAAAAGCCGACGGATAATTTGAGACCCGTCTCGTTTTAGGGTTGCCCATACCGGCTCGTCCAAAGTGTCACCGCCAGTATATTGACGTTCACGTACCCGAGAAGAAGTATTAGTAGATGTGGTGAATGCTGAAAATGTCAGACTAAGGTCGACTTTCGGCATTATCCCTGAAAAGATCCCTCCCGTGTTTCTTGATCCGGAACTCGAGGATTGGGTGGGTCCCGATGATCCATAATTGGGCTGGCCTTCTAATGGCTCGTCTGCAATGATAAACTCATTGACATCGTCAATGGAGTATGCTGGGGGTTGTGACATGAGACGTGTGCGTGCGACGTGTCGTTTGGCTACAGAAGGAGAAGAAAGGCGTAACAACTAGTGGCTGGGGAATTGATACCATAGAAACAATTTGAGAGAAAAGCTAGCTTATAAACTAGAGAGATTAAAGTTATCCACAGCACGTGCTCCTGATCCCGTGCTATGGGTCACGTGCACGTCCATCATGTGATCTGATAACGTGATTTCCCCCAAATCGGCATTAACATTATGAATGCGCCAGAATACCTTTCCATTCCGAGTATTCATTTTCTAGTGATCTATATTTCCCCATTTGGGTCATTTCTATTTCATTTCCATTTTTTTCTGTGCATTTCTTTTTATATACTAAATAAGATCGATCACTCGCACAAGCTGACTAACTATCATCATGTCACCATCCAAAGAGACAATATCTACTGATACAAATTTGATAGAACCAGAACCAGAACACTGTCCTGGTCCTGAGCTGGAACAAGCGGGGCTTGGAGATGCCTGCTCTGGGTGTGCTAACCAAGAGATTTGTCAGCTGGCGCCGAAAGGCCCAGACCCCGATCTTCCTGCCATTTCGGGCAAGCTACAACATATTGACCACAAGATTCTTGTGTTATCAGGTAAAGGTGGTGTCGGTAAGCTGACATTCACGCTGATGCTCTCGTGGGCACTTGCTGCTGACGAGGACATTGAAGTGGGTGCGATGGATCTTGATATTTGTGGTCCGTCTCTTCCGCAAATGCTTGGTGCTAAAGGGGAGTCTGTCCACCAGCTGAACTCGGGGTGGTGTCCTGTATACGTTAGTGATAATCTTGGTCTTATGCTGATTCTGTTTATGCTTCCACTGGAAGACACTGCCATCATTTGGCGGGGAGCCAAGAAAACAGGGTTGATCAAGCAGTTTTTAAAGGATGTGGATTGGGGTGACCATCTCAATTACCTTGTCGTTGATACCCCTCCCGGTACCAGTGACGAACACTTGGCAGTCACATCTTATATGAAGGAAACTGGCATCGACGGCGCCCTTATCGTCACAACGCCTCAGGAAGTGGCTCTCTTAGATGTGCGCAAAGAAATCGACTTTTGCAAAAAGCTGGGGATTCCCATTTTGGGGTTAGTGGAAAATATGCTGGGATTTGTTTGTCCCAATTGTAAAGGGACCTCCCAGATCTTCAAAGCGACCACCGGTGGAGGGAATGCTCTTTGTAAAGAGTTGGGGATTGAATTTTTGGGGCTGGTACCTTTAGATCCTCGAATCGGGCGAGCCTGTGACCGAGGCGAATGCTTTTTCGACGAATGTGCAGACTCACCAGCTGCAACTGCCATTTTGGATGTGGTGGACCGGTTGAGAGAAAAGGTGGAGACCAAGGGTTTTGACAAATTGTCGATCAGGGAAAAAGAAATTGTATAGATTATAGAACTGGCACCCGACTAATAAATATTATTGGCATTAAGTTCTCAATCCCAAATTTATACCCTCATATTTATCGTTCATTGCTATTACATATATATTTTATAAGCAACATTTCTAACTCAAAACTAAATCACTATGCTCGTTGCTATCATTTCTGTATTTACACAGGCTTGCCCCCAATGAATTCCGACCATCTTTGGACTTCGTCGGGAATTACGACAGATTCAGGAATCTTGTCAAATGCAGGCTTGTTGCCAATCTTTTCCTTCAAGCAAGTGGCGAACAATTGCGAAGTGTTAGGTTCGTTAAACAAGGGAATAGCAAAGTCAATGGCATTCCGTCTCATAACGTAGTCTTGGTCCAACAAGTGTTCAGCCCGAGCAGCGGCCAAGTTGAACACAGCACCAATCTTGTGCTTTTGGAAGATTTCCCGCAAAGCCCGCTTGTCGGTGGTGGGGAATTCAATAACTTCGACATTTTCCATAACAAACGGCTTCAAGTATTCAGAAACTTCGGAAGAAGCAGTGTAGATGTTGTAGCCAAGACCAGACACGGTTTCAGCAACCTTGGCCAACTTTTCGTTGGTCACGTCACCACCAAACAATAACCCTTGACCAGGACGGGGCAAGTTGAAGTTCATGGTAGATTGCATGGAAGTCCAGTAGGCTTCCACCAAGTCCTTACCGAAACAAGCGATTTCACCGGTAGAGGCCATTTCGACACCCAAGAAAGGGTCAGCACCGGCCAATCTGGTGAACGAAAATTGAGGAACCTTAGTGGCAACGTAGCCGTAGTCCTTGTCCATCAAGTTTACAGGAGCGGGCACGTTTTCTTGCAACAAAGCCTTAGCAGCAACTTCAATGAAGTTGATCCCCAAAACCTTGGACACAAAAGGGAACGACCGCGAGGCTCTGATGTTACATTCAATAACCTTAAGAGCACAGTCATCACCTTCACCATCCTTGATAATTTGCATGTTAAAAGGACCAGTAATTTTCCAAGCTTCGGCAACCTTATCGGCAATTTCCTTAAGTCTACCCATGATGACAGGAGACAAGTTTTGGGGAGGCAACACCAAGGTAGCATCACCAGAGTGGACACCGGCATTTTCAACGTGCTCGGAAACAGCGTGCACCAACACTTGACCGTTGGAGGCAACACCATCGATATCGATTTCTTGGGCACCTTGAATAAACTTAGAGATAACAACAGGGTGATCTTGCGAAACCTTAGCAGCATTGGACAACTTGGCATCCAATTCATTCTTGGAGTTGATCACCGACATGGCGGCACCGGACAACACGTAAGAAGGTCTCACCAACACGGGGTAACCTACTTCGTTAGCAAAGGCTTCAGCTTCGGCAACAGAGGTCAATTCCTTCCATTGAGGTTGGTCAACCCCGATGGAGTCCAAAATTTGCGAAAACTTGTGTCTGTCTTCAGCCTTGTCAATGTCTTCAGGGTTGGTCCCCAACACCTTGCACCCGTTGTTTTGCAAGGTCAAGGCGATGTTTTGAGGCAATTGACCACCGACGGACACAACCACACCATTGGCGGTTTCCAATTCGTAGATATCAAGCACTCTTTCCAACAGCAATTCTTCAAAGTACAACCGGTCAACTTCGTCGTAATCAGTAGACACAGTTTCAGGGTTGTAGTTAATCATAATGGTCTTGTGGCCGGCTTCTCTTAAAGCACGGGCAGTAGAAACAGCACACCAGTCGAATTCGACAGACGAACCAATCCGGTAAACACCGGAACCCAAGACCAAGGTCCCGTGTTCGTCAAAAGTAACGTCGGACGAGGTGGCGTTGTAGGTGGTGTACAAGTAGTTGGTGTTGGCGGGGAATTCAGCAGCCAAAGTGTCGATCTTCTTAACAAAAGGAGTAATACCAAACAGCTTTCTTTGAGCTCTGACTTCCAATTCACCGGCGTTGACACAGAGACCAATTTGCTTGTCAGAGAACCCGAGCTTCTTGGCTTGCATCATCAAGTCAGAGTTAATGTTTTCCAAAGACCCAGCAGCTTCCAATTCACGGTACATGTTCACAATGTTCATCAACTTGTGCAAGAACCACTTGTCGATCTTCGACAATTCGTGGACTTGGTCAACAGTGTAGTTTTCGTGCAAAAGGGCTTGGCCAACTGCCAACCACCGTCTGTCAGTAGGGTTTCTCAAAACTTCGTCCAAGTTGTCAAACTTGTCACCTTGGAAACCAATGTACGAGGGGTCAACTTGACGAATAGCTTTTTGGAAAGATTCTTCAAAGTTCCGGCCGATAGCCATAACTTCACCCACAGACTTCATAGCAGAACCAATGTCCCGGTTTACGTGTTGGAACTTAGCCAAATCCCACCGGGGAATCTTGGTGACCATATAGTCCAACGAGGGTTCGAAGTTGGCGGAGGTGGTCTTGGTAACAGGGTTAGGCAATTGAGGCAAGGTGTGACCCAAGGCAATCTTGGCGGCAGTGTAAGCCAAGGGGTAACCAGTGGCCTTGGAAGCCAATGCAGACGACCGCGACAACCGGGCGTTGACTTCAATCACCCGATAGTCCAAGCCGTCGGCTTGCATGGCGTATTGAACGTTACATTCACCAACGACACCCAAGTGACGGATGATCTTGATAGCAGCCAGTCTCAACATGTGGTATTCTTCATCAGAAAGGGTTTGCGAGGGGGCAACCACAATCGAGTCCCCAGTGTGGACACCCAACGGGTCAAAGTTTTCCATGTTACAAACAGTGATACAGTTGTCAGCCCGGTCACGGACCACTTCGTATTCAACTTCCTTCCACCCCTTCAAAGACTTTTCAACAAGAATTTGCGGGGCAAGAGACAACGATTGCGAGGCCAAGTTCTTCAATTCTTCTGCGTTGTTAGCGAAACCGGAACCAAGACCACCCAATGCATAAGCCAGTCTAACGATAATGGGGTAGCCAACAGTTTCAGCAGCAGCAAGAGCGTCATCAACAGTGTCAACAGCGATAGATTCGGCAATGGGGATGTTGATTTCCTTAAGCGCTTGGGCAAACAAATCCCGATCTTCCGAAGTTTCAAGAGTCTTGATGGGGGTCCCCAACACCTTGATGCCGTACCGGTCAAACACACCCATTTTGTCCAACTTCACCCCGACGTTCAACCCGGTTTGACCACCAAAAGTAAGGAGAATCCCATCAGGCTTTTCCCGTTCGATGATGTAAGTAATGTATTCAGGAGTAACCGGCAAGTAGTAGATTTCATCGGCCAACGCATGCGAGGTTTGGTTGGTAGCGATGTTGGGGTTAATCAAGATCAGCTTCTTGTTGGCTTCCTTCAATGCCTTGATGGCTTGGGAACCAGAGTAATCGAATTCACCAGCTTGACCAATCAGCAACCCACCCGAACCAATGACCAACACCTTGTTGACATCAACCAAGTGTTCACCATTTTCATCAGAGAAATTTTTGAGAAGTTCACCACCAGCGTAGACGGGCGACTGCGATGCCATCCGAGGCATCGCCGCCAGCAACCATCTTTTGGCAACCGACCGGTACCCGATTCTTGAAAGTACCATGGTGATGAGGTTGAAAAAAAAAATGATCGGAAAGGGTAATTTTTTTTTACCGCGATGTTAGCTGTGCCGGACACGACAAGTGTCACCGAAGCTACATGAAAATTACCAGTAATGAGGGGAGAGAAGATTGTGGCTTAAATGTCCTTCCGTCAATAATTGCAGTAATTTCGTAATTGAAATAAAGGTCCAGATCATTAAATACTAATTTTGAGTTTAATTACCTGGCAACATACGCAAAAGGCTCAGTTGCATAATGTTTTGATGTAAAGCAAGCGAGTCACGTGCAAAATAGACCCTTTATGACTCACGTGGAATTGTATAACGTGATGAAGATTGGTGGTATTGTACATAGCCTCATGCAAACGATTTTGTACCTCGAATTTCCGTACCTTCATAGGTGGTCCTGCCCCTGAAGTGGGTTGGTCTGGCTGATGCGTTCAATGTTACTAACCAGCCTCTTGGATAAGCCCCGCGAAAAAACTCTAAAATTTTTGGGTTGGCGATTGTCGATTGAATGCATACGCCCGCACATCATTAGCATTGGAAAAGTGGTGTAGATCATTGTTTTGTAGTGTTCATTTAAACCCCACCATTTAGTGTAAATCCCTCACTTTTTCGATAGGGTTACTCTTATCGCGTCTGCGTTGCGTTGCCCACATTGAGAAGTTTCACACCTCGCCACACCGTCGCCATAATGACAGATATACCCAAAAAGAAACAACGACAGTATTCTGTCGACGCATTCCTGTCGTCTTATAAGGATACCCTGGGCCGGAGCTACGTGCTGATGGCCCATCGCCCCAGCATGAACAATTTGGTGCTGCCTACAATTACTCTGGGACAAGACATTCATGAAGAGCTGGTCAACCTTGCTAGTGCTGGGTTAAATGATTCACTGGATTCCATGGATGGGATTGCTGTGGAGCTCGAAGACACAACTCCTTTGATTGATCGAGCTGGCCTGCCGGTTACCTATTACTCACAGCCTTTCCGGTCAGAGACCCCTGACTCGTTGCCCGAGTGGACTTCTTCATACCGGAGTGATTTAGAGGCCCAAGATAAAGCAGTGGAGGAGGGATCCAAATTGGGCGCCATTGCTAAGCCGATTCTGTATCTCCCTGCCGTGTTTCTAGGCCTTTTGCTTAACATCCTAGACGGGCTTTCTTACGGCATGATTATGTTTCCCGTGCTGGACGCGGTGTTCTCCCAATTGGCTCCCGCCGGGTTGCTGATGTTTTACGTTTCATGTATCATTTCCCAGATCGTGTTTCTGTTAGGAGGGCTGGCATTCAAGGCCGGAATTGGACTGGAAATGATTGAAGTTACTCCATTCTTTCATACTATGGCGCTTGCAATTACGCAGCAGATGAGCGGCGCTTCCAATGATGCCATCATCGCCACCACCATTGTCCTGTATGCGGTCCTGGCTTTGGTGACTGGGAGTGTATTTTGGATTTTGGGCAAGTGCCGACTTGGGAAGTTGGTGGGGTTTTTCCCTCGCCACATCCTTGTGGGATGCATTGGTGGGGTGGGGTACTTTTTGATAGCCACTGGTATTGAAGTGAGTTCGCGATTGGATGGTTCGCTTCAATATGACTATGAAACTTTCTCGTACTTGTTTGGTCTGCAACAGGTGGTACTACAGTGGACAGTGCCCCTTGCTCTTGCCACCCTTCTTGTTATTATTGAGAACAAGGTGCACAATTCGCTTGTTATTCCCGGGTTTTTTATTTTGGTGTTTATTGTGTTTCATCTTGTAGTAGCGTTAGTTCCGCAGTGGTCACTTGACCATGCTCGAGAAACGGGGTGGATTTTCCCTGCTGTTGACTCGCTGACACCATGGTATGAATTCTACCTGTTGTATAAACTTAATTTAGTAAACTGGATGGCTGTTATCCGCCAGTTTCCTACAATGTTGGCGTTAACGTTTTTTGGTATTCTTCACGTACCAATTAACGTTCCTGCGTTGGCCGTCACTGTGGGCATGGATCAGTTTGACGTTGATCGCGAGCTTGTTGCCCATGGTTACCTGAACTTTTTGTCTGGGTGCTTTGGTGCCATTCAGAACTACTTGGTATACACCAACTCTGTGATGTTCATTCGAGCCGGGGCTGATTCGCGGTTGGCAGGGGTGATGTTGGCCATTGCCACAGCTGCAATTATGATGGCAGGACCCGGTGTTATTGGGTTTATCCCGGTGTGCGTGGTGGGGTCGCTTATCTATTTGTTGGGGTACGAGCTCATGAAGGAGGCGCTCTATGATACCTGGGGCCGCCTTCGGCCAATTGAGTACGCCACCGTAGTCATCATCGTCATCACCATGGGAGCCATTGATTTTGTTTTTGGTATTCTTGTGGGCATCCTCCTAGCGTGTTTGTCGTTTGTTGTGGAGGCCGCGCGTCGCCCCGTTGTCAGTCTGGTTTACACGGGGACTGTGGCTCGTCTGACAGTGCTCCGCCACACTCAACAACAGGAGTTTTTGAGCTCTGTGGGACAACAAATATGCATTGTCAAGCTCCAAGGAACGCTTTTCTTTGGTCTGATCGGCGGAGTGGAGTCCGCCATTCGCGAACGGTTTGACCAGGATAACTTCAGGGCCAATCCGATCAAATTCCTTATTATTGACATGAAAGGAGTGCAACTGATTGACTTCAGTGCTGCTGAAGGGTTCCGTCGGATTCTCAATTTGACCAATGACCACTATACCCAATTAATTTTTTCCCTGGTCGAGAAAGATGATGACACAATTAAGGCCCTTCGCGACGCGGGGCTCTGGGACAACACCGAATGCCCGATCCAATTATTTGGTCTGCTCAATTATGCACTTGAGTGGTGTGAAAACCGTTTCCTCCACATTTACAAGCAATTGAAAAAGAAAGAGCTGAGGCTGGCAGCTCCTGTGCAAGCGGTGGTGCCCAAGCGTAGTCTCAGACTGAGTCTCTTGGTGGGGACGCCGCGGCTGAATCAAGTCATGGATGCCGCGTCAAGAGCAGCGCGTGACGAGACGCTGATGCATAACCGGTATTACAACCACCAGGGCGGGGGAGAAGCATTTAATAAGCAACCATTGCCATTGCTCATGATAACACTTCTTGGTCTTTCTGATAAAGATGAACAGTTCTGGCTGGCCGCCACTAAATACTTTGCTAAGGAAACGGTACAGGAAGGTACTCGTTTCTATCTGACTGCATCTGATGAGCCGGCATTCTTCATTGTGGAATACGGCCGTGTTCGACTGATACTCAACTTTGAACAAGAAGGCAAGGAGATCCACTCCCTGATTGTTGCCAATACCGCGTTTGGCGACATTTTTGACCAAAGCCAATACCGCGAAATCATCTACGAAGCCGCCTGTGACGCGGTAGTGTGGGTCGTCAACCAGCTGAAATTAAAAGAAATGCATCGTCATGACGAAGCGGTGTTCAAGGAGTTACTTCTCGTGTGCAACAAGTTGACCAAGGAGCGGTTTGACACGATGATGAGCACGCTTATCATTACCGGGGATTAGGTTATATTACCATAAAATGGCAGATCGTAAACTTGTAGTAGACGTTGTCAGGTCAGCGACTAGGTCACGTGATGCGCACCGGAAAACTTGATCGTCGGACAGGTATTCGGGAGTGCTTACCACTGTTTGTTATCATGGCTCCCTTGGTGGTGGAAGCCACCAAGTTGGCGCTACTGCTGGCGTATCTTATGCTTGTTGTGCTTACAATTCCTTTGGCATTTGATGTTGGCGGGGTCCAATGTGGGTTATTGTACCTGCTAACATTGTTCATTTTGTACTTTTGCCTCACTACCCTTCGCATGTTTACCCGGCGAAATCGATATCTAAGGGTGATGGGAGCGTTTTATTATGGCCAATATTTGATTGTGCCGAGTTTGCTCACTTATTTCCTCAACTATTGCCAGCAGGAAGGGGTGGGGTCGAATCACGCGGTGTTGGCGTGGAAGATGATTTTGAGCCACTGTACGCCAATGTTTACTATTCTTGAGGGGTTCTGTACCCTCTTGCTTATTCAGGCAATTGGCCAGACCGTTAATTGGTTCACCCGGTACCGACTGGATACCTGGCTCATCGTGCTGTTGATTTCCTCTGGATCAATTATGGCGGCCTCGCTTTATTTTTTGTATCGGATATACTCGGTCGAGTTTGCCATCGGCACCATGCTGGCATCACTCCTAGGGCTGATGTTGACCCTCACCGGGGTTATTGGTATTTACGGGATCATTGGAGGACGAGGTCTGATTATTGAAAGCAGTTTGTTATTTGGATACATCGTTAAGTGTATCTACGACATTTTTCCTGTATTGAGTCAACGCGCCACCCAAATGTTGACCTCGTTGTTCACACAAGCTACCACCAATTTCAAACAGGAATTCCCCAAGATCTCCCCCCATATTTTACTAAAAGTCTCTGACTTGGTTCCCGTGCTCGCACAAAAACTTCCTACCAGTTTCAAAACAATCTGGGAATTTTTGTTTGACGCGTTGGAAAAGTTAACAATTCCTTTGATGGTAAAGTTTGCCTACCGGATTGGAGTGTTTTACGCTGCAACCAAGATTATCCCTCTGTTGTACAAGAGTGCAGCAACTCCTCCTCTGAACCCTGGGCACCATCTGCGCCACCCAAGCGGATCGGGGGTGGTGGCCGCGCCCAAGTCCTACAAGCAGGGCCGGCTTCTGCGATTGATATACGCATACTCGCCCTGTATCATCATAGCCGTGTATACACATCTTATGCTTGGGTACCTGGGGAGACTAAACACCCAGACCAAAATATGGGGGTGGTGGCCCAATCCCCTGGTGGAGATATACGTGGAGCCGTCCCTGTTTTGGACATGGATTAACATGGCCACTACCTTGATCTTGTACGCGTCGGAGCTCCTGGGGAGCACTAATGAAGCGATCACCACGCACTGGAAGGTGGATTAGGGTTCATAGCATATGCCGTCTCGGCGGTTGAGTTTCATCTATGTACATTAAATATTGTCGTTATTTTTTCTCCTCTGGCTCAGCCATGGTTTTCAGTGTAAACCCGTCCAAGAAAAAGTCCTTGCCAAATATCTTGTACATCAAACTGTTCTTTTCCTCTCTCCACTTTTCTTCTTCGGAGAATTCTCTCACCTGATGGTGGTCCAACAATTCCCCTTGGCGGATTTTCTTGACCAGCTTCCCCTCTAATCGCCTGTATAATTCAATCAGAGGAAATATGATAAGGGGGATCAGACAAAGCACGAGAAAGATTCCCTGGTATCGGGTTTTAAGTTCGGGTGGCGCCTTTTTCCAGTTGGCTCTTCCCGTTTCCACAAGTTCTTGAATAAACGCACTATCTTTCTTTTTAGCGGGAGGTGGAGTCGCCGGAGTGGCAGTGGTAATATTTGGCTTGCCTTCTCGATGGAAAGACGAATTATCAAATTTGGACATGCGATGTGTGATAACTAATATGCCGCGAGTGCTGCAATATATGAAACGCGAAGCAGCAAGGGGGATTTGAAATGTTAGAAGATAGTGTTAATTTAACGAATAGGATTTTGTTTTTGAAAACTTTTATAGCCTTGAGTTAATGAAATCCAATAGTGACCCAATACAATTGTAATTGCTTTTTGATTCATGCATTTAATTAAAAGTATGATAACTCGTATTTCTGGATTCATATACAATAGTGGGATGAGGAAGAACACTATCAGAATCACAGTATGAGTATCTTATGGATCCTTTCAACGACTCTTTAAAAGACTCTTCAGCCGTCCAATAATAAGAATCTCTAATTGAAAATGAGGGTTCTGGCATTGGAAATGATAAATCTCTCATTGATCCTTGGTGGGAGAGATTTGGCATTGGGTACGACAAGTCTCTTATAGATCCACGCAATGATGCTTCTGGCATTGGGGATGAACTTTCTCGTACCGAGTGGCGAAATGAAGGATCTGGCATAGAGAATAAAGTTTCTCGTACCGAATTTCGAAAGGAAGGCTCGGGCATAGGATATGATACCTCTCTTATGGTACCTTGTTTTACTGGGTGTGTAGCTTTGCCTGTGAACTCGCTGGGCTCTTCGGGCACCATTGTAACGTCATGATATCCAGCCAAACTGGTTCCATCCTCATCATGGGAATCACCGCCATTAACGGTAATTACTTCATCATCACCAGACTCTGTACTATACCTGGGTTCTAATAGGGCCTCTTCTTGCAATAGAGGGAAGTCAGTACCACAGGAGTGATCCAGTCCAAGTACGCTTGCTTTATTATTTGGCAGTAAATCTAAAGCAGAATACTTGTGTAATGAAACGTTGCTCTTTATTTGACTCTCGAGATCACGATTCGATGGCTGACCAGCTCGTTTCTTCTTTTGTATCCACGTAATGACGATAAAACCAATTATAGTTACTGCCACCAAACTGCCAAGCGTCCCTCCAACAACCTTTCCAACCAATTGTCCTCCTGACCTTTTTTCCAACATGGTAGGTAACACTGTTAATTTCCCTGTTTCCAATCGGTTAAATTTGTTACTGTCGCTACCCACCTCAAACGCAGGGGTGCTTAGAAAATGGCCATCATTGTAAAACAGCGGTTGATTAAAAAACATCCCCGAGGGATTTCGTATTGATAAAAATTGCATGGATTGAGGTGAATCTAATGTTTTATGGATGGCAAAAGTATTAGGTTTATCATTGTCTATTAATTTCTCAATTGGGATCAAATGAGAATAAAAAATGAGGCTTACCAACAAAATATTTGTTACAGATCGCAAATCTGAAACAAAAATGAGTGGTGCAAATTAAATGAATTGCAAGATGACATTACCACCTCTTATATGAGGTGCATAATAGCCGTTATAGCATATAGTCCATACCACCCTCATCACCGCAGGAACAGGCAGGAAGCTAAACGGTGATCCCGCAGGTACCGGGTGGTTTACAGCCAGCCATTTTTGAGAGATCACCGGTGCGAGTTACCACCTAGTATTTACAGTGTGCACTATTTGAGTAAATATAATACGTAGTCACCTTCCCTTGGCTATTATGCAATATTAATACAACTATGGATGGTTGTGTTGGTGGTAGTATATCTTGTTTTTCCCTGAGTCCACCTCTCTCAGCCACCCAGGAATATCTTCACCATTGCCGCCCACTGGACGCTCCATTACCACGTTTTCCAACCCCAAGGCATCGGAGAGCCATGGGTGGTTTAACATCCCCCCGGCATCAGCACGTAGTTCAGGCTGGATCACAAGCATGGGCATCAAAAAGTCAGCAATCTCCAGAGCATCTTGTTGGGAAAATTTATATTTTTCCATAAACACTTCCTTGAGCCCCCACGGCTTCAACTTCAGAATTCGATGCAATTCGCCTCTGATGTTGAAAAACTCCCGGACATAGAAGGATTCTTTCAACATTTGACGAGGGAAATGACCAACCAATTCGATCATTTGAGCGATATGGTCATCGTCTTTCGAGTAGGTCTTGCCATCACGAGGATCAAACAAATAGTCGCCCGTAAGAAGCTCAAAAATGAGGCAAGCAAACAGCCAGATGTCTGCCAGAGCCCCCCAATGGTAGCCAAGAAGTACTTCGGGCGAACGGTATTGTCTGGTTTGAATTTCATCGGTAAAGTGGTGGTTGACCCAGCATGCATTGCCCAAGTCAGCAATCTTTACCCGAATTAACTCGTCTTCGTTGATGAGATCAGGTGGGACGGCGCCGGCGTCGTCCGCAGTGTACATTTCATTTGTTCCCAGAATCAGCATTCCCAGAAGCGACAGATTGAGGGTTTGAGATGTCTCCGCAGTCTGTGCCACCGCCGCTTCAGCTTCTGCCATTTCCTCGGCTTGTGCCATCTCCATAATCAGCCCATAGGCACTAATATCAGCACCCAGCGCCAGAATGAGAGGCAGTCGCACTGGGGTGTTTTGCGTCAGCATGGCCAAGCCTCGGACATTCGTAAACGACTTGTTAAGAGTGCGAAGGGGTGATGGCAATGGCTGTGAACCAGTGATAAGTGTTTGCCTCCGCAGACGCCTCCCGTTCCGTCCAAGACTAGGCGTGGACGGGATATTGGTGGCACGGACGCTAAATGAAAGTTCCGTAAGCAGAGTGTTCAGTGTGGTCAGCGTCAAGCTGGTGTCAGCACTACCCGAGGCAATAGACGCCAGCCCAAGCTTGGCATTGCGTTTCAGGGCCTTGCGAATAAGCCGCTGTTCATTTTCTTCTTCCTCTACCATCTTAACAATGAGTTCAACGTCGCCGATTTCAATAAGAACATTTTCTGGCTTCATGTCTGTATGGATCACACCGCACCGACGATGCAAAAAGTCGAGCGACAGTAACAATTGTTTGGCAATCTGCTTGACAAACACCACTGGGATGCCCCTATGCTTGTAACGACGAATCAAGCTGAGCAAGTTTTCTCCAAGTACTTCAAACACCATAACCACGTGGGTGCCATTGGGGCCCTGGTGGGTAAATGTATCCAAAAGTTGAATGACGTGTTCGTGCCCGGGGTGGAGCAAATCACTTGTGGTCACCTTGTCGAGCAATTTAATCTCATCAATGGCAGTGTCGGTGTATTGCTTTGCCAGACGAACAATTTTCATCGCCACATGGCTCTGTTTGTCATTGTCCCGCGCAAGCCATACCGTCAGGAAATGGCCCCACCCCAACTTCCGCACAAGAGTGTATTTGCCGTCTTTATAAGTCTCGCCAATGTAGCACGGGTGGTAGCCACCAGGCGCATAATCCTTCAAATCCTCCTCCTCGGCAGGATTCACCGGGGGGGCCTCATCGTCACTGGAATCATTGTCGCCCTCTGCCTGACGGATAGAATCAAAAGTGGTCGTTATCGGCAGTAGTCTAGGTTTGCTCGGGTTAGGGCACAGCGTTGCAACTTCTACATTGGTGCCCACCAGCGGCATCAGTGGGTGGATGAGGTTGGGCAATTTGAGCGATGCACCATCGTCCACCGGCGAGGGAATTGCTACCAGGGGACTATCATCACCATGTTCGGCCTTTTGGATGCCAAGAGTCAATTTCGACGTCTGCATCGATCCCAGGGTCACGGGCAAGGGTGGGATGTCTGAGGGTATGATTGTAACTTTTGTTTTTTCGAGCTATAATGAGCATGTGCGGGGAGGAGTACGCAGGAAGGGGGAAACTAGTTTTCTAAGCAGTAGCTGCGATATTTGTTTCGCTACCTGAGAAATGAAAATTAGCGATTTAGATGAGGATGACTGGAGAAGGCCAAAGAACCGCATAGAAAGTATCACGTGGTTAGAACTGCTGGTTGTGGACACTATCACAACAGCGAAATTGCACGCACCTCGGGGAAAATACCCCGAAGCATCTATCTAATTACCAATTGCCGATCGATACCACTACGTGCAGGCTAGCGAGGTAGACATAAACATCGAGAAGCTTGACGGGTGGCTTAACTAAGGAAACAGATAAATGTTTTTAATTTGCTTATTGTGTCATGCTTTATAATCACTAAATAGTATATTTTGTCACCTTTGCTTGGGGGGGTTGCATTTCTCATCGCACTATGTCTCATCCTCCCCTGCCCATAGATATTGTACCTGCCGGGCGACGACAACTGGTGCTCGATGAAGTCGATGCCGTCAACTCATCGCGTGTGGTTAAAAGACACAAACTGCTGGAGGGCATCAGTGACATTCGGAACCAACTACACGACGCCATTCTGAGTATCCTCGCTACCGATAACGAATTGAATCGGAATTATGGGAGTTATTATTCGATGACTGAAAGATTATGTCGATATAAGCACTCTGAGCAGCTGAAGTTGGCGGACTACCTCTTTGAAACATCCACGCGAGTTTATGAAGACGTGGTCCGGCCCCAGTTGTTAGCTGCGCTTGAAACTAATACCCTTGAAGCCTCCAAACAATTTATGATTCTTTATGATCAGTGGTCTTGCAAACTGGTGGTTCTTTCCAAGATATTCTTATTCATGGACAGAAACTATTTGTGGCAACATCTGGTGAAACCGACCATCCGTCACCACTTTATGGAACTTTTGGTATTAACCATTAATCCTTTTTTCTCCACCACTATTCATAAATGGCACGTACGCCTTCTCAAATGCAGGCAAACGGAACCAGAAGCGGCGATGGCCATGTCAAAGCTTATCCTTGCTGTCACGGAGGTAATTCCAGAAGCACCTCTTAAGACCAAGGTTATTGAATCTATTGCCCTTGATTATAGTGTCGCCATTGACCAGTGGCTACTGGAGCCGGGGTACTTTGTCCGTGTGCTTACCGCTATCTCCAGCGAAATTGCGTTCTGGAAAGAGGCAGGGTATCCGTCGGAATTTTTAAGCAAACTTCGCCAACGGCTTAAATGGACTTTCATTTTTTCTCGGTTTGACGCCGTGCTTGAACAATGTTTACCTGATCTTTTTACCCCCTCGCCAACTACCCAGGTGGTGGTCAGCTTGTGCAAACATACCATGGATGAATATTCTTTTAACTCGATGGCGGTTTTTTCATATAAACTTCAGCTGTATTTGATGCTGAAATTTGACCAAGTCATCGTGGAAAACAAGGCCAAAGCGCTCATTCCAGCGTTGATTAATTCTTGCCAGCATTGGCAAGAGATGACCAGTCAATTTTCCGGTGTGTATGAATTGGAATTCTCGTTTCGTAAGGCATTTTCCCTGCTGATTAATCGCCTGGCTGCGATTTCTCGAAATGTCACCGTGCAATTAATCAAGCATTGTGACAATTGGTTTAAACACCCTCAAGACTATTCGACCTTTGAGTCAACCGTTATAACTATCTTCAATGCCCTAAGCACCAAGATAGAGTTTGTTGCTGGATTTCGCCAGCTGTTGGCCAAACGTTTATTAGTAAGAGCTGGGGGTGTAGATGGTCAAGAAGAAGCATTGATTGAACTGTTGGCAGCTATAATGGGGGAAGACAATTCTATCCTTAGTATTCGCCGCATGATTGCGGATATTAAGATTTCAAAGTCGCAATATTCTGAATTGTTTCTGGATGAAATTGAGATCAAATTCCTGGCGCTTGTGCTTAAACAAGATGACTGGAAGGATATCCCTGTACTGAAACTGAAGCTTATTGTGCCACCGCAGCTTCGGCAAATCTTGGAGCGGTTCACTGATGTTTATAACAAATTGGATACCAAAAATAATCACCGCATGCTTGATTGGAGCAATTGGTGGTCCCATAAGATCACCACTGAGATTTACTTTGAAAGTAAGCCAATATTGATGCAGGGAAATATGTTTCAAACTGCATTGGTGATGCTTTTGTGTTCTGGCGAACCTGAGCCCAATCAGCTCACCTTCGACGATCTCATATCCCAGTTAGGTACAGACATTCCTACATTGGAGAGGATATTGGTGCCTTTGGTTGAAAAGGGGTTGGTTTTACAAGCAGATAACAAATACATGTGGAACTTTTCCTATGTTGATGCCGGTGATAAGCGAATACTCAAGTTGCCTTTAGCCAAGGAAAAGAATTCATCAATATCTACTACCGACGAAACAGAAACAAGAGTGGCGGAAGTAATGGCCAACCGTCATGCTATCCAATGCAAGTGTCTAATAATGAGGATTTTGAAGGAAAAACGACAAATGAATGTCACCAGCTTACTCCACCAGTGCTTGGACTATTTTGAAGCTAAAGGCACCCCGGTAGTGATTCGTGAACTTAAACTCCAAATCGAAGATCTCGCTGCCCACGACGAAATCAAAAAACAGGGGGAGATGGTTGAATACGTGTTGTAATCAGTGATCTATAATACTTCAGATAAATTATTATATGCATTATGCCTTTGTTCCGTACTTATCGCGCGCTTCCAGGGCCCGTTGGGGATCGAGGGCATTTCCGACACCCATCAATGTCTTACCTACTATTTCAGTGGTGCCAATAATTGGGCGGATGAGTACTAGAGGACTCGACCGAAGCACGGTGATAAACGCCTCTTGTAGTGATTCCAGCTCTCCGATATCCCCCTTTATCCGTAGCAACACCCGTTTCGTTGCACTGAAATTTTGACCAAGCGCCTTGTAGGCAGCGTGAATCCCTTCCTCTACTGACTCTGGTTGGTCAGAATAGAGACTCTTGCGCTTTCCGCCGCTCTCCACCGGACCAAGTAATACTAATGACTTGTGAATCAAATCGTCCGGTTCTTCAAGTTCATCCAACTCATCGTAGGTGTAGTGTTTCCGAGGGATATTAGCTTGGCTTTTTTTGCTATACTTCTGAGACAAAACTTGCGATGAAGCCATTACACTCAGTTTGGCCAAGGGAACATCGATTTCCAGAACACTAAAGAATCCACCATCATCCTCGACACGTGATGTCAGTAAATACATTGTATCCTCATCATCCAACAGCGGCGGTTGCAACGTTGTCTCCGCTTGCAATAACAAATTCTGCGTTCCAATTACGAGTTTTGCCGCCAAGGAAAAAAATTCACCACCCGTCTTACGAGCAAAACTGGTGGTGCCCTTACGGAGTCCCCGCAACAACAGTTTATCTTGTGCGTACGCTTTGTAGGGAACGACCACAAGGTCTTTAAACCCATCGCCGATATTAACTAACAGCTTTAACGGCCCCACCCCAAGCAATAGACCAAACATCTTCAGGTAGTTCAGCTGAAGTTGAGGGATCCATCCTAATGTAGTCAAACACTGGCCAAGCTTATCCAGCACTGCTCCAAATACCGATACTGGCATCAACTTAATCTTCAGGCCATCTATAACAAACATACTCATTAACAGCTCCGGCAGGGTAAATCCGTGGCCCTGTTTTCTAGGCTTATAGTCAACCTTGAGATCAAGAGCTCCAACCAGAACCTTGGAAAAAAACATCGAAGAATCCGGCAATTCATACTTGGGATTGGCAAATGTAAAGAACCGCTGAGTAAAGCCAATTGTATCTTGGTCTAAATGTAATCGGAGGGGAAGGACCAGCACATTTAAAAACCCCTCGCCACTGCCCTCCAATCTGGGATCGGCTCGTACCTGCGTAAACTGCACTTTTAGCATCAGTGTACCCAACTCGCGAATACCACGCGTATGTTGATACCCCACCGCCTTTGTCCACAGTGACAGCTGCAAGTTGTCCAAAACGGAAAAATCGTCCACCATAACCTCCACTTGCAGACGTGTTGGCAGAAGAGGGGAGTCGGTATACGATTCCACAATTATTTCCGTTCCCATTGTCACCGCCATCATCTTATGTGATTGGGAACGATGCAAGTCGAGCGACTTGTAGTAGTTGTCGAGCTCGACGCGTACCATATCGTCGTCATCCTTGCCGTGTATTTGACGATTGACCGCGTGCATAAATTCCTCGGGATCCAGCATCGTCATGTGCACCAGGCGAAACATCGTTTCTTGCGCTGGTCCTTCACTTTCCATAGGTGGCTCCAGTCTCCGAGAAACCTTTTTTTCTAATTGTTTGACTTTTGATCGAATTTGGTGGCGCGTCTCGCTCCAGTCGTATCCGTCGTATAAATAAACTTTGATCTCGCTTATATTCACATGAAGGCGGAATTCTGGGGTGAGGGAAACGTCTGGGGTGACAGGAACATAGTTTTCTTGGATGTTCATTAGCAGCATCAGCATGGCCATGTCTTCATCATCGTGATTAACAACATCAACGTTGTTCCCAAGTTCCTCGGCGTGTTCCCATAGGTTAAGTGGCTGCTCTAACTGAACTCTAAACCGTTCGCTATCAGTGAACACCGGGGGAACCAGCAAATCACAAAATAGGGACATGAACACTTGCCACAGGTCAGCACACACCTCCAACGCCACTTTGTCTACGTTGATTTTCACATCAAAAGATCGGTTTTGGGAAACACCAAAGTGGAGCTTGGAAATGTTAAGCACTCGAAGATAGTTTCCCTTGGAAAACAGGTGTAAGATGCCTAATTTTGACCTGCAATTGACATCATCAATAATCCAGCCCGTGATCCCATTCACCAGTGCCTTAGTGTATGGTGTTTTTCCCCCAACCACCATATCCACCACCATTTTGTCCAAATGAAGGTAGCAATGGGATACAATGCGACCTGGGGTTAAACCAATCGCACAATCAATCGTAGTGATGCGGAATTTCAGCTCCAGGCTTTCAGTAAATGGGGTACTAGCATCAGGTTTGTCTCTGTCGTTATCCACTTTCTTAAGCGTCAACCAATAGGTATAGTAATCAACAACAATAGCGGAGAGTAAAATGTCTATACGACCAGCTTTAGTTTCAACCTGGATCATGGGTGCCAGCTTCTGTGGCCACAACTTGCCCACCACCTGTTCATAATGCTCTCCCTTGTCCAGGATTCGAACCGCGGTCAATCTTGCAATAGAGGCACTAATTTCCTGTCTAAACAGGTAAATTTGCCATTGGCTACTGGACAACTGTACCCCCTCAAAAACGGGTAATTCACGAACCTTAGCTTCCACCTGCTTAATCACCACCCGCCAATCAGCAGTGGTACACTTTTGCGTTAGCCGCAGTGAAGGGGGCAGTTCCTTCAGACGCAGCGAAAACCACTTGGAAATCGAGGTGACAACGTCCAATTGGGGCTGGTTTATTTCAATCGCTACTCTTTCAACGAGAACAGTGATATCCAGGAACAATCGTTTTGTCTTTTCCACAGGAAACTCCCGAGGCTCCACTTCCACATTTATAGGACCAACAGTGGCAACCGGTGTTCCCATTACCAGTAACTGGGTTTCAGCCATCTTTAACACTCGTTTGGCACTGTTATAGTGGATGGGTGCCATTTGAAGCAATGTATTGAAATCGCCAAACGTAATAAACGATTCAGCCGTTTGCACCACCAATCTTCTGGGATCAACCTCGTGCTCACATTGGTGGTTATCTCGTTCCGCTGCCAATATCAATTGCGAGTACGCCAGCGTCACTTGCAGGGTGAGCTTGACTACGTTCAAAATCATTTTCACCACGTTTTCATTCAACTCAACCCGAAGAGGCATGGCGATGTAGATAGTGTCACCGATCAGCAACTGCGATTCAAATCTTATATCTGCTTTCCGCCGTTCCGGGTCTTGTTCGTAATAAAGCACCGGGTCCTGGCCAGGAAATCCCATTTCCACCGTTTCCACCCCACCAATAATCGAGTCGTCCTTTTTCTTGACATAGAGATTGCTCAATGAAAGTTCCAAGTCAGAAGAAGTGCCAACCATACCAATAACCACCGAGTTTATCTTGAGTGAGGTAACCTCCAATGGAAATTGCTCTGAAGTATCTTCCACTACTTTTTCTGTCGGATATTTTGGTGGATACTCGTAGGCTTTTTGTTGCACGTCACGCTTACGCTTAAGTTCCCTGTATTTTAGATGGTGGGTGTAAACAGTGCAAAACTGAGCCACCGACGAACACACGTTAGGGAGAGATAAATGTACCACGTCAATCTCCACCGCCATCATCTTATCTGGCGGGATGGAAAGTGAAATCAGCGATATCGCAATCGCCTTGACCCCCGGTTCCGCCTTTTCTGGGTCCTTGGATCCCTGGTTCAGCAACGCACTCATAAACATCGTCAGTTGCATTAAGCCATTGTCGGTATCCGCCAGCAGAACCAGCAGTGATATCAGCAGGAAAGCCTCTGAAGCAACCAATACCTTTACCCCCGCCACTTCGACTTTTTTGGTGCCTTCGACTGTGGAGTAAGTGATTCGGTCCACTGCCACCACCACATCATCGATTTCTGCTGAAAATACTATCTTGCACTTGATTCGGTGGATTTCTACCAGTAGCCTGGCCAAAGCAAGCTCCACTGCCCTGGCCACCACCCCACCCACAACCCCGCCGCCACTGGTTTTTGGAGTGGGCTCGTTGGAACTATCGTCCTCTAAAACCCTAGCCAACTCTGCCAGCAGGTGGGCCAACATCTCCAGGATGCTATCGGCAATCAGTTGTTCCAATTCTTCCGGCTGGGCCAACTCACCCATGGTAATTACTATCACCACGTCGACACCACTGGCGATAATCAGCAAGCCTGTACCTGTAGGTTTAAGTTCAAATTCATTCACCAACCCGTGGCGGAGATGGAATGGGCTGCTTGCACTAAACCTGGCCATGACCTTATCGGCATCCAACATCACCTTGTTTAGCTTAATGCCGTTTAGAGACACCTGTGTGAGGTTGGGCATATCTATGTCACTGAATAAACATAGCTGTTGTAGTACGTATAGAAACATCCGCTTCTGGATATTTGGAAGCCACCCACCAACCATGGTACCGATAAGTGAATGATCGCAGTGGCCGCGCAAATACCCATACCAGGTGCGCAATAAACTTTGGCCAATTATGGATTAATTACTAATTTACATACATCAATAGATCACCATAGCCATTGGTTTGGGCCATGGTCACGCTTCTTGTCCAATATCTGGGGCGCGCGCGCATGATCATGGATACACTTGGACCAACCCCAGTTTTGGCATAGGGGCGCCCGTAACCAACTCGTATGCAACATCACCAACATTAGAAAAAAGCTCGTCAATCAACCCCTTGAGGTCATCCCCGGTTTGCTTAAAGTCGGGGTACAGGTTCACTTCAAGAAGAGATACCGTGTAGTCGTGGTTGACTAAGAAATCGATGCCAAACACCTCCATCGCATTCGGAAGCGGTTGGAAATTCATTTTGTCCACGCTCACCGCAGCCTTGAACAATTCGCCGGTGATTTCACACACTTGGTTGAATACTTTTTGCTTCTGCGGCTGGTTCAAATTGTTGGGGTCATGGAGGTTCCAAAAAGGAACCACCAATGGTGATTCACCTTCTTGCAAGCAGGTGTTGGTAAGGTGGCCCTCCATCTCCAACAGGTCGGTGGGTGGTTGGTAGGGGGTCCCAGCAAACAATGTTAAGATGTTGCGGTAAACATACACATTCAAGTCGCCCTGGGCCACAACATACACCCGGAGATGGAACTTTTTGTTATCGTAGTTGGCCAAAAGCAATGGCCGTTCGAGATACTGTTGAACAATAAAGTGACGTAATTGAGAGATGATGACGCCGGTGTCGTTTTCGTCGCCCTCGTCATCGGTATCATCTTCGTCAAACGAGTCGAAGATTTCCTGAAGCTGGTCAATAGTCCGGAACACCCTAATCCCTTGTGCCTTGTCACTCATACTGGGTTTCAAGATCCACAGCTTTGTGCCCAGTTCGATTTCCTCTCTCAACTCGTAGGCATCGTCCAACGCCTCTTCCAAGAACTCGGCGTAGTCCACTTCGATTTGGAACAGTTCCGGAACTGCCCGTTTTAAGATCAGACCCGGGTTTTTGGTGACGTAATGGTGGACGGTATTAGCAAGGTAATGCTTACGAATAAGCGCCTTCCGGTAAATGTATGAGCACAAGTAGTATTCAGGGTCCCGGATGTGGTCAAGATCAAGATCTTCGTATTCACCGTAATGGAAAAGCTTCACCTTACCGATGGCATCGATATTGGTGGTGATATCAAATTCGCTAAACCCATGAGTAATAGGGTCAAAAATGTAGCTGGACTTTGGGAAGGTAATGAGAAGTGTGGGTGACGTGAGCTTAGTGACATCTTCTTCAAAGGTAAGCTCCCGCAACGTTTTACAAGCAGCAGGAATATCTTCATCATCAAGGCTGATTTCACCTGTCAACGGCTGCACCGGGTGGAATGCCGCCTTCAACGGCGTAACTGAAACGCCTTCATCTAAGAGAACCCTGGAATCGGTATGAGTTTTGTCAAGCAAGCCGTCGCGGTGGACCTTGGTGAAATCGGGCGCCCATTTAAATTGGGCGGTATCATCCCCAGTGGCGACTGGTTCGTAGATACTGTTCCAGTAGTTTTCCAAGATGGGAGCATAATGGACCTTGGTAGTTCCATACTCTAACAGCGGCAACAATGGAACATTGACGGTAAAGATATCGACATCGTCCCTCTTTTGCAATTGCTGGTACAATTTGTGCACAAGCTTGACAGTGATTTTAGCTGCCTGCTTTAATTCTTCATATTTGTGCTCGGGCTTGAAAAACGCATACGAGACGGCAATTGCCTTGACGCCATGGGTAACCGCTTCCATGGCCGCCCCCACGGTCCCTGAAGTCATGATGTACAAATTGCCGGAGTTTTTCCCAAAATTGGGTCCCGAAATAACAAGGTCAACAGGCTTTCCCTTTGATTGGGCATACAAGTGGTGAATGCCGATGTCTGCACACGCAGCGGGAGTGGAGTTAATAAGACACCACTCTTGCCAGGAAGCATCGTCTCTGTATTGCTTCTGGGGGGTATCAAATGGCCCCACCTTGTCATTTATGTGGTCATTCTTGGTTTCCGTCAGCGTTTGGGTATAAATATAGCTGGCAGCCACGGTTTTCCCCGCAAAATGAGCCTTGCCAATCCACAGCCGTTGTTGGTCGGGAACAACAATCAGCAAGTCCCAGTCGGTAGTGGTGTTTATTTCATCAACGAGATACTTGATATACGGACACGTCTGGTCGTCCAAGGGGCCGTCGTCGTTGGTCAAAAGGATATGCATGATGTGGAGATGAGATCAACGCGAAGCCACAATGAGAAGTTGAAATTGTCGCCGCCAAAACAAATGGCGCCGCCAAAATAGGAATGATTTAGCTAACTCTATTTTTTTAGTCTACACTACACTTTTTGCTCCCATGTGTTCAACCCATCGCGCGCGCTCGTCCTCTACTCATCATGTCGTTGTTTATGGGGAACTCCGCCCAGTACTCCTGGGGCACGGTGGATCCGGAGAAAATTAAGCAGGCGGAGACCCAGTTTTGTGCTCAGGCAGCCACGTTTAACAAGTTGTTGGAAAAGTGCCGACAAAAGTGTATGGGTCACGAATATGGCGAAGGAGAGTTGGCCAAAGGTGAAGCTACTTGTACCGACCGGTGTGTGACCAAATACATCCATGCTAATAAGTTGGTTGGTGATAACTTCCGGGAACAAAATATGAACCCCTGGGTTTATATGGCCGAGTACGACAAGGTGAAACTGATGATGAACGAAGCTAATAATAACAACTAGAAACTAGGCTGGTGCCAGGTGTACATAGTAATGATAGACGATCAGATGATAAATAGAAACTTTGCAAAAGTGGGTCTATTCTTAAGGTTACGTATGGTCTGATTCTGCTTCGTCGATGGCAGCAATAGTGGGCAGTGTTGCATACATGATCATTTCAGAGTTTTTACACGCTTAAAATGAAGAGGGTGTTCGGTAACTGTACATAGAATTTTATATTTCGTGTTTAATTCCTCTTTACTGGTCGTTGTCTGTAAATTCGTTCCCCAGTAACGTGGTTGAATCCAAAAGAAAAAATTATAGACAAAAATTGTCCAATTTATTATTTCAATTAATCACTCCTTTTTCGGCGTCTTTCTCGAAACCTTTCAATTGGCAGTGAACAATTTCTTCTCTTCCAATCAGGTCAAGATTAGCGTGCGGCATCAATACAGGAAAATCTCCTTGATTGTTGCAAACACGCAACAAATACAAAAAGATAAATCAACCCATTCTTAATATTATTAACTCATAATTCATTATTTTCTCCTACTCAGTAGCAACATGCGTCGATTCATTTAAGCCAATTGACCCTTGGTGTGGAAGATATCCAAAGCAATAGCAATCCGCTTAGTCATGGACTTTTCACCTTCTCTAACCCAGACTCTAGGGTCGTAGTACTTCTTATTGGGCTTGTCATCACCTTCGGGGTTACCGACAGCGGTCAACAAGTAGTCCTTCTTGGTGAGGACAAATTCTCTGACCCCCGACAAGTAGGCCCATTGACAGTCAGTGTCCAAGTTAACCTTGACGACCCCGTTCTTGATGGCTTCGTCAAATTCGGCTTGAGACGAACCGGAACCGCCGTGGAAGACAAGGAAGAGGGGCTTGGAGTTCTTCGAGTTCAACTTCTTGGCAGCGTATTCTTGGTGTTCAGCAAGAATTTCAGGCTTCAATTCAGCGGGGGTCTTGTAGACACCGTGTTGGTTACCGAAAGCAGCGGCAATGGAGAAGTTGGGCGAGATAGGAGCAAGCGCCTCGTGCACAGCAAACACACGTTCAGGCGAGGTGTACAAAGCGTCACGCTTAACGCCTTCATTGTTGACACCGTCTTCTTCACCACCGGTGATACCAATTTCCATTTCCAACCATTGGTTCATCTTGGCCATTCTCTTGAAGTACTTGGCACAAGTTTCAATGTTTTCTTCATCGGTTTCTTCCGAAAGATCCAACATGTGCGACGAGAACAAGGGTTCACCAAACTTGGCAAAGTGTTCTTCGTCAGCTTCCAACATACCATCGTACCATTGCAACAACTTCTTGGCACAGTGGTCAGTGTGGATGATAACGGGCACACCGTAAGTAGGGGCAATCGACCGGATGTAGTGGGCGGCAGCGACAGAACCGGCAATCGAAGCCTTTTGGTCCTTGTTGTCAACACCCTTACCGGCAAAGAAAGCAGCACCACCTTGCGAGGTTTGCAAAATAATGGGGGCCTTTTCGTCTCTAGCAGCTTCAAGGGCGGCAACCACAGTGGACGACGAGGTCACATTAATGGCAGGAATGGCAAATTCCTGTTGTCTGGCCCAGTCAAAGAGATCGTAGACGTCTTGGCCGTAGATGACACCAGACTTCTTCAAAACAGCAGGAGGGTTGGACATGATTGTGCGAATATAGTTGGTGGCGGGACCCCGCCAGGTATTTATATAACATTTTTCATGGTGCATGCACTATGCAGGAGACGCTACCTCCGCAAGGTAAAGGAATACTGTAACCCGAAATGTATGGGTGCCAGTGAACCGATACATACATGGGCCAGATGATGCTGCATGACAAGTGGGGTGATTGTTGGTCGCTAGGGCGTGCCAATTGCTTTGGTCTCCATGTACAATCAGGGTTATGTGTAATGTTTTTTCTGGGGTAGTGCCCGGTAGAAACCGCCGGGACACGTGCAGCAAGTGGCGTAGTCCCCCGGGTTCAAAAAGGGGATACAAAGGTGAAACAATTGATCGGGAGAGATGGCTGATCGGTGGCGATTGGGGTGATTGTCTTATTTTAATCCTACCGAACGGCGTCGGATCAATCGGAGTGCGTGTTCTCCTGAACAAGCGGATTTGGCAGCAGTGTTACTGGATGTGTTATGATCTATCTCTATAGCCTTAAGTAAATTTTCCGTTTATCCAATTGCACCAAAACAAGCGAGATCATTCCAAGATAGGCCACTAACACTGCGAACGCCTGAGGATCAGAGCACGACAATGTGTTGATCAGCATGTTGATTAGGCCGGTGCTTACATTACCAAGCAAGAACGCAAAAAGGCCATTGTTGTTGGTGGCTTCGATGATTGGCGACGTTGCAACTGCTCCAAGGTCGTAGAGTACGGAATACCCCAAGAGGACAAACGCTGAAAAGGAGACAATCCACATGACATAAGGGAAGTTGGCCAAGCGCCGACTGATGGAAGCAAAATAGCGGGAGTGGTAAACGTAGTAGAAAATACCACCGTACACTACAGAAGCGATGGCAAGTCCCTTGGTGGTAGACACCGAGAACCATCCTTGTCTGGACGGTTTGTTGCTGACAAACAATAAGTTATTTTTGGTGGGAACACCAGGCATAACGAATTGTCCAAACAGCTGGCCAAAAAGAAAGATGGCAAAGTAGCCCCAAAACAGCCAGATGCCCTCTTTATTCATGGTAACGAGATTGTCCATTCGGTTCAGCGGATCAAAAATAAACTTTCGTAAATCGGTGGTTTCCAACAAGTATTCATAACCAACAGAGATGGCAAACGCCACCAATAACCGCGGTAATACATTGAGAATGGGGTCTAACAATGCAAGCACCACGGGTAAAAACCCAAGTGTCAAGAAAAAGTTCCAGTGAACACCATACTCGGTGACATGTTCCTGGTACTCCAACAGCTTCACCGAAATAAACCGGGCGAAACCAAGCACCAACAATGGCAATGACTTGGTAGCTGCCTTTGACAACACCTTAAAATACCCATGAGAGACCCCCTGGTTCTTGATTAGACTTCTCGTGCTGACAATCCCCATGCTAAACACAAACGCGCCCACTCCCAAGTCCATAAGCGAAGTTCCCCACGATTCCACTTTGCCAAATCTCCGGGGAAAAATGTGAAAGTCAACTGCCAAAATAGCGATATTTGTCATGATCAACATGTTTGACCGGTAATTGGTGATGAAAGACTTCCGGGGAAGAAGTTCAGGAACAGCTTTCGTACTTTTGGGTGGTTGTTTTACCAGCTTACTAGTTGCCACCACATAAACCAAGCAGATTACAGCGGGGATTAGCACCAAGGCATACAATTGGTTCAACCGACCGCTGTAAACTGTCACGCTGGCAAGTACCAATAAACAGTTGACAGCGAAATCAGCAAACACCAGTTGAAAACCAGCCTTGGAAACCAGTGTCCACACAAAGTACAGGGCCACACTCATGGCAAGTAGAGCTGCCACCTCATCTATGGTTCCTCCCTGAAGCCCGGAGACAAACTGTTCTTTTTGTTCTTTAAACAGCACCATATGTGCGATAGGCTACGTCTCCAATCGCGTCGTAATTAGTGGGGATATGACCAATTACCAGTACGCCTAAAACTAAAACAATAGTAAAACAACTTTTAAACTTGATTGCTGAATTATTTACGTAAGCATTCGCTTGGTACCACTAGTCTTAGCAATATTCAATATTCATCAGAACCAATATTTCAAGGTTGCGAGAATAAAGTCTCCCATCTGTAATACAAATATAGTACACTAGTTAAACAAGTCTCAATACCACATATCCTTTCCTTTGGAAAATTCACAATCAGTCCTGCCTCCTCATATCAGCATTACTCCGTTATCGCGACCTCATCGCATCATGGCTGAACCTGCTTGGAAACGAATAGGGCTTAAAGTGACCCAAGAGTCTGATCCTCTTGCTCTCACAACCCATTTAGAAAGTGCCAATGCTACCAATAAGGAAAAGAAGGCATTAACCAAGCAACTAAAGCGGAAAGCCCCTGTCCAAGATACCACCACCAAGAAAGCCCCCAAGCGGGTCAAGCTCCCCAAGCTGGAACGTAAACGGCCAGAACCGGACCAATTGGCATACTTGAGACAATTCAAGGAAGATAACCTTCTGTGGAAGTTTTCTAAGCAAAAGCAAAACTGGATTCTCAAGAATTTGGAAACCATTCCTGCTGATTATGCTGATGCGTTGCATTCATACATGGAAGGCATCCAAGGGGCTCTGAGAGACCGGGTTGTTGAACTGTTGCGTGAAGTGATGACCAAGTGGAATGAAGTTGCTGAACAGACCCAAAAGCGAATCGAAGCCGAAATTAATGGCGAAAAAGACGAAGAAAAGGACGAAGAAAAGGAAGAGGAAGGAAAAAAGCCTAAAGGTATTTTGAAGAACAAGGGAGATATCAAAAAAGAAAAGAAGGAGGAGAAGAAGGAAGCACCTACGGGTCCCACCTACGACTGGGCTGCTCGTTGCCAAAAGTTGGTGGAAATCATGGCCGGTGAAAAGGTCGAATTGATTGGAATTCAACAACCGAAGGAATTTTTCCCTGAGGCTGTGGTTTCTGCTGATGAGGAAATGGATGAAGAGGATGATGTCGTGGATAAAGTACAAACTGAAGAAAAGAAGGAAAGGCAAGACACAATGGAAGATGCTCCTAAGATGTCCCTTCGTCTTAAGCCAAAAAAGCAAGTAAAGCTAGTTATTGATGAAATCAATGTTGATCCTGTTGCCGAAGGTGAACCTCAAATTATTAAGCTGGTAGAGGAGCCTAAGGAAAAGAAGACGGAAAAGAAGGATAAGAAGGAAAAGAAGGAAAAGAAGGAAAACAGGGAAAAGAAGGAAAAGAAGGAAAAGAAGGAAAAGAAGGAAAAGAAGGAAAAGAAAAGGGGTAAGAAAGATTAGTTAATGAACAATATTTTTACATTTTCAAAGTTATTATTAATAGTATTTTACCATTTTTTCAAGAATTTAGTGACATTAATATTTTCTTACAACGCCTAAAATACTGACAACCCTTTAATATGCTAATTACGTGGTCGCTTGCTTGGGGGTAAACCTACCCCCCGTCCATGATGAGTATTCTGCTCCGTTTCAGTCAAAGTGTTCACAGACGCTCCACGCGCTGGTGGAGGCGATGCTTGTGGCGCCGGAGCTCTCTTAATCTTTTCCAGGCGAGTTTGATCAATAGTAAGTTTCATAGATTGCGAGACAAATCTAGTGTCAAATTTGGGCAAGTCCGCTGTTCCTTTGGATAACTGCTCCAGAGCTTTTGCAGAGACAAACATCACGGGAGCATTGGCCGGAGTAGAAGTGTCTATCGGCGCTGGAGTGGCGGTAGAAGTTACAGTGGCAGGGGTGGCTGCCACCAAGTCTTCCGGCAGAATATCTTCGTGGAACACATCATCGTCGGAAAAGCAAAACGAGTCATCTTCCAGAGGCAACATCGGTTTGTCTGAATCATTGGAAACTGGTCTAAACATGGGTTTTGGTACTGGTTTAGCTGGCGCCTTGGTAGAGCCATTCTCGTATACTTTCAGCGACAGACTTACTGCCCTCGCCCTTAGCTGGCGGACATGATTGGCATCGCGATAAAAGGTGGGGTCATCCAACTCTGCCCGTTGTGCCTTCCCCACCGTAGTCTTGTCATATAAGCAATTTCCCAAAAGATTCCCGAAACACCGTAAGCATCTCTTGATGCCATCGGTAAACGCTTCCTTCCGGCACTTTTCAAACGCCATTGCCTTGGAACGGGCATTTTCAATATAACCATAGCCAAAATCTTCATGGTAACACCCGTTCTTCAATGTAACGCGGACCAACACCAGCATACCAATGGCATACTTTCCCTTATCAACATCGAGAAAGTCCACCTCCTTCAGAATGACCTCCAGCAGCCACCCGTCAAAGCCAAATACCTCGTTGGCCAAATTGAATGCCCTCCACCCTTCAATATAACTCACTTTCCCCCCACCCAGCTGGCGGAAACTAATGTATTCGGGTCCAAGAACCTTAGATAGCAGCTCGGTGATTTGAGCACGTTCGGTTTCGGTAAAATCCGAAACCACATGTGGTCGCCCAGGGGGATACTGGACATCGGCACTTCGGCCTGCTACAGGGAATCGGGCTTGGCCCTGAGCCGGGTTTGGTTTAGACATGGATCGCGTATAATCTCAGACGCGTTTGTGCGAGTGATGGGATTTAGTCCCACGAGAATGATAGCCTAATACAGAAGTGTAGAGTAGTGTAGGAAACTAATAAAGTGTTTATTCGCAACGTAGATGTTGTCATACTATTACATAATGGTGAACCAAGTCATATCTGGTTCCATGGTTACGGCCAATCTCCAGTAGTCCATTGGTAGTCGCCTTTTCCAGTGGTATTCTGTAATCGCCATATTCCAGCGGCTCATGCTATTTGTTAATTGCAAGCAGTTAAGTCAATGATGCTAAACTTCAGTGGAAGAAATCATCGAAATGTTGTCCCCCTTGAGCAACATTTTCCCCAACTTTTCCTGGGAGCCATCTTCTCCCACTTCCACCGCATCTTCAATAACAAGATTCATGAATTCATCAAACCCCTTGATCTTACCGTCTATCCGCAGTTGTTGATGATCGAGCCAAACCAGAGCAGTAGCCTCCTGTTGTAAATACTTGAAGATAAGGTTGATTGGTGGGAGCATTGCGATAGATGGAGTGGTGCGGCTTTTTACCAGTGGTGCGAATCGCGTCAATTCACTAGTCATGGATACGGCTGATGGGTCGTTTGAGCCGAAAGCCCTTTTTGAAAAATGGGCTGTGGAGTTGGCTACCGAGAGTGCACAGCGAGGTTCGCGTACCGCCAGTGTATATACCAAGATGGTGAGGCTGCTTCGCAACTTTAAAGATGCGATAGACGATCATGTTACTCTCAGGCTGGTCCCAGGGATAGGCCAAAAGACTGTTGAGCAGTTTTGTCACAAGCTCAAACTGTGGTGCGATGAAAATAACCAACCGTTTCCCCAAGCCTTCAATATCATTGACAAGCCAAAGACAACTGCTAGAAAACGGGATGATGGTGAATCCGATCCAACCAAGAAGAAACGTAAACGCACGGAAAAAGTTTATATACCTGTTCCCCGCAGTGGTGGCCACGCTGTTCTAGTGGCGCTTTACGTGCTCGATAAGCACCAGAATGGAAAAACAAAGGAAGAAATCATTGCCGTGGCACGAAACTACTCTGATTCGGCTTTCACGGCCGGTAACGGCCTGCACTACCTGGCATGGAGCAGTGTCAAGACGTTGGAACGGCATGATTACGTAGAGAAACTGGGTCCTCGATGGTTTCTTACCGACAAGGCATTGCCCATTGCTAAACAGTTGAAAGAATCAGAAGAAGCGGAAAGTATGGATGAATCGTTTTTAGCGAGTTCCCCGCGACAGGCGACTCGGAGTACTAGTGATATGGATGCAGTTGGGGGAAATAAAGGCCGTCGCCATGGGAAATTGGAGGATATTGCCTTTCGCGTATATTCCCCGGAAGATTTAGAAGTAGTTGTGATTGTCGATAACCGGGAAGTCCGTTCAACTAAAGAAAGAGCATTTTTTGAGGAAGAATTGGTGAGGGCAGGGTTAAAGTGCGAACTGAGGACTCTCCCTGTAGGGGACGTCGTGTGGATTGCCAGGCATAGACAACTGCGACGGGAGGCGGTACTAAATGTCATTGCTGAGCGGAAGCGGCTTGATGACTTGGCACTGTCTATCAAAGATGGCCGTTACCATGAACAAAAAAACCGGTTACGCCGCACCGGCATGACCCACTTTTATTATCTTGTTGAAGAAATGAAAAACATGACGGTGGGAGATGGCGTCCACAAGGCCATCTCATCTACAATTACGCTGGGCTTTTTCTTGCGAAGATTACAAAGTGCGGAGGATACCATTGCGTTTATTGCCGATATAACTCGGATTATTGAGACTGGCTTGGGTGATCTTTTGGTGATAAACCACCCTATTATATCCCAGACGCAGTACCTTGATCTTCTTCATCAATTCCGGGAGAAGTATGAAGGTGAATATGAAGTTTGTCATGAGTACTCCAACTTCCAGGATAGCTTAATGAAGCTGCAAACAACGGTAAGAGAAATCTTTATAAGCATGTTGCTAGCAGTTCGGGGTGTATCATATCAAAAGGCAGTGGCGATTCAGCAAAGGTTTCCCACTCCTAAACTGTTGATTGAGTTTTACCGCTCCAACCAGCATCTTCCACAAAGTGAACAAATGATGCTCATGTCTCGAGAGATGTCTGGCGAGATTTCATCGCGAAAGATTGGCGCAAAGTGTCTGGAGAATATTTATTTATCATGGGGGAAACTACACTAATCAAACCATTCGTCATCCAAGTCGGCATCTTCCATATCGGCAATCAATTTTTCGCTAGCCGCTTCCGCCTGTTGTTTGATCTCGGCGAGCCCGCTGACTTGCTCAACGTATTCCGTTGAAGATAAGCACTGTCTGATAAACTCCCATCCCTCCAGATTGTAATTTTCGATAACCGGTACCGAACATGCCAGACATTGAGGAAATTCTGGAGCGACAAACTTGTGCTGTTCAAACAGGTGAAGAAACCCTCTAATTTGATGGGGAACGCCAAATAACGTGGTGCCCTCGTCCACCCCTGCATCATTGCCCTCGTCATTCTGTAATAACGATACAAAAAGCTCCACTGCTAACGCCAGCGCTATCAATGCCCCGCCTGGACGGGTTACCGTACACATCTGATCCAAGGTACGGTCGGTGAGGGAGTCACTGGGAGCAACAACATCGTTACAATAATAACAGCCAAGATGATTCTTGGTGGACCCATGTCGCATGACTAGGTACAGGTCAAATCCAAGGGCGGCATTAATCACAGTCTTATTCGCAGCCTTGGCCACCACGGTAGGAAGCCACCGCAGCTCACGCAGATCCATAAGTAGAAAAATAGCATCATGATCAGTGATCAATTTGCACAATGCGTCGTAGTCTGCTTTAGAGGCCTCATGGCCAATCATAGGCACGTTAAGCAGTACTCCGGTGGTATTGGTTTTAGGGTATACCTTACGGAGTCCATCAGCAGCGGCCTGGGCTTTAGGAACACCTTTGCCATTATCAGAAACTGAGTCATCATATGTGAATAACGATTGCCGCACCGGATTCAGATATGACACGCGGCCATTGTCAACAAAGGTGATATTGGTAACGCCCCAGGCAAGAAGGGCACGGGCAACATAAGTGCCGAGAGTTCCCGACCCAAGAAGCAACACTTTTTGTTTGGAAATTATATCCAAATCTATATCCGGGGCGATTCGCCACTTCATCAATTTTCTATTCAAGTCGACCGCTTGCTCCACAAGCTGGAGGGGATCAATGAGATTACCCATATCAGCAATGTTTACCAGTCTCTTTCCAGAAGGGTTGATTTCCCACCCCACAATCTCGGCGCTGACATTTGTAGGATTGATTTTATATTCCACTCTCGATTCCGGTTTGATCACCACAACGGTACTTGGCGCATCCGTGTCCAAAAACCGCTTGAGGTAGAATGCCGGAAGGGGCCCAGTACACGCGTCAACATAATAGGCGACGCCATCTTTGGTGCCAAACAGCTCTGCAACTGTACGGACCTCCACGTCAACTGGTTCGACAGATTCAACTAGAGCAGACAGCACAACCACCCACCTCGCTTTAGGAGTAGGAACCGCCGTCATATAATAAAACTTGAACTTCTTTAAATCAGCGAAGCAATAAAAATGGAAAATGGCATCGGGAAAGTCGTGGTACCATTCCTTGAGTAGCTGAGTCTTATCCAGTGTTTTGAATTCCTCGATGGTATTCACAATATGGAGCATCCCAGGTACAGCCACCAGCCCTGCATCTGCCGCGTTATTATCAAAACTATCGTAGGTTAAATTAAACACCGGCTTACTCGATAATGGGGGCGTGTTGTAGTATCCGGTGATGGGTCGAGCCGAGGTGTCCAATTTGTAGGTGTCCAATTTTAGTTTCGATAACCGGTTAAAGAACGCCAGCTCCACAAACTGGCCATACATGGAGAACCGCAACGGCTCTTCGTTTAGTGACAGAGGCGTCATTAATTTCGTGCATAATCGGTTTGCGAATATATTATATTACTGTATATGGTAGCGCTGCGCGGTTTACTCACGCACGCCACCGAAAACCGCCTCTAACCGTTCCCCAAGCATTAGTCCCAGCTTCAGCTCTAACTCACCAATGACCCGGAGTTGATAAACAAAGTCGCCCATGAGCATGGTGAACTTGGTCATGAATTGGTTGAGGTTGCTACTCATGTCATGGTAGCGGTTTTTAATTGCCTCGTCCGACATGTCAATATCGCCATCAAAATTCCCCTTCTTGTCGGCTTTCATCTGCTCCAATAATGTGGCGTCACATGATACCACCTTGCGTTTTAGCTCGGCGATGTAATGGTTAACAGCGTTGATCACATTAAATAGCTCGTGTAGCACCTTCATAATATCAGGCCGTGACAAGAACGCGTCATTGAGCACCGTACCCAAATAACGCGTCAATTCATGTTGGAGCACCTCTACCGTCGCCGGCACGTCGTCCAGGAAACGTCGGTACGGTTTCTGGTTTTGGATCATGTTATCAAATACACTATTGGTGCTCTTGAAATTCCCAAGCAGTTGGTGTTTGAATCGCAGATCCGCCGCCAGCAGTGGCCGCGACCGGTACTCGTCTCCCTCAACCGGCTCGGCCTGAGCCTTGGATCGAACTGTCGCCACCGCCAGAGATAAATTATGGTAGTTGGCGTCAATGACATCATTGCAAAAGTAATTGGTGAGTTCCAGCAAGAACAACCCCAAATTCAGATTGAGCACCCGACAGCGCTTAATCAAATTACGAATGGGTGGCGAAAATCCCTGGTATGTCCACATGCTCAGCTGGTGCAAATCCTTCCACGTTCTTTGGTTGAACCGATTAAGAAAGTGCACAATCATTAGAAGCTTGAATACCAATTCATATTGATACTGAAGATTGTCATTGATCAAAAAGTTGTAGGGAAACGGAAGCGGGATCTTGAGGTCCACCAGAGCAATCGCGTAATCGTCCAAACTGTACTTGTCATAGCCCTGAGTCTGGCCTGCCAGTCTCGGGGGGAGCATGTTATTCTTGGAGAGAGCAAATGACATAAACTGATCCATGGTGTGGTCTTCACGGAGTATTTCATCGGTGTCAAACGCCTGGATCGACAGCATGTCTTGCATAGCGTCATAAAAGTTATATTCACTCAATCCAAATTGTTGATTGCGGTCAACAATGTCCGCCACGGTGATCCGGGGTGCTTGCCATGTCACCGCTGGCAGGGTACCTTGATGAGATGCAAATTGGGCAAGGTAGTGACTGGATAAAGACAGTACTGACACCTGACTTTTGTTCTTGATAAGATCGCCAAAGCACTGATCAAAAAACCTTTCAATAGGAAAACAATCCTTAAGCATGAACTTATCCTGCAATTCGCCAATCAATTGTCCAAATTGATAGCCAACAAATAATAGCCGTAAAAAGAGGTGATTGGCTCGCTTGTGAAAAAGATCAATTTTAAGCTCCAAATCTTCCAGTACCAACAGTTCAATCGGCTCCAAACGATGTGCATCGACTTCCTGGAAATTATGGAGCCCTGTACATTGTTTGAATACATTGAGAAACTTGCCGGTATTGAGGATTTTCAACTGGATCTCCAGATTGGCAAATTGTTCAATCAAGCCATCAGTTCGGATGACAAACAACTCCAGCCAGTACGTTTCCTTGGTTTTGATAAAGTGGTCGGAAATTGCCGGTCCAACCTCTTGTTCCTTGATGATAAACTCATCAAAGGGATCGTCTATCTCACCGTTAATCAACCAGTTATTAAGCATCAATACATAGTCCTCCAGTATCAGATCAAATAAATGTGTCAAGTATTCAAACAGTTGGGCGTCTCCCTTGTAGGTATTAATCCGCTGCTGAATAATCTTAAGTACAAGCGATCCTTTGCAGTATCCAAACCGTTGCAGACTGATAATGACATCCACTTCTCCCGTGGCCGCCAACAGTTGGCGAATATCCCCCATAAACTCCTCGAAGTCCTGGGCGGTGTTTCCCTGTTCATTGAGATGGGCCCGGTCGTAGCTAGTGGCATGGATGGTGGCGCAAATGTCGTAGAGATGACTGATATGGTTGGCCACCTTTTGACTGAGCATGTTTTCCACCACATTGAGGTCAAAATTCAGCTGAGTATTGAACATGGTTTCAAATTCAACAATCACTTGTTGGTAACCCTCAATAAACTCGGATATTTGTTGGCAAAGCCGTTGGACCACCTTGCCAAACTTGTGGTTATCATAGAATTCCACAAACGCAACCAAACTGCTATAATACTTGCCGAACCTTAGCAATTTTCGCGTAATCAGCTTGAGCGAGATGTCAAAGTGCTTGGCGGTTTTGAAATCGGGACCCGCTAGCCGGCAATCGATATTTTCCATATTGTACTTCTCATTAAATCGAATGTAGAACCCTTCGTAGCCCAAAAGCGCGAACAATAAGTCTTTGGTCACCAACGCTTGTTGTACGCTGAGGTCCTCAATATCGGCAAGGGGCGGTCCTCGAAGAGCAGGAACCGTTCCTGGGTGGACCTTCAGACAGCTGGCCACTACCGATGTCTCGTCGGTAAGATAGACCACGTCAGTTTCGTAATCCATAAGGTATAGATCGAGTGTTTTTGTAGCATTGTGCGCGTACGCGTCAAAGTCAGTCAGGCATATAACAGAGCAGACACTAGGTGTTTAAAACCGAGTGTTTGGGTCATTATTTGAGATAAGGGATGAAGTGGTGGGGAGGGGAACAGGGGTTATATGCCGGTAGTAAGGTGGTGCCAGTCCAATTTCCGTATTTGTAACCAGATTGAGGCAGGAGGAGCCACGGATTATACAAATTGTTTTTTATTTAGAACTGCTGTGTAAATTACTGTACAAGCCATTAATGTGGGCTCGATGCTGTACTGTCAACCGGATTTTTTACTTCGTTTAGAGATCAAAACGTAAATGTTAAACAAGAATAATCGGATTATCTCCGCCTCCCTCCCTAGACAATGTTTTTTGAACTTACTAAAAGCATTGACTATTAAATGCTCTTTATCAAAAAAATATCATCCCGTCATGTAAGATTCTGACAGATTCTGACAGTAATTTGTTTCGGACCTCGATTTGATCAAACCACCGCAAAAGCCGTTCCTTGGAATGAGATAAGGTCCAAAACACGATAAAGTCACTAACACAAAATATACAATTACAATAGGCCCACTCACGCCAATTTTCACCTGTAACACCCCGTCCCTGTCCATCAAAGTTTAATACTGATAAAGAATCAGTGTGACTCCGATCCAAGGCCAATAACTACCGAGATCGGTTAGACAAGAGGATATTTTCTAATCCTTCCGCTTTTGTACATTCCAATATGGTTGCTCCGAATGACTTTCTTTTCCTGGCCTATGTATCTTTCCATTTACGTTAAGGTTGTCCTTCCGCAAAACTTGCACTTGCCGCACTCTGTAGACAGTCGCCCTAATTGCCGCAACTATTAATGCGTAGGTCGCTCTCCTGACAGGCGCACATATGATACAACGGGTTACAAGCTTATATATGGGGAGAATGGTTAGTGTTCCCAACCCTCTCAGATTAAGGTCTAGCTGGCCCCCACTTTTCGGCAATAATTCTGTATCATGACATCACCGAAATACAAAACAGGGAGTTGTGACCGTTCACTCCGAAAATAACAGTGAGAATCTTTTGTTGCGAAATCAGTCACGTCTAAAAATTGTGCATGGAGAGTTTCTCGGAGATATAGACCCCTCAAGTAAGGCGATTGCATCCCAAGCATTTTACCCCACATCAACTGGCATTGAGTTATTGTATTTACGTGAGTGGTATTGTCCCGAAGTGATCTTCCGAAAGAAATTTTTCAAGCTAGCGGAACAATTTGGAGCAGGGGCAAAGTTGATTTATAGCAAATTTTAATCTACGAAATTAATCCTTGGTTGTTTGTTCTTGTCCATTCTAGAATGGCGGTAGTATTCGGTAATTTCCCCGGGATAACCCCTCCGTTCAGGGCTCATGTACTTGTAATAAAATATCATGCAGGTTATTAGAGGTGGGTTTACATTCGCCATGTATAAAGGGTTGCAAGATCCCCAGATTGACACTCAGGAACAAAGGATCAGTTATGTCTCTAGAGGATAGAGAGCGTAAACCTGAGATTGATCATGCGCTGAGCGCCGGATCGCTGCTGGATTTCAAGGATCATGAACTGGAAAAATCTCCGAAGGACCGTTTGGCCGCAGGTGGTGGGGAAGAAGGCAATTTGTTAGCACAATACTCCGAAGAAGATGTAATGGGATTCGGCCGCCGCTTTGCTGAAAAGAATGGCCTTGACCCTGAGTTGTATGCTCGTGCCGCTGCCTTGGCCCGGTCTCCAAGAAATTATGACCAAATGCTGTTTGTAACAGATGAAGAAAAGCAAACGTTGCATAATGAAGACGCTCATCCCTATGCTTCAATCTCGCGGTCGGTGGTTTGGGTGATTATTGCCCTGTCTGTGTCTGCTGTCATCCAAGGGATGGACGAATCGGTGATTAACGGGTCGGATCTTTTCTGGCCCAAGGCGTTTGGTGTTGTTAAAGGGTTTAAGAACTACGATTTGGTTGAAGGGTTGGTTAATGGTGCCCCTTACCTCTGTTGCTCGTTCTCGTGCTGGACCACGGAATGGTGGAACCGGTACTTGGGGCGGAAGTGGACAATTTTTTTTACTTGTTTAATTTCGTTTGCAACCTGTATCTGGCAAGGGTTCACCAACAACTGGTGGCACTTGTTTCTTTCTCGGTTTTTCCTTGGTTTCGGGATTGGGCCCAAGTCGGCAACGGTACCAGTGTACGCTGCTGAGTGTACTCCTGCTAAGATTCGGGGATCATTGGTGATGCTTTGGCAATTCTTCACGGCGGTGGGGATTATGCTTGGGTATGTCATGTCGTTGGCTTTCTACTATGTGCCCAATCATGCGATCAAACTGGGGATTAACTGGCGTCTTATGCTTGGTTCTGCTTGTTTGCCATGTATTATTGTGTTAACTACGATGCCGTGGGTTCCTGAACTGCCCCGGTGGTTACTTGGGAAGGGTCGAGTTCATGATGCACAAGATGCCATGATGAAGATGAGACGTTGCGATTTGTCGGCTGCTCGGGACTTGTTCTACATGTATGTACTTCTTCGGGAAGAAGGCAGATATGAGGGTCCGACTTATAAGCGGATTAAGGAATTGTTCACCGTAACCCGGAACCGGAACGCGGTGATTGGATCATGGATTGTCATGTTCATGCAACAATTCTGTGGGATCAATGTAATTGCTTACTACTCTTCTTCGATTTTTATCATCTCCGGGTTGTCGGAAATCAAGGCGTTGTTGGCTTCGTGGGGGTTCGGTATGGTGAATTTTGTATTTGCAATTCCGGCATTTTTGGTAATTGATAAGTTTGGCAGGCGGAATCTTTTATTGGTGACGTTCCCGTTGATGGCATTATTCCTTTTCATTACTGGGTTTGGTTTTTTAATTCACGAATCGAACCAACATGGTCGATTGGGGATGATTTCCGTGGGTATTTACTTGTTTACCGCTGTATATTCGTCAGGTGAAGGGCCGGTACCTTTTACTTATTCAGCGGAATGTTTCCCGTTGTATGTACGTGACTTGGGGATGGCATGGGCCACTGCTACCTGTTGGTTTTTTAACTTTATTCTTGCGTTTACCTGGCCCCGTTTGTTAAATGCCTTTGGTTCGGTGGGGGCGTTTATGTGGTACGCTGGTTGGAACGTAGTTGGGTTCTTCTTGGTGTTGTTGTTTGTTATTGAAACAAAGGGTCTTACTTTGGAAGAATTGGACGACCGGTTCAGCGTGGACATGCGTTCCCATGCCCTTTACCAATTGAAGCTGTTCATCAACCTTCTCCAGAGAAAGGTATTACGTAAGAAGATCTCGAAGTTGCCGCCTCTTTCTTACACTCACAGAAACCACATTTCCAGTGACGAATTTAATGACAAGGGTGAAGTCCAACATGTGGAGAATGTAGACGACGTCCCTGGTCTTGGATTGGATGTGGCTGTGGATCACGGTCCCAATCCGATTTAGAGTAAAGAACATAATGAATAATACGTGATCGCTCAATTATTCTGGTAGCCCTCATTAATTTGGTAATTTGCATGGGTTCTTTTCGACCACTATCTCTGATGACTAAGTTGCCCTATTGCGATCCGAAGTTCCCGTTTTGGTTAAGTCTCTGGAAAGTGAAAACACCCACCAATTCAGTACTGTTTAATTATTTTGTGTAACTGTCGGATTTATAAATTTTGAATTGAATTTAATTTTTTGTTCTATCACATAATTGGTGTCTCCCCAGTTGCCCCGCACTAAATTCACCCAACCATGTTCAGAGCAGTAGCGAGACAGCAAAGAAGATCAATGATTCTCTCGAACATTGTCGTCTATTCTGAACACGGCGACCCCGCAAAGGTGTTGCGGAACCACGTCTACGAAATTGACGAAACCAACTTGAAACCCACTGAAGTGGTGGTGAAAACGTTGGGAGCTCCCATCAATCCTTCCGACATTAATCAGATCCAGGGTGTTTACCCACTGAAACCCGCCAAAACCACTGACTTTGGCACCGATGAGCCTGTGGCCCCTTGTGGGAACGAAGGGTTATTCCAAGTGTTAACTACTGGTAAGGATGCAAAGTTAAATGTTGGTGATTGGGTGATCCCCGCCAACGTCAACTATGGTACTTGGAGATCGCATGCCAAGGACGATGAATCCAAGTTTATGAAGATCCACTCCCCTCAAGAACTGCAACAGTTGGGCAAGCTGCCGTTAACGGTAGCTCAAGGGGCCACCATTCTGGTGAACCCGCCCACGGCGTTGTTGATGTTGACTCACTACGTCAAGTTGCGTCCTAACCAGGATTGGTTTATCCAAAATGGGGGCAACTCCGCCGTTGGGCAATACGCCACCCAAATCGGTAAGATTTTGGGGTTCAACTCGATCTCGGTGGTGCGGGACCGGCCGAACATTGCTGAATTGAAGAAGGAATTGGAAGAAGTGAAGGGTGCTACTCATGTTATTACTGATGAACAAAACAACTCTCGGGAATTTGGCGACACCATCAAGCAATGGGTCAAACTGACCGACGGCGAAATCAAGCTTGCCCTCAATTGTGTGGGGGGCAAGTCGCTGGTGTCGGTTGCTAGAAAGTTAGCACCCAACGGGTTGATGTTGACCTACGGGGGGATGCTGATGCAACCGGTTCAAATTCCCACCTCGTTGCACATTTTCAAGAATATCACTTCAGCCGGTTTCTGGGTCACTGAATTGTTAAAGAACAATCACCAACTCAAGAAAGAAACCATTGACCAAATTGTGTCGTGGTACGAAGACAAACAATTGATCGACGCTCCTGCCAACCACCTTCCGTTTGGTGACGATCAAGATGCTGACTTGGCGAAGACGTTCATTGCCGGTATTGAAAACAAGAATGGCAAGCAATTAGTGGAATTTGCCCAAGATGTGTAGAGAATTGAATCTATTGAATATACCGCTCACTTTTCCTTCTTATCCTTATCCAGTTGGGCTCTCTTAGCAGCCATCAATTTGGACTTCATCTTAGTGTTTTGGAAAGTACCCACACAGAAACCAACAACCGAGAAAAACACCACCCATAATTGCGGGGGCAAGTACTTCTGGGCAATCACAAGGGCACATCCCGAGGTGACAAACGATGCCTTGTAAACGGTCTTGAAATTGTTTTTCAACGACGTCTTGATGTTGGAGAGTATCGCCAGGATTTCCCCGCAAGCCGACCCCGCCTTGCCGGGGGTGTATGTATTAAGCAAGCCAACCCACGCAGTGTACACCGCACACACAGACAGGGTTACTGTCAACAACGAAGTCAAAATTTGTAAAATGTTCTTTCTCAAAGACTTTGGCCCGGCAAAAATCTGGTTGATGATATTGTACAAATAGTGGGAAATCGGGGTCAGCAAGCAGAATCCATAAATGGCCAAGCCAATGGTCTTTTTGGTGATCAAATTCTTAACTTTAAACGGGCCCACTTGCACTTCTTGGATGTCACCAGTAAGCAACAGGGCAATGATCTCGTTAAGAGCATTGAGGACAGCCGCCGTCACCAGCTTGGTGAGCAAAGGGTACTTGGTAAGATACTGGAGGTACTGGGCGTTTAAGGCAACGAGACTGGACATGGTGACAAATAGAGCGAAATGTGGAGGAAAATGCAGTGTATATATATGTGTACCGGATCTTAATGCACATTCGGTAACCTCCGCATTTCTCAGTTTATGGCCGGCGCAGGCCGTGACGCGTTTCACCGACAATTTCAGAGATTTAGATGAAAAAATCGTAGGGATATATAGCGATACAATGGGCCAATGTCATATCTCCTTGATCACCAGGCTACTTGTAACACGGAGGAGCGGCTTTCGATCGGATCCTCGGCTAGGAAGAGGGGACGTTTTGAGGGGACTGTCCTGGGCTCATAATAAGCAGTCAGCTAGCGCGTTATAGGAGTGATTATCCCCACGACTGGGGTCATCTTCAAGTCAATGTTGTGGTTAGTGCTTAGAAAGGATTTGTCTGAAATGTTGTGCCAAACAATTGTACCTATCGGAGTTAATCCATTCATGTGAACCTGCCGCCCACGTTGTCCGTAGGGTGTCCGTCTACCGAGTTATTGTCAGGCGAAGGCATGAGTTCGATTCCAAACAACAAGCCAAGCGCGAGACACACTTCAACTCCACGGTAAATAAGAAATCAACGCCTGATGTTGGCCGAGTGATAAGTTGTGTCGGAGACTTATTCCGTTCCGTCGGCTACCGTCGGCCACGTCGGTCTCCGTCGGTCATGGGTATTAAACAAGATTACCAAAAAATCCGTCCCATCTAATTATAACCATTGAAATAAAAAATCATGTTGTATAGTTTCCATCATTTTCTGTAGATCGTCTCGTTCGCCTACTGGGCCCCTCCTGCTGTCCCAGCTATTCTCATTCATGTTTCTCGCGCACTCTCTTGCACTGTTCACTATGCTGGATCTAGCCCTTGGCAGGATCGCCAACCTCATCAAAGGTGAGGATGATCTCAATAAGCTATCAACACTCCGTGAGCAATTCCACAAAGAAAAACAGCAGTTGGATCGACAGGTGACGGTAGCCACCGAACTGCAAATTAACCTGATCATGACAAACCTTAAGGACTTGAACATTGCCGTAACAAAACTCAATTCCATCAAGCTGAACATCGGCAAGATCAATTCCATTTATGACGAGCTGGTCAATGAAATGAAGGAATACGACACCATCAAAAAAATGCTGGGGGTGAATCAGTTTCTTAATCAGGTCAGCGACTTGTACGTTGACATTTCCCAGTTTCGGGAATATTTGGATGGCTTGAACCAGATGATCAATAAGGAATATGATATCATAAAGGATGATATCAAGTATACGTTGCCCAATATTCTTTTCATCCACTATTCGGTGACCCAAGCCCGGAATTTCCATGACTACCTAGTGTTGGATCTGGGGCTTTCCGATGATTTTAAGCTGATTGTGCAAAGGATTGTTGCACCACTCAAAATAACCATTAATGAATTCAATAAGCTCGTTGCCGAAGTGATTGTGTCATTGACGGAAGCGGCCCGTGAGGGCAATATGCAGTTGGTGTACAAACTCATCAAAATTATCCACCATGAACAACATGCGGATCTCCAATGCCAGTTGATGAATAATTTGGGACTCAATCTGCATATCGACGTCCGGCTGGTGGACTACCGCAAATTCCGGGGCCAGCCACGGGGGTACATCAAGTTCTTCTACGACCGGTTGGAAGATGGACTTAACGAAACATTCCAGGCATGTTTGGATCATTTCGAACACGATCAAATGGGAGTGTTTGATTCGCTTGGGTGGTTGGAAGATGAATTGGTGTTTGTGCATCAGGAACTTAATCCCCTCTTCCCCGAGACGTGGGGGATCCTGGACTTCATCCAGAATGTTTATTACAATAATCTCCACAAGTTTACCAACCTGGTGATTAACTCAGACCCCCCGGCCGAGGACCTCATGCGGATCTTGGCCTATGACACCCAGTACAATAAATTTATCGGGTCCCTCCAAACACCCGCCGCCACGGGTGAAAAGCGGCCCAAGTCGTTGGTCAAGAAGGAACAACGCAGTATTATTGGAGAAGATTTGAAGACCTCCATTCTCGAAGACTATCTTAAGATGATTGTGTCCAAGATGAAGGAATGGAATGAAAACCTCATCCGTCAAGAAACCGAAGTGTTCACCCGTCGTGAAGAACCCCCAGACAAGTATGTTTACCAGCAAACTTATGATGACGAAGATAATAATGACCAGCTTATCCAAGTGGAGATTGAACATGAGGTGTACGTTTTGCCAGATTTTAAGACGCCATTAACCATGCTCAAGGAACAAGCCGATGTTGCTGCCGACCTGGGGTACTCCAAGGTATTGGTGGGAGTTTTGGAGAACTGGTCCACCGGGTACCTCGATCGCATTGAAAACTACCACCGGCTCATTGATGATGAGTTTGAAAGATACATGCTGGTGTTTAACAATGACCGTTTCCTCATTAAGGAATCAGCCACCCAGCGGTTCTTCGGTGGCGGCTCAAAAAAGAACCCCCCGGTTGATTTGGACAACATGCTGCCGGAAGAACTCGACCGCATCTCACCCAAGGGGCTTGTAGAATATTTGGCTGCCTTGGGCAATACCTACGAAATTAATACCGACCGGTTGCAGGACCGCTTCTTGGAAAACTACAGAGATAAGGTCCACCTGAGCTACCACACCCGCATCGAAGAGGCGTTTGAGGATATCTTGGTTCCCACGACCGAATTGAATGGGAGAATCATTGGGATCTTGGTGGATATAATCATCAACGACATCTTGCCGGGGATCTCAGTACTATTTTCCAAACATTGGTACGAAAACGATGGCTATCAACCGGGGTCGGAGGAACCGATGGCCGCCCAGGTGGTGGATACGTTGGCACTGTACTTGGATGACTTGCGGCTGTACTGCACCTACGAGTTTTATTCCATCACCACCCTGGTGCTTTTGGACCGGTTCATCCCGCTCTACATTCGGACAGGTATCGAAAATGTGTTGCATGGGGACGGCAAGAAGATTGACCCGGCGTCGACGAAAAAATTCCGCCTGTTTGGCGAGGCCATTGGCCGGGATGTCACGATTTTCTATGAAGGGTTGGCATCGCTCTTTACCCGCCGAGACTCCCACGCTTTGGTGGAGGGGTTGCGGGCAATCGAATACCTTGGCGACCTTGCTACGTGTCCCGACCCCATGTCATTCATCCCCGGGATGTGGGAAAACGAAATCTTGGTGCACTTCTACCATTGCTCTGTTGACTACGTGCGGGGAATCTTGCAATGTCGTAAGGACATGGACAAGTCGCAAATTAATACGTTGGTGAAGACGTTGGAGGATATCCAGCAAGACTACCATCAAAAGGTGGAACCGCCGGAATTTACCATGTCGACGTTGACAGATTTTAGTTATAATTAGTATATGCTAGTCTTAATCTGAATCTGAATCGTAGCCGGTGGCCACGCCGATAGCGGGAGATGTCACATTGTCCACTGGTCTTTTTTGATCAAGGATTGGCTTCTCTTGGTTTGTCGATTCTTTGTCTCCATTAGATCTTGATTTCACCTTCTTGATGATCACTGTCTTCAACTCAATTGGAGCTTCGGTATCCACCACCTTCTCTTCAGCTTGACCAATCAAATCGGCCTGCGATTGTTGGTACTTGTCCATTTTATCCATGGCCGCCACCAAGTCCTCTTCTTGTTGTTGCTGACGCATCTGGTCACTGATCCGCTGTTCGAATCCTTCTTGTCCCTTTTCTTCCTTTTGCCAAAATGGGTTGAGCTTTCGCTTCTTAAGCGCCTCTTGATACCGCTTGTTTTCCTCTTCTTCTTGTTCCAACCTCTGGAATAATTCCTCCTCTGTCTCCCCCTCCTTGACATCACTCGTCTTCTTCAGTCGTTTCTTCAGTTCAAAGTTCTTCACCCCGCCACCGTCAGGCACCATTTCAGCCGTTTGGGGACTGGTCTTAAGGCGAATTACATTGTTACACTGGGGACAAAATATCAGGAACCGGTATATCTTAATCCCAAGATATCGTTCCCCCAGATCTTCCTTTTTGGCATTGAAACTGCGGTGAGCAGGGATGAATTCGTTACATTCCAAACACCGCATCAGAAACGGCATCATCATTCGGGACTTTTGTACCGTTGACGTCTTCTTAGGCTTCTTCTTCTTTTCTGCTGATGGGTCATAGTCCGGAGGGTACCATTTGTTAATCGCCTTCCGTTCACTCATGGTGGGTGCGAAACTAGCGTGCGGCTTGCGATGACCTAGGTCAGAAATCTACACTCAATCCTATAGTACATTATGTATTGCAATGCCTTACATCGAATTATAACCGTATAACAATCATCTCCCCTGCGCTTAGTCTTGTTGTCTCTTGGCAATCTTCTTAGCGTGCTTCTTTTGAGTACCGAAGACCTTCTTTTCTCTGTTCTTCTTTTGCTTTCTTTGTTGTCTCGAAGCCTTTTCGATAGCAGTGGCCAAGCCGTATCTCACCAATCTGTAGTGAGGTTCAAATCTCTTGGCGTCTTCAACCGACGAGTAGATCAAACCGAAACCGGTCGACTTGCCACCACCGAAGGCAGTTCTGAAACCGAACACAGACACGGCGTCCTTGTCAGCCTTGTAGATTTCCGACAACTTTTCTCTCAATTCATCCTTGGAGACGTTAGCTCTGTTGGGGTGGACAACGTCGATCACGAATTGTTTTCTGGCCAACAAGGGGTTCGAGATAACCTTTCTAGTTCTGATAGTGACAGCGTCAGACTATATTGTTAGTATTGTAACGAAGGCGTACGGTCAAGAAATTTTTCACTTTGATTTTTCACACATAGTAATCATGGGTTGGTATGTTGTATGGTGTTTGCTTAGGTAGGAATGCTGTGGGAAAAACCATCGTGTAAGTTTCGGACCGTACTTGGTTGGGGTGGGCGTCGACACGTACCATCTTAAAGTAACCGGTGCTAACAGATTTGCTTCAAAAGATTTTGCTTGTAATTTTTTCGCGCCCAATCCTGCAAGTCTTTTATCACGTGCCTAGGGTTGTAACCCTGTGTCATCGTAATCTTGAGATCGTTCAGAACAGCATAGGCAAGAGGAAGGGTGGGAATATTATAGCTAATCCGATTGCTACGCTTTGATCTGTCTCGACTTTCGGAATACCATTGGTGACGAGCAGTACTATCTGTATGTCCACCCGCGTAGATGAGGCAAGCGAGAAGTGCGAGAGATGTGATATGGTATAGCCACAATGCCCATACATTGGATTAAATTACTCTGCTTCACCTCCATTTATTGATATCATTAAAATCAATCTTTTGTCTATTTTATAAAGTTTTGTTAAGAAAACTAACAATTCGATATAAACCAAAGTTCTTCTCAGGGTCAACATGACTTATTGTCAACTTCTTGTAACGATCAAGATTGCTTGCTTCTGTTAATAATGAGGCCTCATGAACTCCCCATGGTTCAACGTACACTTCGACGTAAGCTCCGCCAGCGGTACTACCAACATGCGAATGCTTGTTTTTATCAAAACGACCTTCGGAATCACCATAATCTCTTTTGTTCATAGGAACATCAAGGGCATAATAGCACCAGTCTAATATATCATCGCGTAGTAACTCGTCTTCTCCCGTTATAACAAAAACCGAATGGTCAGGACGATTCAAACTAGGTATACTATCCCAATCCAGCCGCTTATATACACAATTTCCGGGACTAATGTCAACCTGTTCAAGAGGTTCCCCCTGTAAGGCTAATTGGTAAAATTCAGGGTTGTTGAGCAACTCAAACGCAAGTATGTCCCTATTGCGATTATCATAGTACGCCGTACCTGGGGACTGTTCCTCTTGCCTCGCGTACATTTTCAAACATGGTGATATTAGTAGCGTCAGTTTTGGCCACGGAATCACAGCCAGATCGACCGCTTGTAGGTATTTTAAAAATGCCACAGCCAAGTTGCCACCAGCAGAGTCTCCAAGCAACACAATATTCTTGTACCCCTGTCGGACAAGATTTTGGTAAGTTTGCCATAATTGGATACGGGCGTGGAAAACTGAATATCCTGCCAGTGCCAATTTGTAATCTAATAATAGAACAGAGACTGGCTTTTCCAATAAATCAGTAATTGCACCAAGTCCAGAAAGTTGTAAAGGATTCATTTGAAAGCAATAAGCACCACCATGAAGATAGATAATCACCGGTTCTTCTACCAGGGGCTGGCGACAAAACCACACCGAATTGTGGTCAAACTTTTGATTATACCCAGGAAGTTCCAGTGTTAGCTTACGATGCAGCCAGTCAAATATAGTACAAATAGTGGCCACCAGGACAGGCAATAGATAATATAGTAACCAAAGTAAGCCTCCTGCTTGGGTGAAGTTATGTCCTATCGATAGGTTGAAGGTTTGCATTGGCAGATGCAGATACTTCCGAAACTTCAGGCCAACGGTTAACAGTAATAGCACATCATAGCCAGTATGAAGATATATACGTGTCAATTGAACCGCTATTGATATGAAGTGGAATATTGTTGATATAATCATGACGCACCGCAACCAACTGATATCCAAAAGGGGGAAGAAAATCATGGCAAGAAAGTTTAACCTCACAAATAACAACATGTCAATTCGATGTTTCCTAGTTTTTACTTTAAGCTGATGTAAGAATAGTCACATCTCCTGTATCATCTTCATAAACCAGCAGCAGTATACAGAACCAAAAAATGTTACCGTCTTCAAAATTTGCTAACGATCAAGATGCTGATTATAAAGATAATACCATTAAATTTCCATGATCATTCTAGATAATCAACTTTTTTCTGGTCTTGCTCATAATAACCTTTCGTTTGTAGTCGTCACTGGGTCGATTTACCTGCACACGACTGCGACTGAAAATTTCACAACCCATCATGAAGGCCTCCATGATTAGATTGGTGGAGAACGCCATCTACGAAGCGGTACCCGTGTCCCGTTACACCGCCCGGCTGCGGGGTAGGTTTAATTTCAAGCCGAAGCCTACTCAAGGTCTCTTGCACAACCCCCCTCACGCCATCCAGCTGCCGATGATGAAAACCCCGAAAGCATTTTTGCCCAAGCTGGACCCTAGAAGACAGTTACCGGGGAAAGAGTACCTGGTTGAAGAGCTTACGGCTTACCCCGTTATCCACGGTCATAAGCTGGTTGCGGAGCGGGAATATAATGTCACCGCTGAAGTGGCAACTGAAATCGCTGCATTGAGAAAGGAAAACCCACAAGAATGGACTATCTCCAAATTGGCCAAGAAGTTTGACTTGCCTCAAAACTTTGTCAATGTAATTACTGGGACCACCGAGACGGCGCCGCATACCGAACCCCAGGTGGAACGGCAAAGAAGAAGGTTGATGTGGTTGAGAGGGGAGTTTTAATGCATCTTGTATATATGCCTAGCTTACGCCAAAACGAAGTAGGGCTCAATGAACGAACGAATAGATGCTGGGTATACTATCCACAAAAAAGTGTTAGAAAAGATTTCCACTTGGGAAAAGATATTGCATAGTTTGCATAGATTTTTGATTTCTATTGTGTGAACGGTTGTTCCTTTTGTTTGTAATTGCAGATTAGCAAGCATTTCTATTTGAAATCTTGAGAAATTTTGAGAAATTCGGTAAACATTTATAGGTCACCGAAACCTTCCAAATTTATTGTATTTTGCTATATATATATATAAGATTTCTCCAGTGAAGGAACTATTACACTAACCGACCTACACTTTATCTCCTTCTCAATAACTATCATTCAACGACTGCGCGAAAAACCATCATGTCCGACGATCGAGTAGAGTCGCCTAACCCCTCCTCTAAAAGCCCAACTCCAGGGGCCAGAGAAGACCGTGGAGACAGAAATGACGTATGTATCAAAGATATGCCCTTTTAACTATTATTTACTAACTCTCAGCGGAGAAGACGGCCTCAGAACAAAACCGACGGCCCAAAGCGGGAGGCGATTTTGGACTTGAACCAATATAAAGACCAACGGATTATTGTTAAATTCATCGGTGGTCGGCAAATTGTTGGTACCCTTAAAGGGTTTGACCAGTTGATGAACTTGGTGTTGGAAGATGTCGAAGAAACATTGAGAGACGAACATGACGACACGGTGTTGACTGAAGAAAAGAGACAATTAGGTTTTGTTGTTGTTAGATGCACGTCGTTAGAAACGATTGCGCCGTTGGATGGCACTCATGAGATTGCCAACCCGTTTTTGACTCCTCAGTAACTAATTCGTTGACTACCAGCGAAATCGAGACGAATGGGGGTTATGACAGGTCGTAGAGATTGTGTTTTGCCCGTTTATGACATAGATAATTCCAATTGTGATAATAAATAAAATGAGTACAAGTACATCTCTTTTTTCTTACATGGTGACACAATGCTAATTGGACTAAAGTTTGATTGAGGGTTTCATCTTCTTATCTATGGTAACCACCAGCTATGTACAGGCATTCTCATGGCAAGATACGATATCATATCATCGTGAACCCCGCGTTTTTTTTCATCGCATCACGTCATGTCTGCTAATACCTCATACGAACCTTCTGGCAATGTTGTTGTTTTGAGGCAAACCAACCAACTTGTTGGGTTGTACCTGATTATCCGGGACCAAACTACCAAAAGGGGTGACTTTGTCTTTTACCTGGACCGTATTATTCGGCTCTTGGTTGAAGAAGGGCTCAACTTTTTGCCCGTTCAAAAGGCCGTCATCAAGTGCCATGGTAACAACGACTACGAGGGGGCCACTTTTGAAGGAAAGATTTGTGGTGTGCTGATTGTTAGAGCCGGTGAATCTATGGAAATGGGGTTGAGAGACTGTTGTCGCTCGGTTAGAATTGGGAAGATTTTGATCCAAAGAGACGAGGAAACTGCGTTGCCTAAATTGTTTTACGAAAAGTTGCCTGAGGACATTAGCGAACGGTTTGTGTTCTTGTTGGACCCCATGTTGGCCACCGGTGGTTCGGCGATGATGGCGGTTGAAGTGTTGCTTGCCCGGGGGGTCAAGGCGGAAAGAATCTTCTTTTTGAATTTGTTGGCTTCTCCCGAAGGTATTCAAGCTTTCCAAGAGAAGTACCCTGATGTCAAGATCATCACAGGTGCCATTGACACCAAATTGGACGCTGACAAGTATATTGTGCCTGGTCTTGGTGACTTTGGTGACAGATACTACGGTATTTAGTTAAATAGCATCAGTCCATGTGGTAATTAATGGAATCTCGCACCAGACATCATAAATATTCGGAAAATAAATAGTACACAATTCAGTATATAGCTGCTTCTCTCAAGCGAGGCTAAAATCAACAATTTTCATGAATAGAATATGATTCTAGAAAGCTGGTCAATATACCAGTAAATTCCTCCCTGGATAGCCGCCTCAGAACCAAAATTAGCCTACTAGTGCGTCACTGCATCAGTTACCCTCTATTGAGTAATATCGAATTTTCGCGCACCAGACTGTGACTCAATCAACCAATATGCTGGTACGTCGCCATTTGTCGTCCGCTTTTACTAACAATAGATCCAACCGAGCTTGGAGACTCTCCAACTGATTATTTCGGGGGATACCACCACTCCCTTGCCCAACTTGTACCCCGTGTATAGAAACTTGCCTCTGGATGATTTGACAGTTCACAACGCCTATCTCCGGTTGGCGGATTTGAACAATCCCGACCGCAGCCCCAACTTTCTTTTTGAGTCGCTGATTAAGGGGGATACTGTCGACAGATATTCCTTTATTGGTGTCAACCCCAGAAAGATCATTCGCACTGGTGATAATGAATCATTCGGGGAAGGGTTTACCAATGTCGATCCCATTACGATTTTGGAAAAGGAATTGGAGGAATTTCGTCAAGCTCGTTTGCCTGGGGTGCCCAAGTTTGCTGGGGGTGCCACGGGGTACATTTCCTATGATTGTATTAAGTACTTTGAGCCCAAGACCGCCCGTCCGTTAAAGGATGTTTTGAAGGTACCAGAAGCGGTGCTTATGTTTTGTGACTGTGTGGTAGCGTTTGACCACGTCTACCAACGGTTCCAGATTATCTATAATGTGGGGGTGACTGACGTGGAAGGCGACTACAAGAAAGCGGAGGTTGAAATCGACCGGATCGTAAATTTGTTATTGGAAACAAACCCCGGTGACATCCAACCCAAGCAGCCCAAGATTAAGGAAGGGCAACTGTTTACTTCTAATATTGGTCAAGAAGGGTACGAAAGCCATGTCACCACCCTCAAAAAGCACATCAAGCAAGGGGACATTTTCCAAGCAGTGCCGTCACAGCGGGTTGCCCGGCCAACTTCTTTGCACCCGTTCAACATTTACCGTCACCTCAGAACCGTCAACCCGTCGCCCTACTTGTTCTACATCGACTTGGTTGAGTTTCAAATCATTGGGGCGTCGCCGGAACTTCTTGTGCAATCAGACTACAAAAACAAAGTTATCACCCACCCCATTGCTGGTACGATTACCCGGGGCAAGATGGCGGAAGAGGACGAAGCTAACGCCGCCATTTTGCGGGATTCGCTCAAAGACCGGTCCGAACATATTATGTTGGTGGACTTGGCTAGAAATGATATCAACCGGGTGTGTAAGCCCGAACTGACCAACGTCGATCGGTTATTGCAGATCGAACGGTTCTCCCATGTCATGCACTTGGTGTCGCAGGTGCTGGGGACATTACGTGACGACAAGACCCGGTTCGACGCTTTCCGGTCGATCTTTCCCGCAGGTACGGTGCTGGGGGCTCCCAAGGTGAGAGCGATGCAATTGGTGGGTGAATTGGAAAAGGAAAAGCGCGGGATCTACGCCGGGGCAGTGGGCCACTGGAGTTACGATGGCCGAACCATGGACACCTGTATTGCCTTGCGTACCATGGTGTACAAGGACGGTATTGCCTACTTGCAAGCGGGTGGCGGGATTGTGTTTGACTCGGATGAGTATGAAGAGTACGTTGAAACGATGAACAAGATGAAAGCTAACAATAACACCATTGTTGAAGCAGAAAAGTTGTGGGCAGCCAAGGTGGGCACCGAATAGAATGTAATACATATTAGTAATCAGTGGGCAGGCCATCGTCGGCGTCACCGACCATTGTTGTGGCATCGAGGGTCCTGCGCAAACCAAGGTCTCGGCTAATTTGAACCACCGTAAACTTTAACGCGACCGACTCTCCGGAATGGGAAATTAACACGAAGTATCGTTTCGATATGCCCGTTGAATCTAAACTTAAACACCCACCAATTGACGAAGAATTATCGGCAAGTGCATAATCGTGCATAATACGGACACCGTCTAACGTTATTAGTGTCGTCTCGGTGTTGGCTAAAATTTTTTACCATGAATGAGTGGGAAGAGTATGGTCGGGAAAAAGCGGCCTCGGTGATGGAGAGGTTTTTGGAGAGATGTCAACTGTTTCTAGACTCGGAACTCCGGGGCAAAATCGTGCCAATCTTTCCCTTAGATCCCCTGTTCCCCAAGGTGGTTCAATGGATTGTGGAGACAGTGAAGAATACGGTAGCGGTGGCATCCATTCTATTTAAAAAGGAATTCCCCACCACCAATTGTGTGGAGTTTTTAGAATCGGTCGATTTGCTCAGATCGCTCGATTTGCCAGAAGTGGTGCTCGACGACCAGCTGATTTACGGCTACTTTGATGTAGTCGCCACCATGCTTAAGATAGGGTGCTCCATGTTAATCCGCCACCAAGATTCAGCATTGGACCACCAGCCGGTATCGTTCACGGTGTGGTGGCAATCAGTGATCAATGATACCCGTCAGATCGCACCTCAGGCCCTCAAAACCCAGGGCCAACCCATCATATCTGACTCGGGGATAGCAAACATAGACGAGGTGATTTCCGAGCATACAGCATGCCAGATGCTTGTGGTGAACATGAAAGGTGGAGTAGAAGCGATCAATGAAGAAGAGGTGGTGGTTTACGGCGCTGCGACCCGCGAATTGCTTCGACACATCGAACAATTCTGTAAGTGCCATCCTGATTTTAGCAAGAACGGCTTCCCCCAGTTTGCCCAGTGGTGCTGCCACCATTCCAAAAAATACCCCGACCAAATTGATTTTCGGTTCCCAAATTTACTCACCTTTCGACGATGGTGCAATGGGTCTGGACAAACGTTTTTGGCCGACGCACAAGGTGCAAATAGTTGCCGCGGATTATTTTTTGACCACAAGGAAGTGGCTGCTAAGCTGATACGGGCGGTGACCAAGCCATTGCCTCAACCGCCCGACGATAGTAGTAGCATCAAGCGGATTTTCCGTGGCCGTAAATAAACGTTATAAACTCATGCCGCCGCAAACTCTATTGTTCCTCGGCGCTACCATCTGGTCACGTGACAACGTCCGATGGTCTCTTGCGACTTCAAGTCGAGGAACAACCCAGCATCAGAGAAACCGTTGTCGTCGCTCATGAGTGACGATAAGAAAGCAGCCTTTTCCCGGACCCCCACACTGTGGGACGCCGAGGATGACGTGCTCCTCATGCATCTTAAAGACACTCAGAAGTTGGGCTGGAAGGAGATTGCATCGCATTTCACCAACCGGACACCGAACGCGTGCCAGTTTCGATGGCGGCGGTTGAAGCTGGGCAACTTGAAGAACCCTCCCAAGCTGGCGGCTGCCCTTGGCACTGCCATTCCAAAGTTGGAAACCCCAGCAAAGCCGCCCAAGAAGAAACTGCTGACGCCGTCGCTGACCAAACCCCTGACCCCCAAGGACTTTGGCTACAACCAGCTTAACCCACCCCCCTTTACCGGCTTTGACAACTCCCTTTCCAATGCTTTAGCCGGATTAAACGCATTGCTGAACTCGCCAGTGACCGCGGCTACAATACTGCCCCAACCACCTACCCCGGTGGAGGATATCCGGGTAGACTCTTCCCTGGAGCCTACGTCTCCGCGAGTCCCCCCTACCACAACTGAAAACTACGAGGCCCTGAGTCCGCTGGAGGTACTGTTGGACCCCCAAACAGCGGCCAATGCGGTGCTGACCACCGGCGGAGGCTACTATGCCGACGTGCTGGTCGATCCCACCATGAATCTTCCCCACAATCAGCCTGCCCCTCATGAGGCAGGCACCTACATCCATACTCCTCGGAATTCCACTGGGCTGGTTCACCACCCATCCCGAGCGTTGGGTAATAATTCGGTGATTGCTATTGACCGCGACGACCGCCGTCATCTGGTGTCGCTGCGGGTGCTGGTGCTGTCACTTCCCCTGAAATCGATGAACATACCTCACCACCCATCTGTGCTGGGGCCACTTGCCCATTTGCCGGTGCTCTTTGGTCGAGACTCGGTTTCAGGGCCACTGCGACATGGGCTGATTTCGGGGCCACCGGGTATCCAGCCTACTATTGCCAGCTTGAGGCAGGGGTCGGTGGTAAACCCGCTGGGGGGTGGCTACTACCTGCGGAGCGGATCGGTGGTGATTCCGTTCAACGCCGATAAAAAGGAAGAAGAAACTCTCAAGGTGGAGGCGAGAAAGTTGGATGCAATTCCCAAGCACCCGGTGAGGGAAAAGGCCAAGCCCATGTCCAAAGCACTGACGCCAGTGTTCAAACTTCCATGGACGATGGAGGAAGACGAGTTGCTCATCAATCGACGCAATCGAGAACTCTCGTTTGCCGAATTGCTGATACTATTACCACAGCGGACTGAAGGGGAAATATGGCTGCGAATTGATCATCTTGAAAAGATTAAAAACGGCCACCGGTTACTGACGCTGCGAGAGCGGCGGCGCCGGCAGTCGCTGATTGGTTTGGACGACGTCGACGACTTTTATGATGACATGATGGGGGGAATCGACGTGCTGGATGACGACGATGACGACGATGACGACGTTTTGGTGGAAGTTGATGATCTGATTGCGATGGCGCGCCGGCGTGCTGCAGCTCTGAGGAAGCGCCGAGCGCTGTCGGCAGTCAATCCGTTAGCTGTTGGGGAGTCGATTCGAAAGCGGCTCAAGTAGGTAATGCTGTAATTGATAGAAGGTTTGTCCACTGGTTGATCCGTATGTAATGCTGTATAATATGTGAACTAGTAAAGCTTCAACAGGCCGGTAATTTCATCCAAAACAGCCTTAGGCGCCGGACCCAACCCCAACACCGTCGCCAGCCCGGCGGCTATTTGGGTTCGGCCGGCGTCATGGACAATGTAAGCGTTCACTCCCAAGCTGATGGCCTGGGCAAACAAAATGTCCATTTCTTCCTGGTTGGGTACTTGGAGAGTGATCTTGGCCTGACCGTTGCCGTATTCCCACCTTCTCACCATTTCCGGGTTGTAGGCATCGCTGGCAGCATCAGTGATCTTTTTATATAACGCCAATGTCGCATGGGAACACTGGGCCGCCGCCTTGCCCTTGCCCATTTTGAGGTCCTGCCGAACCACAAGCACCATCTTCACTTCACCTGGTACCAGGTTGAGCTCCTTGGAGTCGATATCGGGACCGTCCGATTCCAGTTCGTATTCCAGGTCCAGGTCTTCCATCACCGGCCGCTGCTTCCGCAGGGGATGTGGGGGAGAAAACCATTGCTTCACAAAGTACCCGGTCAAAAACAGCACGACGCTGACGGTGGCAATCGTGGCCGTAGTTGAAGTGGGGGAAGTCATGATGTAGACAATCCTAAATGCGATCTGGTTTCAAGCGCGAGAAGATGACAACAATGTGCAGTACATTTATTAAACAAACTTATATGCTCCAGGGGTCTTTGTAACCCGCTTCATTTCCTTGTTGTGGTCCCCTTCTCTTTTTATCTGTTTGCGAGATTCTTCAGCTTTCTTCTTGAAATCTTTCATGTGAGGAAACAAGGTAGGGACAGACATGGATGGATACTCTACGAAGTGACGATAAACAACTAAATACATAGATGGTGGTGGTAGAATATGGCATGGTGGAGTTCTCATTCTCCACCATATTATTTGTTACTCGCGTGGTGGCAGTGGTGGTATTCCCGCTCTCCACCATATTATTTGGTGCTCCAAATTTCACATTAAGATCTAGCAATCCTGGATATATCCAAAATTGACACTGTTACCAACGGGCAGGGGAGTAACCAGGAGGTTCTAGTTCGTGTTTCAGAGTGGTCGGGGGTTTCAAATCCGCCCCCTGAAAATAGCCACCTTGTGCAGGGGAGACTGTTGGACATACAACGAGGAGGGGTTGTTAGGTGTTCTTGCATCATATGAAACGAGACTCGTTTTGGGTAAAGGAGAGATGGTGGTGTAAATACAAGCTTGCAGGGCTCAAAGAAAGTAACAAACCCCCAGCAAGTTTAGCCGACTTCTGGGTTGATTTTATCAACCTTATAACGATCACCCTTGCACCCTCAGACAATCCTAAAACGCCGTCAGCCATTCGTGGCGAATCGGTAACTCGAAACAACAGCGCTAAGTCCAAGCTATCGCAAGCGATACATGCCACAAAGGTGATGTCTCTGAATATTTTTGACCTATTTATATTAGGTTTCGTTCTGGGAGAGTGAAGATTTTTGTACTGAAGCCTCGATAGTACGACACATTGGGTCGATTGTCTGTGATGTAAGAACAAAGTTTGTCGAACAAAGTTTAACCGGTAGTTTAATTATCTCGTTATCCTAACATGAAAGTTTCTTCCCACACGAGGACAAAATTTTTTAACCATCGAGGATCGGCAGGATGAATCTTTCATGCTTTGCCTACAAAACCCTTATTTCGCCTCCACATGATCTATACTTCTTCGAGATTGTGTATACGCAAGTACAGTCAGCGTAAGCGACCCGGAGTCACTGTAATGGTTTACCCGAACAACATGTTATGGATATTTAAGTTTGACTAATCGATTCAGTTGCCCACATTTAGGTTTTCCGGGTAAACAATTCGAAGGGGTGGTTTACAACATGTGGCTTATCAAGTAATCTAGATCCATGTTGAGGAGCCGAGCAATCTTCATCGTTCGATTACGATGTCGGTGAAGGGTACATTTTCCTGAATATGAAGGGAGACTTTCCTAACTCGGACTTGCCAACATATTGACTTGTGATCAACTTTTCTTCTCCTACCAACTTGATAAAATAGTCGACTCACACTGACAAATTAAGGTTGAAATCTGCAGCAAAACACATCTCATTTAGAAAATTGAACCCAAACCAAGCAGTAGGGGAAGTACAAACGATAGTTTATGATAATATTAAGTTTCCTTCATTATAATCTATCTATCATTAATCATTTCTATTGCATATTTCGAGGATGTGATAACAACGGTATTAATTGTCTTGATACTTCGCCACCAGTGCGGATCGGGTCTCATCGCTCATAAGAAATCAATCATCACCACCAGGGCTATATTTAATCAAAGTTGATTGACAAGTCAGCCAGCGAGGTGGAGATGGTCAGTGATCTGGGGGAGTATGAACCGCCCTTTTCATAGTACATTGACTTGAACTTTTCAAGTCTCCAGGTGTTGGGCACCTTCTTCAAGGATGGTTTGAAAGCAGAACCGGGAGTAGCAAGGGCGTAAAGCATTGTAAACGTTGATTATACAAGACAAAACAAGGGACCCGGCCTAGTATTTATAATCACATCCCCACTGTCTAGAGACGCAACGAAACGGTTACCAAAAAATACCATTCTGTTGGTGCAAGCCTCACCTGGGGTTCAAGTATTTTTTACATGTCTGCATTGCCTAGCAATTGTCTCTGAAATGAAGGTTAACTACCGATGCCAAATGCCAAACAATGTTTGGGGAGACAATTTCCCGCGGACCATAAGCCGGTGTGAAACCGTCATGTGTATTTATAACCACCCGGATTGTGAAAACCCGCTCGTGCCGATAATTTTACCGTCAGCGTGACTCACGCGCGCGACTGGTACTTTGTCCCTTGAGTCCCAAAACAGACAGTTTTTTTTCGGTTATGTGTAGTCGCCTACATGAGGCAAGCGAACAATAGGTATCACCAATACCCTCCGGCCATTACAACTACAACGGCACGGAATTAGCGGATGGCTGAGGTTCCCACCCCATCATGGCATATTGCCGAGTATACGATTATGTTGACTAATCAAGCAAACGCTTTGTATTACCACTATCTGCAGCAATACCCCGTTTACATGAAAACAACCGGAAGGACGGAAGTGAATAAAAACTAATCATTCTTAAATTAGATCGACGGGACACCAACCGTTTATTCTTGTCGGTTTTGAACTTATTCATCTCTAACCACCCAGTAGTAAATGCTATTTTCCGCCACAGGTAAAGCCATCTACACGTGTCTAACCACAGATACCTTCGTTTTAATCGGAATGTAAAGCTGTGGGTCGCCCTAACGAACAGCGCGCTGTCATTCAACAGTGGCTGTGGAATCCAAGGCGCACCATCGCTAAAATTCGAGGCGTCACGGCGTATCCAACCGAGGAGGGCGACAATATCCAGGGAACGTGTGCAGCACCCGGACTCATGCATGACTACGGACAGGACACCTTCGCTGAGGATACCAAAATCGAAACCAAGCAGCGAAATCGTCTGATAACTTTTTAGATCGGCCGTTGGCCCACATAAAATGACGTAAAGAACGATACGAAAGCTTAGTCGTGTGTCGAGGGATTGGCATGGCTATTGGCGAGACAATCAAATGAATTGCAATCCCTATAGTTCTCGGATTGCAATTTCCTATTTCGGGACGACGATCCTTTCGCTTAGTGATTTCACGCAAAATTATCAAGTATGAGGACTTATTGTGGCAAAATATTACTCTATTCCCCTCTGTTTATCTCCCATTTCATAAATTGACGTCATTGGTGCCAAATGATAGGTAGGGAAGTATGCAAGGGAATGCCTTTGATGTGAATTTCATATCATCCTGAATTGTCGACGTCTCCAAAATAAAATAAGTGTGAAATTTTGTTCCCTTTTGAAAGCAGGGGTAGTCGTGTGGAGAATGCCTACGTTGTGTCTTTCATTTACTTATTCTTTTCCCAAGTATAATAGCAAACCATGTTAACCACAATCACCAAGGGTGGTTAAAACGGGGGTGAATGCAACATGAATAAGGTGCATTTCTATGCCTCTTCGACTCTGCTCAAACATGCCTCAAACAACTAATGAAATTCTCACCTGGAAACCGTAGCATAAAGGGGGTTTCTTCAGTGGTGCTAAGAAATTTTCCCTCCCCTTCCAGTATTTATCCATCCTCGTGTTGGACGCCAAGCTTAGAATTTCCCTTGAACAGCCTTGCTTCCGCGATATACGAGTTTAATATTTTTCAGTGCCATCTAAGCGATCCCCACATTCGGTTATTCTAGCCCCTTGTAACATGAATCTGTATATCTTCACTCATAATCAACCCCCCTAGCGAAACCAAGGTATGGGAAACATTCCACCGTTTGACATTCAGCTCTGTGTAATATACAGATAGCAAGAAAATTGGTGGCTTGTCTCTCAGGATAGGAAAAAGGGTGAATGTGGCAAGCGAGTGCATTACTTCAACGGTTACTAGTACAACTGTACAGGAAAATTAACTCATAGGGGGACGGAGCAACACTTGGTTACAGAGAGAGGCAGAATTCAAACGTCGTGTTCAAGACAAAATTTGATAGTAGTAGTACGGGAAGTAAAAGTTATTGTATAACTACTAAAATCATAATCTATGGTGAAGTTATGCTTCTTTTTGCGGCATCTTGAGATGGACTCTTTCCTATCTATGTCGCCTGCACTAAAAAGGTTTTTCCTTGTAATGATTTTCCAATTGAATAGGGGCCATTTTTGGCGTAACGGGCAGGCATTTGGGAGTAGTTGGCATCCTTTTACCAGGTAATATTCATATTACCCTTGTTTGCATTCTTTAAAACTATTGCGAAGTTCAAATTTTTCTGAAAAAATCTCCACTTAACAAAATAAGACGTGCTACATATAATTCGGAAAAATAGTAATCAGTTCGAATCGTGAAGTACACACAACTTTTACATCGCTTTCAAACTCTTACAAATTTTAAGTTGTTCCCAAATTATACATTAAATTTTATCCATGTACCAGCACGGTCCAAAAGCCACAAACTTTCAGATTAGTACAACATTCTTTTTGCTGATCCTGAGGTGGCAGCAGCAGCAGCGGCAGCGGTCGAAGTGGTCAGGGTGGACAGGCCGGTAAATAATCCAAGAACCAGCAGCAAGAGCGAGCTCAAAATCAGGCCGAGGTTTGACCCCAACCACGACACAAACTTGTCCCAATTGCCCGACAGCACTGCCCACTCCCAAACTTGTTCCGCCACTGACACTAAGTACTTGCCTCCATTGACAATAATAGAGTTCCAATCAAGGCTCCCTAAAAGCGAGGACACAATCGGCGTCAACAACCCCAACAAAGAGTCAATAATTGACGATACATCTCGTGCAGTCAAGTATTCCGACCCAGCGTATAAATCAACATCGAGTTCTCTCTTATGTTGAGAAGACGAGTAACTGGTAATGGCCTTAGCCACAAACCCATTGACCTGGGTCTTCAATTCAGGGTATTCATCCAACGACGACGAGACTTGACTCCAAACCTGGCTACCTTTGGTAAGAAGAGTAAGCCAATCCGCCACCAGCACGTCCCGTTGAAGGAGATTGTGCAATTCAGCGACATCAGCCCGCTTTACGTTGGTAAATTCTCCGATGGGGCCAGCCAACACCGAAGCCAACAAAGAGAAAGAAGAGAGTCGAGTCACCTTCATTGATGAGAGAGTATAACTCCTGACAGGATACGAAGGCGTATATATCGATTCATTTCTGATTTCCTAATTAGGAAACATAACTAGGATAGTCCCGGAATGGATGGGCTGGGAAGAGAATAAGCTTACAGGGACAAAGGGGGGGTGAAACATAAGAACCCGAACTTTAATTTACATTCATTCATTCTTGCAGTGATAATGCTACGCACTGATGATGCCAGATTGGCACATAGACACGGCTAAACTGTTGTGGTGGATACTCATCTGCAGCCACAGCAAGCGGCAATACCTACCGTGTTTACTACATTGTTAAAGGTGGGATCCAAACACCGGAAGACATATGCAGGAAATACCAAATAGAGTAAAGAGATGGGCACATTAACTAAACCTAAGCCTAGTTCCACAACCTGTTAGAAATTGACTAATGTACAGTTCTACATTATATACCCCATTTCGGCAATATCACATAACGTGACATTCAGATGACTAAAGATTTACTCTAAATAAACAGTTTGTAGCATTGATATAATCCGCGAAATTACTACCCTCGTGATTCCATCTTTTCCGAACACGTGTTTTTTTATACACCACCTGCTTGAATCTATTGTCACGTACATGGCGTACATAACTGGTAATGGCGTAACTGTGATTGGTAGAAAATCGTCGAAACAACCCAATTAAAAGTGGGAAATTTAGTATCTTCTCGTGAAATTGTCATGGAAAAAAGAAATTTAATACAATGCTGAGGCGTAGGCGTTGTGTAGGACTGACTCGGGATTCGAAGTCATCGCGCACAGGACTGATAACGGTATTTGGATCTGAAAAAATCATAAATTTTCCAGATGTCTACGACGGAAACTGTTAGAAACAGAGGTTCCGCCAAGGAAGGCACGGGTTTGGGGCTGGCCAACCCCACCGCCAACTTGAAGACCATCGATACTATGGGTAACCAATTCAATGTTCCTGATTACACGATCAAGGACATTTTGAATGCTATTCCCAAGCACTGTTACGAACGGTCGTTGGTGCGGTCGTTGGGGTACGTGGCCAGAGACATTTTCTTCATGGGGTTGATTATGTTCGTGGGCTACACCTATATCCCTCAAGTACAAATCGCTGGCCATGAAACCGCCGCTTACTATGTCAGAGGGATGCTCTGGCTGTTGATGTCGTACGCTATTGGTTTGTTTGGTTTTGGTTTGTGGATTTTGGCCCACGAATGTGGCCATGGTGCGTTCTCTGACTACCTGGCCGTCAACGACTTTGTTGGTTGGGTGTTGCACTCCTACGTGTGGGTACCTTACTTTTCGTGGAAGTTTTCCCACTCCAAGCACCACAAGGCTACTGGGCACATGACCAGAGACACCGTGTTTGTACCCCACACCAAGGAAGAATTCCTCAAGTTGAACAATGTGGAAAAGGCCTCTGAATTGTTGGAAGAATCGCCCATCTGGTCTCTTGCAATTCTCATCTTCCAACAATTAGGGGGTTTGCAATTCTACTTGGCCACTAATGCCACTGGTCAACCCCACCCCAACCACTCGTGGTTCGCCAAGTCCCATTACGCCCCCCTGTCTCCTGTTTTCGATCCCCATCAATACTGGTTTATCGTGTTGCTGGACATTGGTGTCATGTGCACTGCTACTGCCGTTTACCAATGGTACAAGCACTTTGGTTTCTTCAACATGATGGTGGGTTGGTTTGTTCCTTGGTTGTGGGTCAACCACTGGTTGGTGTTTGTCACCTTCTTGCAACACACTGACTCGACCATGCCTCACTACGCCAACAACGAATGGACTTTTGCCAGAGGGGCTGCTGCCACCATTGACAGAAACTTTGGGTTTATTGGTCAACACATTTTCCACGACATTATTGAAACTCACGTCTTGCACCACTACGTTTCGAGAATCCCCTTCTACAACGCTCGTGAAGCCCTGGCCGCCATCCAAAAGGTAATGGGTGAACATTACCGCTATGAAGGCGAATCGATGTGGGTCCTGTTGTGGAAGACCGTCCGGATGTGTAGATTTGTCGAAGATGACGCCTCTCACAAGGGGGTTTACATGTTCAGAAACAGTAACGGCATTGGTGTCAAACCCAGAGATTAATGTATATAGTAGCGACATGCAAATGAGAGCCGATATTTTAGGTGCCGCAAAGGTCACACTACACAAACAAATAGATTTTCTAGAGGATAACAATGGATACCAAATTCCTACTCCGATATTCTTATTTGAGCTATCCTGAAATCCTACGCTATGCTAATTTTATCACCATGGCTCAACGGTTAATCACTCTGCGCTTCAGATAATTTTCCGATTTGCTAGTGCGAATTTTTCAGTCGATGCTTGTTCGTCATCTTAGACCGTTGGCGACTTCAAGGTTCGTCCCGGTGCCTTTCCACTCAGCCCGGACGTTCCTGACCTTCCCCCGGTTGAGAAACTCGTTGCCTCAAACCTATGATGAAGAAAAAGTCATTATTGATGAGATCAACTCCACTCTTCCTGAAGCTGACTTGACGGCAGCCAAGAAGATGAGAAACATCGGGATCTCGGCTCACATTGACTCGGGTAAGACCACATTCTCCGAAAGAGTGTTGTTCTACACCGGTCGTATCAACGATATCCACGAAGTGAGAGGGCGGGATGCGGTAGGTGCCAAAATGGACCACATGGAGTTAGAAAGAGAAAAGGGTATCACCATTCAATCTGCGGCTACCTATGCCACCTGGAATAAGGATGGTCAGGATTACCACTTTAACCTTATTGACACCCCTGGTCACATTGATTTCACTATTGAAGTTGAACGGGCGTTGCGGGTGTTGGACGGGGCTGTGTTGGTGGTGTGTGCTGTTGCTGGGGTTCAATCGCAAACTGTTACTGTAGACAGACAAATGAGACGGTACAATGTTCCTCGGATCACTTTCATTAACAAGATGGACAGAATGGGGGCTAACCCGTTTCGGGCGATTGAACAAATCAACAGTAAGCTCAAGACCCCTGCCGCTGCTATTCAAGTACCTATTGGTGCCGAAGAAGAGCTCAAGGGGGTGGTCAACATTATTGACCGCGTGTGTCTTTACAACGAAGGTTCCAAGGGTGAAATCATTAGAAAGGACGAAAACATCCCCGAAGAACTCCAGGAAATTGTCGAAGAACGCCGGGCTATGCTTATTGAAACTTTGGCTGATGTTGATGAAGAAATGGCTGATATCTACTTGGAAGGTGAAGAGCCTACGGTGGAACAAATCAAGGCGGCTATCCGTCGGGCTACCATTGGCCGGAAGTTTACTCCGGTGATGATGGGTTCTGCCTTGGCCAACACCGGTATCCAGCCGGTGTTGGACGGTGTTGTTGACTACTTGCCTCAACCCAATGAAATTTTGAACACTGGGTTGGAATTGACCCCTGAAGGTGAGGTTCCGGTTAACTTGGTGCCTTCGTCGCAAGCGCCTTTTGTTGGGTTGGCTTTCAAGTTGGAAGAAGGTCCCTACGGTCAGTTGACTTACCTCAGAGTGTACCAAGGGAAATTGAAGAAGGGTCAATACATCACCCACTTGAAGTCTGGAAAGAAGGTCAAGGTTTCGAGATTGGTACGGATGCACTCCAAGGATATGGAAGATGTCAATGAAGTTGGTTCTGGTGAAATCTGTGCCACTTTCGGGATTGACTGTGCCTCAGGGGACACTTTCCTTGCTCCCAATTCGGAAAAGGACATTGCCATGTCGTCGATGTTCGTACCTGAAGCTGTGATTTCGTTGTCGATTGCCCCCAAGTCCAAGGACAACGGGTCGTTCTCCAAGGCGATGAACCGGTTCCAAAAGGAAGATCCTACCTTCCGGGTCAAGTACGACGAAGAATCCAAGGAAACCATCATTTCGGGGATGGGGGAATTGCATTTAGAAATCTACGTTGAAAGAATGAAGCGGGAATACGGGGTGGAATGTGTTACCGGGAAGCCCCAAGTGTCGTACCGGGAATCCATCACCAGTGACACCACCTTTGACCACACCCACAAGAAGCAATCTGGTGGTGCTGGTCAATACGGTCGAGTTATTGGTGAAGCCAAGCCTTTAGATGGGGAAAACAAGTTCACCCAGCACATTGTCGGGGGGAAGATTCCTGAAAAGTTCTTGTTTGCCTGTCAAAAGGGGTTCGAAGATTGTTTGGAAAAGGGTCCTCTTATTGGCCACCGGGTGTTGGGTTTCCACATGCACATCAATGATGGTGCCACCCACGTTGTCGATTCGTCGGAATTGTCGTTCAGAACCGCCACCCAAGGTGCATTCAGACAGGCTTTCTTGAACGCCAACCCTGTTATTTTGGAACCGATCATGTCGATTGAGGTGTCTGCCCCCAACGAATTCCAAGGGGCGGTGGTTGGGTTGGTCAACAAGTTGGGTGGTATGATCAACGAAACCATCAACAACCCTGATGAATTTACCGTGACTGCCGAATGCTCGTTGAACACCTTGTTTGGGTTCTCGACCTCCCTCAGAGCTTGTACCCAAGGGAAGGGGGAATTCTCGATGGAATTCTTGAAGTACTCGCCTTGTGCTCCCCATCACCAAAAGGAGTTGATTGCCGCTCATGAAAAGGCGCAAAAGAAATAATTGTATATAGTAAATAAAATAAGATGAATTAGTTAGTTGATGGCTAGCTATAGCCTGAAAATCTCAGCGACAAACCTTAAATCCCCATCAATTTCATTTATTTTGCTTATTCCTACAAAGTGGCTTTTTGCCTATCGATACCCGGGTACAATTTCCATGCATTTATTATTTTGCTGGTTAAAGTTTAGTCCTAGGGCAGGTAATATCGACTTGAAAATAACCTCTGATTAGAGTGGAAAAAATGTGTATCGTGCAGCGCGTCGTGAATGTTGATGGTGGTATCGAAAGTAGTGCTCCAACTAAAGAGATCGATGGGCTAATTTTGACATTACGAGTAAAATTTTTGAACGACTAGTAGATAGTGTCATTATTTCGAAGTATTATATAAATAGAATCGAGGCGGAGCAATATACTTTTTACTCGAAAGGTTATCGTGCAATGTTACACACCCACCAACTTGATAAGAAGTTGCTTAGCATCCACTCTCACCAACAACGGGTATAATTGCTTCAACTCCCGATTATTTTGGACGCGGTCCAATCCCTCAAGCACCAATTCCAACTCCCGTTTTTGTACCCGAGGCATGGGGCATTTTGCCAAGAGGCGGGCGTCGCAAATGTAGCGGTATAACGCCCGAGCCAGCCGGAGGATAAACCACGGTGTCGTCACTGCCACCAACGCGTCGGTATCCAAAAAATCGATTAATTGTTTCAAACACTCCCACCGCGTCAGCTGACGCGGAAACACTGTCAACAGATCCGTCAGCCCGAGGGTGGCATCAAAGTCATACTCGACGAGGGTTTTGATATCTTCTCCAATGTCATCGGCGTAAACAAGCAGATGGCGGTATACGGTCTGCACCAATTGCTCGATAATTAGCTCGGGGGCATGTTTAAGCAAAAGCGGAATCACTAACTCACACAATTGACGGTAGGTGGCCAACTGGCGCGACTCGGGGATCGCGTTAACCTCCAAATTAAGGCTGAGTACCAGAAGAACCGCCTGCCAAACCTCGGTATTTCGAATATCCTTCCAGTTTTCGATTTCTGCCATCATTCTCGTGATGACAGACACCACCACCTCGATAGCGTTTTCATCCCCCAGTTCCCTCACCACCTCCTGAAGAGGCTTGAGAATCCACACCACCGTCATGTCATCAACCAACCGGTGAAACTGAGGGAACCCCTCCAAGGTTCTGTTCAAGAGGTTAAGTGCTTGACGAGACATGCCGCCAAACGTGGGAACCTTGATGCGGGCATCCACCTGGGCCACCTTGGCCGCGATCCGGGGTCTGACCATAATGGGATAGCCGACAATGTTCAGCAAAAACTGAATAATTTGCTCAGGCATGTTTTGCGCCAACACCTCGACATTGGCCAACACCTTCGCCTGCAACGGAGACGGGCGTTTGTTGTCATCCAAATTGGGAATGGATGCTGGAAGTACGGGATACGTGGCACATTTTTGAAGCACCGCCATCACATCAGAATAGTCCCACCCCGGCGGAAGCACGGCATGAAGGGCAGGGAAACTGCCCATATACGTGGTTACCATTTCCTGGTACAGAGCATCAACAAAGTCCCATTGCACGTCCACCAGCGTCCAGAAGCTAAAAAACAAACTGGCAAATTCGGGGTCAAGGGTGTCAAAATACAGTAACAAGTCCTTAAACGTAGTGAAAGTGACAATCAGTAAATCAATCCACCTAAGAGCCGTCAATTTTGACAAGTACTCCATCAACCGGTTCCAGTGGTCCCGGTACTTGGAATCCATTAAAAACTTGGTGTATACCAGGGTAAGCCCCGACAAGATGAGTTTTTCCAGTTCAAGCCATTCCTTGCCGGGAACCACCAGCAACAGGTAAATGGTATCAAGACAATACTTAAACACCAAATCCCAGGGGGCGTTTTCATGGCCATCAATGATTTGAAACACCGTTTGCAACGCCCCATCACGAACTTGGGCCCGCGGGTCAAGCGTCACCTCGGCAAGTTTCTGGAGGAGATAGAGGTCCAAGGTGGCATAATATTGGGGGCCTTCTTGTAATTTGCCTAACTGGTCAAACGATACCGGACCGGCAGTGCCACCAGCTCGTTCCCTAATCATATCGGCCACCCCCCAGAAATACAGCACACTCAGGAACGACACGTTGATATCGTCAACATTACAGAATCGAGTGAGCGTATCGATCATCCCGGGAAGTTGGTCAAACGGCAACTCCTGGACTAAATCGCTAACCACCAATTTGAGCGTTTCAAACGTCGACGATACAAGTTCTGGCTGGTCTCGGATAAAAGGAGTGTTGATCAACTCAAAAATCTTACTCCACTGGCCAAGAAGATAGTTTTCGTATCGCTGAACAAACCCATGGAGTGTTTGAAGAATGCCAAGCACAATATCACTTTCACAGTTGGTGGTGAGGGTTTCGTCACTGGCTCCCAAATGGTAGAGCTTGGATACAATCGACACCATGGCCCCGATAACAATATCAGCGGTTACCGCCGAGCGGTCGTCTTCAGTAAACCCCACTTCCGCCACCGCAACCAAAATTTGATTGTAAGCTTGGGTATACAAAAGCCGGGTCAGCGGCGCCAACTCCCGTGTACACACCATTGCTTCAAAATGGTCCTTGATCACGTTCCAAGTAGCCGGCTCATCAATGATAAACCGTGACGGGTCGGTAGTAGACACAAGGACCAACTTGTCAATGAAAAAGCCCTTGTTGAGGCCACAGATTTGCGACTGGTCGGTACCGTCATTAATTCGAACCAACAGCTCAATCATGCCTCTCACCAGCTCTGGCGGATATTCAGAAATCTCCAACACTTTGTGCTCCGCCTGGTCGAGAACCACTCTGTCGGGGCCCAGTCCGATCAAATGATCGCACCATTCGAGCGTCGTCCACACAACCGCCCACAGCTGACCAAGAGTTTGGCCCAAGTGCAGCACGATATTGGCCATGGCACGAAGACACACCACTTGGCGAGAGTCGAGGGAAGCAGCCAGGGGTTGAGACGACGCCAGTGTGCGGACCAGGGCATTATCGCCCTCTTTGATGCCAGTAAGTGTCAGAAGTGAATCAGTCACCATGTCCACCATTTTCAGCCCCGACCGTTGGTGTCTGCCTTTGCGAAGAGGGAGTGTCTCCGAACTCAGGCCATGGGAAATAAGCAGCGAATTCCCTTCGATGATGGCGGTTTTGAGAGTGCCAAGTAGTTTATCACGCGCACTATCCAATCCTAGCAAGCCTACGGTGTGGGTGAAACGTTGGTACAGTTTGATGAACCGCTGGAACAGGTCGTGGTCCATACGGGTGTACAACAACAGCGAGAGGATCAGAAACACGTGGCGGAACGTACTCAGAATGACGCCATTGGCGAATTCAATACGTTTTTCGAGATCTTCCTCATTAGTACTCTCACTTGCTCGTCCCACCACCGCCAGCATGCCGTCACAAAATTCCAACACCGTCTGGAACGTCAAAAACAACCCATAAGTCAGCGGGATCATCAGGGGAACCTCGTGTTTATCTAAACGATCAATAAACGCCACCCTCACTGCCAGCTGGGCGCTTAAGTATTTGGGAACTTCACCCAAAATCGATGAAGGAGCCGCAGGGGTAAACGAATGCACTGTAGACTGCTTGAGATCGTTTGTATTCTCTACAAGGTTGGCCACAACAAACATCATCTCCTCTACAACATTTTTCTTCTTTGGGTCAGAGTCATAGGTGCTGTATAGGCGCTCCACCACCGACAGGTCGGCGAAAAACTCTTTGAATACCTCTAGAACCACCACCTTTTGCCATGACGCCAGTTCTTCTGCCATGACCATATGGTTCAATGCCGAAATTAACAACTCGCCCTCGATTTCCACCAAATCAGTATAGGTACCCACCACCACCATAAGCACTCGAAGCGAGCGGATCATCACCGCAAACGACGGCGATTGGTTGATAATATTTAACAATTGCCGTGCTAAATTTTCACGAACCAACTTGGCACATCCCTCATGACTAGGGAGAAATTGGGGATGGACAGTAAGCACCAGCTCTAGGATCTCCAAGATCTGTTCCTGGGAGAGCCAATTGGCCACTGTTTGAGGAAAGTACGCCAATGGCTGTTTGACAGCTAGTGCCACAAGGTCATTGAATAATGGCACTGCTTGCTCCTGATCACCATCAAATACTTGCCCAAATAACTGCTGGAGAGCGGCAAAGGCTGTGTTTTGCACGATCACATCCGACGTAGACGACAACCGAGCACAAACAACAAGCAAGGACTTCAATTGTCCCTGGGCCACCACCTGGACCCGGTAATTCTCCACCAAAGGCGGAATGCATTGTAAAAGGCGCAATTGACACTCAGAAACGGGCGACACCGCGTTGAACGCATCAACAACCCCCTTAATCTGATCGTCAGTCAATTGGGAGCTCGAAATCACCTTTTGGATGGCGGAAAGTGCCACTGGTCCAAGTCGCGGGTCAGTGTGGCATGCGGTGAGGAGGGGCTCAAGAACATTGGCATGAGCAGGGTCCGTTTTAAGCTGGACAAGGGCTTCGTCCGCCAATTTACGAATGTTGGGGTGGCGTCGTTTCGTCTCCGAACTTAGTGTGGAAAGATCTGACGCGAGGGACATGATACGTGTGCGCAGTGGATCCCGATTGTTGAGGCTAGGAACACGGTGAGAAAAAGATGGATGGAAGTGTACAGACTAATTAAGGATAGTATTTTAATTGGATTGTCTAAATATACTTGCTGTTTGCAAGTTGTGCGTTAATCCGATATAAAGTGATTATAGTGATAGTTTAATCCGATAAAAGTGAATATAGTATAGTGGTAGATATGCGTAGATGATACTCCGTATGTCACTAGAAACCTCCCTAGGGTTTTAGTTGCTACCATTACGGTTACGAAATGGCTATTAATTTCTCGAATTTTAATTATTGATAACCACTCCGTTCTCTCATTCGCACCCACCATGTCCCGGTTGGAGCCCGTTGAATCGCTCCTCTCAGTCCGAGGGCCGTATCTTCCAGATTATGTACCCGAAGATTTCACTACTGAAGACTTTAAAGAAGGTCTTGAACGGCGGGTGCTTGTTGTTGGTGCCGGGGGTCTAGGGTGTGAAATTATTAAGGATCTTGCCATGACTGGGTTCAGGCTGATCGATGTCATTGATATGGACACCATTGATGTATCCAACCTCAATCGCCAGTTTTTATTTCGCAACAATGATATCGGCAAGTCAAAGGCCGAGGTGGCATGTGCCGCAGTGTTGGCGGTAGTCGGTAGTGAGTACCAGAAAGGATCCCCGATGGAGGTTGAAGGGGGGGAGATTTCCATTACTCCCCACTTTTGTAAGATTCAGGACAAACCATTGGAGTGGTATCTTTCATTCGACCTTGTGATATGCGGTCTTGATAGCATAGAGGCCCGACGTTGGATTAACGCCACTCTCCATGGCTTGCTGACAGAAAAGATGATTCCTATGATAGACGGTGGTACCGAGGGGTTCCGTGGTCAGGCCCGGGTGATTATCCCTGGCGAGTCTCTGTGTTACGAGTGCACATTGTTTACCATTGCGCAAAAAGAAACATACCCCGTTTGTACTATTGCCAACACGCCACGAAAGCCGGAACATTGTATTGAATGGGCTTCCCAGATCGCATGGCCCCGACATTTTGGCGAGAGAAAGTTTGACGGCGATGATGTCAATGATGCAGAATGGATGTACCAGGTGGCATTGAATAGAGCAAAAGAATTTGGTATCGAAGGCGTGACACTAAGATTGACCCTTGGGGTGGTGAAGAATATCATTCCCGCCATTGCTCTGACTAATGCCATCATTGCTGCTCTGTGTTGCAATGAGGCATTCAAGTTGATGACCAATATCAACCCCTTGCTTGATAACTACATGATGTATTCGGGGGATCAGGGTATTTACACATATACCTTTTCCACTAGTAAGGTCAAAGACTGTCCTGTGTGTGGCGACCACAATAAGCTATTAAAGGTGCCACAACACTGGACCTTAGACCAGTTTATCGAACATTTGGAAACATTGGGCAACATCCAGGTGACGTCGCCTTCGTTGGCCACTAAGATAAAGCCATTGTACTTGCAAAACCCCCCCAGCTTGGAGGAGGCAACCAGGCCAAACTTGGTTCGTGAACTTGGGGAATTGATTGAAGAGGGGGAGGAGATTGTGTTGACCGATCCTGGTTTACCAATCACCATAAAGATTAACGTTGAATGGGAGAAATTATAAACAGAAAAGTTTTAGGGAATCGAATTGAGGTAAAAAGAGTAACGAATATACGAGAAAATTACATTGTACATAAGTATTACAACATATTTTTCACTTTCCTCAAGCAACCACAACTTATACCCTCCACCAAGCTTCATTAATTTGTTCCAAAAGGGGTAATATAGTATCCCCCTTGGCTCACCGAGATCATGAACCCTGTTTAGTATAAATCGTCTGCAAAAAAAGATTACCAATCAATAAATATAATACCGATATTCAATCAAAAAAAACTTCATAAATTTAAATTGCTTGCATCTAAATTCCAATTCCTTGTCGATTGGGGTTTTTTCGCAGCTCGCACCAGTATTGGCACGTCACCATGAGTGTTATTCAGATAGCGGGCCAAATCGGGCTTGCGCTATTGAAGAGGGGGGAGACCGATGATCAAGGCGATATTGGATTGCCTGATGAAAGTGACCCTCTTGATGATGTGAACCCCATTGATGACGAAGTGTTTCTGCTGTGGGCGCTCTTTATCCTTCTCTTTCTTTTGGGACTGGCATTATGGTCAAGTTACTATCTCCAGCAACGTCGGATCAAGGCAATTCATGAAACGGTGCTTTCGATCTTTTACGGGATGATTGTGGGATTAATTATTCGTGTGTCACCTGGGCATTACATTCAGGATGCAGTCAAGTTTAACCTGGGGTATTTCTTTAACATTTTATTGCCGCCTATTATTTTGAATTCCGGATATGAACTACATCAGGCCAATTTTTTCCGAAATTTGGGTCTGATCTTGATGTTTGCCATTCCCGGAACATTTATTTCGGCGGTGGTTTTGGGGATCATCATGTACGTGTACACGGCATTGGGTATTGATGGGGTGCGACTCGAGTTTGTCGATGCTCTTTCAGTGGGGGCGACGCTTTCCGCCACCGACCCAGTGACGATTTTGTCAATTTTTCAAGCGTACAAGGTGGACCCCAAATTGTACACCATCATTTTTGGCGAGTCGTTACTTAACGATGCTATTTCAATTGTCATCTTTGAAACGTGTCAAAAGTTCAAGGGCCACCCTGTTGGGTTTTCGTCGATATTCGAAGGGATGGGGTTGTTTTTGATGACGTTTACCATTCTGACGTTTATTGGTATGGCGGCCGGGGTGTTGGTGGCGCTTATACTTAAGCACAGTCACATTAGACGCTACCCTCAAATTGAAACGTGTTTGGTATTGTTGTTTGCCTACGAAACCTATTTTTTCCTGAATGGTGCTCACATGTCTGGGATTGTCCTGTTGCTTTTCTGTGGAATCACCTTGAAACACTATGCATACTTCAACATGCTGAGACGGACGCAAATTGCCACTAAGTATATCTTCCAGTTGTTGGCTCAACTCTCGGAAAACTTTATCTTCATTTATCTAGGATTGTCTCTTTTTACCGAAGATCAGTTGGTGTTCAAGCCGTTGCTTATCATCATCACATTTATGCTGATTTGTGTGGCGCGGTGGTCTGCGGTTTTCCCATTACTGAGACTCTTGAACTGGATTTATCGGACGCGTCAGGCTAAATTCCACCGCTCCGGCTCGATTCATCCCATAGACGATGATGAGATCTCGAACCTGTACCAAATGATGCTTTTCTGGGCGGGTTTGAGAGGGGCGGTAGGGGTGGCGCTCGCCCTCGGCATCAAGGGGGAATACAAGTGGACGTTATTGGCGACGGTGTTGGTGGTGGTGGTGCTTACGGTGATTTTGTTTGGTGGTACCACCGCGCTGATGCTTGAAATTCTTGGCATCAAGACGGGGTGCATTGACGATAGCGTGGAAAGTGACGACGACTTTGACATTGAAGCGCCTCGATTGGTGGAAACATTGGCAATGGGCGCCCGACGGTACCAACCACAGGCTACCTCGGCACCTTATAAGGATGACCTCACTCGAGTTGGCACCCAGCTGTCGGCGTCTCTCCTGGGAATGTACCCGTCGCGGTCGCGTAGTTCACGTAATCTGTCGCAGCACGATTTGACACAACGGGACGATGAATTTGAGGTAGAGGAGGCGCTGGCCGCTGAAGGTGGATTATTGAACAACATTTTGAGTGTTGAAGAACACGCCAAGTGGTTCACTAAGTTTGACGAGACAGTGCTTAAGCCAGTATTACTAGATCAGGGTTCACCGGGATCGCCTGCGCCGGAAGGGTCTAGTCAGGAGAGATAAATTATAGATAAACAAAACAAGTGGATTATTGATTAAAACTATGTAGACTTGGAACTTAACGTTGTCGGATTATGGATTAACTATGTAGATTTGGAACTAGGCCTTTATTGTAAATCGAAATGTCGTGTTCATCATTATGCTATCATTACTTACGTTGCCGTTTCGGCAGCTGGCCGTCTCTATCTTCCATGGGCCGCTTTTTCTCGTTGAAGTCGTCCAATTTGATTCTCATTTTACCCACCACGTTATCGAACCTAGGATGGGCATATTCACATTCGGGTCCCTTGGGACAAAAACCCGTCAAATACATAGGACACATCACTCGCCGCACATGTCGCTTGGTACACTCAGGGCCATCAGGACAAAAGCCTCTATTATAGTTCATACACTCGGCAATCTTTAGCTGAGGGTCAATGTGTAAATAAAGACACTCCGGCGTCTGGGTGCAAAAGCCATTTTTCAGGTAAAAGAGGCACTCAGGCATCTTACGTAAATTGTACTCGTGTAGAAACTCACAATGATCATTCTTCTTACAAAGGCCCCGTAACCAATGCTTACACACGATTTTGTTGGAATACATCTGCGGAACATGTTTATGGGGACAATTGGTCCCATTTGGACACAGCGCCGGGCCCGTCTGCGGGTTGAAAAAGTGGCACACCGGCCGGTCGGGGTCAAGACCTAGCCCATATTCTTTTCGAAGGAACGGTTCGAATTTGAGTCGCTTCCCTTTGGTTGTTGGATGGATAATCGAGTGGTGATGAAGCATGAAAAATCAGTGTGTGTGCAGGTGCGAGATATTTCACTAGTCAGAGACAGCAATGGCGAATGACGATGGAACAAAAAGGATGACGATAGAATGGTTAGAAGTCAGGATACACGAAAATTAATTTGTGACCAGAAAAAAGATAAAAGCGGCCAAAGTCCTTCCCCCTGATTATCACTCAACTGCAATTGCTTGTTATCTTTGGCGCACGTTTCCGGGGAAATCTAGGAGTTTGGCCGAGAATGCACGTGCCATCCCCTGTGGCAATTGCTGTGCCAATAGTCTCCGCCAATACCCATAGACGACAACCACCATCTCTCGGTCCACTCTACCCCTCTATGAAATCTAATATTGTGTAAAATGTCACTTACCGTGATCATTACCGTCACGTGCTTGTCTCACAGAGATCATCACTCATCCGAATATCACCAAACCCACGGATGGTTAAAGACACAACTTATTACGACCTCCTCCAGGTGGAGTCTACCGCCACTGATGTTGAGCTTAAAAAGGCATACCGGAAACAGGCCATCAAATTGCACCCTGATAAGAACCAGAATGACCCCCATGCCCTGGAAAAGTTTCAAGACCTCGGCGAAGCCTACAATGTGCTTAAGGACCCTCAACAACGGGCTATTTATGACGAATTGGGGGTCGAAGGCATGAAGGAACAAGCCAATGGCGGTGACGTCGATGCCGACCCGCTGGAGATGTTTGCTGCCATTTTTGGTGGGGAAGCTTTCACGTCATGGTTCGGTGAATTGCTGATGTTTAAGGACATGCTGAAGACGGCTGATATCATGGAAGAAGATGGGGAACCCACTACGGTTGACGGGAAGTTGGCTGAAGGGGTCAATGGCGTGCTGATCCACGGCCAAGGAGAAGTGGGCGGTGCTGAAGCCAAGCAAAAGACGGACGTCTTGTCGTCGGAGGGAGTCGAAAAGAAGAAAAAGCAAAAGATTTCTCGAGAACAACGGGAAAAGATTTACCAATTGCACGAACAGATGCGGGCAGAGAAACAGAAGCGGGTTGACACGTTGGCCACCGAATTGGAAGGACGGTTGCAAAAGATTATCGACTCGAAGAACGCTGATCCGTCGATTGCCATGAAGAAATTGGACGAGGAATTGCAAGAAATGAAAGATGAATCTTTTGGGCTTCAGTTTGTTCACTTGATTGGAAGCATCTACGTCAACAAGGCCCAGGCTGCTATCAATAGTGCCCGGACGTTCGGTATTTCCAAAATTTATTCCGGAGTTAAGTCTAAGACCAATACGATGAAGAATGGGATTCTGATTCTTAAAACCGCCCTTAAAGCCCAGGCGGCGCTTGAAGAAATGGTCAAAGAACAAGAGGCAATTGCACATGCTCAAGAAGCGGGCATGGAATTGACCGATGAACTCAAGTACCGGCAAATGGAGATGGAACGGACGATAATGGGAAAGTTCTTGGCTACTGCGTGGGCCCTGTCCAAGTACGAAGTGACGGATGTTCTTAATAAGGTGTGTGACCAAGTGCTCAACAACAAGAAATTGACCAAGAAGGAGCGCGGGGCACGGGCCGACGCATTGTTGGCATTGGGTAAGCACATGGAAAAGGTGCGCCGGACACCGCAAGAAGAGGAAGAAGCACGTATCTTCGAAGAGATGGTGGCCGATGCTACTGCCAAGAAGCAGAAGAAACTGAAGAAGCATTATGGCGATTTAAATCTGTTTGTTAACGAAGAAGACAAGGCGACGTCGCCTCCGGCCAATTAACCAGTTTTTTTCACTCCCCTTGGAATGGATTTAATCAATGTATCTGGATTTACTTCAATTAGAATATTTAATGTGGTTATTGAAATAAAACATCATTTTTATTAAAATGGCCCCCCCCCCGGATTACTAACTTCGGGTGACATTCATCTCGCATTCCTGCACACCACCAAGTTTTCATCTGTCATGCCCTCCACTACTGACGTCTTGAGATTGTATAAGAACCTCCTTCTGAGTGCCGCCAAGTTTGACAACTACAATTTCCGTGAATACCTGTTGCGTAAGGTCAAGGATTCGTTTCACGTGAACAAGAATCTTTCTGGCGACGCCGCCACCGCGGCCTACAATGATGGCATTAACAACTTGGCGGTACTTAAACGACAACTGAAGATCTCGCAAATGTATACCTTTGAAAAGGTTGTTGTTGAACCGCTTGAAAAGCACGCCTAAGTTGTTCAGCGAGATGAAGATGCTAGTGGTTTGTGAATAGGAATTATGTATTGCAATGAGAATAGACATTTACGATAAACAAATGTAAAGAGGGTGCTTGATTAATATTTGATGCCTTTATTAGCTCAATAGTGCTCCGCTATCTCTCTCTGGAAGGATGATGTATTGTCAATGATAATATTAATGGCCATTCACCCAATCGAAGGATACCGTAATAAATCTATTGATTTATATAAAATTTGGCATAGTTATAACCTCTTAATATCGCTACAAAAGTCTCGTTACATGGCCAATTCCAATTATCATTACATTGTTGCCCGATTACATAAGCAAACCTTATATCTGGGAAAATGTGGCAAACTTATCGGATGGAGAAAAGTAAGCCAACTGGGCGACCTTCGGTATTATGGATATGGACGCTAGCAATTTCAGCACTCATATGCTATCATCTATGGCAGTTGGCCCCAGCGTCTGACTTATCTAGGGTTACAGATCCTTATGTTGCCCTTCTGAGTCACTTACACAAACTGGATGACCCGCTAAGAGACGGGCTAGGCAGGCCTACGGTTGATCCCGATCCCAAACACTTGGCTCTAGGAAAACATGCCATGGTGGCGTGTGACGTGCCCTTGTGTTCGACTATGGGCAAAGACATTTTATTAAAAGGGGGAAATGCTGCCGATGCTGCAATTACGGTGGCTTTATGTATTGGCCTGATTAATTCACACTCCCTGGGGATCGGTGGCGGTCTGATTTTGCTATCAAAACTTGGCAACGAAGTCGTTTCCATTGATGCCCGGGAAATGGCTCCCAAAGCAGCACACAAACACATGTACGACAATATGCCATTATTAAGTATTATCGGAGGACAAGCCGTGGCTATTCCTGGGGAGTTAAAGGGGCTATATGAACTACACACCAGACATGGGTCGGGGGCCATAAGTTGGGCAGACCTCTTTGAACCGGTGATTCAACTTAATCGTAAGGGTTGGGAGTGCTCGTTTTTATTTGAAACCATCCTCAAGATTGAATATGAAAAAGCGTTTTCATTAGTTCCTTTCCTAAAAAAGAACTGGGACTATATTTTCCGGGAAGACGGTGAGCTTAAGCGGAGTGGGGATTTAATTTCTCGTCCCGCCTACGCCGATACCTTAGAAAAAGTGGCTAAAAATGGATCGGCTGCTATATTTTACGATCCAGACAGTGAGTTAGTAAAGTCAATGGTGGATGTGATCCACGAATACGGTGGAATCATCACCGCAGACGACTTTGCCGCTTATGAGGTCAAGGTAGAGGAGCCGATCAGTGTCGAAATCGATTTTCCTAAAGGAAAACGGACAGTATACACGGCAAGTGGTGTAAGTTCAGGACTTGCAATGGTTGCTGGACTCAAGTTTTTCTCCCGGGTATTTAAGCAAGAGACTACTAGATTGTACTGGCACAAGTTGGTTGAATCATTCAAGTGGGTAGCATCAGTTCGTACGAGATTTGGTGATGTCGACGAAGAATATAAACACCAGTTGGTGCTTAATTTTACACTGGATGGTTGGATTGACGAGATCCTCAAGGAAGGCGGATACCTGGATGAGCATACCTTTGATTGGCAACACTACCGACCTGAATACGATATTGTGGAATCGATGGGAACGTCCCATTTCCTGGTGGTGGATAAGGATGGCAATTCGGTGGCCATGACTACCACAGTTAACCTTCTTTTTGGAAGTCTTGTTTACGATAACAGCACGGGGATTGTTCTTAACAACGAGATGGATGACTTTCTGACGCCCAAGAATCAAAACTCTTTCAACTTGACGCTGCTGATCTACAATTACGTTGACAGTCACAAGAGGCCGTTATCGCTGATGCTGCCTACGATTATTGTCAACAACAACGGCAGACCGGAGATGATGATTGGCGCTGCTGGTGGACTGAGAATCGTAACCGCTGTGCTTCAGGCTATCATTGGGGTATACTACCGTAACCAAACAATGTTGCAAACGATCGCCTACCCAAGACTTCACCATCAATTAATCCCCACTGATCTTATGGTAGAAAATTCTACGACCCTAGACGAAGTTACTCCAGGGACAATCAAGTATTTACAAGGAAAAAATCACCTGATTGTCGACCTGGGGGCAATTTCTGCCATGAACGGAATCTTGTGGCTGGAGGGGAAATACCACGGAGTAAGCGATTTTTGGAGAAAGCACGGTGGTGCTGATGGATACTAGATTGATTAGACATAGATATGCCAGTTCCAACATACCGTAACGAATCACGTTTCACGCTCGAGGCGTGGGGTGTAGCAACCACATATTGATAGGGAACAATATTGCCAAATGCAGCGGGTGACGTCTATTTTATTCGACGCGTCTAATTTGAATGTCAATAGTCTATGCTGGTGGCTGCGCCATCCTTTTGACCCTACGCGTTTGGCAGGAGTGGCATGCAAGTGCGCGTTCCTGTCTCATTCCGTAATCGCTGCTGGCGACGGAAATGCCGCCTACGCGTTGTAAACGAGAAAACGTCACTCTCTTATTCAGATTGTAGACGCCATAATTTGTTCTCATTCGTTGACTATCCGTCCCAATCGGGAAAATATCGTAATTGAAGCAAGTTATTATGCACGATTACGGGTCGATGAGATCAACAGGTAGTGAGAACAGGTACCGCAGATTTGGTTTCCTTCTATATTTATCTCAAAAGTGATTGATGTACCGTGGGTTCCCCAACAGTTCCACAATACCCCTTTGGCACGTTTAATGATTCTTTTAGACATTGTTAATACCAGCCCACTATTTGGAATGCGCATAATATACCAACCTGCACGGCATTTAACACCAGAAATGGTAGCGAGCCAATCGATTACGAAAAAGAAACTAGAAGCCATATAGGAATGGGTTCTTACCCCGGCTGGTATTTTATGTGAGTCTCGTCTCGTCGTATATCTTTCTCTGGATCCTTCTGATGGTGTTCTGCATGACGCCAAAATCTGTAAACGCCTATTATATTATTTTCCCCATTGGGCGTACCAACGTATAAAAAGTTGAAACCCCCCATGCGTTCAGTGATGAGAGTTGGGGTCGTGTTTTGGTTGGTCGTGTGCCATGCCCTCTTCTTCCCCGTCAACAATTTCCGTACCCTAAAGAGTCTTCCCAAAGGGAGGGTGGTAATGGCGAAGCTGGTCAAGTATCAACAAGTGGTGTCCAACCACCCCGTGGATGTAGTGGAAGTTCCGGTGGACAAGTTTACTCAAGTGTTATACACAGACCCTTCCAACGCCATTTACTATACCAACTTGACGGTGATTGACCCCGTGACTCTGTATTTCCACGACTTTTCCGTGTTGGTGGATACTGGCAGTCCGATGTCGTGGTTATATAATCAGCTGGCTCTGATTAGTACTGTGGATAAATTCAACTCGCCTAGAGCGGTAGCTGGTTCCGAACTGGTGGTGTACACCTACGCCGGGGAAAAGGTTGAATCTAAGCTAGTTCCTTCATCCACTGATATTCATTTCCGGTTAGATCTGATCCAATTTACAAACTTGACTTGGGGGCTCACCCTGGATAGCCCCAAGATGTTGGCAGACTATCCCATTTCCGGACTCCTTGGCATTTCTCCAAAGAAGAACGACAAGAATTGTATCAGTCAACTTGCATCCAAGAAATTGGTGCTGTCTGCTCAATTTTCATTATTTCTTCTGTCCAATATTCTGGATGAGTTTGCTGGACTCATGTTTTTGGGCGAAGATACCCCCCGCAGCTTGTTTTCCAGCCAAGATGTCGAATGGCAACATGTAAACCTTGAGCTGGATTACTGGATGCTTGGAAATGCCATCATTGATACTGGTACTACTGGGGTGGTTTTGCCTTTGGCGAATGCCACCAAATTGCATCAATCTGCATTTGGCGATAAAGTGATTGCTGATGGCAACGGAAATTTTGCCTTTCCCTGCAATGCCACCGACACCATTCCCATTACTTTATTAAACCTGACTTATGAACTTGACGTACAAAACGTAAAGGGGGACGAATATTCGTCGTACCCCGGGTACTGTGCACTGAAGATTCAAGGCCAGGGAAATCAATGGATCTTGGGCCTGGCATTTTTAAAGGGATACTACACTACATTTGACATTGACAACAACCGCATTGGGTTTGCCAGGGTGAATACAGACAAGGTCTACGACTTAAAGGTGACCACCATCCTGGACTCTACTGCCTCTGCTCTGGCTAGTGCTCTGAAACCGGCAGTGACACTGTCGGAGACGACCACGCCGGAGCAAGGTGGAGCATCGTCTGTTTCAGCGGGTTTCTGGACGGCCGTGGCGATGGTAGTATTTAATATTTTATAGACAATAATAGATAATTAATTGAAAGGAGCAAAGAATTAACATTGGTGGGTTGAAGCCTGATAAATGTACTTAACTATAATTAACAGGTTTGTTTGAGTAGAAGTTTGTAATCGAAGGCTGAAAACCATGTCCAAATTGAATATTTGCATGTATTCAAAAGTAAAAATTATTTAGTCATTGGGTTCCCACTTGCGGTAGTAAATCCAGCTCCATCTCTTTTGAAGGGCACCTTGAACGACACCCTTGTCAGGTTCAGGTTGATCAGGGATAGCAGCTCCCATAGCAAGAGCCAAAGTAGTAATGATTGAAATCTTCATAATGATAATAAATGCTTAACCAACTTCATTTCTTATTTCATTTTGGTGGAGAATCCTATAGGTCGACAAAATAGGAAACTATTTGTCTTCTCCACTCGTTAACATGATTTCTTGTGTGCATTAGCACGATATCTTGTACATTAAACATGATTCCATGTAAGGGAAATTCGTTAGTTTCCTATTTTGTCGACCTATAGGATTCTCCACCAAAATGAAATAAGAAATGAAGTTGGTTAAGCATTTATTATCATTATGAAGATTTCAATCATTACTACTTTGGCTCTTGCTATGGGAGCTGCTATCCCTGATCAACCTGAACCTGACAAGGGTGTCGTTCAAGGTGCCCTTCAAAAGAGATGGAGCTGGATTTACTACCGCAAGTGGGAACCCAATGACTAAATAATTTATCTTTTTTATACTTTTTGAATACATTTCAATATTCACTTTCGAAATAGACGAATTAAATATTCTCTCCTCAAAAGGAAAATTATTCATTCCTTGAAAGAAAAAGACATCAATGACTAAGACATCACACTCCCCTAACTTCTATTTAATATTATCTATAATCTATAATGTCTATATAAGATTGGCCATCATCATCTCGTACATGCTAAAAAAGATCATATTCACCAATACTGATCGCGTCACTTGGATGCCAATACCTCGAAACATATCCTTGGAATACCCCCATTTACCAGCATCAACATGTAGACGTTTTTCGCCTGCCTTTTGTCGAAACAAGTTTTGGACAGTTCCCTTTTGATAACGTTGTTTGAGTGTATCAATGGGATAGACAAAACACCATCCCAGGATTCCCAGCAACCCCCCTGCAACAAGAATCAGAATTTGCGATGGTTTCAGAGCATCCCCATTGATCAACTTATTAAGAAGCATTTTCATCAGCTCATAGGTAGCAAAATATACACCCAGGCCGATCGAGTCTCGCATGGCATGGTATTTCCACCCCAGGTACAACCCTCGGAATCCGTCATACTGAATAATTAACTTTACCACTTGGGAAAGTGTTGGGGCGGTGGCAACCGCTGGCAGGGCCCGTTGAAGTTGCATAGCTACTTTGACGTATTCAAACGGACACAGAATAACCGTGGTATTGAACCCTGCAAATGCCCCAGATATGTAAGAGATGGGGATATTGGCATAATAAGGATGATCTTTTGCAAAATCCCCGAGGGGTATTAGTTCAGCCACTTTCAGCTTGACCAGGGAAAATATGGTGACATTAAGGGTACGGACTAAACTCGTCAGTAACAACGGCGAAAGAATTCCCCGAAAAAATCCACGTACACCCTGGGACTCGTAGGTTTGCTTGATGCAATCAGCATAGCCAGTATAACTTCGATAGGCTTGCATTTTCACTTTGATAGTGTCCATTGGGTATCCGGCCCCAGTTTGAACAATAGAAGCAATGTAGGCCAACAAAGATGCCCTATGGGGCAGCAACCACGGTGGAAACACATGGTAGGCCTTATCCTTGTCAAGGTGACCAGTAATGGCAGGTAGAGACATCAATCCGGGGAAGTGCGAAGAGATGCTGGAAAAGGTGAGTTTGGGGGAAGAAGGACTAGGGTAGATTAGCCAATTCATAGCTGAGAATAGAATGCCGCACAAGTTTACTTTGAAAGATTTGTTGGGTATTGTCGCCGTTCCCCTATACTTCTGGGAATGACCATGACCACAAGCAAAGCCGTAAAACATCACCACGTTTAATAACACCAGTCGTTGTTTTATATTGTATCAATCCTAATTCCAGAATTTTTGGCCTCATCACCAATAATTTCATTCTCACGATTTCTTCCGCACCATGGTCAAGCAACAGCTCAAAGCAGCCAAACAGGCGCTAGAGGCCAATGACCCCGACACAGCGTTGTACTACGCTAAAGAAGTGCTTGAAGAAGACCCAAAGAATTATTTTGCCCAAATTTTTCAGGGTAAACTGTATCAATTGCTCGGCAAGAACAATATGGCAACCAACAGTTACAAAAAGGCCATTGATCTTGACCACGACAATCTTCTAGGATGGAAGGGGCTATTTCAAGTGGTTCGCCTGGCTAAACCTGTGGAAACCAAACGGGTATTTGAGGTGGCAGAAGAATTGAGTCAAATTCAACAGAGTCAAGGGGTGAGTCCGGCGGATACTTTGAAGGACTTGAAGAATTTCTTGGATGTCATTGGTTATAAACAAGAGCCCGTGGTATTCAGAGAGTTTTGTGATGCTACGGCTCCTGGAACTCCATTTGGTGATATTGTTGGTACCTCATTGGGCACCAGAGAGGCCAACTTGGCCCATCTCATCAACCTTGTCCAGAAGCCAGTGGATGACGCCGCGGCAAAGTCGGCAATGAAGAAAACGGCATTGACACTTGATCAGCAGGCCAAGGCTGACCGCGACATATATGACGAGTACCAACAACTGGGGGTTGGCGAGATGTATGAACAGTTTCTCAATATCTGTGACGATGACGATAAACGGGTAGAATACAAGGAGCGCCAGCTCAAGTACACGTTATCGCTATTGAAATGTGCCCCTGATAAACCGACGGTGTATCAAAAAGTACATGATATGATTGAGGATATGGTGATGCTTCGGGTGCCATCAAAGTTTGCATGGGACTTATACTTTAATTGGTCAGATTTCCCTGTGCTCTCCGCTGCCACCATCCCCGTCGAAAATATCATCTGGTTCTTACAGCGATACCCCGAAGACCCGGTGGCGATCATGTTGTATGCATTTGTGCTTTCAGACTATTCCGATTTTGACCGAAAAAGGATTGTCAATGAAACAGGGGGTGCTATGGGGCTCATCGACGACAAAGTCGATGAAGAGGAGGAAGGTATTGTTGACGAAGAACGTGAGTTTGTTGACGAACAACATGTTCAAGACAAGTACTCGTTACTTCCAGACCAGGTGCTTGGGTTGATGGTTGATGGCTACAAAAAGGCCACCAAGTCCATTTTTGCTCACCGTCTTCTTTGTAACTTTTACCTTCATATCCGTGAATATAGCGACGCCCAGGTGAGATGCCGCCAACTGGTCCAGTTGCTAGCACAGATCCAACGGACCTACGGCATGGACACCATGTTACCTCATACTAAAACCGACTTTTTGCGGATGTTGGCCATTGTCTACACCTACTATGAAGCACCGAAAAACTTCAACCGGGCGTTGCAATTGTACGATTCGATTTTGGCCACCAATCCTGACGACGTCCACCTGAAAGTAGGCAAGGGGGTGATTTTCATGGAAAATAACAAATTCCAAGAGGCGCAACGGTTGTTCTCGGAAGTGGTTTCCCAATTCCCCGATAACAATGAAGCGGTCAATGAACTTGGGTGGGCAGAAGTGTGTTTGGGTAACTACAAGGAGGGTCGTAATTGGTTACAACAGGCAATCAAGTCTACTCCTGGCACAGATGTGGCTCTGGGTAACTTCCGGTCGGTATGCCGGTGGCGACTTGCGAAACTGTACACCGAAGAAGACCCCAAACAAGCTCACGCCATTGCTGTAGCGGCTCTTAAGGATAATCCTAACTACGCTCCCGTGTACACTCTACTTGGTGAGTTGTATGCCACTGTGTTTGGCGATGTCGGCAGGGCCAACAAGTGTTTCTACAAGGCAATCGAGCTTGATTCCAGCGAGGTTGTGGCTTCAAAGTATTTGGTGATGGATATGATGGCTCTGGATGAATGGGAGGTGGCTGAGATTCTTTGTGGTAAGGTGATCGAAGGGGAATCGTCGCGGAGACTTTTGAACCTGGTGACCAATACTGATCCAGATCGGGACTGGCCTTGGAGAGTGCTTGGGGTTATTCGTCTTAATCACCAGGATGACGCCAAGGCCATTGAATACTTTCAACTGGCGTTGCGGGTTTGCCCTGAAGATTCTACGTGCTGGTTGGGGTTGGGGGAGGCATACTACCATTGCGGTAAATTGGAAGCTGCCGCTAAGGTGTTTACTCACTGTTTTGATAAGTTTGGTGGCGATTGGCACGCCCATTACATGATGGGACGGGTGCAGTGTGACGTGGGCGAGTTTTCAAAGGGGTTGGAGCATCTTTTACTGGCGCTCGAAGAAAAGCCCCGAGACGAGTGTATTCTTGCGGGGATTTACGAAGCATACCTGGGTCAAACTAGCCAGCTTTTGGCGTCCGGCTACGTGGGAAGGGCATTGGCATCGAATGATTTGACCCTTGACTATTTGGTTCAATTTCACAACGTCAATCCCGAGTCCCAATCATTTTGGAAACTGATATCGGAGTGTCTCCGGGTGTACTTGTCAATTCAAAAGAAGCTGATAATTCCCAAAGAAAAGCTTCGCCAGTTGTTTAGCGATGTTGAACCAGAAGGGGAGATTAGCTGGGCTTCGGCAGAAGGCAAGGCCGGCACTGATTTGGTTGGTTTTATTGTTGATTTGCTTATTTTGGCCGGAATCGAGGGCGTTAGACGGTTGGGCCCGCGTGCAAACAAGTATCTACGGTCAGCAGCATTTTACAATATCGGGATTGCCTATGGCGAAGGCATTGAGTATAACCCGCAATACCTGGATGTAGCCATTAGCTACTTGAAAAAGGCTATTGCTATTGAAGGGAACAATCCGGCATACTGGGTAGGATTGGGGAATTGCTATTTTGGCACATACCCGCAAATCGCCCAGCACTGTTACATTAAGGCGTCTACTCAATCAAGTTATGATGCGCTGGTGTGGATCAACTTGGCTTCGTTGTACTTGAAATATGGTGACGATGAGTTGGCGCAACAAGCTTTTACCCGTGCGCAATCTATGGCCCCTACTAACGCCATGTCGTGGCTAGGGAATGCCATGGTTAACCAAGCACGGGGGGAACGTGCTCAGGCTTACCATTTCTTTTCTCACGCGTATATTATTGCCAATGGCAAGGTACCGATTGCCCAAGTGTTGTTTGGGGCATCTGCGTTGGCCAAATATCAAAAGGGTGCTGATCCTCACAATATCACCACCTCCCAGGAATTGCTGTTGGCGAATTTTGCAATGCACAAGTACTTGCAATATTTCCCCAATGATCATCAGGGGCAACGGATTGCCACCAATATTGGTGAACGGTGCATGGAATATAAATGGAGTCGAGAAGTGAGTGATTCGCAGGTTGCTGAATTTGAAGCTGCCTATGAAAAGGACGAACTGGAAGAAAACCTTCTTGGATTTGCACGTGCGAAGGCTCAGTGGGCGCGGGTGGTGCTTGGTCAGCGGGAATACGAGAATGGGTTGGAGGCAGCAAATATGGTGCTTAGTCTTGTGGAAGGTGCTGACAGAACCATTGAGTTATCTTGTCGGGTGACTGCTGGGTTGTGTCACTACTTTTTAGGCGACTTTGACGCGTCATTAGCCCAATTACAAGCTATTTTGGAGGCGGACCCGAGCTCGCAACGGTTGGTGGTGTTGGTGGCGCAGATTTTGTACAGTTTTGATAACGAGGACACCAAACAGGCGGCACTCGACCAATTGCTTGGATACATCGAAGAATATGGCGCCTCGCCGATGGTGGTGTTGGTACTTGCTTCGATGTCACTCCGGGATGACTTAACGAACTACATGGCGCCGATTCGCGATGAATTGATCAAGATCGATCTTACTGATATTATCCTGGATATCACTCAAGTCATCCCAGATATGATTGCCGCCATTTCGGAGAAGTTGGGGATAAGCAATGCCACTGGCTGGCAAAGGCAAGTCTTGTTGACCCCATGGAACTACCGGCTGTGGAGTAAATTAGATAATGTGACGGCATTGCTGGTGGCAGAGTTACGGGATAACAAGGTGCGCACCCATGAATTGGCCAAGGCGTATTATGATACGGGCAAGAAAAGATTAATCCAAAGGCTGTCGTTGTTGTGCCCGGAAGAGTATTATAACGGCGTGGTTAGTTTGTAAGTAGAACATGAATATGACGTATTATAAAGTTCACCTTCGGTATTCAGACTTTGGACACTTCTGTCAACCTTCATAATTTATCATCTATTTGGATATAAGATTTGATTGTAACCGTATTTTTGCATATAGTCTACGTTGATGCCCTTTTGTTATTGTACAAATTCAAGAAGTGACGGTATTATTCAATGCACTCTTTTTTCGGTGACACCAACAATAGCATCCGCGGTGGAGAACAATTACACGCTTGACGATATTAAATACCCAGGATTGGTTGCGTTTATGATTTCCGGGGTACCCGTACCGTCCGCCTTCTTGGGCTAAGCCAGTGGTCACATGACCTTATTTTTAGACTTTGGGATCACTCATCGTTCTTGCCGTGCCTCTCACGTGACCCGCACCCTCTATCCGGTTAATTTATAAACATTGAGCTTGCCATCAGATCTGCTGTTCCAAATCTAAATTCATACCCTTCCATACGACCAACATTATGAGTGACTTGCACGTAGACTCTGCTGATGGTACATTGGTGGTGATTGTCGTGCGGGCTAAGCATTTACCCAACAGACGGAAATTTGATAAACAACTGCCATATGCTACCCTCCGGATTGGCACGGTGGCTCGAAAGACCCCCAGCCATTTTAGAGCAGGGCAAACTCCCGACTGGACCCATGAGGTGAGGTTTGATCTCCTGGCTGAACGAAAACCCCTTCTTATTATTGATGTTCTCGATGAAACCAAGAACGATCCCACGATGATTGGCCACGGAGAAATCGATTGTCTGGAGGTATTCAAACCAGAGAATGAACAGGACGGTAAGTTTATCTTGGACAATTGGTACGAACTTAAGTTTAATGAAAAGCGGGCGGGGTTGATTTACCTAGAAATGACGTTTTATCCCCTGTCTCCAATGCTTCCACCGAAGGTACCTTTACTGGCTAGTCACCATAAACTCCTGGCTAGTCATCATAAGCTGGTTTCTTACAACCAACTGTATGGCCATGAACAGATTACCGATGAATATCACGATGACGACGACTATGACAACGAATACGAACCAAACACTTCCAATGCGCTGAGACCTCTGCTCGAGTTTGGACTGAGACACATGCTGCTGCAAAAGCTGCTACCAATACGAAAGAAGGAACCCCTGCCGCCTCCCCTCCCTCAGCACAGCATATCCAAACCCCTGTCTTCCAGCTCACCATCACGTTCTCACTACCGGTCTTCATCACCTCAGTTGTCACCTCGTCCTTCTCACTCGCCTCAAAGAGGTTGTGAATCGCCTTCGAGGGACTACTACCCTAGTCGGACTAATCACTCTCCAGATATTCATCACCATTCTCCACGCCCCAAACTGCTGCTGCCAAAGAAGGTCTCCGTCGATGATGTGTTTGTTCTGGCATCCTATAAGACCCCGGGCTTTCTGAAAAAGTTGAAAAAGTTTGCTGCCCTGCTGAATTTTGGAAACTACCCTGTGGTTACCCCGGGAACTGCTGCTCAAGGAGACGATAAAAAAGGGATAAAGGGAAAGTTTTCCAAGTTCATTCTGAAGTATGAGGCCCGTGAGCCTGTTAGTGTCCTTTGGAAGGAATCGCTCGGACTGAGCTCGACTAATTCAAATAAACTGAGCCAAGATGACTATTTCCGGAGCTCCCTGCCTATTTCGGAGTATGAAAGTGATCCTATCATTAACAAAGATGATGTGCCTCCACCACCTCCTCACTTACTGGTACTGCAGGTACCAAAATCCTCGATGGCACCGTATCTGCCACAATCAGAACTCGCTAAAAACTATTCCAAACTACTGATTGGTGTACCTTTTTCTGCTGACCGTATTGGCATGGATGACGATAGCAGAAAAGCCTCTGTTCAATTGAATACTAACCAACGGCGGGCCCCGCAACATGATGATGACGAAAGGTACTATGCCCCACGTCCTACAGAGAAACTCAATCAATCGTATCGCCTCCAGGACGGACAGGCAACCAATGCCGATTTGTCAATCGATTTCCGTACCCAAAGAACAGGATACCTAGGAAACGGCAAGTTTTCCCCTTCGGTGTTTGACCGAATTCACAATGACATGGAAGAAGAGATCAAACCACCAGTACCACCAAAAATCCCTCAGGGTTTAACTGAAAGAGAATACTACGAGATTGATCGAGATCTGTTTCTTCGAGACTTGAATGGTCAACGATTCTAAATATATAACATACTCTCTCCCAGTTTACGTTTCTTATTCCAAACTTCATTATCATATATGCATTCTTTGTAGTATTAACCCAGCACGTCACTATTAGTGGCAGGATCCCACGCAGCCAGCGGCACTTGCAACATACCGTTGGCATCGCCCCTTTCATGTTGTTCAGCACTGCGTCTCATCAGTTCAAACTCTCTCCACCGTCTCATCAAGATATCGTTACCATCGAATTGACCTTCGGCATTCGAGTGGTCACCCTTGTCGCCACCTTGAACCACCCGGGTTTCACCCCATGAAAAGTCATCAAACTTCCAGTAGGCATACGCCGGCAACACAAAGTTCCAAATAGGAAGGGCAATAAGGTAAATAAAAAAGTACATGATGTAACTTAACGACAGGATAGTGATGACAATCATTAGACCTGGAAGCCCGAAAATCACCCCCAAAAGGACAAGAGACAACACCGGAGTCGGTGTTGACACAATAGCAAAGATAATCACATAAATGGTAAACGAAATGGCAGCAGGCAACACCAAAGTACCCACCAATTCAATAAACACCACAAATTGCATCGAGAAACAGAAGGTACCACACAAGTCCCTGACCAATACCAATTCCATCAAATTGTGCACAGTAGAGTTGATCCACCGTCTTCTTTGAGACAACAACACCTTGAAAGTATCAGGGACAATGGTCTTACAAGCAGCCTTCAGCACAAACACTTGCTTCCGCTTAGGGAAAGTTCTAAGCATCAAAGACGACAAGTACCGATCTTCCCCGAGCAACAACAAATTCTTTCTGTGTAAAGTAGTCACCACGTTATCCGAGTACCGCTCAACAATGTCAGGGTTAGCCAAAATCGGAACCCAGTACCCGTCCGTCCCCTTGGGGGTCTTGATCCGGTACATACAGAAACAACCCGGCAAACAGGTGACCCCGCCGAAAACCAGCTCAAATGCTTTGGTTAGATGGTGGGAAATATAGTACTCAAATACTTGAATCGTGGTTACCCACGAGCCCATCTTGTTGGAAATCTTGGTTTCCCCACAGAGCCCCATGATTTCGGGATCCTTAACCATTTCTGCACACATGTGAGTAAGCGAATCAGGGTACACCTTTGTATCAGCATCCACCATCAACGTGATTTCGTACATATCCGGCATTAGCCCCGTTAACCGCCAGAACGTCAAAAACATTTCAAATTCCATTTCCGTCATCCGTTCGTCAAACATCACCTTTTGCAAGAACGACATAAGAATGATTTGCGAGTCCCGTTTCCCCCGGTTACCGGGCTTGACACCAGCTGCCGCTTCGGCGGGAGTACCACACTTGACAACGTTAATAACAGGAATCCGCTGTTGCTTTTCAGGAGGTACAGTGTTGTCATCATACTTGTAGAAACCACCGTAGATCTTAGCCATGTTGTGACGCTTGGTCCCCAGTGCCACGGCCACGTACGAGTAGGGTTGGACATCTTCAGGCTCAACAATAAAGTTCTCCATCATTGAAAGTGCTATTTCGGGGGTGGTCATTTCGTTACCACTACCCAGAATGATCCCGTCACAAACAATAAGGATAAGCTTGTGGGAGTTGGGATAATCAGTAGTGGCAATCGAATCCAAGGTGGTCCGCAACCCTTCGGCGTCTTCCGAATAACAAGTCACCAAGTTGATAGTGTGGGCCAAGGGATAACCAAATGGTTGATACTCCACGGGCGGTTGGGGAACCACCATAGGCGACACCAATTCTTGAGGCAAGCTGGTAATGTATTCATCCATGTCAAAGCCGGTACCCAAGTAGGCCAGGCCAGGACGACTGTGGATGTTATTGCCAAGTAAATCTGTCAGCGAGCCAAAGGTATCGTTAAGATAAAGAGTCAGAGCCCGGGCCAGTCTTTGGCCACCAGTTTGCTTCCGGCGGCCAAGCAAGGCGTGTTGGGTACCCATGGTAGTATACTTGAATTGTTTCAGCATCGCTTCAGGAAAATCAAAGTATTGAGACATTTCAGCCTTCGACAACACATTGGGGTTATTAACCCGCTTGAACACTGACTGCCGGTTGGTAATCTTTTCAGTGTAGTTTGCCCGAGCCTTCATCGGTACAGTTTTGGCCAACACCGCAGGATTGGTGTCTTCGTCGACCCATTTTTCAATATCCTGGTTCCGACGAGCCAACAGCTTATTGTCGATTTCAGTGGCCCCTTGTTTGCCCAGCAACCACCACCGGTAGTAACAGGCAAACAAAAACTTGATTACCACAACCAGCAAAATAAACACAAGCGACACAATCAACACAATTTCGGAAGCAATACAACCAATGGTGTCGGAGTCAATGGTACCAACCTTGACAATTTCTGTCAAACACCGCGCCATTTGCCGTTGTTCGGCATTGTTGAGCAACACCGACACATCAAGACCCCGGAAAGTCTTGTCGTCTCTCAACTCGTCAAATAGCTGGGGATATTGGACATCATCGCCCGAAATCCAATTAAGCAAATCAAGGTCCAAAACATTCCCCAGGTAGACAATCAACGACCGCAGGGAGTTTTTAATATCGTCCCAAGTAAAGTACACATCATTCGGTTCCGTCAAGCCATAGTACGCATCCCGGGCCAGGTCAGAAGTGTGGCACCCCCACCCTTGGTAGTACACTTCGGACGAGTTCACTTCCAGCAGCCCGTCTTGCAAAAAGGTGCGGCAGGGCATGTACCACGCCAAATCTTCACCGTCAAACGGAATCGAACAGTTTTCCCGGGGGGTAATGAGACCCTTACAGTTACCGTTGACGTTTTGAAACAAAAACAGCCCATCCATACCCCCAGCATTTACTGGGGGGTACAAGACATTCGATTCGTCGGGAATCCCAGCCGCCGCGGGGTGCTTCAGACTGGACAAGTCATAGGCACGGCCGTTGATGATAAGGTATTCAGTAGACACTTCGTTGTTGCGGATCTTGACCCGGGTATTGTAACAAACCGTTCTGGTGAACCCAAACGTCAAGTAGGCCACAAACGCCGCAATGTACAAAATGACGGAAATCAAGCCAATCTTTTCTCTCCAGGCAAACTGCTTACCCTTGCCGCGAATGCCAAACAAATTAAGTAAAGGAGCAGGTGCCCAAAAGGTAATGATATAACAATAGACCTTCCAGGGGTAAATGTCATGCTTCACCTTTTCCGCCGCTTGCTTCTTTGCCGTCGGTTTCCGCGCAGGAACTTGCACCTTGTTGGCCTTGAACGGAGACAGGGGGGTGGCGCCGGTGGGTTTTTCAGGGTATTCATCATTAAGACCAAACACTTCGCGCCCACCTTTGAGGTCGTCGTTTTGGTCCATCAACGGAACATCTTCCTCCTCTTCTAACTCGCCAAGTCCCCCATTACGTGCTCGCGACTGCACTGGTTCCACCTCATCGAGCTGAGGGTTGGCCCCGGTCAGCGATGGCTGAACGCGAATGTGGCCCAGCTCCTGGTTTGCAACCTGGGCATAGTGATAGTAGGGCAGGGACTCGTCAATCCGCTGGCGGTCCCGTCTCACAAGCGACCGATGCCGCAGCATGTCCCCCAGTTCGGGATCAAATTCGGTAAATCCCACCATGGTCTAGAAGCCCAAGAGTAGGTTGTATGGGGATGTGGAGGGTATCAAGCGTGAAATATAAAATTCGAGCTGCGGTGAGAGTTTTTAAAAATAGAGGGCGGCGGAGCTGCCACGTGACTACGTCCTGCATTTCACTTACCTGATCTGGCCAAAGCAATAATAAAAATGATTTTAGGTCGTTTGGAAGTGATGACGGCAACTGTGGATGGAGACCGGTTTACTTGGCATGAAAACAACACCTGCCAGTGGCCTTTGTCGTATTTCGAACCGGTAGCCATGTACTAAGCTGCGCCCCTGGCCACGGCGCAATGCAATAAAAGAATGTGGTGGCCGGTCCCGCACAGGAAGGGTTATGAATATAAGTTCTTGAAGGAGAGAGATGGGCAAAAAGACGAAAACGGAAGGTGACAAGCTGGTTATATGAAGGAATCGTACAATTTAACCATAACGGGTTTTGCCATTGCCGTTGATGATTAGTAAGGTAGTCTACAACAAACACAACCGACCAGTAAAAGGCACAGCAAAGTAATATAAGAAAACCGCTCACTTCTACAGAAGGAGATTTTCATTTTGAGTATCTTTCTATTAATCTATAAGAATATGCTCATGGCATGGGTCATTGCTCGATAGTCGATCGCGCTGTCCATGCTAATAATACAAGTCATCTCAATTTGCGGGGGGACCGCCGGATTGGTTTCATTTCGTCATCATCATCAACTATTTTAGGGGCCCGTTTCTGGGGGTCAATACGTTTGCGCCTACGTGGAATCATCGCTTCGTCCATCTCCTTGAAGAAATTCTTGGTCTGTTCCCGTTCCCGTTTAACATCTTCGGCATTTTCCTCTTCTTCATCCAGAAACGGCGTTCGTGACGCCCGTAACTGCCGGCCGGGGCGAGTCCGTAACTTACGCCCGTTGGTTTCATTGTCAGTGAATTCATCATCGGAAGAATCATCATTCATATTCATCACGTCAACGACAATCTCCTGGTCACAATCGTTATCACTGTGGACCAGAGCGGGGGTGTTTCGATTCAGGGTAAAGTTTTCATCGCCATTTTCCCGTACCGCTTCATTTCGTGTAATCACCGGCTGTGTCCATTTGACATTTGGTCTGCAAGCTACGTATGCCACTTGATCACCATTAACGGGAAAGTTATCTTCCAAGTTTTCCCGAAGCACCTCGATTTCCTTGTAGGCTTCCTCCTCGTACGTCCAAGGGTTGTTTATATCATCCTTGAGGAAGCCAATAATCAGGCCGATGGTGTTCATCCCTTGCCGCCAAACAAGGGGTACCGAATTGATCCCTCCCAGAGGGCCAAAAAGCATTGGTTTCCAAAGAAGAAGCTGCAGGTTCATATTGACGTAGTTTTTCGCCTTCCACTTGCTAAGAACTCGCTCTATCACTTTTGGCCGAATGGAAATCGCAAACGTGCCTGTGATGGGGTTGCGAAGGAGGGCATCCAACTGTTCAAGCCCCACTACCACGTCCAGTGGGGTCATCCCAGTCAATTTTGAAAGCACCTCAATGGTTACAGGGGGCATATTTCCATGATCAAACTTAGTAAGAAATTGATCGAGCTGGTGAGCAATAGTGATTTTCCAATAGTTCCGATACAGGACCAAGCCAAGATCGGACAAGGGTTTTTCTGGGGTTCCAAACTTAAATTCGTTTCGACTGAGAAGGTACGAAAAATCAATAAGAAAGTTCCCATACCCCTTTCGTTGGAAAATAGGAAGAGTGACAATACAACTTAAGTTGTAGTCCGAGGAATTGAGCTTTTCTTTGGAAAAATACCCCACAAAATGATACCGCAGGGGGTCGATGGGGTCGATCTCGGTAAGCACGTAGAAGATGAACGGTTCGACATCATAATATAATGTTTTCAGGTTCAAAAAAAGCTTTGCGAGGAGGCAAAGATTTTGACAGTACGCGGTCTGCTTTCGGCCATCCACTTCCCACACTGCTATTTTGGCATCCACATCGCGGTATATTTCGGTGCCTGGGGGGTGGTACTCTCCGTTCACAGTGCAATGTTTGAGACGGTGACGATTATACTGGGTCAACTGCGGCATATACTGCAAACAATGTTCGCAGATATATAGCATAGGGCAATGGGCCACTTCTTCGGGATAAGGGGCGGTGTACCATGTTTCAATCTCGTAGCCGCCGAACACAATTGCTTTGACTCTCGTTGATCCATAAGATTGATTTGAGGCGAATTGGTCGAATAGTCGTCGGTCGTCGGCCGTAGGCTCAGTATTGTTGATAATACAATCAGGGTAAGGAATCACTCCATCAAAAGGTAGCGGGGCCAGTTTGGCTACGGCTAAGCGAAGCTTGTGGGAGTCATACTTGATGTTGATGGTAAATTGTTTGCGCTGGACATTAGGGTTAACTGGGGATTGATTGTGAGTTAGCAATTTCTCAAACGTGGTTTTTATGTCGTAGGAAATGGCCTTGGAGGCTCTGCGGCTCTTTCGTTTGCCGCTACTTCCATGGATGGAAGTCATGGCATGGGTTGTGATGATTGGAAAAACGCGTATTGTATATAAGAATGCAGGGTACGTAACGATTAGATGAATGAGGATAATGGTTAGCAGAAAAATGATTGGCGTGTGACTAAAGACTGCATGACTATTCAATTGGATAGGGCCAGTTGTGCTTACTGCTAGGAACTATGTTGTTGTCGTTAATTTACGCGATCTTTGATGAGAGGCCCCCACAATCTTAAAAAATAAAAATGAAGCCCACGACCAGGATCGAACTGGTGACCAACAGATTTGCAATCTGCTGCGCTACCACTGCGCCACGTGTGCTTCGTGAGGGACCACACGAGCTAAGATAAACATGACAATATGGAGTAGAGGGTATCAGCCTTTGATGTTTGAATCAGACCAACAAACGAGTGTATAAATTCAAATGAGCTTTCTCAAAAGTAGCTAACAAATACTCTGTAGGAGAGCGCGACTAAGAGTTTAGGAAAATATGCAAGTCATCAAAATTCTAAAACCAGCACTATGGGGGCCAAAATATCAAGTACCTTTTATATTCTCGATCTTATACTTTCAGTTTTATAGTCTACTCCATGTTGTTCTTCCTAGAATGCCAACTTTTTCTTCGTACCACCGCCAAGGTAACTGTAACCAGTTATCACCAATTAGCAGGACTGGTAATCATATGTACCGAATACCCAAGTAAATTTCATACATCCACGATACCACTCTCTATTGTTGGTGTTTGTCATAATTCTCTCGATATTAGTCATCCCATCCCCTTAATTCACAGCTCTCTATATCCAATCACATACATACCCAAAATTTACCACACATTACCTCATAACGATATTTTTTTAAACCAACTTAAACCCACATCCCCCATGCTATTCTCCTCTCATCTTCGTGCTCGGAGGTGGTGTTCGATTGGTTTCGTTCTCATTTATTCACGCATCGTCGCATTTTATCGCTACCGCCACCATGTCGAACGTTGAAGCATCCAAGCTTTACGAGACGATCATCGATGAAGTGATCAATGACCTGCGTCAAGACTTTGAAGACCTGGGTATTGATGAGCTGACTCTCCAAGATCTTCGCCGTATTTGGTGCGAAAAGTTATCTCAAACCCATGTTGCTCGGTTTCCTTGGGATGACGAAGTGGCAAATGGCCAAGGGATGCAGGCACAAATGTCTGGTTTGGGGTTTTCTGCCCCTCCGGGTATGATGCCTCCCCAATCTCACATCAACACTGGTCTTGAATTGCCTGGTGGTGAACCTTCGTTTTCCTACCCTACCCAAACCAACTTGGGGCTTGAAATCCCTAACCTTGGCACCATGGGGTCGCAAGATGTAGACAACACCACCGGTTTGATGCTCCCTCGTATCAACCAGGCCGATGGTACCATTGAGTTTACTATGGAACTGAGCCAAGCACAAAAATTGATGAAAAAGTGGAACGGAAAGCAAGAAAAGAATATAATAGGTCAAGCTGATGGCAACCTTGAGGATGATGATGGGTTGTTCAACGAATCTGATGATATTAACTCCGATTTGGATGACGGCTTAGAGCTGGAAAAGTCGGACGACGAAGATGGCGATGCCGAAGGCCAAATCATGTTGTGTTTGTATGACAGAGTACAACGGGTCAAGAATAAGTGGAAGTGCAACTTAAAAGAAGGTATTGCCAATATCGATGGCAAGGACTATGTCTTCCAAAAGGCAACTGGGGAACTGGAATGGTGAGGAGAGGGTAGGGCCTGGAAGTCATACCCACTCTGCAATCTCTAGATTAGGAATATGATAAACGATGAAAAATGTACGAATGAAAAGATAGTGGCTGAAAAATGCAAGTGGCGAATCCTACGAAGTCATAAACTTGTAAACAGGGCTGAGGCTATGCGTTTCCAACTCTTCACAGTTATCATACCTCAAGCGCTTCGTTTGATTGGATAGTATGGCTGTAGCGATATGTATAGAATCATGCTAGTTCACCGAGGCTATCCCAATTCAATCATTACCTATTTCTTCCCGCAAGTCTTCTTTTATTCAATTGCATCCCCCAAAATGCCCCTTCTCAACCACCACCAATGGCTTAGCCTGAAACATAATCCCCGACCATTGCTTGTGGGGGCTACCTTTGATTGCTAAAAATACTGCCTCTTCACACCTCTTCACTCCTCTTCACGGCTCTTCACACGTCCGCGCTAATGTTTTTTTTGTTTTGATTTATCCTCATCCGGCACGATCACGCTTTCTAGAACATATATCAGCAATACATCGAACTGAAACAATGTCGTAGGTGGGTCGAAAATTAATGACCAAAGCATGTCATCACGCCTAAATCCAGCATCATGTCATCTCATGTAACACCCCCCCTCAAATACCCCTTGCCCCCTCTCTTTTTTCACCCCCCAATTTTCCCATCTCTGTTCCCATCCACGCCGTGCTTTCACACTGCATATTCATATAAACAAAGTATCCCTGTGAACGCAACTTCCAGCCGAACCATCCCCAATACGTGTTCCAATTGCAAATTTTACTCCGAAACAGCCGCTGCAATAAAACAATATACAAGAGAGGATATCCGTCACTGATACTCCCGCCTACATCGAAGCTATTGTGTTTTTTACCTCCCCTGCATTTGTTGGATCATCCGCAACACGTGACAACTTACTTTTTTATCACCCACTTTTGATCAAAACAAACACTCGCCATGTCCGATGATGACGATTCGTTCATCACCCAGTTTGAGACGACGTTGACGATCAAACCGTCCAACAATTACTTTGAACATATTCAAAACCACCCCCTGGACCACGATGAAGACGATGACGGCGACATTAGTTTGCATACGGTGTTGACGTTCAACAACTACTCCAAAATTGATATCGATGCCCTTGAAGAGGAAGAGGTGCTTTCTGAACAAATCCCCAAGTTCAACAAGCTGCGGCGACGGGTGCTGATGCTTCCCACCCGAACGCTGATGATTCCGGAAGAAGAGGAAGCAGAGGAGAAGCAAGAAAAAAAACACCCTTCTCCCATTGAGCTTGAGCCTCGGTTCAAGCAGATTTTGGCCCCGTCTCCCCAGATTGATTTTACTCTCTCGAAGTTTAACCAGGCGTTTGGTACGTTCTTACAGCTGAATCCCCATATTCTGGCGGAACTGCCGCAATTCCGGCAAGAATGGGAAAAGACTATAATTGTCCTTAGTCCTTATTCTGCAGAACATGCGTTTGGCCGCAAGTGGGTCTCAAAATCTTACTTGGCCACCATCTTCGAGCGGCCCCAGAGGTTGCTTGCCCTGCTGATTGGCGTCGCGGCGGCAGTAACCATGTTTCCTTTTTACTACAAATTGATCAACCTGGAAAAACGGGGGCTGATCTTTTCTGACCATGTTCTCCGTGTCCACGGGAAAAACTGGCCCCGCAAATTGTTTGAACTTTGTATTGATCTGCATGACAAACTTCAAGACGACAAGTTAGAGGTTCCTGAGGACTGGAACACGGGTGATATCTACGTCACACCAAAGACCATTCTCGCCATTGAAGGGGTAATTGGCACCATCGAAACTTCTGTTGATCGGTTGTATGAACGACGCGATGGCCATAACCACAACTTGGCATTTGCTATGATCCGCCCCCCGGGCCACCATTCCCACGCGTGCTTACCCCTGGGCTTTTGTCTTGTCAATAACGTACACATTGCTATCGAGTACGCGGCCGCCCAGTATGACGTGTCCCATGTTGCCATTCTTGACATTGATCTCCACCATGGGGATGGCTCCCAGGACATTTGTTGGGAAAAGGCGGGCTTTTTCGGCGATTATGGCCAGCTGCCTGAAGACGAAATAGACGACTTACCCAAACGCGACCAATTCGGGAAACGCCCCCTGCGACTGCCAAAAGTGGGGTACTTTTCCTTGCATGATATCAAACTGTACCCCACCGAATTTGGGTACGCCACCAAGGATAACATCCGCAATGCCCTGACCTGTGTTATGGACCATGACTTGGCCATCTGGAATGTCCACTTGCAGGAATGGGCCGATGAAGATGATTTCTACAAGACCTATGCCACCAAGTATGTGCAAATTTTGAACCGAGCGAACCAATTCTTGAATCAAGCCAAAAAGCAGTATGATGCTGATTATGATGCCTACTTGCGTGCACGGGCCAAGTATGAAAAGCAGGCCACTGGGCACCTGAGACAATCGTCACTGGGACTGGCTCAGTCGAAACCGACGCCCCCGGCGCCATTCAAACCGCTTATTATCATCTCGGCTGGATTTGATGCTCTGGAGTACGAAAATCCAGGCATGCAGCGCCATGGCATCAACGTGCCCACGTCGTTTTATGCCCACTTTACCTTTGACGCCGTCAAACTTGCCAAGCTTCACACCGGTTGTAAGGTGGTGTCGTTCCTTGAGGGGGGCTACTCTGATGGTGCCCTTACCACCGGGGTGTTTTCACACCTTATTGGTCTCAATAACGATGATGAACTTTTGTGGAACCACTCTTGGGGGTCGGAGCAGGTTATGAAGGAGTTGACCAAGGGGTGTAAAAAGTCGTGGACTCCATACAAGAGGCCTCAACAGGATATTACCATTTGGGCGAACGAAGTGATTAAACTTGGGCGGCTGATGATGCCCAATGCCGTATTGCCTGCCAATTATATTTACTCGTACCAAAACCCCGTCGACCGCCAACGGCCGAGGATGGTGAAGGAATTGGCTATGCGGAACTTGGCCAACATTACTAATCAGCCGGATAACGATGACGCCCGCAAAGTGGTGCGACAAACGCGGTCGTATATGAAGAAAATGGCGGGGAGGACAAGAACCTGATGGGCCGTCGTCTACGGGCACGTGATGCATGACGAAGAAATGAATAACGAGCATAGCACGACATTATGAATACCTTGCATAGAGAATTAAAGCCATCCTTGCATTAGAGACATTTAAATATCTTGTGTATAATTGATATTAAATTATTAAACCACAACAAACATTGCCACCCATTAGCATGCAAATCTCAACATTAGTTTAACCTCTCAGCCAGAGCCAAAAAATTACGTAAGTCATCATTGGCTTTGGTTGCCCGTAACTCCGCCTGCTTCAACTTCTGCTGTATCGTTGCCATTGCCGTCTGGTGCAGATCCTTAATCAGCCGCACTTTATCAGCATGCTTAATTCCATATTGGCTATGCAAGTACTCCTCCACCTCCAGAAGCCGCTTTTCATGTTCTGCGGTCATTCTCGACTCCAAATCCAGCAACTGTTGTTCCCACTTGAGCTGCCACGCGTGATCCACCTCCGCCCGCACCTGGTCGGCTTCTTCCTTGAGAACACGAACAGTGTCGTCATATTTCTCCTGGTTGTGGGCGTGTCTCATAGCCTGGATTTGGATCTCTTTCTCGTGCTTCTCCTTAAGAGTGGCATGTTCATGAGCATACCGGCTATGGATGGTTGCCATTTCCTGTGCTTTTGCTTCTTCCAATTGCGATAACCGGTGTACCAAAGCGGTATTTTCGTTATTTAAATTTTCCAATTTGGCTTCGGCCGTACTGGCAGCGGCATCTGCTTCTGTCAACTTTTTGTGGAGCGACTTTTCCATGGCATACGCGTTTTGAATTTCCAATTTGAATTTATCGTTGGCGTTGGCGAGTTGGGCGGTTGCTGATCTAAGCGCCCTTTTCTCCGATTCAAGTTCGGCGGCAAGTTTAGCAACGTGTTGTTGATGGAAATCTTCCTGGTCTTTGAGTTCGGCAACAAGTCGGGCATTTTCAGCCGAGGTGGCGGAAATCTGGTGCTCTAGCTTGCCCATTTCCTCTTCGAGCTGAGGCACCTGTGTCATAACAAGGCGCGCCTGGTCATTGTCGCGTTCGAGCTGGATATTGCGGTCTCTTAGATCGGCAAGTTCCGCTTCTATGTCCAGTAGTCGCTGGTGTACCTCGTTTAACTCGTTTTCTCGCTGGTGTATCAACTTCCGCTTGCTGTCAAGCTGGGTATGAACTTCATCTATCTCATCTTTATAAGACGCCTCCTGCTTTGTCAAATCACGATACTGCTCCTCCAATTCGGAGAGTTGTTCCTGGGTTTGTTCAAGTAGCTTTTCTTGAGCATCCGCCCGAGATAGCCGATCACGTATAGTGCTAAGCTCGTGTTCAAGGTTTTTCATATGATCGCCACGAGTCAAAAGTTGCTCTTCAGCCAGTATAAGCTCGCGCTCGGCTTTCGAAGCTCGTTCAAAGTAGCTTGTAGATGTCACCCTCGCTCTATCCAATTCCTCCGTGGTCTGTTTTACATTAATCTTCGCCAACCCCAAATCTTGGCGCACGTGGATCAATTCCCGTTTTTTGTCACTGATCTCCTTTTCAAGAGCCACGATCCGTTCGGCATCGCTATCGATTTGTTCGTAAAGCATATTGGCGAGGTCATCGTACTCCCGCCGCAAGTGGTCAATCTCTTCGATCTCCATAATTGGCAGGTGATGGACCACGCCGGTGTGTTTGCTCTCTGTCTTTTCTTTGAGCGGGCTGGTGGTGTCTGTATCCTTTGGCGGCGACCCCCAATTGGGCCGGTTGGACGGGGGCAGAATAGGGGCAGGTTCCGTCCAACGCTCGGGAGTATTATAATCTGCGGGGGGAGCAAGACGATGTGCAAGAGGCATGATTGTGACATCTGCTTGTGGCGGCAGAGACTTGTTGTTGGCATTTGTCACCACCGTTTGCTTCACCTCTTGGTGATTGATTTTCTTCAGGAGGAGACCCGCCACCTTTGAACCACGTTTTATTGGGGAACTATCATCAGACTCAACCTCTTCATCGGGTTCAATCGATGGTATCGACGGTCGCCTTTTCAACGGCACCTTTGCTTTTGGTGCGTTGTCCCTGCCTGTAGTATAGGGAGGCTGTGAGGGCTTGGTACCAGTAACAAGACGTTGAGAAGATGAATATGTTTGTCTAGAATACTTCTGTGCTCTCGGGGGGGTATCCTCATCCACTAGGGCCACTTCAGTGAGTGACCTCTTTTTCGACGCGTAACTCTTGGACAGAGACTCTTCTGGGGATAAAGCTTGAGAAGATCCGTTAGCAGATGAGTACCTGCTAAGGGAACTATTGCGGGGCACCTCGATTGGTGATAAATGTTCCAGGGACATTGACCCAAATCACAACAAGGATGAGTGAGACGCGATTGAGACGCGCGAAAATCATATAAAAACATGGAGAGGGAGAGACGATGGTGAAGATTGTGTGGCAATTTTATTGAGGTGAATCGTGGAGTAGGTTTACGGAAGCTTAGGTATGGTTATTATGCAGACTTTGTAATTAGGTGAAAAAGGGTGTATTTGTTGAACTAATATAGAGAAAGTACTCAATTAACCTAAACCTCAAGGTGTCAATCAATGAGGCTAGAGTATATTCCCAATTCTATAATAGTGATGACCGTTTATCTCCTGTTATTGACAAAACAAAAACAATGTTTGTAAGTCGCATTTTCTACCCCCTGATTTCATCTGATACGTACATTCATTCACCACGCCAGGTTGGGGAATCATAAAAAAAACTATAAAAAGCGGACTCGCCTAATTCATAGGGATCGAACAGGCAGATTCCATGTCATAAAAGAGCCCCCAACAGAGACATCAAGAGCCGGCTGGCGCAGGCCGATTTTCCAGAGTTACAAACCTGGTAATTAGGCCGAAGCCAGAGCCGAAGGAGCGGCGGAAGAGGTGGCAGCTGACAGAGCATCTTCTGAGGAGGCCAGGGCAGTGGAAGAAGCCTCAGCGGACAGAGTAGCAGCTGACGAAGCGGCAGAAGATTCGACGGCAGAAGAAGATTCAGCGGTGGAAGATTCGGCAGCAGTCGAAGTGGCGGCAGCAGAAGATTCAGCGGCAGTAGAAGTGGTGGCAGCAGAAGATTCAGCGGCAGTCGAAGTGGTGGAGGCAGAAGATTCAGCGGCGGTGGAAGAAGCATCGGCGGAAGATTCAGCGGCGGTTGAAGAAGCATCGGCGGAAGATTCAGCGGCGGTTGAAGAAGCATCGGCAGAAGATTCCACGGCAGTGGAAGAGGCTTCAGCAGAAGAGTCAACAGCAGAAGAAGAAACTTCAGCAACTGATTCCACAGCAGAATACTCAGCAGAAGCAGAGGCGGGAGCAGTGGACGAGGCCGAGGCCGATTCCGAAACATCAACAGCAGAAGTGTACACCGATTCATAAGTACTCAAAAGAGTCAACACCTTACACTTGGTGCAGGGCTTATCCGAAGCGGTGGTAGGTTCATTCTCAGGGTTAAGAGTAACAGTGAAGCACTTCGTGCATTCAGCGTCGGAAGCAGAAGGGGTATATTCTTGATGGGTTTGGGTTTCGCACACTTCGGTGGCATGTTCAACCCACGAAGTGATGGTGATGGTTTGGTCACCATTGGTGAATTCAGCTTCAACGGGGAACGAGGTGGTCAAGGTGGTAGTCAAGGTGATAGTGACATCTTCTTCAGTTTCGGTGGAAGAAGTTTCAGCACCAGCAGTGACGGTGACGGTTACGGTTTCAGTGTCCTTGACAGTGACAGTGGAAGCTTGGCAGCCTTGTTCACCAGAAGGTTCAGGACCAACCGAAGTGGAAACATCGGTTTCAACTGATTCGTTACCGCTATTGTCAGTAATGGTAATCATCCGGGTAATGGTGGAGGTAGTGACGTCACTGTCTTCGTTGACAGATGATTGAGGAGCTTGCTTAGATTCACCTTCCAAAGTCTTGGGGCCTTCGGAGACTTGGGCAGTCACTTGTGGGGTCACTTCCGGGGTGATGGTTTTGGTAGTCACCGCTTCGGTGGCGACTTGACCGTTGGGCGAAGTGGTGGTGATGTATTCAACCAAAATCGAAGTGATGGTCACAGGCACGGTGTCCCATTCGGAAGGTTGGATTTCAGGCACCTTGGTTTCCCAAACGGTAACGGTAACGGCATGGCCATTTTCGTTGGTCGAGGTTTGAACCAGGGGCACTTGTTCACAGTCAACAGTCTTGGTCAAGGTGATGACAGCAGGGGTAGAGGTGACTTGGCCATCGATGGTACAATCAACGTATTCGGTGACGGTAGTTTCAATGGTGGTTTGGACGGTGGTGGTGACGGCTTCGGTAAAGTCACTGGAGCAAGTGATAAGAGCGTAAGCGGCAACAGCACCATTGTCGAGGGAAATAGCAGAAGAAGCGGCAGCAGCCAGCAGAGAAGGTTCAGCAGCAGACGATTCAGCAGCAGACGATTCGGCAGCAGACGATTCCTCAACAGAAGATTCGGCAGCAGAAGATTCGGCAGCGACAGACGATTCAGTCAGAGAAGTGACTTCAACAACGGTCGACAGCGAGGAGTCCACCAGGGAGAAAGCAATAGAAGAGGGTTCAGCCGAAGATTCCACTGCAGAAGAAGATTCGGCGGCCAAAGAAGATTCTGTGGACGAGGCTTCGGACGAGGCTTCAGAGGAAGTTTGGAGAGCTTCAGTCGAGGAAGCTTCAGTCGAGGAGGATTCCGAAGAGGTAGACTCAGTTGTTTCGCCAGTCAGAGACGACGGCGCAGCAGACGATTCCTCAGTCAGAGACGACGAGGAAACGGGCAGGGAGACGGGTTCGACGGCAGGAGTAGCACTGGCGGAAACGGCAGTACCATCTTGGCCTTGCACCAACAGGAGCAAGTCGCCGGAATTTTGGGGAGGGTCCGCCCGCTTAACAGCAGGCAAGGCGGCCACGGCCCCTGCCAAAAGAATTAACTGGTCAATACGCATAGAAAGAATGAATGGACGCGAACGGTTCGCACTGGATGGACACGAATTCGGTAAACAGGTGTTACTTTTGTAACAGGGCGTGCAACACTATTTATTGGGCAGTGTTTTTTTCTTGCATATAATTCCGAGTGCCTGCATCGCCCATATGCATGTATTTGCCAAATTGCCTTATCCTATTTGGGGCGACGCGAAGATATTGCGTACCTCCCGCAGGGATTACAAAGGAGTAAATAGTAACCACAGGTTACTGTAATTAACGACCACGCATGAGTTAATTTTAAGAAGGTGTCGATGGCGGTAATTTAGTTGACCCACCTATTTTTGGAGTAGGAGCTAACGTTGGAATGTGCCTCGTTTTTCTCGTTTAGATTTTTTCTTCCGGGAGTGGACAGATTAATTACAGATGGTCGAGGTCGTCTAGGTTGTAAACGAGCGGATGTGACCAGAGAGATACTGCTGGCTAATTGCCTTGTTGACATACTGGCATAGCTTTGTTTCTATTGTATATACCACATGAAAACCGCACCTTTTCATTAAACTGAGCGTGCGACGGATTAATTTTAGAAGGCTGTTTGAAAGGAGAATTTAACCGAAGTTGAACTTTTTAGTCCCTCTTAGGCGTTGTGGGGTGAGTATTCTCCACTATCAATACAATTGGTGGTTTCAATGCTATTGGTTCATCGTATTGAAGCAATCTCTTTTCATGCATTACTCCTTAGACTATATCATGTACAATGAAATTTCGCGTTTATGGTGTTTTCGCCGGTTTTGGGTAAAATGACAGTGTCAAGAAATGTGGGTTAAGAAAAAGTGCAACGTAGGTAGGGAGCAACCACAGTGGACGGTTGTAAAGATTAATGAAAATCCAAATTTTCTAGGCAGTTTTATGTTGACTACACGCCCTTGGCTTGAGGCGGACAAGTATTTCAAGGTTCGAGTAAACAAAAACGTCAGAATTCAATTCACAAGTGTGTTTGGGACTAATAGTTATTGCTGCGTCAACCCTGCGTTGACGTTGTTGGTGTACATCAATAGTGGTCAGCGCATTTGAACGGAGTGTGGGCTATGTCATTGTGCGTAACCGAACCGATACCGAACCGATACCGAAGGTATCCATTTGACTAAAATTTCGAACTACGAGAATTGAAATTATCGTTGATCATACTCTATATGGAATTTGATTGGAACTCTCCGGTTGAAAAAGTAAATTACAAAACGTCATCACGGATATCGAATTGACCAACCGGGGTTTTAAGAAATATTTTTATATTGCAAATGTTTCAAAACACTTTTATTGTTCAATACAGAGATATCAAAACATGTAAAATAAGAATGGCCGTTCATCGTAAATTACCTTTTTGTACTCCTCTTGTTACGATTAATTCGCAAATACTTGTTTTGTGGCGTCTCAGTTTGTTTGTTCCCAAGTTCGAGTCCCGTCGAGGGGTTGGTGGAGGAACAAACATGAGTCAACTGAAAAATAAGAATTCCTAGATAAATGCAAATATTCAAACTTTTGAAGGCACTGTGGTCTTCGAATATTACCATAATGGCAATTATAGTAATGAACTAGCTAATATTTATAATCACTGTCGAATAAAAGAAGCCAACGATTGTGAGGTATTGCAATTACTGAATTGAGCTCACGATAAAAAAAAATATCACCGAGATCAGTCCGACAGTCTACGTATGTCTGATCAAAAAATTCTAATGCAGTCTTTGGTTGTGCGACGGAAGATGATCCTGGGACAAAACAAACGCCTATTGCACCAATTGTTTGGGACGATATCTTGATAACATTTAAAATCGCTTGTTACCTAATTTACGAAAGTTTCTATTCTGACAGATTCAATTCTATCTTAAATACTCTAATTTTTCGAAATTTTAAAAAATCATCAGTAACATTAAAGAATAACTGATACAAAAACAGTCCTACAAATATAACAAGTCACACAGCATTATATTTGATTTAACTGGCTTGTATTCGAGGATGATAACTAGTCTGGCGGTAATACCAGTAAATATAATCGTCAAATTCTTGCTCTACGTTACGCATTGAACTAGCTGGTCACTGAAAAATCAATATAGTTTACCCATTCTCTACCTTTCTATCAATTGCATTCGCACTGGTTCATTCTTCACAGTAACTTTGAAATTTAGGGTTCCTGGGCGCAGTCGGCTATCTGCAGTCCGCCTACATCGCTCTATTTATAAAAAACTTTTCCTAAAATTCTCTTCACTAGTCTTCGGACAAGTTTGGATATGATGATTTGCACGGACTTACAGCCAGTCGGTTTGCACCTGTCTGGCACCATCATGGAGAAAATTAAAGAACCGCTACTCTGATCCATCCTAAATTAATGAAAATTAGATTGACTCTGAAATGATAAATATGGCCCTCCTTTGACCTTACTGCAAATTTATCAGCTAACGATAGTTGGATTCACAGAACTAAAACAGCATTCTAGTGCATAAATTTAGCCCTATTTGTCAGGTCGGAAAAGATTTTACTCATCAAAAAAAGAAACTTTGGTGGTCTATTATTAAAGACATTGTTAATAGGAGGCACACTAGTTATTGGCGGCAAAAAGGTCACCGTATCTTCCCGGCATCTCCTTATCTACTACAGTTGATAACACCCCTCCCTCTACCGTCGTCTCCGCCCTAGCCAGCTCATCGCATGGCCTGCACATACCGAAGGGATCATCGCACTTGACTATAAAAACTAGCGCCCCCGCCGCAAAAATTTGGCAATTGCCCATTGCCCTCCTGTATCTAATGTCCGACTTTGACTGTTCGAAAGCTACTTCTTACCTCAAGGACTACCCCAAGAAGGATGGTTTGTCTGTTCAAGAATTGATTGATTCGTCCAACTTTGGTGGGTTGACTTACAATGACTTTTTAGTGTTGCCTGGCTTGATCAACTTTCCTTCGTCGGATGTGCTGATTGAAACCAAGTTGACCAAGAAGATCACCTTGAAGTCGCCTTTCTTGTCTTCGCCCATGGATACCGTGACCGAATCGGACATGGCTATCAACATGGCGTTGTTGGGGGGGATTGGTATTCTTCACCACAACTGTACTGCTGACGAACAAGCGGAAATGGTGAGAAAGGTGAAGAAGTATGAAAACGGGTTCATCAACGACCCCGTGGTCATTGCTCCCACCACCACCGTGCAGGAAGTGAGACAAATGAAGAAGGACCTTGGCTTTTCCTCGTACCCTGTGACTGGTAAGTGTTTTCATGATGATTAAAACCTATTAATAACTTTCGTTCTACCGAGAATTACACACATCAAACGATGGTGGGGAAAACTTTTTAACTGATACTAACAATTTAGCCGACGGTAAGGTTGGTGGTAAGCTCGTGGGGATGATCACCTCCAGAGACGTCCAGTTCTTGGAGGACGCCAAGATCACCGTTTCCGAAGTCATGACCAAGGAATTGGTCACTGGCAACAAGGGGATCACCCTTCAACAAGGTAACGAATTGTTGCGGTCGTCGAAGAAGGGTAAGTTGCCCATTGTCGACTCTGCTGGCAACTTGGTGTCGCTCATCTCGTTGACCGATTTGCTTAAGAATGAAGAATACCCTAACGCTTCCAAGTCTTTTGACTCCAAGCAATTGTTGTGTGGTGCTGCCATTGGTACCATTGATGTTGACCGTGAACGGTTGACCAAGCTTGTGGAAGCTGGGTTGGACGTTGTTGTCATTGACTCTTCAAACGGTTCTTCGCTTTTCCAAATCAACATGTTGAAGTGGATTAAGGAAACCTTCCCTAAGTTGCAAGTGATTGCCGGTAACGTGGTCACTCGTGAACAAGCCGCTTTGCTTATTGAAGCTGGTGCCGACGGTTTGCGGATCGGTATGGGTTCTGGTTCTATTTGCATCACCCAAGAAGTTATGGCTTGTGGCCGGCCCCAAGGGACTGCAGTGTACAATGTGTCGGAATTTGCCAACAAGTTTGGAGTCCCCACCATTGCTGACGGTGGTATTGGTAACATTGGCCACATCACCAAGGCTCTTGCTCTTGGTGCCCTGGCGGTTATGATGGGTGGTTTGTTGGCTGGGACCTCGGAAACCCCTGGTGAATACTTTTACCGCGACGGTAAGCGGTTGAAGGTGTACCGGGGTATGGGTTCCATTGATGCCATGCAACAAACTTCTACCAACGCCAACGCTTCCACTTCGAGATACTTTTCTGAATCGGACAAGGTTTTGGTGGCGCAAGGTGTTTCTGGGGCTGTTGTTGACAAGGGTTCCATTACCAAGTTTGTTCCCTACCTTTACAACGGTTTGCAACACTCTTTGCAAGACATTGGTGTCAAGTCGTTGAAGGAATTGCGGGATGGCACCGACAATGGTGACGTTAGATTTGAATTTAGAACTGCCCTGGCTCAATTGGAAGGTGGTGTTCACGGTCTTCACTCCTACGAAAAGAGATTGCACAACTAAGCAATGGGAATATGAATGTATGATGTATTATTTAATTTATAAGTGTAGTGGTAGAACAGGTGTGACAGGCTAAGAAAGAAAGATATTGAGATTTGGCTAGGCACTATGTTATCTATTAGTGCAAATGATGCTATTTTAGTTAATCGAACGGTGCAATACGAAACAATTAAATAGAATTATTAACTTGGAAAGTCAAAAATGACTTCAATTAACTTAATGAACTTGGTAGATAACCCCCCCTTTTCATAAGAGGTATGTTGTTTGACCTTTTTATCTTAAGTTGTTTCCCCGTATACCTCCTCTCCTACCAAATCTATCTTCTGTGCGAGCATGAGTTTCAACTACACCAATCGCTACGCCACTCCTTCCAAGTACACACAACATGCATCCACTAACATTGACCAGGATGTAAATCTGCTGAGGCTCCAGCGCTACCACGACAAACAACCGGAGGTTAAACATTACTTGGTCCAAGTGCTTGGAGAACAATTGTTTCAGAACAAGTTCAGCGAAGGGTCGCTCACATCAATTGATTTGATGGAGGTTCTAAAAGATGGAGAAGTTCTTTGTAAACTTGGACAGAGGTTGAAAGTTCTGCCCAACCCTACCACCAAGTTCCGGTCGCTGAAAATGCCGTTTGTGCAAATGGAAAATGTTCTGTTCTTTCTCCTGCTATGTGAGGCGATTGGGGTACCCCATGACGAGATTTTTGTCACTGTCGACATGTATGAGCTGAAAGACCCCTACCAAGTGGTGCTTACGCTCATGCTGTTTTCCAGAGCCGCCCACGACACTGACCCCAGCTTATTCCCTTTCTTGATTGGGCCCAAGGTAAACAAAGTGAAACCCCAAATTCCCACCAAACCGAAACGGTTACAAATTAATTAGCTAGGCTTATCTGCAGGTAATATCCACATGAAACGTTCACTAGACGAGTTTCGTTGTAATGATGTTCCTGTCCTCCCCCATATTAAGAAGAGCAAGTACACTGATTCCCATTTTCCTGATTTGGCTCCATCGCTAGCGCCAAACTTATCCGTGCTCTTCATTGGCTTCAACCCGGGACATGCCCTGCTGGTTACCCAACATCACTATGCCCATTTCACTAATCGGTTTTGGAAACTATTCAACGAACTGAAACTCCTAAACAAGGTGTCACCGGATGCCCCCAAGAAGTATTCACCGGCGAAACCAGAGCACGACTACGAATTGATTGATTACGGCATTGGCTTTACTGACTTGGCTCTCCGATGTACCCTGCGGGCAGATCAACTTTCACCGGAGGAAAAGTTAGCCAACGTGCCTCGATTGCTTGAAGAGATTCGCTCGCTGAATGCTAAATACGTTGTGTTTATTGGCAAGGGTATCTGGGATACAATAATCAAATACATTTCCCAGCAGCGAGGAGTACGAATAAAACTGTTATTAGAAGGGTTCCATTGGGGAGAACAGTCAGGAGAAGCATACGAATATATTGCTTCAGAATGTCATCCACTTTATGTGTTTGTTTTCCCCAATACCCTGGGGTTGGTCACTACAATGTCTCATAAGGAAAAACTTTCCCTTTGGCTCGATCTCGTGGGGAAATTATAATATATACAGTTACTTCCACACCTTATAGAAATATTTGTCCAAGTCCTTCAAAAATTGCTCCTTGCTTCCTTCACTACCTTCATCGCCATACTGGCCGAAATTGTCGACGTATGCCTTATCGATAAGGTAACGGACAGCGTCACATTGCTTAACCAGGTAGCAATCATCGTAGTACATCCGCTTGAGAGCATCCGTTTGCAACTCGACGCAATCTCTGGCCCTATTAACCTCTGTCCGACAGGGGTCAGTCAGGAGAAATTTCCAGTTCTTAAAGCATTTTGCCACCTGGTCCTGAAGCTCGGCACAGTTTATCGAACACACCACCGAAGGCCGGTTTTTTCGCCGATATTCATCAAGGTCTTGGTTATACTGGGTGTGGTTTTTGAGCACGTTGTTCACGTGTTGCTGCTTCGGGGTTTGTTCAAGAATCAGCTGCTGATTCTGTTCGGGATTAGCCTTGTTAAAAAATTGTTGCACTTCAGGCGAAAGGTCTTTTTCGACATCTTTAGTGTCTTTTTCTTTGGAAAACGGCCACATCGAAATCAGTGTTCGAACGAGCGAACAAACGAGGGAGATGAGCGTGAGGACAAAAAGAGCGATTGATATAAGGACATTCATGATTATTGATTAATTTGATTATTGAATAAATTTACTGTTTATCAAGGCGATTACTTTATGCTTCAATTAAAGCTTGATTAATCGAATGTTCGTTATCGCCATGCCATTTTTGGTCAATCTAGTATATATTTCCCCTCTCCGGATCTTAAGTTGTACTCGTACTTATTTACATGATATCCAAAAATCCTTCGTCATCCTCTTCCTTTTCCCTTCTCAATTCGGCAATCTTAGTCATCCGAGCCTTCTCCACCGATGCCCGGTGGGATGATTTTCTCGTCAGAAGCCACTTGTTCATATTTTTCTTCATGGTGGCATGCAAACTCCACTTTTCAATTACTGCTGAACACTGGTTAGGCTGCAAAGCTCTTACTTTGTGTTCCACTACCTGCATCAATGCCATCAGGTAGATATCAACTATGTGATGCGCTGGCAGCCGCAATTTGCCCTTGGTCAGCTCCCTCCGGTTATACAGGTTATGTCCCAATTGGGACTCTTGATACCGTTGCCGTAATCTCCCCATTAACTCATACATTGGCTCGGGATCACCATCAACTCGGAGATACGATGCCAAATGGTAATAGTAGGTACGCGCAATCAGCGATGACCACATCAGCTCGCCAGGCTTTTGGTTGGCGGTGTACATATGCCACATTTGATCAAAGGTGTCCCTGCGAGTCAGGTGTAAACGGTCGACAAATTGCAAATACTTCGCATAGTTGAATTGTGAATCTTGTTTGGCCTCGGCAAGTGTTAGAGGGGTGGTCTTCATCGGTGGTTGTTCTTCAATAAACCGTTGTAACACCATTTCCGGCTTGAAACGAGTCAGCAAGTGCACCCAGCGGAAAATATGCTCCCACAACTTTCTTGAGTATCTCAGCAGAATATCCACCAGATAGTGTTGTTGAAAGGCATTGATGTACTTCATGGCTTCGAAAAACTCGTTATTGTAAGCAAAAGACTGAACAATTGCCTCAAGCGTAGCCACTTGCGGGTATTGAAGCAGCCCAGTGGCCACTTGCTTCCCCGTCAATTCAAAATTTTCATTGATGCCCCAAGTATTTTCAATAAACTGGCGGAGATTGGCCAATTGGCCGTAGTACCCCATCAGCAACATCACTGTGGACGCCACCGGTTCCGGTAAACTCACCGTTTGGTATTGATTAACAAACGCACCAAGAATCCCCCGGAAATTTTTGTGCTGAGCCTTGAAATGGGACAAGTATGGAACGTCGCCCCTTGCCGGGTACAATTGCAGGGCCTTAACCCCCCACATCCGGGGGTCACCGCCACAATATAACTGGAGCTTGGCCATCCAAAGAGGGAATGTCATATTGTTACTACCAACGTGGACGTCAAATTGGGTGAACAAGAAATCGCACAAATCTCGCTTGTTCCACCCTTTTTCAAGACGGACAAGGTTTTCGTAGTCAGCAGCTGTCATAGTATACTCGCCAACAAGGCCAGTTGACTTGTTTGCATATATATGGGTATTGTTGTCCGCAAATAGAAGCCGAGAGTAAATCAATCTCACCGATTCAAGGAAATGGCGGGCTTCCTGGAACACTGCCGACCGCGACGAGTCGACATTGAAGCGATGTCTGTCGTCCCGAGATCGCTCTGTCTTGACGCTTTCCAGAGTGTACTGGTTAAGAAGTTGTAAAGACTTGTCCACAAGCACCCTCATGACCACGGCGATGCCGTCGTTACCCAAAAGAGAATGCAAGTTGGTGTGATTTTCAAGTAAAAGCTTGCACACCGCGCGGTAATCCTTGTCTTGATAAATAAGGGTATATATTTCCTGGCGGATCCGTTGACTGGTCAGCAACAGATCCAATGTCACCAGAGTTGGTTTTTGACCATTGGTTTTAGAGTACCAATAACACGAGGACTTGGTGGGGGTACCTACCAGAGGAACGGCAGTAGCAGCCAGAACAAACCGGACAAGGCTGGGTGTTCGGGGGGCCCCCAGGTAGCGTATGGGGAGAGATCTGGGCCTCATGCGATGAAAATTTCACTGGTGCGAGAAGTAACTAGTAGTTGATAAAGAAGGGAACTAGGGATTTTGCTGATGGTTTGGTAAAGGGAGATAAAGCCAAGGGAAAAATCGAGGTAGTTATATGTATATTCATTTATGCTTGTTCCATTTGTAGTCCATTTGGAAAGCGATCTCGCACTGAACTCCGATCAAGGACAATGTCATATTTGTCAATGACAAACAGATTATCAAATAAAGGATAAGCCATGATATAACCTGGATGAAAATCTATAATTTAGTATTGGCCCCTTTCCCCTTTTTCTTCGTTTTGTTGTTTGATGTTATTTTTCATATTGTTCATATGGCATGATTTTTTATTGGTAATATTCTTCGGTGACGAAAGTGTTACGAGCGTACCAACAGAAATATTCGTTCAATAGATAATGGAAATGATATAAATCTAATTCGCCTACAACTTCACCTTACTCATATCCAGAACAAAGTCACCCGAGATGTTAGTAGCGTTAAACTCGGCAACACTATTCAACCCGTCTTCCACCAGAATCCCATCCGCCATTTGTTGGAGATGTTGCTTGGTCCCCTTGATAGCCCATTGACGGTTCGAGTTAATGTCAAGACCCAAATCCTTACAGTATTCCAACCCCTCTTCAAAGTTCTTGGAAACGTGGGAAACAAGCCCGAGGGCAACGGCTTCCTTATGACCAAACACCTCCCCAGTCAAGGCATATTGGTTCAACAACAGCTGGTTGCCACACACGTTAGGCAACCGTTGCAACAGACCGATGTCTGCGGCAATGCCAATCTTAATTTCACGAATGGAAAACTTGACATCTTCAGTACACACACGGATCGAGAAGCACGCAGCAATGTCAAGAGCCAACCCGTAGGCGACACCGTTAATCAAACCAATGGTGGGGGTGTTGATTCTGGCAGGAGTGCCGATACAGTATTGAAAGTCCTTAATATGATTCAAGAGGTGCTTGCGCTGGGCATGAGAGGAGCCGTGACCTTCACCCATCACCCCCATGGCCGCCTTCAAATTGAGACCAGAGGTGAACGCCTTGGGGAACGTCGACAGCACGAGAATGACATTAGTGTCCTCGTCGGCGTCCAAAGTCACAAGAATCTCATGGTACGCTTGCCAGTCCTCGTCAGCAAACGCATTGAGTGTCTTGGGGTTGTTAAAGGCCACGTGAATAAATCCGGTTTGGATTTCTTCCACCTTGTAATGGGTGTATTTTTCGAATTTCGTGGGGTCAAATGGCATGTGGAAGTGGTGGATTCCAACAATCTTATATGGGGTACAGTGCGCGGGGCTCAAAATCAACCGAGGTTAAGTGGGGAATAAGGGAGCATGAGGGGGGTAAGTAAACGGTAACAAAAAGAGTGATTAAATATATAGCCGAGTAATTGACGCAGGAGGTAATTATAAAATAGCCATTGGCATGTGAATCAACCGATAACAGTCTTGCAAATGCGCGGTTAGAAAAGATGTATTCGCTGCTTATTTCGCTGTACCTATATAGAGTGGCCATAGTAACCATTCACCGATAAATACCACTTTTCGTGTGCGGACACTGCCATTACAATTGTTGATCATTACTCATTATTAGTGTATGCCAGTTCTCACTCATACCGGCGCTTATCATCGGGAGGATGCTGCATATTCAACACTGGGAAATTCATTGGCAGTGGGAACATGGGCATATCTGCCAGCGGGGACATGTCGGTGCCGTATAGGTAATTGGTCACACTCTGGTGTTGCGGTGTCAGCATCATCATTAATGGCCCCTTTTGCGACAGTTGCAGATTTGGCGGCGGCATCCCTTGGAAGCCATATCCTTGAGGGGAGTGTTTTTCAAATACCCGATCAAGGATAAACTTGCCATTTGGTGTCAGCAGTACCCCGGGCATCTCAAACAGGGTGTGCTCGGTGGTTTGATTGAGATGGGCCAGCATCATCGACACTTCCTTGGACGTGTTCATAGTATTATCATGCTTGGGAGCCGGTACCGGTACCGAAACCATCTGATGGGGAACAGGAGGGTAGTATGGGGGAACGATCATAATCGGTTGTTGCTGTTGATGAGGGGGTGGCGGTGGCGGCGGCGCTTGTTGTTTTTGAGGCAGTCGCTTCTTTTTAGCCGGCTCGTTGCCCTTTTTCTGGTTCATCAACGTGTGAACATCAGTAAACACAATTTGGAACTTTGTATTCGACGGTTTCGCCGCCGGCTTCTTTTTCTTCCGCTGCTCTTGAAAGGTACCCATCATCGGCGGGGCCCGCCCATCCATCATCGCCGCCTCCTTTTGCGGAGTAGGCAGCGGGGGGTTACTGTCTTCATCATCGGTTTGATGTTGGCGCACCGCACTGGACACTATAAGCGTCAGCGGACTCAGGGCTTGTTCCTGACCCCGCTTCGGCGTTTCTCCCACGGGAGTAAGGCCGTAGTTGGTGATGTCACGAAGCCCCAGTCGCGATGGCGTCGCCTTGTGACTGATACTGAGTTTGTGCGGGGGTCGAGGAGGGGTATCCACCTGGGATAGTTGGCGCTTGCGAGAAGCAAGCTTCAGCGGGGTGCCACTGAGGTGTTCCATAACGTCCTTGTTTGGCAGCTCGATGAAGAAATCACCAAATTGCAATGTCTTATCGATAAACGGGGTGATATTGGACAACTGATGGTTAATCAGATTCAGTCCAATCAGAAGGGGAATCTGGGCGTTTGCCTGGAGAAACGGGGTAAGATTAAGCCCCTGGGAATAATCCACCTGTCCTTGATCCTTATGGGGTGTCAATGAAAACGACAAGTCCTGGAAATAGGTCTTCGAAACATAAGGGGTAAGCCCGGTGGCGATGGGAATCGGCGCTGACTGCTTCGGCTTGGGCTCATCCTTGTTATTATTGGCGGACTTGGCTACCAGTGGCAGATTTTGATAGATGAGAGGGTCGATCAAGTTCCTCAGGGGCAGGGAGAGGAGCTGGTCGGACATGGTAATGTTTGTTTTGATCGCGAAAATGAGTGCGACAGATTTGAGCGTGGCTACCGACAAACAAGACGGTGGATGAGGAGAAAAACAATCAAACAATAGGAGCAAGTGGGCAGAAAGGCAGATATGGAATTGGTAAGTTTTAGAGAGTTAGGTATTGTGTTTTGAAAAAAGCCAACTACGCCTCTGCCACAAAAAGGGGAGCTATCGATGCCGTCGATTCCGCATGCAATAGCGCGACTTGGTGATGAGCAGGGCGTAACCGGCATCGTGCGACTAGACGAGTGTGACGGGAGTTCGCCCACTGTTCCAGAACAAATATAATTTTATTGGTATCGAGGTTGATATATTTTGGCAATGTTTACATTTTGGGTTCATAACCCTATTGGTGATTACAAATGACAATAAGATTACCATAATGTGTAATTCGAGAGTAATACACGCAACCAGTGTTATCTGATGTCACTGCTGGCTACGTGCAATTTCTATCGCCATGCAATCCGAGTAGATATAGACTTGCTTTTGCTGCGGCTGCGCGCTGCATAGAACACACGACTGCTGTTGTTATTATTGTACAGTTGCTATTACATCATTGGACAGGTTGACACACAAATCCACGTCAATTAAAACATCACATTACTACTAAGCGGCAACCTTGCCATTTTCGTCTTCCCATTCCTTTTCGGTGGTGTGCAAGTTTTCAGTTTCTTCAGCCAAATCGTCCACGTCGTATTCGTCGTCGTGGGCGGCCATCAGCAAAGTGGGTCTGACGGCAGCCGAGTCAAAGGTCCACGAGGCCAAAGCGTTTTCGGCATCGATAATGATTTGCTTGGACGCATCGTAACCGTCGTAGGCAGGTCTGGTTTCACCAGGAGTAACAGGGGTTTCGTCCAACAATTCCAAGAGAGCCTTACCGTAACCAGCAATAAGCGCAATCTTTTCCGAGTGTTCTCTCAACGAGTCGAATTGGTAGTTGAAGGCAACCTTCAACTTTTCCCGGGTGATGTTCGACAATTGCGCTTCGGCAACCAACGATTCGGCTTCAGCCCGGACCAATTCTTGTTCCAAAACGTTAATCTTGGGCGATTGAGGGTCCTTGTACTTGAGGTAGGCAATTTGGTCGGTAATCTTTTGCTTTCTGTCCCGAGAAGGTTGGACGGAGCCTTCGATATCCCGAATCGACTTCATAGTAATCCGGTACAAGTCGTATCTGTCAATGAATTGGTCTTCCAATTCACCGGCTTCAAAGATGAGGACCCCCAACTTGTCGGTAATGTCGGAAATGTCATCGTCGTTACCTTCACCCCACAAGGACAATTGCTTGGCAACATCCTTTCTTTCTCTCGAGGTAATTTCCATCAGTCTCATGAGGTTCTTTTCCATCTTGATAAGAGCAGCCAACTTTCTCAGCAATTCTGGTCCCAAGCTGCCAGCGGTTTGCCGCCGGAACGAGTGGGAAATCGACCCCGACCCGAACCATCTGTTCTTGGTGGACGACGGAGGAGGGGGAGGCGACTGCAATTGAGAGGCAGTGGGCGCTCTCAGCGATCTCAACGAGTAAGTTCTATGCATAGAGATTGGATTAGGAGGAGAATTTTTTCCTCGCGGCGCCACTTGTATTTATACTCCTAGAAAATTTCACCTCTTGCTGCGGGTAATAAAACCATGTAGAGGAAATCTATTGTTCCGCCGAAGCAGGGGGGGTGAAATTAGGGGGTATTTGGTCAATTGAACCGTGGCTTTTTTTTACTATTATCGTCGCCATCTCCCCTGGCGCTTCTTGTCTTAATGGCACCACCGTCATGCCCCACCCCTCCTCGACAGCAATTATATCCCGGGGTGGAAAAAAGCGCGTGGCTGGCTGCGTCTAATTCGGCTCAAACCTACGCCACGCGCTCGGTCATCTACTCACCACTTGCTGCTAATGATTGACTTTATCTTTTTTCTTATTGGCATAAAAGAGTTTCTTAAGCCGCTTGCGGATGTAGGGAACATTCCCTGTTACTGTGGCCGGTGCCACAACCAGCTGGCGTTTGCCGTTCGCTCGATTAATTGTGTTACTTTGTTCTTCATTCCCGTGTTGCCGTTCTATTGGGGCAAGAAGCTTAAGTGTAACATTTGCGGCGCCACCGGTCCCCTCGACGACAATACCATAGCCCAAATGAAGAAGGGTCAAGCGGTGGCGATTGCCGGGTGATATATACGAGTACGATGATGCCACAATTCATATCATGACAATGATAAATAACTGGGGATTGACGTAGGTGGGGGTGCGGGTTAGCCAATTGCGTGCGAGTCCCTGCGGATAATTGTTGCAGAGAATAGATGTACTCGCGTCAATGCGGCACCACCGAAGCCAATCGCCGAGGTGCAGGTATTCACACCCACTTGGGAGACACCACCCTGGATATATACCAGTCGTTTAGTTATCAGCCGTTTTTCGTTTCTTTTGTGTTAATGCATTATCTTCCGCTCGATGCGAAAAATTAATCTCATGCCCTCGATCTTTCATCGGTACTCTCGGCTAGTCCAAAAATACCCTTTTAGAGTAAACGCCGCAACCCTGGGCCTTCTCTTTGGTATTGGCGACTTTGTCTCCCAACGGGTGTTCCCTCCTTCGGCTCCAGGCGATGACCACCCTGCTTATAAGATGTTGATGCTGGCTGGCTGGCATGATAACGAGTATAATTATCCTCGTACGTTGCGGGCAATCACATACGGCACATTTGTCTTTTCTGGCATTGTCACCTTCTGGCAAACCAAGGTACTTCCGAAAATCCATCTCCCTATCGCCGCAACTTTGCGAGCCAAAATCAACCCCAGCCACATGCATGTGTACGACACGTTGGCCAGGCTCACTGTTGACCAGTTGACGATGCCCGGGTTGGTGTTTATCCCGTTATACAATTTTTCCATGGTGTGTTTGGCAGGCTACGACCACCCGTTTGAAGTGACCAAAGAAAAGTTGGAAAAGAACTGGTGGAATGTGCTTAAGGCGTCATGGGTGGTTTGGGGGGGTTTCCAGTTTAGTCTGTTAATGTGGATTCCCGTGCATTTAAGGGTGGTTGCTGGGAACTTATGGCAAGTAGGGTGGCTGTCGTTCTTGTCGTTTTGCCATAACTCGAAGAACAAGAGCCATTTGATTGAAGAGTTGGTGGAAATCCAGGATGAACAATTGGTGTAGATCCACAGTTATAGATTATTATTTATTATATGCATGATTAGAGTATCCAATCGTATGGTTATTAGATATCAATACGCTGAAAATGAAGAAATCCCAAATCTACAAAAATTGTTTACAAATTATGATAAGCATGAGAAAATATAAATAACATAGATAAGCTTTAGTAGGCTGAAGACACGAATGTCTCAAAAGGGGAATTGTACCCATCACCAGCGGGATGACTCTTGGTTCACATCAGTATGACAAACTACATAGTGAACTGCAGTGGAAAGTATTATTTTTAGTTCACAATCATGATTTCGATTTCCATTGTCGTTGATTGTTCCTTCTCACTCTCACTCCCGTCTATCCAAGATGAATGCATTATTCAAACGGTACCCTCTTGCGGCCAACCTCACCCAAACGGGTCTCCTAATGGCTGTGGGGGATGTTATTGCCCAAAACCTCACTGATACCAAACCTCATGATTACAACCGAACTCTTAGAGCATTTTCATACGGGATGATCTTTGCCCCGATGGGGATGGCATGGTATCCGTTGGTGGCAAAAATAACCCCCACCTCATCCAAATACATCAACACCGTGTGTCGGGTGGCCGTGGACCAGTTGGTATTTGCCCCTGTGGTGGCGATCCCCATGTATTACTCTGCTATGACGGCGATGGAGGGCAAACGCCCCGTAGTTGCTCAAATCAGACACAAGTTGGAGGAAAAGTGGTGGCCTACATTAAAAGACAACTGGAAGGTGTGGCCGCTATTTCAAGTGGTCAATTTTTTCTACGTGCCCGTGCATTACCGGTTATTGGCAGTCAACGTGGTGCTGTTGTTCTGGAACACATATTTACTGTGGCAAAACAATCGCCCGTCTGACACCAAAGTAGTGTAATCAGCCGAGGAGCTCGGATGACAACATTGTCACGACCACATCCTTATCCTCGACGCAACCGACGTGACCCATGCACATGACCAGTAATGACGAGATGCTCGCCATTTACAATGTAATTTAATTCACATATTGACCAGTCACACCAGGTTACCAACGGTCTGTCTACCGCCTTGTATTCCCAGGCGAACGATATTGCTCGTGTTCATTCTTGTTATTATCATATATTCTATGCGTATACACCACCTGTCGCGCGGGTGTCATGCAGCAAAAGGGCGCAGCAACTTTGCCTGATTGACCCCAGTAAAAGTTTCACCGTAACCTCCACTACTAGTCTCCACCTTCTCTTTTTTGTGAAGTGATTTCGTCTGGCCAGCCCCTTCCTCCGCGCGGTCGTGCCTGCTCCAGCGAAATATTCGCACGTCGACTTTTAATAACAAGTTGTTCTAAGACGGGCCAGTGACCATCCATCCTTCCCCTGCCCCCAGCGTGACGAATTGGAAATTACCGCTGCATTGGATCCCCCCAATTTAGGAACGTCCCAGCAAAACCCCGTCCCCCCGCCTGTGTGTTTGGTGGCATTATAACGTTACCCCACTTGAGCGGCGAAAATGATGAAAGGATTCAAAAACAGGCTCACCCGAAACAAGTCCCAGGGGAGCAAGAGCAAGGAAAAGAAGGACAAGGATACCAAAGAGTCCAAGGACAAGAAGTCCAAGGACGCGGCACCACCACAGAAGCCGACGCTGCTGCTGGCGTCGCTGGTGAAGCTGAACCTGCCTCTGCCACTGGGCAAGCTGGTGACGCCATCAGATAACAGCCCCAAGATTGTCATTGACGACCCGCCCCCTTCCTACAATACGCCCACCCCGCAAATGGTGAGTGCCAGTGTTGCCACCCCCGTGACGCCCACGCCAACATCGCCGATCACAGCTCAGCTGCCCTCACAATTTGACCAAAAGGCCCCCCATCTTCTGGGGCCCGGGTCCCACCCATTTTCCCTCAACCCCAACATTTCGCTGCCGAATAAGGAGCAATTTGACATTGACCTTATCGTAACCCCCAAGCGCCATCTGAGCTCGCGCTTCGAGCCCACCCTGCTGGAAAAATACCAGGAGATTGTCAAGTTGCCTAATTTTGACGAGGTGTTGCCGGGGGAGCAGATTCCCCTATTCATCCAGAAGATTGAACAATGTAACATTATGTTTGACTTTAGTGACCCCACCTTTGACCTCAGAGGAAAGGAAATCAAGCGTATCACCTTGCAAGAGCTCATTCACTTTATTTCCAATAACCGATTCACCTACACTGACGAAATGTACAAACTGGTGGTGCAGATGTTCAAGACTAACTTGTTCCGGCCAATTCCTCCTCCAGTGAACCCCGTGGGTGAGTTATTTGACCCGGATGAGGACGAGCCCGTGCTGGAGTTGGCATGGCCTCACATGCAAACCATTTACGAATTCTTTTTGCGATTTATCGAGCTGCCCGACTTTCAGCACCAGGTGGCCAAACAGTATATTGACCACGATTTTATCCTCAAGATCCTTGAATTGTTTGATCTGGAGGACCCTCGGGAGCGGGACTGCCTTAAAACCACGTTGCATCGAATCTACGGCAAGTTTCTTAGCCTCCGTAGTTTTATCCGCAAGCTGATTAATAACGTCTTTTTGCAGTTTGTGTATGAGACGGAGCGGTTTAATGGTATTGGCGAATTGTTGGAAATCTTAGGGCTGATCATCAATGGCTTTGCGTTGCCGTTGAAGGAAGAACATAAGATATTCCTTGTGCGGGTGTTGTTGCCGCTACACAAGGTCAAGCTGGTGCTGTTGTACCACCCTCAATTGGCGTACTGCATTGTTCAATTTTTGGAAAAAGACCCCCTGTTAACCGAAGATGTCATTATGGGGTTATTGCGCTACTGGCCCAAGGTGAACTCGCCCAAGGAGGTGATGTTTTTAAACGAGATTGAAGACTCGTTTGAGGTGATGGAGCCGCTGGAGTTCATCAAGATTCAGATTCCATTGTTTGCCCAGTTAAGCAAGTGTATAAGTCTGCCCCACTTCCAAGTTCTGGAACGGGTGTTGTGCTTCTGGTCCAACGAATACTTTTTGACACTTATTGCCGAAAATGCCGAGGTGGTGTTGCCGATTATCTTTGCCCTGTTGTACGAACTCACCAACCTGACCCAGCCGGGGATTGAAAACGGCGTGATGACTCAGAAGTTGGCCAACTTTCCCCTGGCGACGGTGGATGCGAGGGGCAACCTCATTGACGCGGGATTGGTGTTGCTGGAGCAAAACCCAGGGATAATACCGTCTACCAATGATCCCGCCCATCCCCATCACGAGTTGTTGGCGGTCCACGCGCTGGTTCGGCGGGCAGAAGGCGAAAACAGCACCAAGAATGGCGAGGGAGAAATGACAGACGACGAGTACTACGACTCGTTTTCCCAGATGCACCCGCTGGGCGAGTATGGCTACGAGGAGAATAATGTGTTGCAGCACAACTCGGCGACGCTGAACTGGAATAGGTCGATCCACTCGTTGGCATACGGCGCCCTCAAGGTGTTTATGGACCACAATCCCATTTTGTATGATCACTGCACCATGTTGTACCACCAACAGTTGGAGGAACAGAAGCAACGTGAGATTAATCGCAAAGAAGGCTGGAGAAGAATAGAAGAGTATGTGGCCAAGATCAAGCAGGAGCAGGCCCAGGCGGTGTAACCATGGTAGTGGAATATATGTGAAATTAGAATAATAGGCATAACGGGGATCTCAGTGGTGGGTGACGAGGGAACCGTTTGAATGATAATAACACACGATTGATCACGTAATCTTTGACACCGTGTAAACCAAATTCTTCACACGGACTTCCGGCATACCGAGGATGACGGTGGCACGTCTGATGACATTTTATGCCAATCATGTCCATGCGGGGGAAATTCTTGGCTCATAACCGGTACTATTTAAACTAGTTGCTCCCCAATTGTTGGCAAGTTACATTTGAATCCCACCCATGCCCGAATTGGATCACATTGTTGTCCACGCTGCCCCCCGCACCCGGTCTGATAGAGTTGTCTATCTTCTTAATGTGCTTGGGTTGCCTTACAAAGTGCAACAACACATAGACGGGTTCCCACCCCAATCTGCACAAGAAGTCCATCCCACAGGAAGAATCCCCGTCTTGGAAGTTTATTACAAGGGAAACAGTAAGCCGGTGGTTTTGGCGGAATCGGGGCACATTTTCTCGTATTTGCTCCGTAAGTTTGACCCCGAGCACAAGTTACTGGGAAAGAATGAAGAAGAGCAAGAAGAAGTAGACTACTGGCTTCATTTTGCAGAAGCATCGTTAATGATGTGGGTAATGCCACTGATTGTGCCATGGATGATGAAATTACCCACCGATGATGATATCAATGAATTCTATAACAAGCCTTCAGCAAGACGTCATCTTCATATGATTGAAGAACGCCTTGCGGCGCAAAAGGAAAAGGGCTCAGAGTATTTGGTAGGAAGCAACTTGACGGCAGCCGATATCATGTTGGCATATCCTGCTTCTTTATTTTTCTTGACAAAGATTAGCCCAAGTAAGGATTACCCGTTGGCGGCAGCATGGGCAAGAAAACATACGCAGCAACAAGAATACCAGGGCCCGGTAAGCGAGTATAAGAGTAAGCTTTAGGTATCAGGCTACATAGATTATCCGTCAATTCATACCGGCAAAAACAATAGAAAGTAAAGGGGTACTAGGGAACGCATTGCCGTACTTGCTCCGCACAACTTGTGTAGTAAGCCGTGCCCCAAATCCATAAACAAAAAATGGTTTCTCCACATTCTAATAGCTTAGGATCCGACATTCTCGATGCTTGAAGTAGAGCACCTTCTTGTTCACCACTTGAACCATAGCCGCAGTAGCCGTGTGATCTACTTAGTCAATGAGCTTGGATTACCGTATGACGTCCAAGACCAATCAGGTAACTTCCCTATTCAACCCCCGTTTGAACTCCATTTCACCGGAAAACTTCCAAATGTTGAGGTTTGGTATAAAGGCGAGGCTCAACCGACAATTTTGGCTGAATCGTCCTTTATCTTTACCTATTTGTTAACTAAGCTAAACCCTGATCATAAACTCTTGGAGAAAACCGAAGCAGAAGAGATTGAAATCAATTATTGGATTCATTTTGCTGAAGGATCATTAATGGGTGGGGTTGTGCCCCTGATGTTGGTACATTTGAACGGTTACAAATCCGATGAATTGAATGAAAAATACAGCAAGCCAATGGTCAAGAAGCTTTTTACAGAAATCGAGAAACATTTATTCTCTCAAAATGATCAATGAAGTATGTTTCTTGTTGGTAATCATATCTGCAGCTGATATTATTTTAGCATTTCCAGCATCCCTTTTTTCATGACAAAAATTGGAACATCCAAGGAATATCCTTTGACAGCCAAATGGGCTAAAATCCATACAATAGCTCCCTAAACCAAGGGAAAGTTATCAGCATATTCGAATAAGCTTTAGGGTAAGTATCAAACGACACACCCTTAGTAATAAATGACTAAGCAAACGCGTCGCACCTACCACCTTCTCCTGATTATCTGCAGAACGACACGTCCGATAAGATTCTGGTTGTAGAACAAAAATTAGTTCCTAACTAAAGATGGCACGCTTGAATTTACATACACACAGAAGCACGAAACTTGGATTTATCAACTTTATTTCTCTTTCTTCTTTCTCACTCATTTCCCCACCACCGCATCTCATGATTTGGAACCGTCTCGAAATCCCCTCTGCCGAACTCTCGCTTGCTCGTGTCCTCCGCTGTGGTCAAACGTTCAGATGGCACTTTATTAACGGGGTGTGGTCTTTTGCCCTCCGTGATAGGGTTGTTTTACTCAAACAAGATGAAACTGCGATCCACTATTCCCAGGTAATGAAGAGTGGCAAGGACGAATCCGACTCTGCAGGCACTTTGGCGTTCATAACTGACTACTTTAATCTTCAAACCATGCTTGATCCTCTTTACCAATACTGGCATCGTCAACATCTCAGATACAACCCCAAGGCATCGTCGCCTTTCCACAAGTTCCCGGGAATTCGGATTCTTCGGCAGGATCCATGGGAAACGACCATTCTGTTTATTTGCCTGTCAAATAACAACGTCAAGAGAATCTCGAAAATGTGTGATGCATTGTGTGTCAATTTTGGTGAAGAGATTGGTGAGTTTGAGGGCCATACCTTCCACAGCTTTCCCACGGCTGAAGTATTGGCCGAAGAAGATGTGGAAAAACAGCTTCGTCTGCTTGGGTTTGGCTACAGAGCCAAGTATATCAATAATACTGCAAAGTTGCTTACGTCAGAATTATCGATAACCCAGCTCGACCTGATGAGAGACGAAGACTACGAACATGCACACGATTTTTTGCTTAGACTAAGTGGGGTTGGTCCAAAAGTAGCTGACTGTATCTGTCTCATGGCCCTTGATAAGCACCAGGTGGTGCCGGTGGATACGCACGTCTACCAGATTGCTCTTCGAGACTACAAGTTCAAGGGTAAAAAGGACATCAAGACGCTTCCTAAGAATACCTACCATGCCATCCGCCTCCACTTTATTGACATCTTTGGCGAATATGCCGGATGGGCACAATCAGTGTTGTTTGCTAGTGATTTAAGTGATTTGAACAATGGCATCAATAAAACCATTGAGTCAAACCTGATCGAAGTAAAGATCGAGACGAAATTTGTTGAAATAAAGGCCGAGGCATGATTTCTACAAATGTTACACAGAATTGATAATTTGCCACCGTTGTACTAACAAAACTTGCTTGTTAGACGAGGATTTATTACTCCCATACCCTAGTTACACTTGGGGAGCACTTTTTTAACTTTTTCAAACTTCATCCCCGATTATGACCTCCATCTCGCAGATTGGCAGTATGTCCGGTTTGAGACAACGGAACCCCGACGTTAACTCCGGCGGGAGATTGCGGACTTGCTCTAACCAATGACAACACAGGATCCTCTCTTTGGAGGTGTTTTGTGGTTGTATAAAATACAGAGTTTACTGTGGAATTAACCAAATCCAATCAGCAATCAAGTAAAAAATCGCTTGCTTAGAATATGCGCATTCTGGTTTCCCAACCCAATATAACAATAGTTACTTGTATAGAGTTGGTTCGCAAAAAAAATGTATATTAGACTAATCTGCCAATCTAGTAGCAGTATATGCTTTGATTAAGTAGGAAACATCCCGGTTAGAATCACGGGGACCAGTAGCCCCATGGCTATCTTGAGGCAAGCCCTGGTAATATGTTTCAAGATCAAATACCAATTGGAGTCGTTGATGGGAGAGTCTTACAAGAACTGCGGGAGAGGTTTGGCCATTTTGTCTGGCTTGACATATTTTTTTGTCTAAATTTTCGATATCGTCAAGTTTCATTTTCAAGATGGTTTGCCACAACATAAAGAGAAGCCGCTTTAATAAGTATTTATATTGGTAGTTCCAGAGAGAGGGAATTTTGGAAAAACAAAAGTGTTTTCCAAGGAAATCAGAAGAAAACAGTAGCAATGAATAATTGGTAACCACAACAAACGGCAGGAGAATTCACAAACAGAACCTCGGTTAAAAGGTAACGTGAGATAATCAAACTTCCGCTTGACTTCAGAATCCACCACAAGGATTTCTTTCTGCGTCCCATACAATTTGTTATCTTGAACAATGATGGATTAGTCATCACCACCAACAAACTTAGTCATCAACATGACTTTACTCCTGGTACGTATGGAGCTCAGCCCTCGGCAACGCCAATTTTTCTTTTAGTACAAAGCTATTAGCCAATTGAATAATTTCGTAATCTAATGATTTTCTCATTTTCACTTCGTCCGCTCACTCGGCACCTTCCCTTATAGATGCTCATCTGAGCCGCACAATCTCATCGCGATCTGTACCAATGGATACTATCACCGTGGATACTACCACGGCACATGAAGCTATCCTGAGGTATAACCATGATTTCGGATCCCATGTGACTATCCCTGCTTCTCTGGCTGACATCAAGACCCTTGCGTCTGCGTTGGCCGAAGCTCCGATGGCCATTTACTATGGCTACCCACCATTAGCCCTCGAGCTAGTGGCATACTTGATTGATCATAACCACGAGCGGACATTATCTGTGCTCGGGGAGCTTATCGGAGTTGCCACAGAGGTTGCTTCGTTAGCTGAATACTATTTATCGCATCACCAACCTTCTTTGGATGCCACCGCATTGGTGGGCTATTACCGGCTAGTGGCGGCCGATTTCAACCGGTTTTCCCCATTTATGGATAAGGCTGCCTTATCGGCAGTGTTGGAATCTGATGCTACGCGTGAAACCAAATATCTTGCCGTGTTGTTGTTGTCGCGGTTGTTGGCGACTGGTGAAGCTCAAACGGAAAAAATGGTGGCCAAGTACGTCAATGGCGAAGTTGTCAGTGACTTTTTTGGGACGATAATAAACTACAAATTTATCCCTCTTATCGAAGCCAAACGGATGGCTACCTATGCCAATCTTCCTGCCATCACCATGGAGACCGGGGACCTCAACGTCGAACCTACTCAATTGTCATCGCTTGTGACTTCTGTTTGTGGGGTACTTGTGCCTAATGTCGGGGCCAAGTCCGAATCTGAAGCCACCGAGCCATTTGTGCCCACCCCCGTTGCGGTGGCTGCTCTCCGCCATTTGGCGACTAATATCAAGCATAACAAGCCAGTTCTTGTCCACGGGGCTGCTGGCCTGGGTAAGACGTTTATTGTACATCAATTGGCCCACTACATGGGTTACACCAATAACATTGTCAAGATCCACTTGGGGGAACAAACCGATTCCAAATTGCTTCTTGGTACTTATACCAGTGGTGACCAGCCAGGTACTTTTGAATGGCGTGCTGGGGTGCTTACTACTGCCGTCACCGAAGGCAAATGGGTGGTGATTGAAGATATTGACAAAGCCCCCACCGAAGTGTTACTGGTATTGCTTACATTATTAGAAAAGCGCCAACTTACCATTGCACTGAGGGGTGACACCATCACCGCTGCCAACGGTTTCCAGTTGGTTGCCACCATTCGTACCGAACCAGGCCAGGAGATGCCTGATGTCATTGGGTTGCGGAGATGGCTGCCGGTGGAAGTTGGTATCCCTGCACCACACGAGCTTATTGACATTTTGGTAACGCTGTTTGACCGGTTGCTGCGGCCTCTTGTTGCCAAATTTGTCCGGTGCTACGAGGCAGTGGCCGCTATCTACGCCAAACCGCTGTTTGTTCTGCTTAATAACGGGTCACTGCCACGGGTAGTGCTGTTCAGGGATGCAGTGAAGTTATGCAAGAGGTGTAACCATCTCTTGGCCCGTCGCCTGCTTACTGCGGACAAGCCGTTGCCTGTGGAGATGTATAACGATTTCTTTGCTGAAGCTGTGGACTGTCTTGCCCTGGCTGTATGTGAACCGAAAGCGCTTAAACCCGTGGTGTCGGCCATTGGTGAGTGTCTTGAAGTTCCCCCATCTCGAATTGACCTATTCTTGACTAAGCACATACCCCGTCTTCATCAAACTCAAGATGTGCTTACAGTCGGTCGGGCCTCTTTGGAAAAGGCTCCTCAATATAAACGCCAGCAGCCACAAACATTTGCCACCACTAACCACGCCTTGCGTCTTATGGAACAGATTGGGGTGGCAGTGGAAATGGTGGAACCGGTGTTGCTTGTGGGGGAAACTGGTACTGGTAAGACCACCGTTGTCCAACAAATGGCGCAAATGTGCAACAAGAAGATGACAGTTATCAACGTTTCTCAACAAACGGAGATACTGGACTTGCTTGGTGGGTTTAAACCCGTGAACGCAGCGCTGGTGGCGCTCCCGTTACGGGAACGTTTTGATGAATTATTTAAGGCTACCTTTTCTGAGCTGAAGGCCAGCAACCAGAAGTTTTTGACAGTTCTTGCTAAGCAGTTGCGGGCTTCTAAATGGAAGAATGTGGTTAGATTGTGGCACGAAGCGGTCAAGATGGCGAACAAAGTGTTGACGCCTGCTACCACCGAGGAAAAGCCTGCAAAGAAGCGGAAGTTGGATGACAACCAGCGTGGCCAATTGGCGGTGGAATGGCGCGAGTTTGATACCCAGGTGACGGCCTTCGAGCTCCAAGCATTGCTGTTGGACTCTCTGTTTGTGTTTTCTTTTGTTGAAGGGCTGTTGGTCAAGGCCGTGCGCCAAGGGGAGTGGTTGTTGCTTGATGAGCTTAACTTGGCCCTGCCTGACACCTTGGAAGCCATTGCCGATTTGTTGCTGGCACTGGCTACCCAGAGACAGGTGATGCTTACCGAAAAGGGGGACATTGAGCTGGTACGCGCCCACCCCGAGTTCCGGTTGTTTGGGTGTATGAACCCAAGTACTGATGTGGGTAAGCGGGACTTGCCGCTGCTGATTCGGCTGCGGTTTTCCGAAATCTACGTCCACCTGCCCGATGGCGATATCGACGATCTTTGCCTGATTATTGAAAAGTACATTGGCCGGTATGCTGTCGGCGACGACTGGATCATCAATGATGTGGCCCAGCTCTACCTCAAGGCCAAGGATCTTGCTGCCTCCAACCACTTGGTTGATGGTGCGGGTCAGGCCCCCCACTTTTCTATCCGGACGTTGACCCGGACGTTGATTTATGTTGGTGATATTGTGGGGATGTACGGGTTGCGGCGTTCGTTGTATGAAGGGTTCCTGATGCTGTTCTTGACGTTGTTGGACATCAAGCTGGAAGCGATTTTGGAAAAGGAAATCTTCAACTTTACCGTGGGAAAAATGTCGAATCCGAAGCTGATTATCAACCAGAAGCCTCGGAACCCCGAAGACGGCCACAAGTATGTGCCGTTCAAGCACTACCTTATGCGGCAAGGTCCCAATCCTCCCACCGAACAACCCCATTACATTATTACTCCTTACGTTGAGCACAACTTGCTTAATTTGGTGCGGGCTACGTCGGGACGGCGGTTCCCAGTGTTGGTACAGGGGCCCACTTCTGCCGGTAAAACGTCGATGATTCAATATTTGGCATCGATTACCGGTCACAAGTTTGTCCGGATTAATAACCACGAACACACCGACTTACAAGAGTACTTGGGGACTTATGTCAGTGACTCTCTGGGGAAATTGACGTTCCAGGAAGGGGTTCTTGTGGAGGCGTTACGGAACGGGCACTGGATTGTATTGGATGAATTGAACTTGGCGCCTACCGACGTGTTGGAAGCGCTTAACCGGTTGTTGGATGATAACCGGGAATTGTTCATTCCTGAGACCCAAGAGGTGATCCGACCTCATCCCGACTTTATGTTGTTTGCCACGCAAAACCCTCCTGGGCTTTACGGGGGGCGGAAACAATTGTCCAGAGCCTTCCGGAACCGGTTCTTGGAATTACACTTTGACGATATCCCTCAGGACGAATTGGAAACAATTTTGGTCCAAAGGTGTCAAATTGCTCCTCTGTATGGTAAGAAGATTGTCGAGGTTTACCGCCAATTGTCGGTGCAACGGCAGCTGACCCGTGTCTTTGAACAGAAAAATTCGTTTGCCACTCTTCGTGATTTGTTCCGGTGGGCGCTTCGGGAGGCGGTTGGCTACGAACAGTTGGCGGCCAATGGTTACATGTTGTTGGCGGAACGGGTTCGGAATCCTGAAGAAAAGGCAGTGGTTAAGCTGGTTCTTGAAAAGGTAATGAAGGTTCAGCTCGATATTGATGCCTACTACCAGCTGTTAGAGAATCCTGCAGTGGTGGCTGATACTCTGGTGGTGTGGACCAAGGCCATGCGGCGGTTGGCGGTGTTGGTGGAAACATCCATCAAGTATGACGAGCCGCTTCTTCTTGTCGGGGAAACTGGGTGTGGGAAGACCACTGTGTGTCAGGTGATTGCACTGGTCCTCGGCAAAAACTTGGTTACCGTTAACGCTCACCAGAACACAGAAACCGGTGACATTTTGGGTGCCCAACGGCCAGTTCGTAACCGGAAGGAAACCCTTGCCCGGTTGGAACTGCGGTTGCTCAAGGCATTGTCTGCTGTCGGTGCTGAAACTGGCGATCTTGATTCGATGCTTAACACTTATGACAAGTTGCAACTTGAAGATGCTGACATTAATGAGGACCGCCGGTTGAACCTGACAATTTTCGAATGGAGTGACGGTCCGCTCGTGCAAACGCTCAAGCTGGGGGATTTTTTCCTTCTTGATGAAATCTCCTTGGCTGACGACTCGGTGTTGGAACGGCTTAATTCTGTGTTGGAACCGGAACGGACTTTGTTGCTCGCTGAAAAGGGGGGCAATGAAGCCGATTCCACGGTTGTGGGTGCGGCAGGGTTTGAATTCTTGGCCACCATGAACCCTGGTGGTGACTACGGGAAGAAGGAGTTGTCGCCGGCGTTGCGGAACCGGTTCACCGAATTGTGGGTTCCATCCATGGAGCTGTTTGATGATGTCGCTCAGATTGTAGCTTCTAAGCTTGGCGAGGACGTTGGCCTGGCGGTAGTTAAGGCGATTGTTGACTTTGCTCAGTGGTATGCCCTCACTTTTGGCCATGGCAATGCTCTGCTGGGGATCATCTCATTGCGGGACATTTTGGCATGGGTGCTGTTTATTCTTGCAAACTCTGATTTGGACAAGGGAGCGGCACTTGCTCATGGTGCTGCTATGGTGTTTATTGATGCCTTAGGTACCAATAACACCGCGTTCTTGGCTGAACTGGGTCTTGTAAAGGAGAAGCACCGGTGTATCGAACAACTTTCCCAGATTTGGGGCTCGGATTTAACTGAACACTATACTGGTGATGTTTCGGTTATGGTAGGCGATGAGAAGGTCAAGGCAGGTGAGTTTTCTGTGGATGTGGTTCCTGGAGCTGCTTCGAAGGACCTGTTCAACTTACACGCGCCCACCACGGCCAAGAACGCCATGAGAGTGGTTCGGGCTATGCTGTTAACCAAACCAATTCTTTTGGAAGGGTCCCCAGGTGTGGGTAAGACGTCGTTGATTACGGCGCTCTCCAAAGCCACCGGGAACCCGCTTTGTCGGATTAATTTGTCTGAACAAACCGACTTGGTGGACTTGTTTGGTCTGGATGCTCCTGGTGAACGGACAGGTGAGTTTGAATGGCGTGACGCTCCGTTTTTGCGGGCAATGCAACGGGGGGAATGGGTTTTACTTGATGAAATGAACTTGGCGTCCCAGCTGGTGTTGGAAGGGCTCAATGCTTGTTTGGATCATCGGGGTCAAACCTACATTCCTGAATTGGACAAGACGTTTGATTGCCACCCCGATTTCCGGGTGTTTGCAGCCCAAAACCCCCAGTACCAAGGGGGTGGCCGGAAGGGGTTGCCGAAGTCTTTTGTTAACCGGTTTCTGGTGGTGTATGTTGACACCTTGCTGCAGCTGGACTTGGAACTTATTTCCACCCATTTGTACCCGGAAGTGGCTCCAGAAGTGGTGCTGAAGATGATCGAATTTGTTGCCAAGCTCGAACAATATATGGAAAACTGTGCTGGTGGTCCCTGGGAGTTTAACCTACGTGATACTTTGCGGTGGTTGGAGCTTTATTCCAAACATGCTCTGATCAGCGAGGACTTGACTCCTGCTGACTTTTTCGGAACCATTTTTGGCCAGCGGTTTAGAGTGGCTGGTGACCGGGAACGGGCACTGGAATTGTTCGTGGAGACAGTTGGTGCCATTCCCCAGCGGGACAATTATTATCTGATCCTGTCGCTGGAAGTGGAATCGTGTGGTACGGTGATTACTCGGCGTGACCAGTGGATTCCCACAAAGGTGGTACCTCTTCAATGTAACTTTGCCACAGTGGAACTGGTGTTCCGGGCCATCAACTACAACTTGCCTGTGATTTTGACTGGGCCTCTGGGGGCTGGTAAGACCGACTTGGTGAGATTTGTTGGTGGGGTTGTGGGCGTTCCTATTGTTGAATTTGCTATGAATGCCGATGTCGACTCGATGGACATTTTGGGTGGCTACGAACAAGTGGATGTGATGAGAAAGGCTAACCGGGTTCGGGAAACCGTTATTGCGGAATTAACGGAATGGGCCCGTCATTTGATGGCCCAAGGTAAATCGGCGTCGTCCACTCTTGCCTTGGTTTCTGCTCTTGAAGCTAAGCCCGAGGTGTCCAAGATGATGGAAGTTATGGCTAACTATTTGCCCGAACACACCACCGTCAACCTTGCTGAAAGCTATGCTGAATTGCAACGTCTTGCTAAGGAAATGGCTGCCGTCAAGTTTGAATGGTTTGATGGGATGTTGGTGGAGGCCGTGGAAAAAGGCCACTGGTTGGTACTTGATAATGCCAACTTGTGTAACCCATCAGTGTTGGATCGTCTCAACTCGTTGTTGGAAGTCGGCGGGCTGTTGGTGATTAACGAATGTGCTCACGAAAACGGCGAACCAAGAGTTATCGTGCCTCACCCCAACTTTAGACTTTTCTTGACCGTGAACCCAAGATATGGCGAATTGTCCAGAGCAATGAGAAACCGGGGGGTTGAATTATTTATCGATGGGCTAGAAGCTCGTATGACTGTATTTGATAAGGCTATGACTGGGTCGGGATCGGTTCCTGCCCTTAAGTACCTTGATTGTCTGAATGCTAAGATTCGCCCCTTTGCTGTGCTAGATGCTGCCCCGTCGTTGGCGGCAGTTCCTTTTGCCTCGATGCGGGACTTGGAAGCGTGGCACCAGCTGGTGAAGGCATCTCCCATGTTCGATGGTGAAACTGCTGGTAACTTGGTGGCCCAGGCCAACAAATTGACTGAAGATGGTTTGATTGATCGGTTTTTTGAAGTTGCATCTGCAGCATGGGCTAGGATTGTTGAAGGGGATGCGGCGGCAGCTACAGTTGTCCAGCTGATTCACCCATTGATCAACAACTACTTGTTGTATTCGATTAATCAAGTTGGCGGCCTGCAGCTTGACCTGCGCGAACTGACGGTGTTGTTCACTGTAGTAAAGTACTTGTTGAAGGGCCAACAGCAATTGGAAACTATTGCTGAAAGGGCCATGGCCGTCAAGATTCATGAATTGTCGTACATTGAAGCAAGTGCTGCTTTTGAATTGGGTAGGGATTTGAAGAAGCCCCCCAGAGTTGCTATTTGGCAAATGGTCAAGCTGGTTTATGCGGCGATGGTGGCATACTACCAACTGCTCGTCGCTCACACCAAGCCATTGTTTAAAACGGCTGGGTTTGTCGATTTGTTAGAATTGCAATCTACGTGGTTCAACCTTGTCGAGTGTGCTGCTTCCACCAATGAAGCGAAGTTTACTGTCTACCACGAATTGATGCTGGATTGGGTCAAGGTTCACCCCGAGGCTACCGAAGTGGCGCAGGCGCTTGCAAACTATCCTATTGCTGCTTCTGGTGCTCGTGGGTCTCTGATGACCCTTCTTTGGGAGCATTTCCGGGCTACCAATTATCCCCAACTGGCTCAAGGTTGGGAATACACCCGCGAGCTTATGGCTTTGTGTGTAAACTTTGACGAGGTTACAGCAGTTCAATTTTCTGATCTGGCTGAAGCCGTGTCCAGCTTGGTCTCCGTGTTTTGCCAATTATACCTGGCAATTATTGCTGATGACTCCGTGGTCTCGGACATGATGGAACATGCCCGGAACGGGCTTGAAGTGCTTAAACAAGTATCTTCCAAGTTTGTAATCAAGCGGGAAGCTACCTGCAAGGCGGTATTTGCAATGGTTGCCAGATTCCGCACTGCTTTTGGTGATGATGCTGACCCCAAGCTTGATTTCTTCAGTGGTCGGCCCGTGGCTGATATTGTGCTTTCCCGGAATCCGTTGTGGTCACAGGTGTTTGCCACTAAGCTGACGGAACCGGTTCGTCAATTGTTCGATAACGATGTGATAGTACAATCTATTGATACCGCCGTTCGCTACCCGTTGACTCCTGGGTACTTGATGGAACAAAAGCGGAATGACACTTTGGAAATTGGACGCCAGTTGACTACCAACTCGCAAGCAGTGCTTGCAAATTTGGTGGACGTGATGGGGGAAAGGTTGCGTCAATGGACTTTGCAAATTCTTTACGCATTTGCTGAAACCACCACCGATGGCGATGCGTACAAGGCATTATTGAATGACGCCACCGTTTCTGGTGATTTCGGTATTGTATTTGAAGCCGTGGCTATGTCGAGTGACAAGTTCTTCAAGGAAGTTGTTCACCTGTATTTAGCGCCCCTGTTGTTGGCCGGAAAGAACTGGTACACTTTGGGCCGCAGTTTTGTGATGTTTGGTGCGGGGTTACTTCAACTCTTTGTGCCCCAGACCCCTTATGACCCTGCTATTCGGGAGTATGTCATGTGGGATAAACTTGTTGCTTATAGGGCACAAGTGGACGCCGTGGTGGCCGAATGGCGCCAAGTGTCATCTACCTTATCTGGAGATACTCCCACTCACTTGGAACAGACGTTAACTTCGTTGGTAGACACTGGATCCATGGACCGTCCTCGGGTATTCCGTGACCCAGCTGTACCAGTGGATCAACTCATCGACGAGTGGAATGCGTTTATGGAATCGCTGGTTGATGCTGAACCTATTGCTCAATTGCTCTCCCTGATTGATGATGAAGATGTCCATGCCGCTGCCAAGGTGGAAATGTTCCAAAACAACTCCTACCAATTCTTATCGAGAGTGATTGCCGGATCGCTGACTATGGAATTCTCCGACTTGAATCAATTGTTAGGTAACTACATTGGCTGTCTTAAGTTTGGGTTTGAGCTTTTGAAGTTGCTGAAGGAAGTGCCGGTTACGGTATTGGCCAATGACTTCCCTGTGGACGTGGTTGGCTTGGTTCTGAAGGTACCTGCTCCTGCCGCCCTTAATCTGGTGGTAAAGAAGATGGGAGCCGATTCGGTGGCTGCCGACAGGTTGCTTGTATTTGTGGCCCTGATGGCGTTGGCCGGTGGTAACGATGATGGATTTGACCACGCAGTCCACACCCTCTACCAGAGATGGTCTTTGCGTCGTATCAAAGAGGATGAACAACAACAGCTGCTGTGGTTCAAATATACCGAGGCTGACGACGATATCGAAGGCGACTTCCGCAAGTTGTTCCCAGATTATGATGAACTGATGGAAGGAGTAGAACTGGTCAAGTCCACCAATGTCCTGATGGAACGGGTTTATTCACAATTGGCTCTGGTATTCACTAACCACTATGTCAATAACCAAGACGTCACCCCTACCCAGTTGGTGGAACAAGGGGCTCAATTGGTGGCTGCCATTCATGGTGTCACCACTACCCCCCCACCTCTGGCGTCTACGTTGGCTGCTACTTGCCATTTGCTTAACCATGCCGTCAACTTGCCGGAAGACGACTCATCAAACTTTTACCACGGCACCAACGCCGCTGAGTTTGTCAAGCTGTATCTGGTGGTGCAAAAGATCTATTTCGTTGCCAACACCCACTTGCAACAGTGGCCTGAACACGCACTGTTGCAAGCAATCTCTCGTACCTGTTGGGAGTACATGAACTACTCGCTCAACCAACACTCTTTGGCTCGGTGCTTGCAAAAGGTGGAACAGATTTACACCTATGTCGCCGAATGGCAAAAGTATGCTCTGAGCCAGGTTCTGATGCAACCGCAAATTGAAGATATCACCACCTTGATTGTGGGGTGGCGTCGGTTGGAATTGCAATCTTGGCAACTGTTGTTTACTCACGAAGAGGCTGAAGTGGAAGCTCAGGTGGGCAAGTGGTGGTTCTACTTGTATGAAACGATGGCTACTGTCGACGAGGATGACGAGGGCATTTCTAAATTGTTGAGTGCATTGACGGTGTTTGTGTCTCAGGCGACATTCGGTGAGTTTGCCTCAAGATTGAAGTTGCTTGAGGCGTTCCTGAAGTTTAAGCAATCGATGGATGGGGACCTGGAAATTTCTGAAGTTTTGTACAACTTTATCCAGTTTTACCGCCAATTCTTGGCGCCTGTTAGTGAACAGATTGCTACCACTCGGTCCAAGTTGGAAAAGGACATCAACGAGGTGATCTTATTGGCCCTGTGGAAAGATGTCAACATTGATGCGTTGAAACAGCTGTCGAGACGGTCTCATAATTCGTTGTACAAGTTGGTGCGGAAATACCGGGCAGTGTTGGCCACTCCTGTGAAGCTGGTGATTGAACTGGGTGCTCCTGCTTCGACTTCATCATTCACAGGCAGTTTCTCAGTACCCCATTTTGTTGAATCTGAACCTGGGGCGGCCACTACCATCGCAACGTGGAATGAAAGAAAGCCATGGCTTAAAAAGTTGGGTGTGGTTCTTGGTAATGTTGATGTGTACTCATCCAAGGTGTTTAACGAAGAACAGCTGTCTCTCCTTGAGTGGACCGAAGACTTGGTGCAAGAAATGGCCAAGCTCAAGAAGGAGACTCCCCAAACGTTGACCGACGACAACAAGAAATTGGTTGCAGCATTGCGTGCTCAAAAGCACAAATTGTTATCTGACACGTTGAAGGAGTTGCGTGAAATGGGGTTGAAGCTTAAGGTGACAAAGCAACCTTTGACTCTGGCGCAATTGATGTGTGCTGCTCCTGCCTTTGAAGGCCGGTTGACTGGAGTTGATGCTCCTTGGTTCCAAATCTTGGATTTGTTGCCTAAGTTAAGATTTGCTGCTTCCAAGTGCCATGAAGATGTACCCCAAGTGGAAGTGGACAAGGGGATGGCTGCTGCTGAAGATTTGCTTAATTGGTTGATGGATGGACGGATGGCATTGCGGACTTTCACCCATGGGGTGGACCAAGCCGTGGCTGTGGTCAAAACGCTTTCTGCTTATGCTGGTACCGAATTGCCGTTACCGAAGGCTTCGGTGGTGGGTTCAGTTTCGGCAAACCTTTCGGCGATTCACAACATTTGCAAGCAATTCTCCTCCATCGGTGACTTTGCTTATGGCATCATTGCCGACCCTGTATTCAAGCCCACTTTGGTTGGCGAAGAGTTTTCTGGGGCAATCACAGGTGAAGCCGCTGACTACGTGACTAGATTCACTACTCTGTGGACTCAAGTCCACGTTGACATTGTAAAGTTTTCTGAAAAGTCTTCAGAGTACGGCTTTGTTGGTACCATGGTAGAACAATGGATGAAGTTGCACCCTTTGGCCGTATGGCTGCTGACGCTGTTGACGGAATTGGCTTCAGTTGAAGACGTGGAAAAGCAATTCCGCCAATTGTCGGCGCTCATTTTGTTGGTGATCCAAAAGTTCAGTCAAACTGCAATGCAACCTCCCGCCGAGGACGTGGTGTCGGTGCCTTGGTTTAAGGATGGTCAAAAAGCGATGAAAAAGCACTTGAACTCTTTGTCTGTAGGCAAAATAGCTTCCCAATTGAGACGGTGTGTTGAGGTTGTGCAAAAGGTGGAATTTGATGATGCAACCAGTAATGCTGTTGTGGCGCTTTTGAGGTTTACCATGCCCTTGGTTAGCGCTTACTCGAAGGTGGTGGCGAAGATGTTTAACCAGGCTACCACCATCTACCACGATAATGCCGAAGCTTCATTCAAGCTTATGCTGACGTTGTACCAAATTGCATCGAACGGGTTGTGCTCACCGCAACCTCCTCAAGAACCGGAAAAGACTGATCCCAACTTGCATGACGGGACTGGTCTTGGTGACGGTGAAGGGGCCCAAACAAATAATGAAGATGTTGATGCCAACGACGAGGACATTATGGATGAAGCCCAGAAGGATAATGAAGAAAATGGCGAGCAAAACAACGAAGATGATGCTGTTGAAATGGAAGGTGATATGGCGGGTAAGATGGAAGATGGTCTGGACCAAGAAGATGAAGGGCTGGACCAAGAAGGCGAAGACTTGGATGAGGAAGTGGATGACATCGATAACTTGGATCCCAACGAAGTTGATGAGAAGATGTGGGATGAAGAAGCCAAGGAAGACTCAAAGGAAAAGGAAAGCGAGAAGATGCCAGATGCCGCCACCAATGATGACGATATGATGGCAAACGAAGACGATACCCAGCAAGAACAGCCTAAGCAAGATGATCAAGCACCTCAAGAAGGTGATGAAGAGGAAAATGAAAATGATGATGATGCCGAAGCTGAAGATGATGTTGCTGAACAAGAAGACGATGTTCGTAACCAGGAGACCGATCAAATGGACGACCATGTACCGGAATCAGAAGTATTGGATTTGCCGGAAGACATGAACCTCGATGGCGATGAGGATGAAGATGGCAAGGAAGAAGATGAGCCAATGGACTTTGATGATGACGCTGATGAGGGTGGGAAGGAGGAAGATAAGATGGATGAAAATGGTGAAGATGACGAAAACTTGGAGGATGAAAACTTGGCAAACGAAGATGAGCCTGAAGCTGGTGATGAGAATGATGATATGGATCCCGAAACTAAGGAAGAAGAAGGCGAAGATGGCGAAGAGGCCAATGCCGATCCTGAAACTATGGAGGATCCCATGGAACTGGATGTGGAAGAAGTGGAAAAGAAGGAAGATGATGAAGCGGGTAATCAGCAAGACACTGCCGAAGCTGCCGAAGATGGGATGGATGCCGATGAGGATGGCGGTGATGAAGACATGGATGCTGCTGCTCAGCAACAGTGCGGTGAAGCTGGTGAAGGGGCCGATGCTGAAGTGAATGCGGAAAATGACGATGTTGGTGGTGCCGGAGAGGCTCAAGCTCCGCAGGAAGATAATGAAGAGCAGCAACTGGAAGACCAGGCTCGGAATGAAGCAAAGGAACTGATGAAACAACTTGGGGATGCTCTTAAGGAATTTCACCGCCGTCGTCAAGAAATCAAGGAGGCGCTGGATGAGCCCCAACAGCAACAGGCCAACAACTCCAAACCCGATGACTTTGAGCACGTGGATGGTGCTAATACCAACCACGATACCCAGGCATTAGGTGCTGCTGACTCCAAGGATCAGATTCAACTGATTGACGAAGATAAAGCAATCGACGATGATGTTCTCATGGAGCCCAAGGAGGAAGAACAAGACCATGAGATCGTCAAAAAGGAAGATGAAGACGTGGAAATGGAAGATGCTGGGACTGTGGAAGATGAAGAAGCTCCCAATGACGGGGCCACTCTGTCGGTTGTGGGTGAGCGCAAGTCGCAAGATACTGGCGACGAATTCCAGTTGGCAGAGTCGATGGCGATTGACGAGGACTCTGAAGACGAAGAAGTGGAAGATATGGAAAATGCTGTAGGTGCAGTGGAAGAACCGTTGATGACGATCGAAGAAGCTCGGGAATTATGGACCAAGTCCGATAGAGCCACCCAGGAGTTGGCTCTGGGGTTGTGTGAACAGTTGCGGCTTATTTTGGAACCGACGCTTGCCACCAAGCTCCGTGGTGACTACAAGACCGGTAAGCGTCTTAACATGAAGCGAATCATTCCATACATTGCATCCGAGTTCCGCAAGGATAAGATCTGGTTGCGGCGTACGAAGCCCCTGAAGCGACAATTCCAAATTATGATTGCTGTCGATGACTCCAAGTCTATGAGCGAGCTGAGTACCACTGAACTTGCATTTAACTCGATTGCCTTGGTTTCAAAGGCTTTGACTCAGTTGGAGCTGGGGGGCCTCCTGGTGGTCCGGTTTGGTGAAGATGTGAAGGTTGTTCATCCTTTTGACCGGCCATTTAACAACCAGGAAACTGGGTCTAAGATTTTCCAGTGGTTTGATTTCCAACAGACGCGTACCGACATTACCCTGTTGTGTCAAAAATCGCTTACGATCTTCGATGATGCAAGAGCCACTGCCGGTAACTCTGAGTTGTGGCAATTGCAAATCATCTTGTCAGATGGTGTTTGTGAAGACCATGCTACAGTCCAGAGATTGGTACGGAAGGCCAGAGAACACCGTGTGATGATGGTGTTTGTGGTTATGGACGGGATTTCCTCGCAAGAGCTGATTATGGACATGTCCCAAGTCACTTACCAACCCGATGCTACTGGACTGATGCAATTGAAGGTGGACAAGTATTTGGACACCTTCCCTTTCGAGTACTACGTGGTGGTGAAGAATATCAAGGAATTGCCAGAAATGTTGGCGCTTATTTTGCGGCAATACTTTTCTGAAATTGCCCACACGTAGCCTTGTGTATAATATTGTATAATAGAGAATATAAGAAGATAGATAACGTCATATTTACCATTTGTAATCATAACAAGCAGCGAAAAAGTTCGTTTCCAACTTCACAGCCCTTGTGAATGTCTGTTGGCATATCTGTTTGTTGTCCAGAGCCACCCGGTTCACTTCTTTGTCTAAGAAATCGACCCATCTCTCAAAGTCGGGCCCTTCATGAAGATCAAGCCATTTTTGGAACCGGTAGCTGAGATTGGCCCCTCTAGGGTTGAGTTTGGGCCATTCCAAATACACTTTTTCCATGATCCAGAGAAAGGTAATCACTTCAGCATAGGAATTGCTCCGGAGAATTTCTTGGAGATAATCCAAATACTCCTGCACTTCGGGAAGTACCAACTTGTCTGGCCCCACCACCCCTTGTTTCTTCAATTCATTGAGGATATCATAAAAGTAATCATTCTCGTCATTCGCCAAAAACCCAATTTGCTTGCCCAATACGATCACCAGTTCAGGACTATCACACAACCGCATAGCTTGGCCCAAGACGGGAAGCGATGTGGTAAAGAATAGGAGATCCTGGTTGACGTAGGTCCACAACCGGCGGTTGGAAAGGGTGCCGAGACACCATTCCGCCGCAAGCGGGTGGCTAACGCTAGTGTGGAACTCGTCGTTGTGAGTTTCAAGAAGAGTTGAGGTGAACGTCATTATGTTACCTGTTTTTCTAAATTTACATTATATCGCATGGGAATATGCCGTTACAAGGTAATGCCGTTAAATGGCTTCTTGGAGGGGAACAAGTGTCTAAATGTTAGTGTCATATTAATTGGTGATTTCATTGCCAGGATTGTCGGCCCAGCATCATGACGATAACGCAGTAATGTTAATCTTCTAATCATTTCACTTACGGTTGTCGATTTTGTAGGGATGAAAAAATTTGTCGCCTTTTATGGAATAATATTATATGCAGTATACACATCCCAATTAGGGTTGAGTCAATTGGTCCAACTTGAGATTGACCAGGTTGGCCCATTTGCTCAAGACATCGATTTTCGACACCTTTTCCGATAACAAGTCGCTTTCTTCGATTTCGTCATCTTCTTCTTCGCCACCATCATCGGCACCAAGTTGCTGTTGTTTTCGTTTAGACACCACCTGGTCTTTTTGACTCATTTCCGACTTGATCGGAGCAGGTGCTACACTTTTTACGTGTTCCAACCATTTCTCTGCTGCCAGAATCCACTCTCCCCTTGGTTTGTCTCCCCCTGGACAGATCCACGTATCTAAACCATTGCTCTCCATGTCCACATCATCCAACGACGGTGGCGCAATGGAAAACGTCAGCAATACTTTCATGTTAGAGTAGATCGCTTGTCCATCTAGGGTGGGCAAAAACATCAGCTCCAGGGGTTCTTCTGTAATCAAGTATTGTCCAATGTAGTCAAGTTTCACCAGGCTAAGTTTACCCTGGGTTACCAATTCCAACACCAATTGTTGGAGGCGATCAGAATCAATATGGCAAAACTTACACACGGTGGCAAACAGAACCAGTTTGAATGCCTTGGTGACGTTAATGAGGGTTTTAGCCACTAAATTTTCAAGAATCTGGGGGTTTGCATGGTGGAAAATTGGGTCAGCCGCTAACAGGTCACCCTGCGCTTCCATTTCCGCCACCACTCGTTTATAATCATCAATATCGGCTCGATCATAGGCGTCAAGCATCTGCATGAGCCCGTGATACTCGGGGAGCTGGGAATACGCCTGCGTTTCCTGGGACTCGAACGGGTTGAATTCATTTTCTGAAAGCATGGCACACAACGCCAAGTATTTGAGTACCGTCCGCTTCTTCGGGGACCCCACTTCGTCGTAGTTCTTGAAGCAGTCGTAAAACAAGAGCCGGGCCTTTTCGTAGTTGCTTCGGTAAAACAGCACCTGAGCGCCGGCCTCGTTCACCGTGCCTACCACCTTTGGATGCGCCACCGCCGTGTTTACCAAAAGTGAGCGTTGGTAAAGTTCGGAAAGCTTTTCTAAATCAACTTGCGATTGTTGGGAGTAGAGGTCAACCTCCACCGCCAACAATTCAAGGGCATAAGTGGTGGTAGCACCGTCGGCAATGGAATGCATTCTCTCATTCATCCTCTCCACCAATGGTTTCCATGAATCCATATTTTGGGCATCAATGGCTGCCAATTTCGTCAAGTTAGCCCGAAACCAAATGCGGGTAAAACCAGTTTCCGCCAGAACAAACTCCAAGATTTTATCAGTAAACTTGCCAATAAACTCTCCCGAAACAGAATCTTCGGTGGTGTACCGAGCAAGCATCTTTGCCAACAGTTCCTCTAGATAATTGGGGGTCAACTTTGCCCCTTGTCGCAACATGGGGTCCACCTCGGCCAACATTTCATCAAACGAGTGTTGTTTATACAAGATCTTTATGATTTGCTTATATGCCTTGAATACCCATTCCCGCTGCTCGATGTTTTCGTCATTTGCCAGCGTTATTACTTTACGGAGTTCCACCAATGCTTGGGTTGGGTTGTCGCTCTTGATCCCTTTGGCAGTATAGTAATTGTTTTCAATGGCGTAGTCATCAACCTCGGAGTTTTTATCCACTAAATTGTCGTCGTCATCGCCATCTTCAAACTCAAACTCATACAGTTCTTCTGAGTAAAAGTCGTCTTCGTCAGACATGGTGAGTGAGGGTGGTGTGAGATTGGAAAGTACATGGTGAAGAGAAATTAAGGACAAAAAGGGATGGATGGAGGAGAGGGTTCATGGGGCACATGAGTGGCATTTTTACTATATTGTTTTTGTTGGTATGTCCTTGTTTGCATGGTACGCACAACAATAGTGATTATTAAGGAGACGATTATGGGAACGACTAGTAGCTTATTACATAATTACTTAACAAGGGTCTCTTGGTTATTGGTCTATGAGGTTTTGGTGTACTTCTGTAATAAATTGAATTTGTAAAGTGCACATTATGCCAGAGAAGACATTGTTCCAGTGTTTATATAGAACATCGCAAAAGTGGAATATTCAAAAAAAGTCATCAGAGTTTTAGTCTTATAGTTGTAAACATGGAACATGTTGTATTCGTTTTTTCTTTTATTTCTAGGAGGAATAGGCTATAACTTCCTCGGATCTTTTATAATTCCTTATCAGGCTCTAATCGCCCCTTGACGATTTACACGAATGCTGAGGAACTACCATTCACATTGTCATAAAAAATATTTAAAAATTGCCACCATGAGCTTTTTTCATCCTATTGTCTCTCTTCCAGCAAAGCCATTTCTCATTCTATTATTGCTTACGTAACATATTACCGCTAATCTTCAAACCTCACGTTGCTGCCATGTGATTTCCAACCTTCTTTGAACCACAATCGGTTTTGCGTGATCAAAGCAACCCAACAACAATAAACTTCATTCAAACATCACCAAAAATCACAGCACTGTTCGTAATGATACACATAGTTTTTCCTTGGTGTGGTCGCTAATCCGTCGCGCACCCCACAACTCCACTAACCCGAACCGTTGGTGGGGTGCAGCTTTTCCGTTTCTCCGTCTTGTGACATCATCACATGGGTTATTCCATGGGTGAATACGGGTGGATCCGAAAAATTGCCGACCCGAGTATCCGGTGTTATCCCCTCGTGCTATTTTGTCCCCTTCATAATTAGCTTTCCCTACTCCTTCCAATGGTAATCGCATTCTCTCACATATGAATGATGCCTCACTACCCAAGTGGAGCCCCACTTCGCCATGAGCCCGGAGAAATTTTTATGGGTAGACGATGAGGGGGAACACCCAACAATTCTCATTAACCATATACGAACACGGCTCCCGACTATTTCCTCAATTACTGCTTTAACCCTCACCAGTCTAAAATTTTACTTATCTGTCTCTAATATCATCGGCGCCGATGCACCGGCGCGCCGGCGGTTTTTCACCTCGGTATCTTTAAGTATATAAATGTACGGATCCGCAAGCCGACTCCCCAAAAAACAGATCATGTTACGCCTTCAACAGTTGTCGTCGCACCTTTCCCCCCAACCAGTAATGGCTGAACAAGGGATTGTCCCCGAGCGGCCGTTTCGCATTACCGTAATCGGACTGGGGAACTGGGGGACCACTATTGCCAAAGTTTTGGCGGAAAATGCTGCCACCCGTCCCAATCTTTTTAAGCATAATGTCTACATGTGGGTGCACCAAGAACTTATCGAAGGGAAAAAGTTGACCGACATCATCAACGAAACCCACGAGAACGTTAAATACTTGCCTGGGGTTAAGTTGCCTCCCAACTTGGTGGCTGAACCCGATATTGTGCAAGCGGCGGAAAATGCTGACCTCTTGGTGTTCAATTTGCCTCACCAGTTTTTGCCCAACATTTGCAAGCAACTCAAGGGCAAGTTGAAGCCCCATGTGAGAGCCATCTCCTGTCTTAAGGGGTTGGAAGTGACTAAGGATGGTTGCAAGACATTATCGCAATATATCACTGACGAATTGGGGGTGCAATGCGGGGTATTGTCTGGAGCCAATCTTGCTCCCGAAATTGCCCGCGGCAAGTGGTCGGAAACCACCGTTGCTTATAAGATTCCCGCCGACTTCCAAGGTGCTGGCAAGGACATTGACCATTTTGTGCTTAAGGCTGCATTCCACCGTCCTTATCTCCATGTGAATGTTATTGATGACATTGACGGTACCTCCGTGGCCGGTGCGTTAAAGAACATTGTTGCTCTTGCTGTTGGTTTCGTTGAAGGGTTGAAGTGGGGTGATAATGCCAAGGCAGCTATTATGAGAGTCGGGTTGCTTGAAACGATCAAGTTTTCTGCCACGTTCTTCCCTCAATCGCAAGCCACAACCTTCACCCAAGAATCGGCTGGTGTTGCCGACTTGATTACCACCTGTTCTGGTGGGCGGAATGTCAAGGTTGGGCGGTACATGGCCGAAACTGGGGCTCTGGCTTTGGATGCTGAAAAGAAGTTGTTGAACGGACAACTGTCGCAAGGTATTTTGACCGCCAAGGAAGTCCACGAATTGTTGGAAGCGACTGGGAAAACCAAGGAATTCCCTCTTTTCGAAGCCACCTACCAAATCATCTACGGGCTGGAACTGATTGAAAACTTGCCTAAACTTTTGGAGAAAGTATGATTAGGAGGGTACTGTTAGCATAGCATTAATGAACAATTGTGATGACAGCAATATAACTATCATTTAAGTCAATCAAGTGCACGTTATTGTCTTCGTATATTACAGATTACTCGTTACGTGACCGCTTGGCCTTCCCTTCCTTTTCGTCTCCTCCGCGCTTCTTATTTTTGACCCGGTACCGTACCAAGAATTTGTCCATGAACTCTCTGGCAAACACCTTGATTTTCCCAAGCCGTTTATCATCAAGCAGTTCGGGAACATCCCCGCCTTTTTTCAATTCCTTCTCCACCAAAATGTGCACCAAATCCTTGCCCACGCCTTTGACGTTACTATGACCAATCTCTTCTTCGTATTTGCGGAGCATGTTTGGCACGTACTTTGCAAGTAAATGTGTCCACTGTTGTTCTGGCGACCGCAGTTTGGATGACTTTTTCTCCTTTTCCCGCTTCAACTTTGCCTTGGAATCGGCCGCCTTTTTCGCCTGCTTGGCCTTGACCTGTTCGCGCTTGTCGCGCTTCCGCGACACTTCCTCCTCCAATTTGCGTTGTTGTTCTTGTTTTGTCTGTTGAATGTACTCCCGCAATTGCTGCTCGCGGGTGGCCAAGCTTTTCTCGTGGGATTGTCGTTCTTGGCGTAATCGTTTTTCTTCTTCAAGCATTTCTCTCAGGCGTTCGCCTCGCGGGCGGTCATCTTTGCGTTCGCGAGGGCGTTCGTCTTTTCGCAGTGTAAACACCAGCAGCGCCATGCCCTTGGGACCTGCCGGAACCGACGCCGCGCCCGGCGCTTCCCAGGAGGACTCTCCGGTGGCGCGGTTAAAGTAGTATGTCTTACCAGACAGGTTATCAATAGTTGACTCCCAACCGGGTGGTAGCGGCGCCTCAGGGGTGGGGGTACCCAATGCGGGGGATGCGTCCTCCTCCAGGGGCAGGTGAGTATTGCGGTCAAAAAAGCTGATCAGAGATCCCGCCTTTTGTTTTGGAATCCGATACGCCATCTGAAGCTGGCCCCATTCGGAAAGCAATTGCGTTGCCGCCTCCCGGTTGTCGGGGTCGGTGGAATTGGCAACAATGTTCTTCACCACGTCCTCGATCTGGGATGACGAAATCTTGTTCTTGGTGACCCGGGGCCATTTGAGAAGAATCTCCACCACCATATGCACCACGTCGGCGTTGGCCTCGAATTCTTGGAGCACTCGCAGAAACGTCTTGTAGCCATGAAATCTCATAACCCACATCTGTACATCAGAGTAATCGGAGATGAAAATCCGCTTCACCAACTTGGTTACAAGTTCGGTTTCCAGGGTTTTCATCAACGCCCCCATCACTTTTTGGACTTCGTGTTCTTCCATCAACAGCTGTACTTCAAACTGTTCGATAAACATCCGGTTGAATGTCTCGTCATCCACCTGTTGTGTTTTCTTCAAATTCTTGTGTTCGCGCACCCATGCCCGTTCTTGTTTGGGACTAACACCAAGCGCCTCAGCAATGCCATCAGGCAACAAGAGCGCAGCATCGGTTTGAGTTTTGCCACCCATAAACCCGATACAGTTGTCCAGGCCACAGTAACAGGGCTGACTCTGGGCACCGTACCGGTCAACATTATAGTCAAACGTAATCTCCTCCCCCTGCTCGATATCCCGCTTGGCAAAAATGCCCATGCGTAACTTCTTCCCCACCACCCACTTGTCAACAAAAGCGTTGGGGCTACACGAGTGGTTGCAGAACCGGGCCAACGACCCTTTTTTGGTGGCGTCAATAAACGCGTTGTGGGTCAACATCATAAAATAAAAGTGCTTGATTTTCGACTCGTCATACAACACCATCCGCTGGCGAAACTCGTCCTCACCAATCACCTCCCCGATATACTCATAGACAAACGCTCCCTCCTTAAGCGGGGCGCGAGCCCGTACCCCATACCCCTTTTTGTCGGCATCAAACACCTCTATGGGCGCGTACTGGTGTTTTTGAAAACGCTGGTTTCGACAGTCATCCCCACACCCCAGCTTACCATTGACACATTCCACAGATGTCACCCGGTTGATGCAGTCCAGAGAGTCTCCGCACGCAGTGTTTTTGCCGAGTTTCAGCAGCCATTTTTCGCCACAGTCACACAGCATAAACTCCAGCTGGCCCAGCGACCCTAACAGCTTTTGCAGGTAGATACATTCGGGGATTTCGACAAACGTAGTCTTGGCCTCGGCCGTCTTGTCTGGCCCAACTTCCCACGCCATGGTCAAAGTGAAAAAGTGCGCGTAATTTTCAACGGGTTAGCGTTGGTGCCACCAACTGCCAGTGTAACTTACGCCATATTATCGTTCATTGCTAAATCCTTGTGGTAATCTCTGCATTCGTATCGTTCACGTTCTGTTATGATTTATTGTTTTTCATTTTCTTGGTAGTTCTTGACCCGTTCTCTGTTGGTGGCGGCCGCTTGTACCAACTGGACAAATGCGTCGGTAGCTGCGCCGCCCTTCTTTTTAGCGTAGGGCAGGTCGATATCCGACAACTTCGACTTGGATTCGTCGTCCTTTACCGATACTTTCGTCATCGGCTCCACCAACAGCGACCATTCCGAGGTGGGGGCGTTTTCAGAGTGTTCGTTGGTCACATCGCCGTTATCCTTAGGAGGCACAACCGACCCGTTCTGGTCAAACATCCCGATTTCGGTGGGGTCGTCGTCATCCGAAGTTTGCATCTCCTTAAGTTTCTTGATCCGGTTCTGGAGCTTAACAATCTCAATAGCATGCTTAAACTTGGTCTTGGCATCAAGACCTTGCTTGAGGTTGGGCAACAAGTCGGTAGACGCATGTTGGGCGGCAATCGACACCAACCACGGGTCGTTCAAGAGCACATCCGCAGTGGGCCTCTTGGCAGGATCAAACTGCAACACCTTAATAATAAATCTTCGGGCATCTCTCAGCACGTCTTTCCAGTAGTCAGCGTGGAAAATGACAGCGTTGTTGTGCTTGACTTCGTTGATAAAGTCGTGCACGTTCTCCAGGCGGAATGGGGAGTACCCGCAAAGCAACAGATAGGTGATGACCCCCAATGACCAGATATCACATGCGGTGCCATGGCCGGTGCCCATGATCACTTCGGGGGCGGCGTAGCCAAACAGCCCTGCCGACGAGTAGATGAGGTCCTCGGGGCTCGCCAACCGCTTGGCAATGCCAAAGTCGGCAAGCACCACCGGCGAGTCTTGGCGCTGGTCCAAATATAAAATGTTTTCTGGTTTCAAGTCCCGGTGAACAATCCCCTTGTGGTGGAGGTACAGGAGTGCCTTGAGCATCTGAACCACTACAATCAGCGCATCGTGTTCGGTGAATCTACCCCTCTCAATAATCCGGTCGAAAAGCTCCCCCCCGGTGGCCAATTGGGTGACAATGTAGTACTTGTCCTTCAGTTCAAACTTGTTGCGGAACCCGACAATATGGGGCTCCGATAATTGCAGCAATAACTCGATTTCTTCCAATACCATGTCCTCCTTGCCTTTAAGCGCCTTTTTCAAGATAATCTTCACCGCCACCTCTTCACTGGTTTCATTATCCCGTGCATAACGTACAATGCCAAACAGCCCTGCCCCAAGGGTTCTGCCAAAAGTATACCTTTGCTTCTCGGCATAGGAATCGGGCTGGCCGCTCAATTTGCTAATAAACTTCAGAAGCGTCTTCTTTTCCGTCATAAAGTGGTGCCTGTTCCGAGAGTGCTCTGGGGGCGGTACGAATGCGACATTGCGGCTATGTCTGGGAGAAGCGGCCTTGTTTCTTGTGAATCGGGGCATGGATATGTAGACGGTTGAAGATATGTTTAGTAATGCTAGGGAATGTATGGCCACTTGGTTATGTCATCATCGGTGGCGTTGGTATCGAAGTAGCGGGGCGAGTATGCCCCGGTGATTTGGGCGATTTCATCATCGTCTGTGGCTGTAAGGAGCAAGTAGGGGTCGGATGTTAGGCAGCAATGCCAATCAACCAGCAATAAAGACGTTAATTATGAATCAAATAAGAGCCCATAAGCACATGCGCATGGAACTTAACCTAGACCAGATGCTACCACAAGCTACAAATCACACCACACCACAACCTGTGCATTCAACCTAGAGTTTGGATTGTTCGGAACTGTAAAGATCGGGTGTTTATTGAAATTTCTAATTCCAAGTAGACGCCCTCATACTTCCATGTGAAAAAAACACACGGCTAGAACATCCATCATGTGCGATGTAAGGATAATATTCCGATCAAAAATGTCCCAATCGTATGTTTATTCCACGATCGACTACAGAACCCTATTTGATTGATTAAGTTAACCATGGACGAGACTAATAGGTGCATTTGTGCAAATCTCGGAAAAACCAAATGGTATATTTCCGGAATAATTTCTTGCCATTTGTAACCGTATGAAAATACGGTTAGACGGAAAGAAACACAATAGACATATTGCTTTTGTGGAAGAAAACGTAAGCCTCCTGTGTGGAACTTACTAGCATGAATACGTGATGTACCAATGCTTCTGAGGCCCCCAGAAGGCTTTTGTGGTTAGGAAGCCCCTGAAAATCTACAGGAGGAGCTTTTTACTGCACTCAAATGTACACTGACATAAATCGCCGTGTTTCTGCAGCAACAATTGCAAACGTGATTATCTATTGCAGAGTGCTTTCCAAGTTCAGTTCAAATCAAACGACTGCCTCGAGAACGGCACAAGACCCCGCTTGCCCCGGATATGCTTTTAGGTTTTTTTGGTAGTAAACTTTAACCAGATCCCTAAATTTAGCTCGTTAAAAAACCCCACGACTCGTTTGATTTCGAAGCGCGCCTAGAGCCTCAAAGCTAATTATCAAGGGGCAAACAAAATACTTACATAAACTTGAAATTTGTTATGTAATATGGTTGAGGTGCGGCTATTTTTTACGTCTGCCGGCATTCTCTGATTCTCGCTTACACCGTATCCTTCTGGAAGGTTTATTCCGACTAAGGTGAAATCGTCTCCCCGTATTACATCACCACGACTATCGTGACTAACTAATGTTCTGAACCTAGTTTACCTCATCGCAAACTAAAGACAGATCGCCATACTATCGCTATCTACACGTGGCCGCGTTGATTGAGATCCGCGATTATCAATCGTAAAATTCACCATGTGAATAACAAGATTGATCAGTTTACAAAAGCAGCCCGGACCGGACTCGGGAGCCATACTTTGCATTCCACCTGAAACTTGCATGATTAATCACTTTTTCTACGCCATTTGCGGGCTAATGCTCAATATGGTATCCCATCGCAAACGAATTGCGAATAATTTTCCTTACACGGCTTGCTTGTTAAACTTTAACGGCTGCTGGTGTTGCAGTATAAAACAACCGAACGTACAAAACAGTTCCCCTAACACAAAACCAAGAAAACCTGCACCAGTGCCAAGTCTAACTGGGGTGGAGTTTCGGGTACTGTTAAGCCATCACGGACAATTGGAGTAACCGGACATTTCCCAAACCGGACACAGGCCGTGAAACGAACATCAAAAAAAATCTTGAACAAAGATGCATGGAAGCAATTATTGTATTACAAACGGTTATTAATAAAGAATGCATTAAATTTGATTAGAACCTATCTACATTTTCAAAGTCGGATTCAAGAATGTTGGACCGCTCACACATTTGCTGGAAGATACCTCCTTGCTTGCGGAACAAGTTCAACGGGGTGTCCCACTCCGCTATCTCCCCTCGGTCTAGCACCAAGATCCGATCGTAGTTCAAGATCGTTTTCAAGCGATGCGCAATACACAAAATAGTGCATTTGGCAAACTCGTCTACGATAGTGCGTTGGATTTTGGCGTCAGTTTCATAATCCACCAGTGACGTCGCCTCGTCTAAAATTAAAATGTTGGCTTCACGCACCATGGCCCGGGCGAACGCCAACAATTGGCGTTCGCCAAGGGAAAAGTTGGCGCCGTCGTCTTCCACCGTCTGGTCCAAATGGAACTTATGGAGCTCCACCCCTTCGCCCTTGTTTTGAGTGCGGAGAGTGGCGATCTGGGTGGTTTCCACCAACCCGGTCCGCCTCAATGCGTCCCATAACTTGTCGTCTGTTTGTTGGTTGAAGGGGTCCAAATTGTAGCGAATGGTGCCTTGGAAAAGCACCGGGTCCTGGGGGATAATCAGCAACTTCGACCGCAATTGCTGCAACCCCAACGTGCTAATGTCAACATTATCGATCTCAATTTTTCCTGCGCTCAACTCCTGTAATCTGTACAACGCCGTCATAATCAGCGACTTGCCGGCACCGGTCCGCCCACAGATACCAATTTTCTCATGCGGTTGCACCTTGAACGACAAGTCCTTAAGCACGAGGGGTAAACCGGGACGGTATGCCAACAGAGCGTGATCAAAAGTGATCTGCCCCTGCGATGGCCACTCTGGTGCCGGCGCCGTTTCCGTGATATAGTAGGGCGCCTCTTCGGGAAGCTCAACTGCATACTGGTACAAACGTTCTGCAGAATTCATTTCGTTTTCCACCTGGGTGTATGTCCGAATTAACATCAGCAATTGCCCAGCCATCTGGAACACGTACGACACCAACAACCCCACCGAGGCGGCGCCGATATTGAACACGCGGAAGATGGAAAGTAATGAGATCAAGAGAGCAAAAACCACCGCCACCATGTCCATGTGGATGGCCAACCACCGCTGGTTAGCAACCGTAAGGTAATAGGCCTCATTCATCAGATCAAGATAGTTGTCTTCCCTTTTCATAAACCGTGGGCCAGCTTTATAAGCCTTGATGGTGGGCATCCCCAGAAGGGTCTCATTAAAGTTGTTGTAGACAAATGACCGGAGAACTGCTTCGAGCCGCTTGATTTCCCGCGCACTGGCTTGGTAGTAGTTCAGGATAGACACGAAAATGAACCCTAAAAACGGCACGGCAATGGCAAACCACGGAAGGTAGATAATACAAAGAATGACCACGCCGATAATTTGGCAAAACACAAAAACAAAAAACCGCAACTGGTCGCCGATTTCGTTATCTAACACATCGGTATCCTTAGTAAACCGGTTCAAAATCCGTCCCATAGGCGTGGTGTCCATGAAACTCATGGGAGCATGCAAAATCTTCTTCACCGCCCTGATGTTGAGCGTGACCAGGGCAGTGTTGGTCAATTGCACAAGCATCATGTACTCAATAGTAGTGAAAAGCAAGGTGAGCCCGGTGAACATGGCATAAATACCAATGTAGAACCCACTTGGCTTGTTGGGAAACTTGTGTTCAGTCCAGAATGAAAGCCACACGTTGGTGAACAATTGGCAGAAGGTGGCAATGATGCACATAAACACCAACAGCGGCAAGAACAACAACGGGGGGATTTTCCCCAGTCCTTCCCTAAAGTACATCCAAAACACCCGCCACGAAATCAGATTGACCGCCTTTTTCTCATCGTCAATAATGCGACCGTCCTTACCTCGCAGTTCGGTCAAGTCGTGGCGTTCGGCCTCGACGTCAATCAGAATCGTCAGCACTTGGCGGTGGATTAACTCCTGTTCTTCCAACTTGACCTCTTCGTCAATGTATTCAATTTGGGCTTCGGTTTCTTCGTCATCATCCTTGACCTCCAGCGAAAATGCCATCAAGTGGGCGAAATCAGCGTTTGTTTCCGTCAAATGCTCCACGGTGCCCACCAGACAGGTGCCGTTGGAGTCAAGGAAAACTACCCGATCGGCGGTGCCAATAAGAGATAACTGGTGAGTGGCCAATACCCGGGTTTTTTCCTTGAGCATTCCGTTGAAACAGTAGTTCATAATATGCTTACCCACCCGGGCGTCTACCGCCAGCAATACGTCGTCCAAAAGAATAATATCCCTATTGGCATACACCGCTCTCGCCAAGTTGATCCGCGCCTTTTGGCCGCCAGAAAGGGTAATGCCCCGCTCGCCAATTTCCGCAAGATCACCACCAGGCAAAATTTCAAGATCCTGTTCCAATGAACAGGAATAAATCACCTCGTCATACCTGTTTTTATCAAACGGTTCCCCAAACAAAATGTTTTCCCGCACGGTGGCATTTTGCACCCACGGTTGTCCACACAACAAGAGAGACCCGTTGACGGCGATTGAGCCTCCCGTGCGCTTCATAAACCCAGAAAGAGCCGCCAACAACAGCGACTTGCCCAGTCCAATCACCCCGGTAATAACAACAAATTCGTTTTTAGCAATCGTCAAGTCAATATCATGTAAACCGGTAAAAATAGGCACTTCTTCTTCAGCAAGCTTTTCATCGGCCAGTTTTTCCAATTTGGTGACCACCAGTTCATCCAGCAGAGACTGAACCTTGTCCTGCAGTTGTTTCTGGTCGTCGTCGTCTTCAAACTGCTCCCATTCAAACAGAGCGTTGGTGACTCTGACCGCTTCTCCCGCCTCATCCATAATAGCAGCCGTCTTTTCATTGGCAGAAACATCGGAATCCAGAGGGTCTGACTCTTCAGCAGTGAAAAACGCACCGACTCTGCCCATACCAAGCATGGCGTCCGCAGACAGGGCCAAAGCCATCGGCATCATGATCACCTGTTGAGATAACACGTTAAACAACAGTACCGACGAAAACACCAGAGCCGGGTCCTGGTTCTTCTTCTTGTTGAGCGCGTACAACACCAAAAACGTCACCATCAGCGCAATAAGCGTCATCGAAGTAGCAAAAGAAAGGACAATGTTCCGTAACAACTGCATGCGCTTGATCACACTCATTTCCTTGCGTCTAATGTCACTGATATTCTCATGGTACGGGGGTTCCCACGAGTAAAACTTGATTACCTTCAAATTGTTAAGCGCCTCCTTGATATAATTCACCCGCAGATCGGTGAAAATTGTGGCCGACTTCCGGTATTGGAACAATTTGGCCGTCAGGAATGCAATGGAGAGCATAAACACAAGAATAAGCCCCACCCCAATCAACGCCACCGGGCCCACGTTTATAATCAAAATAACAATTGCCACGGCAAGGGGAACAGGGAACACCCAGATAAACGGCTGCATACCAAAAGCAAAGTCGATCCGGGCCAAATCGGTGCCCATCATCGAAGTGATCTTCCCAGTGGGGAAGAGGTGGCGCAGTTTCGCCAGAAGCCGGAACAGCTTCTCGAGCATCGCTTTAGTAAGCACGGCCTTGGCCTCCGCCCCCACCATCATCGATCTATAAAAAAAGTGGTTAATCAAAAGCCCGTTAATCAACACAATCGCAGACAGAGCAAAGGCGTACCCCAACCCCTTACCGATGCCCATGTCGTACCCCGCGGCCTTGGTTTCAACGTACCGGATAAGATGCTTGGCTACAAGCGGGTTGGTGGTGAACCCCCCTTGCGCAAGAGCAAGACAGATCACCGATAGCGTATACTGTACTTTGAACGTCTTGATAATCGTCCACATCGTCAACCATTTGGGAAACACATAGTCTGCCATTGCCTCCTCTTCACTGATTCCTGGGTTTTCCTTTTGCTTCTTCTGAAGGTGTTTCCGTCTTGACTTTTCCACATCAAGCTCGAAAATCCGATAAAACCGTTGGGCCATATTGTCGACCTTGAGCTCATCGGAAAGTTGAAACAAGTCATCGGGGACCAAAGTTCGCTTATAACCCCGTTTCATCACCGGGTTCAACCACCAGAAGAAAATATGGCTGACCCAGTTGGTGGTCTTCTCTGGGTATATCTGTCTGTTATTGTGATCAGGAATGGGTGGTATTTTCTTCAGCATCAAGGGCGATAAAAGTCGCCGCTGGACAACCACCGCTGGGTCGTTCTCCAAGTCTGCCATAGAAGATAATTGCTTACACGCCAAGTGATGATGGTGGATTATATATAAATGCCAGTTGATGTGCGGCTATTGGAGGAGATGACTAAGCGGATAAATAAAATTGATAAAAGTGGTCTTTTGGTATCTCTTTGGGGGTATTGTTGTAAAAAGGTAGTTATGCGATATTCGTTTTTAGTTTTACATTACTGGTTGTTTTGGAAACAGCAGTGAAATATTTGTGGTTGGTGGCACTGGGTTTGAATCGGTTATGTGCAGGATATACATTTTTCAATGCAATTGAAGAGCCACTGTAAATTACAATATTCCCTATGCATTAATGTTTCTACAAACTAATGTAAATTACAAAATTGTTATGACCACACGTTTCTATTGATTTTTTCAGAAAATATTACTAATTACCAAGGTCCTATTCGTAAAACTCTCAATTGTCATTTGTATTACTAATTAGCGCAGCTATAGTAGCAGTGTCTCATATCTGGGGATCAGATAGTCTCACGTGTTTCGCACACGTGACACGTGACCCTTCTTTCTCCGCCCAAACCCTTGAAACTAGCAAAATACGAAGTCAGGTGAGTCATTACTAAAATCACCGTCTCCAGTAACTAAATCAACTACAGCCGAGGTTATTATCTAGAGCCAGGATTAAGCTTACAGTGCTTGTCGCCTGTTCTATACTATCCAATGGGAATATCCCGACTCAGCCGAAGCATTTCCTAAAGATTTACGCATTTTTTGCGAAAATCCCATAGGTTGCTATGACGTAAAAAGACGACGGTTTCAAAACATAATCAAGGTTTATTACCATCTCAACCAATGTTTGACAAACTCAAGGAAAAGTTTCACAGCAAGGATCACCACTCCGAAGCGCCCAAGGAAAACAAGGTTAAAACTGACGGCGAGTTCACCCGGGCGGAAGAGAATGTAGCTCCCCTGGGAACACTGAGCCAAGGCCATTACCAGACCACGCCCCCCAAGGTGCAAACCGAGCCAATTGAACCATTTCTCGGGGACTACGCTAATTCCAAGCGTCCCACTGACATCCTGGTTGTGGTGGAAGGTGAACTGGTGGAAAACACAGAACCGTTTTACACCAATGAAAAGCAGGTACAATCAGGTGGTACCTTCTACGAGCCCCGGGACACCCAGGGGGGGTCTACATCTAACCCAGAAGCCACCCATGTCAAGTACAGGGATACTAGAGGATTAAAGACCAATCCCGAACACGTGATTGAAGAACAGCGCCATCAGGAACAAGCCCGGATCCACCACCAGAAGCATCTTGGTGGAGGTGAGTATCCCGACCTGCAATTCCGCCAAGCTGGTAGTCATGGCGACTATGCAGAAGGGACGCCATCTTCAACTCAGATTGGTGGTGATCACGTGAATCGTAGTGTTGGCCATGCTGGCGGCATCAGTGCCACCATTGAAGAGATAAAGGAAGCACACAAGGAAGCCCGTACTCAAGACGGTTCAAGTGGTCCTGAAACGATTTATTAGTTAAAATCCGATTCCGAGATCTCGGCCGAGGTGCACTGTGGTGGCGGGAGGTGCATACTGTGGCTGCAATATCAATAACCCCGGATGTTATTGATTATATATTAGTTATAACTCGTTTTCAATTTAATCATGACTCAAGTAAAAGTACCCCCATCTAAGCTCGTTGACCCAAAGCAAATTATTCAATTGGAATCGCTTGACTTTTCCAAGTTTGATGATCCTAAAACACGGGTCCATCTTGCAAAGCAGTTGGAATCGGCTTTAACCACCAGAGGTTTTGTGTCGGTGAAGAATTATGGGATTGATGAAGCTGAGATCGAACATCTCCGCAAAGTTGCTAAAGATATTTGCAGCTACCCCCATGAAGAACAGGGACAATATTTGGCTGGGAGCTGGTTCTCCGATACCGAAGACAGATCCGTTCTGAAAGGGGCCGAGATTAGTCCAGGATACAAGCCTCGGGGATATTGGCTGATGCAAAACGGCACCAGAGACAATATTGTTTTTTACAACTTTAACGAGTTAGTGCAACCTACGTTTGGTAAAGATGAATTTTATTTTCCTCCCCCTGCCCGTCCTCATCTCAGCAATATCCAAAGCTATTACAATCATGTCCACACCCAGGTTTTGAGAAAGTTGTGTATCTTGACAGATATTGCGTTGGAATTACCCGAAGGAACTACTTATGATTTATTATATAAGGTGGTTCCTGGAAATAAGGAAGAGCTGGGAAATGGTGTCGGCCGGCTCATGTTGTACTTTCCCCAACCTAAAGAAGTGGACGCCAAAAATGACGGCAAGTGGTTACGAGGGCACTCTGACCTGGGTGGGTTTACCTTTATCACCTCACAGCCTATTCTTCTGCTTCAGATTCGAGATTATTGGACGGGTGAGTGGTTATATGTTGGCCACGAACCCGGTGCTCTTATCGTCAATGTTGGCGATTCGATGGAATTCGTCACCGCAGGTTATTTTAAACTGTCTATCCACCGGGTGGTGGCACCCCCTGCTGATCAAGCAGCCTACGAACGGTTGGTGCTTATCTACTTCAGCCAGATGCGCCGTCTGTGCATTTTGGACCCCGAACAGTTACAATCACCCAAATTAGACAGGCTCCAGGTGGTTGCGCCAAAGGAGTGGGTAAAAATTACTAATGGCAAATGGCAGGACCAGAAGGGGGCATTGTTTGGCCAGAAGGCAGTCAATGATTCTAAGGGAGATGAGCCCAATTTGGTACTTGTGTACGGACGGCTCCACGAGCGGTGGCACCAAGTGGATAAAGAGTTCACCTTGGAAAACGCCCGCAAGACTCACCACGTGATTGAACTTAGCGTGTAGCATTGTAGTTGCGATATTTAGTCAATAAACGGGCGCCACTGCACGATTTATGCAGGGACTCGTGTTTGTGCAGAGTTTTCAGGGGAGCCGACGTTCACGCGAGGGACAATAGCTCAGGCGTAGACGACGATAATGGGGCAACATGTACGTTTGCGTTGCTCGCGCAACTATTGTTTCAGTAGAATGATCCCAGGCGGTAGCAAGAGACCTCCCAGTCTACTTCGGCTCCTTCAATAAGGTTTGACCCGAGCAATGACGTCGATGCTTTCAATGACAATATTTCCCCGGCCAACCTTACCGGACCCAATTATTGGCTGTGATTTAGACAAGGACTTGGCACTCGTCTACCGCACGTGAACACGACGTGGAGAAGCAGGGCGTGGGATGTGCAAACACATTATTTAAGCCATGACTATTTCTAAGCCATGAGCCGAGCAATAACTATCGTCTAGAGGCTGCCAGCGGGTTAGACTGTTGTTAGCCTTGCCTACAATGATCAATGATACCACACCTTGCCTATGAATCTTTATTAAACTGTATACCCCTGACTGCAAGCACCCTAGATCGGAATGGAACCATAGTGTTTAACGCAATTAATATGATACCCGATAGCGCTTGTAGTAGCCGAACGAATACGCGATCAGATTTATCTGCCTCGTCTGTGGTGGATCGCCCATGAGGCGGATGGGGGTAACCGCGTCTTAGACACATGTTTTGATTACCCGCCACCGCGCCGGTACAACCAAGTCATGGGTCAGGTGGAAGAGACACTCGAGGCGGACGATAACGGTGGCTTACGCAGAAACGTAACCGAGGCTGACACCACATTGGTTGGCCGAGTCACACTTGAGGCAGTTGCCGCCTGTGGGTGAGCAAGGGCATGACCAAAACTCCACCTGTATGATCATCATTACTGCCCATGAAATGAACTGACCCGAGGATGAGATGACGAGGCGGACGACTCCAAACCTAAACCGTGCGGGCACCAGGGATAACCCTATACCCCCACTAGTGCTGGACAAGGTTGAAGGCAACCCATGGAACCAACGGAACAAATGTATAGTCATTTCCCCTTTGAGATAAGTGAAACCTCAGCTTTGCGCTTGTTGTGCCATTAATTGTTTGAATTAACCACAAAAGCAACTCAAAAAAAAATATAAACAAATAAACTCTAATGTTATTTGCCCGTAAATTTCTGTGGCAATCTCCGGAGGCGCGCAATTGTGAGGGCGTTTAAACCGCGGTGGGGTAGTTTGATCGTAACCACCTGCCCTAGGCAAGGGCAGGCAAGGGCGCCGTCAACACGATAAGATATTAATGGAACAGCGGGGAGTCCCAGCATAATGCGTTATCTTTATCATAGTACGACACACTCCCCCCAAGGAACGTCCGGAAAACATACGACATACTGCCGTACCCCGTGGGTGGGAACCTTAAAAAGAGTAATTCTTCCGAGGTATCCGCAACCAGCACCGCCTCCGAGGGGCAAGCCAATCTTTCCGGTGATACCGTGTTTAAAACTGTTTTCGTCTTTCATTCTCAATCTGTCTTCTATTTACTCGTACTTGTTGTGCCTTGCATGTTGGCAGACACTGCGTAGCCAGCGAAAAAAAAAGATGGACTAAACCGTTAGGAGTGGTTGGGCGCTTGTAGTGAGGTTCCCGCTGCGGAGGTACTAACGGTTTAGACAGGTACCACCCGGCCAGGGCACAACTAACATGAAACTTTAGTTAGAACTGGATGGGGTCAAGAGACCCCAGCTTAGTTTACCCGCCGAACCGGCCATACTGGTGTGAGATAGCTTTGGGTTTAGCCCCCTCAGGGGACCCCCAGCCAAAACCCTTATTAGCCGCTATGCATTCACCTCACCCTATCAAGTAAGTTGCTTTCCTTATCCGGTAGTAATCTTAATAGGCGATACTAGTAGAGATTCTCTTGAGCCCGTGGGGGGGGGGGAAGGTGTTAGAATGGGGGTTTTTCCGAGAAAAGTGTGGAAACGTGTCTATTTCATCTCAGGTAGACTACCGAGGCTTCTTTGCATACACTAGGCCCGCGCTCGTCTTGGGCGAGCACTCCTTATCCAAATATGGCAAAGTGCCGCAGTTGGAATATGATTATTATTTTGGAAACCGATTATTATTATCCATCCGAAAGAAATATCTGTAGGTGAACTTGCATTGAGAAAATATCCTATTCACCAAAAGTTGGCGAAAAAAATATTGGCAGCCCTGCGTTTCTAAGCTTAGGAGGGAGGGGAGGATATATAAGACACCGACCTTCTTCTATGTATAGATTAAACTTCTTTGATACCCCAAACTATGTACTATTCCCCTGAAGTGCCCGTCCGTCATCAATCATACCCTCAGCCGTCATATATGATGACTCCAATTACTCCCACGAGTAAGCCCGCCCAAACTCCTTCGTTTCCCCAGGCCCAGGCCCCAGTGATGCCCCACCAGCCTGACCTTGTCGGGTTGGGAGTTTTGGTTGACGACAGTCAATTATTCCAAAATAACTACACCACCAGCTACGAGTTCGACTTGAACGGTCTGATGGCGGCTTTTGGCTCCATGGAGGCGTCACCCGCCACCCTGTTTGAAAGTATGCCAGCTTCTGTCCCCATGCCTGAAGAAAACCAGTGTGTGACGGCAGAAGACGTTCTCGGCGACGACGACTTCGACCTGATGATGCAATCGTCTTTCAATGCACCTGCCACCGTTCCCGTCGACCACCACGACATCATGTTTGACTTAGATTTCCAAGTAATGGACGTCATGCTGACGCCGATGATGCCCCCACAACCAGTGGCCCCAATCAAGATGGAGTTTACTGCCCCTCTTACCCCGCCGCAAACCAGAAGGTCCAAAAAGAGACTGCTGTCGTCTATGGGCCCCAACCGGGTGCTGAAAAAGCAACTCCGTCAACTGGAACACCTGATTTTCCTGGTGGCCCAACAGACACCCAGAGCCGCCTCTACTAAACTGCTTTCGTTTTCAGAATGCCTGATCAAATTTCCCATTTACACGGCCAACACTTATCTGTTTGTCTATGAAAATGGCGGCGACGATTCAGCCACTGAAACCCCTCACATCCCCCACATTTCTAAGCACTTGATTGGGAAACCATTGAAGCTGATGAAAGCGGGGCTTATTGAGTTCCAGCTCAACGTGTGAGTTCTCTTCTCTCGTTCTCTTGCCGAACAAGGATGGCCACCATCCCACCACATTATTTGTATTCACTCCTTCATATTCATGGTGGTGGTCTACCGACGTCGGTATTTCGATTTACTTCTTCTTTACATAATTATGGCAGGTTTAATGAATAGACAATATTTAAAAAGTACCCCTTAAACTAGTTCTCCAAGCCCGAACACGGGGTAGGTTACTAGATCTATCTACCAGAAAGTGTATCCCGTCGTCGTTTCCACCAACTCTTCAATGGTAGAGTATTCCCCGTCCTCCCTGACTCAACCTTAACCCGTCGCTCCGAGAAATCCGACTTGAGGCACTGATGTTTGCGCGCGAAAAATTTGTGAACCAATCAATCACTCATAAATTACCATTATGGCTGGCACGTTAAAGCCCGATACCGAGTTTCAAAGATTCGACTTGTACAAGCAAAAGGCCGGTGACTACTTCCGTTTCCGTCCTAAGTCTGTCTGGTTCAATGTCGTCTTCTGGGGTGTTGTTCCCGTGGGGTTGACTTTGTTCGCTTACAACAACGACGGCTTGTTCAGCTGGAAGGGCCACCAAAGACACAACAAGGTGTTGACCACTGACTACGTTCCCAGGGACAAGGATTTGTAATGGCATTATCATATAATAAACATAAGGAAGATTTTTACGTATCCCTCCCACACAAGGGTGGGCTCTATCCCCGGTTAATGGTTGATGAACCACGACCTAGCCTCAGCAACTCCCGTTCGGCCATTGCTCTACAAATGCGTGATATTGTGAAACACGACCGAACCGGCAGTGTAGCAATCACCTGATGGCCGCTGGGTATGTCCACTACCATGCCTGCATGCTCTTTACCAGCTGTTCATCCGGTACCTGAAGCATGGATTATTTTTACTTGAGTAATTGGTTCGCAACCCATACCAACCTAAAACCGACAAATAGCCCGGGACACGTGAACCATAAAGAGTGACAAGAAAAAAAAAAGAAATCTCCAGAAAACACACCACCCGCCCCACGTCCCTGTTCAAGTGGTGCCAAGATAATAGCGTGGTTGGTCACATGGTACAGTTCTCTCGGGCTGTGGCTAAAGAAATTCTGTTAAAGATACAGAAATATTTATAGAATCCATGTTTCAAAATCCTGGAATGACTTAAATGCGTTCATAAAATCAATAAGTTGTCGGCTCCATCCTCGGTACAGTACTTGGCAAACGCCCTGAAACTTGACAGCGGCTTAGTTTTATTAAATACGTAGTCAATGTTATAAACTGTGGTAATCACATTTCAATTGGCCACCACAATAAATGAAACAATACAAGTGTTCAGGGGTAGCAGTTTCCATAGCGCCCTATATTTAGATAATGCCGACGAAGGTTCAAATAACCTTTAAACATAATCATTATGCATAACTTATTGTTTGGAGAGCTTATTAAGGAAAGCTAGTTTCCTTAACCAGTCCTTATTGTCTCGGTTATGAAGTCACTCTTCTGCTTGCTCTACATCTGATAAAATCGAGGAGATTTCGCTAATGTGCGAACCTCGTGAAACCATCTTCGGTCCGAAGTTTTCCAAGTAGGTGTATGCACGCAATTTGTTTAGCGAGATTGTGGAAATCTAAGTGAACAAAAAATTCCCGTCAAAGTTAGGGCCTCCCACGAGGCTATAATTATCTATGTCGCAATGTAACAAAATTTTCACTCTTCAAATTAGGTTCATGCAAGGACACTTTTCCTTTGGTTGGGTTGTAGTGTAGGGGGCTAGCTGTGGCGACAAGCGTAAAGAAGGTGAATTTTCAAGGCGGGTTGTTTCCAAGGCGTATCCTTGATTTTTTTTTTTCCAATCCCTGATAGCATTAATGGGTAATTGTTATCTACTGATGGCCGGTGATGAGTTCAATCTCATCACCACACACCTAAATACCAAACTAGGCCCAATTTTCTACCATCCTGGCCATCAGCAACTGGTATATTTTACGAGGATGGGGAGGATGCGGGTGAAATAATTGGTTTTGATATTGTATACTACTATGGTGAACGCAAAATTTCACTTACCCCTGGTCGTCTATCACAGGTTCCTGAAATTAAATCAGGGTTGGATTGACAAAGGGTCTCCAATAACCCAGGTGAGTCCTCGAGGTTTCTGTAGTTATGTCAAGAGCCAAGAAAGAAAGGAGTACAGACGACCAGCGCTCAAAAATTAAAATAAAGCCAGATTTGCGGCATTGGCATTAACAAATGGCGCCTGATATCGAGCTGACAACCGACATTTGACGTGGTTAGCGCCATCAATTAATTACTTCACTAATCGTTATCACCTTCGATACTATTGCGGAGTTCCATCTTCCAGGGTCCCCCCTACATATACGGAAGCAGCATTCCCTAGTGGTATCATTTTGACCTCGATCGGGTAATCAAATCCCTGGATATAGTAATGTGAGAGCAAAACAGATTAACGAAAATCTAACCCACTTTAGATATAGACCGAGCGGACAGGGAAAATGTTACAAACACAACCTGAGGCATTATGTAATACATACCCCAGAACACCCCCTTGTCAATTGCACATGTTTGCCCTGGAAACCTAGCAAAAGTTTTGGAACATTTTGAGTTGATTTTCAAAGTATCAATAGACTCAAAATCACCTCATTTCCAAACATACCGGCAATGATTCTAGGTGCCGACTGGAAACACTGTTTTTAATTTTAGGTCCATAAAAAACAAGCAAGAATTATAGGTTGACACCATTCTCCAGTGTTACATGTTTTTATTGACATGTCTTAAATGTGCTCAAAATGGAGATTAATGTTGAAAATCCGACATTTCTTTTTCAAAGGGATGACTCCCTTTTTCGTGGAATGTTCCTACATAAAAAAAGTTGAGTCATTATATTTGAGTTAAAAGAATTCCGAAGCCATCATTGAGCTCTGTTCTTCGCGCCAGTATTGATTTACCGCGGCTAACTGTGCGACTACCAATTATGGTCATATCCCTCTATTCACCTTTTCCACCTATTCTGGGGCTACAAAATTGGTCACTAGGTGTAGTATCTACCCTAGAGATCCGAAGCCACTTCAAAATCTTTAGTATCAGCTATCTCCGATTGCTATCTCTAGTTATCATCATCGCAATCTATCTCCCCACAAACGCGCAGAATTTTCGACGACATGCTTTCATTGATAGTGGCAGCTGCTAGCCACCAAGCAAAATGGCGGATACAATTGCTGGGGGTGATGGGGACCATTTCTCTCGCCTGTTGGATAGTGTTGTTGGTGCCCCAGCTTGTTGAGCAATGGCGGTTAAAGCTGGCGGATGGCATTGCCATTGGCTTCATCACCATTTGGTTTTTGGGTGATGTATTTAACTTGATTGGAGCTATTTGGGCCCACTTGTTGCCTGAGATGATTTTCCTTGCCATTTGGTTTTGTATTGCTGATTTGGCGATGATTGGTCTGTATGTATACTATTCCAAAATCTACCCCAGACACCACCCGGATTCCACTCACCGCAGAAGCCTGCTGGGGGAAACTGAACCCTTGATTCAAGGGACCAGACGCCGGCGGCTGCTGACCCTTGAAGACATTGCCGTCTCTCCCGGGTCGCATCTGGTGTTCACTCGGTACGTGTTACCGATTTTGTTTGTGTTGGGGGCAGGGGCCGCGGGGTACTTCTTGAGCGACCCTAGTGATGGTGAGACGGTAGAGCCGTCACCGATTTCAGTTGGACCTCAGGTTATGGGATATCTTCTGGCCGCACTTTACCTTGGGGCTCGGATTCCTCAAATTCTTCAAAACCATAAACGCAAACTGGTGGAAGGGTTGTCGTTGTTGTTCTTCTTGTTTTCCACTCTTGGGAACTTGACATATGCCGCCCAAATTTTGTTTTACCGTAGTGATTCTCAGTACGTGTGGTTGAACATGCCGTGGTTGTTGGGGTCGTTGGGCACTATTGCCGAAGATTTGATCATCTTTGCCCAATTTTACATATATAGAGGCCACTCGGTTCCGTTTGAGTTTGGTCGATAATCACAAATAATATCTCATAGACAAACAAAATAAAATACTCTATATGATATATGTTATCAGACAATTACACCATTGAACCCAACCATGTTTCAAAACATTCATCCGAGTATTTTCTATGTGTCGTTGTCCTTCCCTGATGTACTTAACCGATAGCGATAGGTGTAGGGGGGTGAAATTGACTTTGTTCGATGAAACTTGCAGACGATTAGTTCTTCCATGAAATTCGGTATACTAATAATTTGTATCATTGGTAACCAACAGGCCAGGTGGTATCGACCCAGTTCGTTTACTTCCTCGTAAAAGCAAAAGTCCTATTAAAAATTACTCCCATTTGCCCTCAGTTGATTAGTATCCATTATCACGATTGTCGTTATCACTTTCCCTAGTTATCATTTATGCCCCTGCCCCTTGGATACCATATGCACACCCGCGGTAGTGTTTTCCGCGGTCGCCGAAACTCACTTGCTATAATATTACTCCTCCGCCACACCTTTTAACGTTCAACCCTTGAAAGACATATATCAACCTAAATGGTGAACTTACCTTTGATGAACATCCCCGACACCTAACTTTTACATACCCCTCGAACCCTAGTTGGTCCTCAGATTTGAAAGTTTCCAATCGCCACTGCCTACACTGAAAAGTTAACCAAAATTTCCAACTTTACAATAAAATCTATTCTAACCTAACCCGCGAAGTGAAAAATCCAAGAAAAATATATCCGTTATCCGTTCCCATTTCCATCCATTTCCTTTGGATATCCCATTGTTCTTGTTTACAAGTATTGGGTAAAGTGTTCATCGTTGAGCCACCCCACCTTTTCAAATGCGGCAAATAATCTCAGGGCCTTGTTGACATCAATCCGGCAGGCCTTTTGAGCATCAGTGCGCCGGAATTGTTTACCTTGCTTCATCCGTTGTACCTTTTCGAAAAACATTCTGCGTTTGGAGTCCAAGTATACAAACACTGGTAATCTCAAGATTGACGCTAACACTGCTTCCGCCGGGTGTAACTTGTCGAGATTGGGATCGGTGGACAAATCCATCGGTTGGCCCTTCCACTCAATCTTAAGACACTTAGGGTTTTCAGCAGGCAACGTCTTGAATGCATCAGGAGAAAAGTCGGGAATCGATTCGTCCACCAAAGCTTGTTGTTGCAATGCCAACAGTGGTGCGGGCTTTGATTTTTTCTTTCGAGGAAGCACCGCGTCGAGATCGTCGGGCATGGGAGTAGAGCTCACGCTAGTAGCAGCGGAGCGCTTGGTACCACGACGTGTTCTCATCCCGGTATCGCTGGCCTCGGTATCGGAATTATCGGTGGTGGTGCCTGCACTGGTGTCGACAAGATGAGACGCCAACTTTCTCTTGGTGTAGCGACGAGGAACGTCATTGGTTTGTGGCCGGGTCATGTACTGGTGCAAAAATTGGCCCACACTCTGCTTATACTTGGACCCCAAATTGGCCCAAGCATTGACTGTGAGATTATAGTAATTGTGGTTTTCAACGGGGAAAGTGCGACTGGCATTGACGTATACTTTAGGCTGCCCTGGTGCCAGCAGCAGCTGCCCCATCAGTCTCTGATAAGGCAGGAGGGGAGGCAGAGGGAACAGCGATGGCGGCGCCTGAACAGCCCAGATTGGTTTGGATACTGCCATTTCTTTAGGAGGTACGCTGATATCGTCGTGGGGAGTCATACACGAAACACGATGACTCAATGATCTCAGACTTGGGTGATATAATGACATAGAGGTCTTGTGGGTATAATCGGTGGGGTGGATTTGGGCACAACACCTTTTTTATAAATCCTGCCTGCATGTTAATTTCTTTTTTTTTTTTTTTTTTTTTTTTTTTTTTTTTTTTTCCTTTTTGGGAATGTCTTGACGAAACCGAAATTGTTAGAAAAACAAGGAATTAAAATGGAATTTTCAGATCACGTAAAGCCTTTTTAATGTGGTTGAAAATAGAAGTTGTAAGGCGTTCATCTCACGCTGAAACCGGTGTCAGCTTATCGCGCACGTCTCAAATTTTTGCCTATCATTCCAAAAAAGAAACAAGAAGAGGCGTAATGTTAAGGAAATGAGACGTCCCAAACAAGCCACGGGAGTGGGGGTGTGCACCAATGCGCTTAACAGCTTTCTCTTTACTCTGTGACCCCGTTCGTTCCGTCTTTTTACTTGATTTGGCTGATTATCTGTCCTAACTTGGGCATCGGCCGGCTTGAAACGGTTTGAAGCCATGTTTGTCACGTGATGCATTCAAGGAGGGTTTCTGCAGGTATATGACCCTAGGTCGTAAACGAAACAAATGGAAGCGGTCAATCGGTGCAATTGAGGCTCAATTGCGGGTATTTTTGTGAGTTGCGCGTTTCAATCCCTCTTCCCGCCCCACTGCTACCGCTGTCTCCATTCACACACTCTTTTTCTAACAATTATACCCCAGCCTGCATTGTACATGTGACCGAGTTATCGATAATGTACATCATGCATACAGGATGGAGTTCCACAGCGAATGATTAGCCAGTGAGCGTGATGGATATGTAAGCCGACGGCCCGACAACAATTATCGTGACGTTTCTGTTTATCCGTAAACGAAGGTGTTACGGTGTTTTGATGTTGCTCCGTTTCTTTTTTGGCAAGTCTTTGGTTTGTGCCATGTTTTCGCGTGACAAGTAGCCATTCATTGGGTTATCAATATAGAAAGGGTAAAAAGAATGATGCAAGAGATTAGGTAGTATACATTATCCCCACTATGATTGCGATTTACGGACGCAAGGGTCCTTTGGATTGAAAATAAATCATTAACCCAACTTGTAACAATCACACCCGTCCGAACGCGTATCGTCATTCCAGATTACGCAGTGGTGGCAGAGAGGATAATAGAGGCGAATGTGCAAAACATACCACCAGCAATCAACCATTGTGTTTGCCGTTCTTATCACACAAATGGAACACTACGGTTGCTAAATTTCCATAGCTTGCCCTTGCCTTTTCTTTTGTGTCGTTCCGCCAAGAATGTCTCTTTCGCATCGTTCCTGCGTATACCAATCAGCTCATCGGATTCGATCTTCATCATGGTTAACTTTGTGGGGAAGCTTTGCTTAGCGCCGATGGTCCGGCTGGGGGAACTCCCCACCCGTATTATGTCGTTGGCGCATGGTTGTGATCTTGTGTGGTCTCCTGAAATCGTGGACAAGAAGATCATTCTGACCACCCGGGTCGCCAATCCTAGTTTGGGGACCGTCGAATACGTGGTTAATCAAGTTATCAAGCTGAAGAAAAAGGGCGAGTCGGTTCGCCGATACGTGATCTTTCAAACCAGCCCCCAGATCGAAACGGGCAAGCTCATCTTTCAATTGGGGCTGGCCAATCCGGAACTTGCCGTGACTGCTGCTCTCAAGGTGATAGACGACGTCGATGGCATAGACCTTAATTGTGGGTGTCCAAAGCCATTTAGTACTCATGCCGGCATGGGGGCCGCGTTACTTTCCACCCCGGACCTCTTGTGTCTGATTTTAACCGCATTGGTAGAAAAGGTGGGGAAGGTTCACGGGAAGCCGATCCTGTGCAAGATTAGATTGCTTGACACATTAGACGCCACTAAGAAGTTGATTTCCGATATTTGCGATACTGGAATTGCCAATTTGACTATCCACTGTAGGACGCGTGACATGCGTAACCGCCAGGACCCCCGGTGGAAGTTTCTTCCCACCATTATTCCCTTTGTTCAAGAAAAGGGCATTCTGGTGGTGATCAATGGTAACTTGCAAAATAAGACCGACATCATCAACATGCGCAAGGTATTGAAGAATGAGGAAATTGGTGGTATGATGGCAGAAGCGGCGGAGTGCAATCCCCTGGTGTTTTCTCTGACTCCTTTGACTGCTAAAGAAAATGTTATTGAGTTTATTGGCTACTGTGCAAAGTACCAACCAGATAACATGGCCCACACCAAGTTTATGGTTCTCAATATGGTACCAGGTAAACTGAAGTATTTCCTGAGATATGCCAAGCTGCGGGACCTTGCTGGTTTTTTGGCGATTACTGAAGAACTCAAGAGTGAAACTGAAGATATTATCGTGAATTACCTTGCCAAGGACTGTCAGCGCCAGGTGGTTCTAGACAAGGAGAGTTATGAAACGTTCATCAATGTTGAAAGGGTCAAAGAAATGGAACTTTCATTGTCAAGACAGCCTGGAGATATCGATCGTGGGGACATGATCAAGATGGAGGAAAAGGCAGCTGCCCAGGCACGGAAGAGGGCAAGAGAAGAACAAGAAGTTGGTGGCGAAACCAAACGTGCCCGGGAGGGCGAAATTGAGGTAGAGTGCAATTAGGAACTTTATAGATTAATGCAAATATATTCAAAGCCATTCAAAATCGGCAATGTCACCAAGGACCCGGTCCACCAAAAACGAGAGCGGCTTTGCCGACGGCAGCAGCGCCTGTGTTTGTATCCGCTTCTCTTGTAATGCTTGCAAGAAGGAATACTTGCGGTAGGCTATTGTTTGGAGATTTGACAATCCGGTGGACGTGGATATCCGCAGCTTTTCGTCATTAAATAAACCATCGTCATCTTCCATCATATCGTCAAACATGCTGTCTGACTTCTTTTCGTTGAAAATCAGAGAATAATGCCGGTCCATTTCAAGTGAGAACTCCCGTTTGGAAGAAATGGTAAGGGTTTCCCCGAGTATCTCCCGCTTGGTCGGTGGCAGCGACAGGAGAGTATCAATCCAGTACTGTTTGTCTGCAATCAGCTTCACACTGTGCAAGACAAAATAGTAACTGGCGGCTAGCACAAGCAACTTTGAGTTGTCGTTATTCGATGCCAAGTACAGGGAAACTTCATCCACTATCAAATTGACAATTTCTCTCTGGTTGTGAAGAAAAAATGCCGAAACGCTGGCCACCCCACAAGGTAACACGTCGTTGTTGTACAGTTTCAGCACCGAAATCAACATTACGTTTCGAATCACCTGGGGGGGGTTTATCTCTAAGGATTTATCGCTGTTAGTGGTGCGATCGCTGTCAATATAGCTCAAGTCGACGTTTTGGGTAAGAATACTAATCAAACCCTTGATCTTGGACAGCTGTTCCCAGTTTTTCATCATCCGAAGAGTTTGCAACACGTTGGAGCCGGTAACAGTAATTACCAATCGAAGAAGCAATTTCAGCAGCTCTCCCTCCTGGAGATTACTCTGAAATATGACATTGAGCACATCGATGTACAACAGATCGTTGGTGCCATCAAAAGAGATCCTATCGATCAACCAATTGATGATGCACACCGTTGCCGGTACAAGGAACATTTGACTGAGATACTCAAGTCCGTTATTTAGCACGGCCATTGGGAGCTGTCCAGTGTGGCCCGCCTGGATCGCTTGGCGGTATAATATGGGAATGAGGCGGTATATCTGCTTGATCAGAATTGATTTGAGGAGCTCGTCGGAAAGACCATCGTTGGCGTCATCAAACAACGCTTGGATCCAATTGTCAGACAACTGGTCAAAATTGGCAATTATGGTCTGGTCTTCCACGTCAGGAGTTCCCGCAGCCTCGTTCAGCATATCGGGGCACAAGCGGTAGTAGAAGTTGTTGAGGTAGTCCATCATAAACGACCCCTTAATGGCATAATTCTTTATCTCCAAATGGAAAAATTCGCACATGCCGATCACCGCCACCACAATCACCCCCACATACAGGTAGTGGTCCTGGAAGTTTTCTTCGTCGTCAAAATTAAACGTGCCATCGTCGATATAGTCGATAAGTTTTTTGACAAGCGCATCCGGGGTGGCAAAATACGCCACCGTGCTGAGAATTGCTTTCTTGTTGAGAAGGGCCATCATCAACCGGTATAATCTCACATTGTCCCGTTCCACAATGAGCGTTTCCATCACTTTGATCACCTTGGTGCTGAATGCCTCTTGTTTCAGCGACAAGTATTCGAGCGGTGCCACTGCCGAATCAAGGAATTCAAAGAGCCCCAGTTCTTCCAAAGATGTGAACTCGGGGTTCACCAGGGTAAGGGTTTCGTTGAACCTAGAATCAATGTGGATATCGGTATTTGCTTGGCCAAGTTCACTTACGAGACTCTGGTTTTTCTCAAAAGGAAAGATCTTCTGGTACAGATGAATCAGTAACACTTTGGCCAAGATACACCCCTTGACAAATGCTTGCCTTAAATCGTATTGTTGGCTTTTGCCAATGGTGGTTGCCGAAAGGGCACTGGCGTACGGTTCCTCGGCAAACTCGCCTAGAACCTTCATGATAATTTGCTCCAACAGATCCACTTGTAAAAGAGCCAACACCCTTGGTAATTGCAGAACGATGAAATTTTTGTAGTTGAAGAGTACGCTGCGCTGTTCCAGATTGATACTTAAAATCAGGATCATGTTAAACCAGTTGCGGATCATTTCCGCGGCAATTAAAGCGTTATCCTTTTGATTCTTGGGGTCAATAAACTGGTTTGTAAAGCACTGGAGGTAAATCTGGGGGTTTTGATTGGGCCGGGTCCGCATGAGCGAATCATGAAAGTGCAGCATTCGGTTGTGATTGTAATGCACTTGGGATGCTGGTAATAATGGTGAAAATAAAACCCCCTTGTGAGAGGCTTTGGTGGGTGCAGATGTCCCCGCTGCTGTTGGTGGGGCATTGGAAGCAACCCTGTGTGTCAGCTGGGAAAGAACCTGGTGAATGAGAGCCTCGATCCGATCCAAATTAAACTTAGAAGCCAATGTCAACAATTTATGTCCGAGATCACGGAGCTGGACTGCCATTTCCCCGTGTGGGGGGATAGAAGCAATACAGAAAGTCTGGTGGATAACCAACACCAACGTGGTAAGATACGTAGATAGTTCCTTCAGCAGGACCTCGGTGCCTAGTTTCTCAGTCACCTTCTGTACGTAGTTGAGTAATTCCGTCGATATAACCTGCTGCTTCGGGTTAGGCAATTTCTGCCGGGGAACCAGCCGAAGATAATGGGTCTGGATAGAATAAGGGACAAGCACCAAACTGCGGAAAAACTGAGCGGTGTTGATTTCGTCTTCAATCGCCCATTGGAGAACCAATTGAATCTGGGTATCGATGTTGGAAGGTTGGCATATTTCAATCATCAGCAGGGCAATTTCGGCGTCCAGCACCTGTCTTTTGGATAAAATGTGGGAAATAAGCAGTAAAAAAACCTTCGCCAGCACATGTTTGTCTGTAGCCTTGGCTACCACTTGGGCCAACTGGTTGGTTGACATGGGGAGTGAGCGCAGCAGACCTTGATCGAACAAGTGAGGAAGTGAGAGAGAGGAAATAATTGAAGGAGGAGGGGTTGGATCAACAAATATGGTGAATTATATAAGACTACAAACTTTAGTACCAAGAGAATCCAGTGATAAGCTACCATATTTGAAAACAGTATTGAAGGTACAGTATTGAAGGTATGCCAGCCAACACCTGAAAAGAGGAGAGATGAATTAAACAATTTATTGTAGCATTGTTTTGAAGACCACTTTAACATTCAGTATCTAACAGAAAGATTTCCCATTCCAATAATTTAAAATTTTTGTAGACGAAGCATATTACAAAAAAAAACCTAATTCGGCAAGAATGGCAAAATATATTGGTTTTCGCACGACGTTTTATATTTAATGTGTTATGCACGACCATTTTTATAATACCATAGACAGTTATATTCCCCAGTTAATAAAATCAAAAAGCTATCACTTTATCTATCTTGCATGTGGTTTGGAGAACCAAGCCCAAAACAATATTACATCTCAGCTCTGCGCGTCTGTATCCGTTAATCATCCAACTTTAAAATCCAATGTTAATTTTTCATTCACATGTTTTCTCACAACAATATACTCTCTCCATACCCTATTGTTTTTCACCTTGTTCCCATAAAATTCAGTTCCCTTGACCCTCACTCGTTCGTGTACTCTTTCGTCGCACTGCTACAATCCCATGTCCACGCTGGAGATCCTCAAACAACTAGAGGAAGCCCGCAAGCTTGCTTTCCTGGACCCTAAAACTTTTCCCCAAGTAGTCAAGCAAGTTCTCCAATTCCTTCCAAACCGAGACGATGCCATCGAGGCATGGTGTACCCATTTTGTCCACGAGGCATTTGTGGGCAATGACAAGATCGACCGCAGTGTGCTTGTTGATTTAGCCATTGACACCTTGGACACGCTTATTGCTCTTTCTGAAGTGGCCAATCTCAGTATTTTCTGTCAGGTAATTGACATTTCGTACGTTGTTTACCGGATGGTATTTAAGTACGTTGCTGCCAACGATGGGTGTGACCATATTTGGACTAGGTTGACACAGTTAAAGAACAGTTTGGTCAACAAGTTCACTACTACATTTCCTTATGAAAAGAGTGACACTAGCGAGCGCGATGGCTTTCGTAACCAACGGGCCAAGGACGAGTTACTCAAATTTATTGTTATGGTGATTGACTTTCAGTCCAAGTCTTCGGTGCTACACTCATCTATGGGCCTGGCCAAGCCGTTTCTGCTTGGTGACGTTCCCGCCAACCACTCGCTTATCAAGTACCAGAACATGGAATACGAGGCAGGGGTCCTTCTTGATCTTATTTTGGGCCCGCTCAACCTGGACGTGCTTGTAGTAGGTGTTTTGACTGCGCTTCTTCACCAGCTTATTATTCTTCTCAAGCGGAAGCCCCAGTTTGGCCAGAAAATCCTCAAGGCGGTTGAGCAATTGGATACAAACACCAAGTTGCAATCCAACTACCAACTGGAAGAAACTTTCAAGCTTGCCAAAAAGTATATCAACCGTAGTCAAAAGGTATTATTGAACCACGCGTTGCGCAATGGCTTGGTTCCGGGGCCGATGCAAAACACCATTAATGACAAGGTAAACGAGTTGGTTGACCGGGGGAAGGAGGCCCACCGCCGTAACATCATCGCTCTCCCGGACACCACCATCCGGAAACGGAAATTTGAGGGGTTTGCCAACACGTCGAAAAAGGCGGCTCTGACGGAATACAAGGGGTTGTATATGCTTAACGATCCTGATAATCAAATCAACTCGTTTGACGTGACGGCGATGCCGCCAAACATCATGTCAGCGATGGTAGTCAAGGCTTTGGAGAAAGTGTCGGTGACACGATTGCTGAACGCCTTGGAAATCATCTCTGCCCGGTACACCAATGCCCTTGGTGATGTGACTCCTTCAGCAGAACCGCCAGTAAAGCGGGCGCGTAAGGCCGACGATGATGACAACGACGAAGAAGATGATAATGAAGACTATAACCCCGACGCCGTCTACACCCTTCCTCCTCCCAAGCAACTCTCCTTCCATGAAAAACGGGATCATCTTAAACTCATCACCAAAAACTTTTTCAAGTTGGCCCAGAATCAGCCGGTGGACTCACAACAAAGCGATCTGGCTGCTGACCAAGAGATTGTTCGTATTGCCATCCGCTACTGGAAGAAGGACCTGTGGTTGGTGCTTCTTACCCGGATGGTGACTCGGGGCATGCGTGTTGCCGATGGGGAATCCCGAGACGGCCGCCAGGCAGAGGAAATGGCGAATATTGTCCGGGGGGCGGTGTTTGATTACTTTTTAGAAAACATCCATAAGCGGGTGGGTCTTATTATCGACTGGCTTAATGAAGAGTGGTACTCAGAACAAGTTTATAATGCCGAACTGAAGACACCTACAGACAATTATAATACGTGGGCAGGCAAGGTGCTTGACGCCGTGATTCCTTTTATTGAGCCCACCGATCGCAACTTGTTTATTCGATTGGTGTCGGACTTGCCTGCGTTGACGTCCGATCATGTTTTCAAGATAAAATCTTTATGTTTGGACCCAGCCAGACTGAAGATTGGCTTTCAAAGTTTACAATTTCTCATGATGTTCCGGCCGCCAGTCAAGCCAGCGGCATTGGCACTTCTAAAGGAAATGAGTGAAGGGGACGACGATATCAAGGCAGAAGCAGCAAAGTTGTACGAAAAGTACAAGTAGCATAATATACGACGATATGAGAATGCTGGTGGAATGATAAATTGTCACTACCACATAATATACGGCGATATAAAAAGCTGGTGGAATGATAATTATTGCCACCGCCATGCACTATTCTATAATTGTCTGAGGATCACGGCTTCTGTCTGATGCAAAGCTGCTTTGTAAATAAGCAGCAAGTGTTTGTTATCCTTGGCACGTTCAGTTTTGGATGCTGAGAAAAAAATATTGGTTTAGAAGCAGAGATAAAATTTACAAGGATCGTCCAAAAAAAATCAACAGAATAGGGTTAATAATATATTTTTCTTGTTTGTCTTTCCAGCACTCTTATCAATAATTTCTTCCGGGCATTCCGTAGTTTTACCAATTTTTTATAGACACAATCAAACAGTGGCGATGGCAGCCAGCCAGTACTGACTATTTTTCAAGGGACATCGTTACAAGTTCAGTAGCCCCCTAACCCGTGCCTAGCACTACATAACTACTGTTGTCTACTGCCATAGATAGTATTGGCTAACTTACCACAAACTCGGTATTGTCTATGGTGCAAAACAGATTGTCGCAAAGTGGTGTCGGAGTTAAGTACACTTTTGCGTGATTTCATTGTGCCAGTAGTAACAGGAACAAAACTACAATATTGTAATCAATATAGAAAAGGATATTCTTAGAATGTCACAGGAGCGCCTTTTCGTTATCTATGTATCTTTTCTTTTTCTAATGACCACTCCCTACCTCCAATCACTCTATTTAGAACTACTACCAGTATCAAACAACGTCATTGCACCAGAAAGGTATATTCAATTACATGATTACCACCTTTGTTTGCCCATCTCGATCGTCTCCTGCATACACCCCCGCACTGTCATCGATCGGTTCACTAGGATCATCTCTAGGGAAAACGGTATCAGCAGCCGGAATAGCCGTATATCCAACAATGGAAGGTGCAAATACCAATGAGCTGTTTGCTGAGCTCTCACGTGAGATGGATGCAGCGGTGGCCCGCATTGAAGCCCGTCATCACGACTTAAACAAGCAAATCGATGACCTCGATGCATTAAAGCAAAACATCACAAATGGCGCCGATGAGATGGTAATGGTGGCTTTAGGCGCTGGGTATTTCGCTAATCTTGCGAGGGGGAATGCATTGGCGTTTGTTGAGCGGCGCAAGCGGCAAATGGCTGCCGTGGCCCAACAGTTACAGCAACAGATAGCTCAAGCTCAAGAGACCCGCAAGAATTTGGCTACTTTTGACGAGGTGGCTTCCCAGCATGTGAAACCTGAGAACCAGTTTAATGAAGAAGGATTGCCATTTATGGATATTGTCGAGGTGTTGGATGACGATGGAAATGTCGTTGATGCCAAGGTTAATAATGAGGAGTGGAAACCGAAACAGTTTCGATCAGAAGACGTTGTGTCGTCGGCATCTCTCATTGAGGCATTGGATGATGACATGGAAGTGGATCAGCCTCAGCAAGAAATCAAACCCAAAATTGAGGAATTGAATGACAACGATGATCAAGTCAAAGATGAGCCGATGATGGAAATCCGCGAAGAATTGGATGACGACGGCAATGTTGTGTCCAAGCTAGTAAAGAGCGTGCCTCAAACCAGCCTCGAACAGCAGTTTGCTGGTCTTCTTGAAGATATGGAAGTAATTGATAAGCCAGTCAGTAAGGAAAACCTCCTTGAGAAGATCAACGCTCTTGACATTGACGATGACCATAAACGGCAACTTACTGCCGCCTATCACGACCAATTTGATGACGCCAATGACGCCGTTGAAGAAGCCAATGACACCCTTGATGACACCGCCAGGGAAGAGCGGGGCAAGGTGCTCGCCGACATTATTAAAGAGCATGTCCCTGAAGTGTCAGAGCTGGTGGTGAACAAGTCGGTGGAGGGATCAGCTATTGATACTAAGGATCTTCTCGAGCTTGAGGTGCTTGCCGATGACTTTAATATTGAAGACGACGAGGATTGGGAAGGAGACTGGCCATTTGACGAGGATGAGGACGAAGACGACGATAACGACGAGTTGCTCTATGGTAAGCCTTCCTATTTTGGTAATACCGCCGCCAACGACATGTTGTGGAAGCAGGTAATGGAACGGCGCCAGAACTTGCTGATGCCGAAGATTCTGCCCCGCACCGAGAAGAAGAGTGTTCGTTTTGCACCTAAACTTGAGATTAAAGAAGTGGAGAATATTAGTGATGACTTGAAGCAAATGGACTATGGGCAGAAACAGTCGATTTTCAAGCAGCGGCGGGAAACGTTTCAGGATGACGATGTGGATATGGATGATCTGGTGCTTGAGGAGCTGGTGATGGAGCGGTCTTACGATGGTCAATTGGAAGAAATGGCCAAGAGTACTATTCTTGAACGACTGGGGCTGGTTATGGAGGATCTGATTATGGAACGGCCGATGTCTGATCTGATTATTGAACGACCAATGTCTGATCTGATTGTAGAAAGGCCTATTTCTGATCTGATTGTAGAACACCCCGTGTCTGAACTGGTAATTGAGCGTTCCCACGACATTACCGAATCGATCATTGAACTTCCTCGTGAAGTGATTGTCGAGAGAACTATTCGTGAAGTTGGCGAACCCGAGCCAATCATTGAAGAACCCGGCGAAAAAGCCCCCAAAAAGGTGTCCCGGTTTAAAAAACTGCGCCAAGAATCCCGTAAGCCACAACCAATCATCCCCAGCGATCCCCGTGGGACGATGATTTCTGAACACGGGGAGTCAGTCGAAGACGAGGTCAAGGATGCCACCTTGGATTACAATCTGCTTCAAGATGACATGGAAACTATGGCCAAGGCATATGTTCTTGGGCTCTACGACGATGACATCACAACCGAAGGCCCGGTAGTGGAAGAATTGCGGGACTTTGAGGTGATCAATAAAATGGTGGAACTGATGGCAAAACAAGCCCCGCCGCTAGAGATCAAGAAGACGAAAACTACTCAGCCCCAGTATGATGCTCGTCTGGACGAAGTTGGTGATTTCGAACATATTGATAGCGATGACGACGACGGGCCCCTTTTAGTGGACGAGATTATCGAACACGACCACGTTGAACATGATCAGGATGCCATGGAAGATGAAATGCTTCACCAGGAAATTGCCGAAAACTACCATCGCTTGCGGCAAAAGCTCTTGTATGATGAAAATGGGTTTAAGAAGCTGGCTAAAGAATTGGAATTTGAACCAATTGACAGCGAAGGCAATACCATCAAAGTAAGTAGATTTAAAGCGGCTCGGTTGGGTAAGACTTTGAGTTAGTACGATTAATGAGACATGACCACGAATTAAAACAATTACCGATCTATTTTAAGTTTATGGGCTTCGCTATCAGTGGCCATTTTTTTTGCAAATAGTAGTAATGCGTTTAAACGAAGGGTTCTTGCATTGAAACGGTCTCAACATTTTGGGCAAGGGCTTCAAACTTGCCAACAATTTAAACCCCTTTTATGTAAAATCGTTGTTGCTCACACAAGGTGATTTTGTGGATCGGGAATTCGATTGGCTTTCTCAATCTTCGCCCGAATATGATCGTTCTCTGTTTCCAACTAGTGGTGGGGGCTCACAACCACCCCGGAGTTTGCCAACAAACCGATTCCGGACTTTTAGAAGAGAAGAATGTTCAATTGTAATTTATAATCTAAAAGGAAGTTGTCAAGGGTCATAAATATTCTACCCCGGATACCAGCTGGGGTACCCCACAAAATATCCGGAGTACACAGCGGCAGGTTCGAGGATTAGCAGTATGTGATTGGCCAGGAGCGTTTTATATTATGAATAGGTACTAGTGCCCCCATTTATCCTAACCATTCCATGCAATAATAGCCTATCGATATTGCCGTCCCGATGCGCGTTCCTATTGGCTCGGAGTAGCTGCATCATGTAACGAGGGAATAATTATGGCACAGATGTTGCTGCTGGCAGATACAGTATCGCCTCAAAGGTAAAGTAAAATAAATAGGATATTCCGCATCACTTTACCTGAGGCACCGGTGGTGGCCGGCGGAAATATGGCTCATTTCTCCAGATCCCGGACCTGCACATATCGGAGCAGGGCTCACATTTCTGCCAAACTTGTGCCCCACATTCATGTAGCGAACTAAAGTTCATGGCGGTAATTATCACCGGATAAGGGTTCGGAACTCCGATACAAGAGTTATAACCGAATTATCTGGCCCTGCGGATCACGTTTTTTGCTTTTCCCTTCTTGATATCCTGCTTCATGGGCGATTTTTCACCCACTGGCCTCAGCCTTTCCTGCCATAATGTTCATCGGTGCCCCTCCGGTAAAAAATAAAAATTTCTCAGCAAACACCCCCGCCGCCGGCTACGGTCACGCGGATGATCGGAGAATATCACAATCAAAACAACACGGGAGTGACAATTAGTTTCCCTTGGTGCCAATCCCACCATTTAACCATCACCGGTCACGTGGACGACACCAGTCTTCTCTCCCCTCCTTGCGCCTAGTCCAACAATTTTCGCAACGCACCCAATACTATATAAACACGCCCAACCCCCCAAAAAAATTATCAATTGCTATGTCCGCTATTCTCAAGCAAAGAGTGAGATACGCTCCTTACCTTCAGAAGTTGAAGACTGCTGAAGAATGTGTTCCCATGTTCAAGAATGGCCAATATCTCGGTTGGTCGGGTTTCACCGGTGTCGGTGCTCCCAAGGCCATCCCCAGAGCTTTGGTGGAACACGTTGAACGTGAAGGTTTGAACCAAGCTGGCAATGAAAAGCTTGCTTTCAACCTTTTCGTTGGTGCTTCTGCTGGTCCCGAAGAGTCGAGATGGGCATCGAACAACATGATCATCAAGAGATCTCCCCATCAAGTGGGGAAGCCCATCGCCCAGGCCATTAACGAAGGCCGCACCCAATTCTTCGACAAGCACTTGTCGATGTTCCCCCAAGATTTGACCTACGGCTACTACACTCTTGACAAGAAGACCGGTTCCAACCTTGACTACACCATCATTGAAGCCACTGCCATCACTGAGGACGGGTCGATCATTCCCGGTCCTGCTGTGGGTGCCTCCCCCGAAATGTTGTCTGTTTCGGACAAGGTCATCATTGAAGTCAACACCAAGACCCCCTCGTTCGAAGGTATCCACGACATTGACTTGCCCGAACTCCCTCCTCACCGGAACCCCTACCCCCACACCTCTTCTGACTACAGAATTGGCCGCACTGCCATCCCCGTGGACCCCTCCAAGGTTGTCGCCATTGTCGAATCCACCACCGGTGACATTGTTCCCCCCAACACTCCTTCGGATGCTGTTTCGCAAAAGATCGCCAACAACATGATTGAATTCTTTGAACTGGAAGTTGCTGCTGGGAGATTGCCCGCCAACTTGCACCCCTTGCAATCTGGTATTGGTAACATTGCCAACGCTGTTGTCGAAGGCTTGGCTGCTTCCAACTTCAAGAACTTGACTGTGTGGACCGAAGTGTTGCAAGACTCTTTCCTTGACTTCTTTGAATCTGGTTCGTTGGACTACGCCACTGCCACTTCGATCAGATTGACCGAAGCTGGTTTCGACAAATTCTACGCCAACTGGGATGAATACACCAAGAAGTTGTGTCTTAGATCGCAAGTTGTGTCGAACTCTCCCGAAATCATCCGGAGATTGGGTGTTATCGCCATGAACACCCCCGTTGAAGTTGACATTTACGCTCACGCCAACTCGACCAACGTTATGGGTTCGAGAATGTTGAACGGTCTCGGTGGTTCTGCTGATTTCCTCAGAAACGCCAAGTTGTCGATCATGCACACTCCTTCTGCCAGACCCACCAAGACTGACCCCACTGGGTTGTCGACGATTGTCCCCATGGCTCCCCACGTTGATCAAACTGAGCACGACTTGGACATTGTTGTTACCGAACAAGGGTTGGCTGACTTGAGAGGGTTGGCTCCCAAGGCCCGGGCCCAAGAAATCATCAACAAGTGTGCTCACCCTGACTTCAAGGACCAATTGCAAGACTACTTTGAACGGGCTTGCTTCTACGGGGAAAAGAAGAAGACCTTGCATGAACCCCACATTTTGAGAGACGCTTTCAAGATGCACTTGAACATGCAAGAAAACGGCACCATGAAGTTGGACTCGTGGGACCAAAAGTTTTAGGATATAGATAACGAGTAATGACGAATCTGAGTCGATGACAAGGATGATGAATAAAGAGAAACCATTAATTAAGTAGTGCTGTTACCAGCAACAATCTTTGAAGTCATATACGACTCGATTGTATCCGCTGTGTATTACACGGATAGCTCTGCTTCGTAAGTTTATGTATTGTCTATGGTATATGCTATGTTATCATGAAATCGTAATTGGTGGAATCACCTGGGGCCGTTGACTGATTTCGGTAATCACCCCCATAGTTGGGCACAAGAATCCCCCACAAAAGTCACATTTGAATGCCCTTGATCCACAAGCACAAAAGTATCCAATTTTCATCTGACATTCCCCTTGACACCCACACTTCATCGAACACATGGTAGTGGTGGTGAAGAAAAAAAATTGCCCACCACGTTGGCCATTTACGCCCGCGTCCTCGTCTGTTTATCTATTGAGGTAAATAATAAACACACGCGATCATTGGTGATCAAGGCGGCAGGGGAATTACATTGCCTGATTGGGAAAGGTAATGAGGGACTAAGGTTTAATGATGAATTTTACTCTCCTCCCTCGGTTTCAAATTCTGAAGGGTTCGAATGTTATCGCTTCAATCAAACGGTTGCAATAGGGGCTGCACAAATTAGACGAAGCATGCATGTTGACGGATTGGTTTTTTGTTTAGGTGAAAAGTGATAATATTTATTGTTATTTAATAAGCGAAAGTTATGCTGTTTCGTAGTAAAATAGGAGGCTCTTCAGTATATGTGAATTTTCTACCTTGTTACATGGGGCGTCCATTGTCATCCGAAAAATGGAAGAAAGCCTAAATGTGTCTACACTCTCTTAAATTACCGTTGGAGTGATAATATTTGTTAGCAAAGTCTTTATTCGATTGTTCTCACATGGTTATCTTGCTCCCTCACTTTTCGCATGGCCACCTTATACATCGTTAATGACCCAATCCACTACGACTATCGACTGCTGTTGAGTGAAAATTTCAACTCTAGTGGTTCCGGTGCCGATGTGCTTATCCTTACCCCAATTGACGACTCTGTTGATCTAAATTATGTCCTCCTGACCTATTATGGACACCTCCGCCATTTGGCTGGTGCTGCTGGCCGAGACTACCGATTTGCTATTACCGTGTTCTTCAACAAGCCTGATTTAAACCGTGATGATTATGGAGTCGTGGTAAAACTTGAAAGTGGTGAAAAGTCTGGTGGGGAATCTAAAATGGAGTATTCCTTTCAACAGTTTCTGTGTGCTGCTGTCGGGGGTACCTTCGATTACCTCCATGACGGCCATAAAATACTACTTTCCGTGGCAAAGTTTCTTTGTAAAAAACGTTTGATTGTTGGGGTTACAGGACCCAGACTTTTACTGAAGAAAAAGCATGGAGATCTCATTCAAAAATATGATGCCCGGGTTTCGAATGTTCTTAAGTTTCTTCAATCTATTGCATGGGACTCCACCCCAATTGAGGTTTATGAGATCAACGACGTGTGTGGGCCCACTGGGTATATTCGTGATATCGAGGTATTGGTGATCAGTGAGGAAACTCGAAGTGGGGGGGATTTCGTGAATAATTTTAGAAACGACGTGGGGTTCCCTTCGTTAAAATTACTGGTGATCCGGGTGATGGGAGATAATGTGGAACAACTGACCTGGCAAGGGAAGATCAGTTCTAGTGATATCCGGGAGTTAATTAGCGTGCGTCTAAGCGGTAGAAACAGTTTCCTTAGCGGACACGGCAAGTGAGGTGATTAGAAGTAGAGGGTGATTGCAAGTTTAGTAAAATTAAAAAGCAGCAAAAAAATAGAACACAATCGAAGTTGCAGCCATCTAACGTATGTAATTCGTTCCGCTCTCCCTACAATTGAACATCATTATTCTATCTTTAATCCGTGCCCTTGCATAAATGCCATCTCATCTCTGTAGACGCGGCATTTAACCGCGTTATAAAAAGATGCCGTTCATGAGCTGCGGTACAGTATGCCGCGTGTATCCATCATCTTAGGGTTGAACCACAATATCTACACCCTGAATTAAGCGCCCAGTAAACCCTATTCGCCCATCTACATGTGTATCATTTCCTTCTTGTGGTGGTGTCTTCTCGAAATGTTAAAAACATTTTCACGCACTACCGTTTTCCATAGACAACGCCTCCATTTGGCGACGCCAACCGCTATCCAATAGAGACACAGTGTAAATGTTATGAGATTTCCATTTCGGCACCGCATCACTATCTAGGGCTCGAAATTCGTCTATATCAAATCTCCCCCGAGTCGGACCCGGGTATTGACATGATGCATGAGGCATTTTCGGAAGTGCGCCATGGTATACTCCGAAGGAGGGGAGGCAATTGGTAGCCATAATCCGAGCTACGCTGTTTCCACCAAAAAAAAACCTATTGATCCAGTAAATTGTACCAGTAAATGCGAAGCACCAAAGTTAATCGGATATTTTGGTAGTCAAAATGAAAAACTACACAATTGACTTGTGGCATTGGTAACCAACACCCTAGTCCACACCAAACCAGCAGCTAGCACTTTCTCCATCCCCACCTTGGTTGCTTTAAAATTGGGATGGGTTGCGACATTTAATTGGTTGTTTCCTGGTTACCTGCAGTACTCTCCGACCGCATCCCGCGCTATCTCTCATAAAACAATCCAGAATTTTTTCTGTTCATACATTGCACCCATCGTCATGTTCAGACAAGTTGCTAAGACTACCGCCCCCCGGATGGCCAGATCCTACGCTGTTCCCGGTCAATTCACCGGGCAAAAGGGCCCCAACGGCAAGTACACCGTCACCATGATTGAAGGGGATGGGATCGGTCCCGAAATTTCGGAAGCCGTCAAGCAAATTTACTCTGCTGCCAACATCCCCATTGAATGGGAATCGGTGGACGTGACTCCCTTGCTCATTGACGGTAAGACCACTCTCCCCCAACCCGCTGTCGACTCCGTCAACAAGAACTTGGTTGCGTTGAAGGGTCCTTTGGCCACCCCCGTTGGTAAGGGTCACACCTCGATGAACTTGACTCTTAGAAGAACTTTCAACCTTTTTGCCAACGTTCGTCCTTGTCAATCGATCCAAGGTTACAAGACCCCCTACGACAATGTCGACACTGTTTTGATCAGAGAAAACACCGAAGGTGAATACTCTGGTATTGAACACACCATTGTCCCCGGTGTGGTTCAATCGATCAAGTTGATCACCAAGCCCGCCTCGGAAAAGGTCATCAGATACGCTTTTGAATACGCCAAGCAAATCGGCAAGCCCCACGTTTTGGTGGTTCACAAGGCTTCGATTATGAAGTTGTCCGACGGTTTGTTCGTGTCGGTTGCCAAGGAAGTCGGTAAGGAATACCCCGACATCAAGTTGGACTTTGAATTGTTGGACAACACTGCCTTGAAGTTGACCGCTGACCCCACCCAATACAACGAATTGGTCATGGTCATGCCTAACTTGTACGGTGACATCATGTCGGACTTGTCGTCTGGTTTGATTGGTGGTCTTGGTTTGACCCCCTCCGGTAACATGGGTAACAAGGTCTCCATCTTCGAAGCCGTTCACGGTTCCGCCCCCGACATTGCCGGTAAGGGTCTTGCTAACCCCACCGCCTTGTTGTTGTCCTCGGTTATGATGTTGAGACACATGAACTTGGAAGACGATGCCAACAGAATCAACGCTGCTGTGCTCAAGACCATTGCCTCCGGCCCCGAAAACAGAACCAGAGACTTGAAGGGTACTTCTTCGACTCAACACTTTACCGAACAAATTATCAAGAACTTGCAATAGATTACTCAATGATTAATGAGATGAACGAGGAACTATGATCTAATGATCGATGTAGAAAAGTAGCAGAGATGGGTGAATGGATTCGGGTGATCACTTTTTCGGGATAGAAACCAGGGTGATTCTAAATCACACTTGCAGCGAAGTTATAGGTCATAATAATGATATCATATTCTTGCCAGTATAGTGTAATCGGTTTCAAAACTAGCCATTACGTCATCCGAACAATAATGATGTCGTATTCTGCTTTTTGATTGCAATACTACCATCAATCACGTTAGAGTTTACTACTTGTGTATTATAAATACGTATATCCTAGCGGTAGCCTTATCAACAAATAATCGAAATTTCATATGAACAAAAGCCACCGCCATTGCGTGGTGATTCTCATAGTATCACTTACATCAATTAAATCTTGAGTTTTTCTGTAGCCTCCGTTATCTTTTCTAACACTTCCCCTGTGGTACCTCTCTTCCCCTCCTTTAATCTATCCAATACAATGTTGGTCCCCTCGACGATTGCCACATGCTCAAGACTGTGGACACGATCTTCATAATCTTCCAACAGCTCATCCTTTTTTAAACCAATCTCCTTGATCACTATGGGCTCCCCTTTATCGACATCGGCAATCACATAGTGAATCATAACACCAGCCTTGTCAATCACACCATCTTGACCAGCCTTCCAAGCCCGTTCAATGGCATGAGTACCATCAAATGCATTAGGAAGGGCCGGGTGAAGGTTAATAATAGTAATGCCAGCTTCCTTCAACGGATCCAACACCGCTGGCAGCAAGATAAGCATCCACCCAGCACACACCACCAAATCGGGCTTTTCGTCGATCAAAATATCAGCAAGGTCCTTGTCGAACTTCTGGCGTAATTGCTTGCGTTTTTCTGTTTCCTGCTTGGTAGTATCCTTGTAGTAGTTCTTCAATAGGTGGGTTTGGGTGGGAATCAGGGCCTTTTCCGCACGTTTTAACCCATAGGCATCGGCGTTTGAAGAAATAACACATGTGATGGTTCCGTTAAGGCTCTTGAGGTGTTCAGCATCAATAAGAGCTTGTAGATTGGACCCCAGTCCTGAGATGAGGACGACGATGTTCATTATGGTAGGGCGAGTCAAAATGCGATAACGAACAATAAATGAATTAAACTAGTGCAAGAACGAGCGCAGTAAATCGTAGATGTTTTCAAAAAAGTACATGAATCATAGTATATTAATGAATGAAAATGTAGTGGATTGTAGAGAGAGACGGCTTTGTCATGGGGATTACCGCATATGTTAATATTTCATAGCAATTAATTAGTTAATTGTGGGGAAATTGCAAAGTTGAAAAAAATTGGAACTTTTGAAATTGGTTGGTAAGTGAAATCAATAAATTTTATCAACTACGCATGGAAATTAGGATATCTAAAAAGCCTGAAATTATTAGAATTGATCAGGTTTCAAGGAATGGAAACCAGTTATTAGCGAGTGCTACAATTTAACACTATGGCTATAAACTTTCCACATATCTAACCACATACAGGGTATTATTTGAATCAATATTTGTTAAACTTGGATTCATTGTACAATATAGTAACAAATAGTCAGAAATATCAAATCAACATTATTTCGTCTAATTTGAAATAATTAAATCATAAATTTACCCTATTTGTCGTGTATTCCCCTCAAGGGCTTAATATATGGACGTGACTCTATTCACCGGGTTCAAATCATTTTTTAAAACGCCTAGTAGTCATCTCTTTGGAATCCCATTCACAAATCCAAATCTCAAGACTTATACTTATATACTTGCAAGTTCTGTGCTTATATAATTTGACGCCCTCCCATAATCAATGACCACTATTACATGGCATTGTTCACCTGATTTCCCCCCTCATCTCAAATTGCTCTGCTTGGTCAGCAATTACCTAACGACTGAAAACTTTTTAAATTCTATCGTGAAACTTAATAGTCTAAACTAGAATCATTGAAAAGTTTTTGATTAGTGTGATCTAGTTAACCATCGAAAGTTGTCCTGATTATGAATCGTTCTCGCCCCTGGCTTACGCATCGGAAACTACCCAAACCATACCGAAATTTTTAACCCATCTCAACCTTATCTTCGAGCTATCAGTTTAACCACAATTAAATAAATTCCTCGACAACTGTACCTATCAAGAGCATTTTAAATCTTGCTCTGCATTCAATCCTTCGATCCCCTCCCTGAGGTAGTGCACTCATCGAGCAATTGAAGTGAGGGGAACCGCCATCTACTTACCAACCAAACCATGACCCTGATTACCGGGTCAATTCCACCTCAAATCTCCAAATGAACCCTACGCCTGTCTGCAATTTGAGGCGGGTAACTGTTTTCCTGTATAATCGACGTCCTGCACAGTGCAACGCGGCTCCTCTGCTCCTCTGTCATCTAAAGAAAAATTTTTCGTCTCTCTTCACCAAAAGGCCTGAACTTTCAAGATGGGTATGTATTCAATTCAAAGATGAATTATGGGGATAGCAGCAGTGGGATTGTCATGGTTGATGTTTTTATCATGGTTTTGCCCATTGGTGCTGTTCGTGGACACCGGGAACAATTACTAACAGACTAGTTGCTTTCACTATGGAACAGATTCGGGGCTTGATGGACAAGGTTACCAATGTGCGTAACATGTCCGTCATTGCCCACGTCGATCACGGTAAGTCCACTCTTTCCGACTCGCTTGTGGAAAGAGCTGGGATTATCTCGGCTGCCAAGGCTGGTGAAGCCAGATACATGGACACCAGAAAGGATGAAATGGAAAGAGGTATTACCATTAAGTCCACCGCCATTTCTTTGTACGCTTCCATGACTGACGATGACGTTAAGGAAATCAAGCAAAAGACCGACGGTAACTCTTTCTTGATCAACTTGATTGACTCGCCCGGTCACGTTGATTTCTCGTCGGAAGTGACTGCCGCTTTGAGAGTCACCGATGGTGCTTTGGTCGTTGTTGACTGTATCGAAGGTGTGTGTGTGCAAACCGAAACCGTGTTGAGACAATCTTTGGGTGAAAGAATTAAGCCCGTTGTTGTCATCAACAAGGTTGACAGAGCTTTGTTGGAATTGAAGATGGACAAGGAAGACTTGTACCAAACCTTCTCCAGAACCATTGAATCCGTTAACGTGGTTATCTCTACCTACGCTGACAAGACCTTGGGTGATGTCCAAGTCTACCCTGAACACGGTACCGTTGCTTTCGGTTCCGGTTTGCACGGTTGGGCTTTCACCGTCCGTCAATTCGCCACCAGATACTCCAAGAAGTTCGGTGTCGACAGACAAAAGATGATGGAAAGATTGTGGGGTGACTCTTACTTCAACCCCAAGACCAGAAAGTGGACCAACAAGGGCACCGACGCTGACGGCAAGACTTTGGAAAGAGCCTTCAACATGTTCATCTTGGACCCCATCTTCAAGTTGTTCGCCGCCATCATGGACTTCAAGAAGGACGAAATCCCCACCTTGTTGGAAAAGTTGGAAATCAAGCTTAAGCCCGAAGAAAAGGAATTGGAAGGTAAGCCCTTGCTTAAGGCTGTCATGAAGAAGTTCTTGCCCTGTGCTGATGCTCTTCTTGAAATGATTGTCATCCACTTGCCCTCGCCCGTGACTGCTCAAGCCTACAGAGCCGAAACCATGTACGAAGGTCCCGCTGATGACGCTTTCTGCACTGCCATGAAGAACTGTGACCCCAAGGCCGACTTGATGTTGTACGTTTCCAAGATGGTGCCCACTTCCGACAAGGGTAGATTCTACGCCTTCGGTAGAGTGTTTGCCGGTACCGTCAAGTCCGGTCAAAAGGTTAGAATCCAAGGTCCTAACTACCAACCCGGTAAGAAGGAAGACTTGTTCCTCAAGTCCATCCAAAGAACCGTGTTGATGATGGGTAGATTCGTCGAACAAATTGACGACTGTCCCGCCGGTAACATTGTCGGTTTGGTCGGTATCGATCAATTCTTGTTGAAGTCGGGTACCATCACCACCAACGAAGCCGCCTACAACATGAAGGTCATGAAGTTCTCGGTGTCGCCCGTTGTGCAAGTTGCCGTTGAAGTTAAGAACGCCAACGACTTGCCCAAGTTGGTTGAAGGTTTGAAGAGATTGTCCAAGTCCGACCCTTGTGTCTTGACTTACATGAACGAATCTGGTCAACACATTGTCGCCTGTACCGGTGAATTGCACTTGGAAATTTGCTTGCAAGATTTGGAAAACGACCACGCTGCCATTCCCTTGAAGGTGTCCCCCCCCGTGGTTTCTTACAGAGAAACCGTTGAAGGTGAATCTTCGATGACCGCTTTGTCGAAGTCGCCCAACAAGCACAACCGTATCTACGTTAAGGCTGAACCCATCTCCGAAGAATTGTCTCTTGACATTGAAGCCGGTGTCGTTGACCCCAAGGCTGATTTCAAGGTCAGAGCCAGAGTCATTGCTGACAAGCACGACTGGGATGTCACTGACGCCAGAAAGATCTGGTGTTTCGGTCCCGACGGTACCGGTGCCAACGTTGTTGTTGACCAAACCAAGGCTGTGCAATACTTGAACGAAATCAAGGATTCCGTTGTCTCTGGTTTCCAATGGGCTTCCAAGGACGGTCCTTTGCTCGGTGAACACTTGAGATCGATCAGAATTAACATCTTGGATGTTACTTTGCACGCCGATTCTATCCACAGAGGTGCTGGTCAAATCATGCCTACCATGAGAAGAGTCACTTTCGCTTCGATGTTGTTGGCTCAACCCGCCATCCAAGAACCCATCTTCTTGGTTGAAATCCAATGTCCCGAAAACGCCATTGGTGGTATCTACTCCGTGTTGAACAAGAAGAGAGGTCAAGTTATCTCTGAAGAACAAAGACCCGGTACCCCCTTGTTCACTGTCAAGGCTTACTTGCCCGTTAACGAATCGTTCGGTTTCACCACTGAACTTAGACAAGCTACCGGTGGTCAAGCTTTCCCTCAATTGGTCTTCGATCACTGGGGTGTGTTGTCCGGTGATGTCACCGACCCCAACTCCAAGCCCGGTCACGTTGTTACCGAAGCTAGAAAGAGAAAGGGTTTGAAGGAAGGTGTTCCCGACTACACCGAATACTACGACAAGTTGTAAGTTGGTAAATAGTCCTGTATTCTTAACTGTGAAATTTATAATTATCGTGTAGTTTTTTAGATGGTGGTGGAGCGCGTATCTCATGGAATCTCATGGAACTTGAAGCCGCGACTCTTAGTCGGTTGTGTAGTGAAACTTTGTGGAAGCAGCGCCAATGCACCACCCTCTGCTATATGATGTGATTCCACTGATTTGAAAGGCTATTTCCCGGGTGCCGCTTGACAACCTTCCGTTGGAGCCAACATGTAGTGTGAGATGCTTTGTTCACGGTTGTGAATATTCATTATACGGATTATACAGCACTTGAAAAAAAGCGTGGATTGCAGTTAACAATAGCGATGGTGGTTTTGACGATTGTGGTTGCTCCGAGAATCGGTTTACTCTGGTAGTTGGGGGTAGGCGTGATTCAAAGTTTGCATGATGTTACTTCAAGGGCCTTGCATATTCCACCGGGACTCCCCAACTCTAATCTGCTACTGCGATGGCAATGTCAACAAAAAAAAGGGGCCATACCAACCATACCTAACTCAGGTCTTGGGGTACTTCCAATGTTAACCCCCCTTCTGTTTACATTGAAACCTAAAAAAGATCAATGCATCGAATTTCACTCGAGAAATTTTGGGCAGTTTTGTCAACGAGCTAAAACACATCTAGTCATTCGTTGAAGAACGACAAAGAAAAGAGGGGACTAGTTGTTGATTGTTTTTTTTTCCTATTACATCTAGAAAATGCCTAATCGATTGACATCATCGATGAAACAGTCTTGTCTTGATCTTAGTCTGGCTAATGCATTGCTGCCGTTGTCACTTTTTCAGACACAAATCGCAACGATCTATTTAATTGGTAGGCGCTAAAAAAAACCTCCACGCTGAAATTATCCATGACATCACCGACATGAATTGCACAGGAAGAGACATCGAGGAGACTTGAAAATCTCGTAATCGACGGTTACAATAGGATTATCGTAGTCCTAGTCCGTAAAACAAGGGATGATAATAAAACTAGGTTGTTTAAAATGCCAATTAATTAACCCTGGGGTAAAGATCACCATTCAATGGGGAAATCTGGACAAGAAGACCCCCCATAATTATATGCCACAGTTCTTTCACGAAAGCCTCTCAGAACCAGGAATATCTTGTGCTAAGGCGACGATAACGGTAGGTGATTATAGACGGTGCTAATGTCCTTTTACTTGGCTGGCACACGTTTAAAGTTACCATTTTGTGGTGAATGCTAATATCAGGCGCATAAAGCTGGTCACGCTGAAGCATACACCAACTGAATCAATCTGTAGCATGGTTATCAAAAATATCCATAGGACTATTGGCAGTTGGGAGTGTTGCCATATGAATTGCTTGGCGGGGACACTGGTTTGTAACTGTCACAAAATAAAACTTGTGCAGTGACGCCAACACCCTTGAGGCAGATGGGTATGCCGACAAACAAACAAACTCTTTGATCAATAGCAGGTAATGGGTATGCTTCTCTCCCATAGGTTCCTTGAATATTTTTAATGCAACCACATATGTGATGTACCCTTGTATAAAAATAACGATAAATCGGCCATATTTCCGTACAGTATTTGTGTCTCTGATAAGTGATTTCAATTGAAAGATATCCAATTTCCCACAAACTTCGTCTAAGTGCAAAACACGTCGCTACTAATTGTCTCTGCAAATCACACATAGAGGCACGCTATCACCTATTGATGATGTTAACAAGGTAGTGGGAGACAATGGTCCTGTAAGGCATTCGCGTAGTGCATATAATAGGGGTGCATTACAAATGGTTGGGAAAATGAAAACCTATTGATGAAATGGGTTAAATCGTAAATGATTAAATTGAAATTGTAATCATTAATTTAAATACGTAATTGGAGTGTTGAATTAGTTTATTACCTTTGCTCTGATTAAGCCTGTCGTTTTTTCGTGTCTTAATCATCTATAATTTTACACTTTTTCTCATTTTTTTAAGAGTGGAAAGGTAAAGAGTGTCAAAAATGACTCCTGATTTCGAATCCAGTATAGTTTTTAAATTTCAAATAATCAGCCTTATACAGCAACCACTAGACACCAATTGATATCGCGTCATTCTCCATTCTCTCCTCTCCATTCCATTCCCTCTTGTTCACACTCGGTTGGTACGCGAAAAGTCATCGGCGCGTGCGGCTTAAGTTTTTACGTGGTATTAATCATGGTGTCATTGGGTCCAAAACAGCTCGCCGGTGGCGGGTTGCTACTAGCCCTTGTGCTGGTTGTGCTTTTACTCAAGCATATACTTGCTTCAGGGTCCACTCTTTACACCCCTGACTTTTCCACCTTGGACAAGGTCGAGTACTATGATCTCAAGGAATTTGATGGCTCTGGCCACGGGTGGGATAACGACGAACGGATCTTGTTTTTGGTACCGCTTCGGGATGCCCTGGCCCACTTGGGGATGTTTTTTGATCACATGGCGAACATGACCTACCCCCACCATTTGATCGATTTGGCGTTTCTTATATCGGACACCTCCGATGATACCGTGGCCAAGTTGACCAACAAATTGATGCAAGTACGCCAGGAGTATGGGCTGATGGAGATTTTCTACAAGAATTTTAACCAGGTGGTACTGCAGTCATTCTCAGACCGTCATTCTTACAAGGCGCAAGGGCCGCGGCGGATGTTGATGGGTCGGGCCCGGAATTGGTTGTTACTGAGTGCATTGAAGCCCTACCATTCCCATGTTCACTGGCGTGACGTTGATGTGGAAACCATGCCTGCCACCATTCTTGAGGACTTGATGAGCCACGATAAGGACGTGATTGTCCCCAATGTCTGGCGTCCACTCCCCCTGTTCTTGGGTCTGATGCAGCCCTACGATTTGAATTCCTGGCAAGAGCTGGACGGGGGGATGCAATTGGCAGAGACCTTGGATGAGGACCTGGTGATTGTCGAAGGTTATGTCGAACTCCAGACGTGGCGGCCGCATTTGGCCTATCTTAGAGACCCCTACGGCGACCCCAACGTTGAAATGGAGCTTGATGGGATTGGTGGTGTCTCGATCATGTCGAAGGCAAAGGTGTTTCGGACTGGGGCCCACTTTCCCGCGTTTGCGTTTATGAATCATGCTGAAACCGAGGCCTTTGGCAAAATGTGCCGGAGAATGGACTACTCGGTGGTGGGTCTTCCCCATTATGTGATTTGGCACATCTACGAGCCCCTGAATGATGACTTGAAGCACATGGAGTGGATGGCACAAGAAGAGGTGCGGCAGAAGGAAGAGGCCAAGATCAAGAAGGTGTACGATCGGGTTTGGGACAAGGCGTTCGATGACGTCCAGAGCGGCTGGCAACGGGAAAGAGCCCGGTTCTTGAAGAACACCGACATGCTGAAACTACGGAAGGTCCATGTCGACTGGCAAGGGGTCGACGACTGGGAGATTGATCCCTTGGTGGAGCAAGAAAAGAAATTGGCCGATTTCAATCCCGATAAGTGAATAGATTAATAGGAACAAACGCACTAAATTGCTCAGTTATTTCTGGCGCCACCTGCGAGCAATATCGTGGTCTCCAGACACGCCTGTAATTTAAGTTGTATACACTCTCAGGATATATGCCGAACCCCGACTGTATACAGTACATACGCATCAACACTTTGTCAACAGGGGAGCAGTTCGCCGAGCCAGGCTTTGTTCTCAATAAAGGCCTTGTTTTGATAACAACATTGTCAACTTTAAATTTGCATTCAATATTCTCCACCATTGTGGGCAATGGAATCCCGTAAACTTGTGCTAAACTTAGATCTACATGATTGGCAGTGCGTAGTACAAAAGTATCTTGAACATCAGTTAGCAACGTGCCCAATGACGTTGAAAACCCCTTTGTATTTTTTAAAACTTTGCAGGAGAATATTTTAGGATTGACGACGCGTAAAGCACAACGGTGATGCACGTGTTACAATAAGTCGCGGTATTAGGGGACGAATAGAAGTGTTTTAGGTTAGTGGGTTACCCCATCCGCTACCAACGTCCGTCTAATGAAGATAGCTCATCTGGTTTAGTATTGCTTAGACGTGCCGCATACGAGTCCAACCTTGTTTTAGCAACAATTAGGATGCGGGAGCTGTAGCTCCGTCGGCATGCCGGACGAGTGTTATGGAGATCAAATCGTACGAGCCTCAAGATTGAAACTACGCAATTGTAGTCTCAACTACGCGCTATCCCTTTCAAAAACTACGACATTAACACGAATTACTATGCGAGTGAAGCTATAGGTAAACATGGAACGGAATGCAAGTCAAAGGCGATTCAGGGCGGGGTCCCACTGCTAATGAGCATCGGGCAGTAGTTAAGATGATCAACCTTCCAACCAAATTTTCCACAAACCGGATTGGTTGACAACCGCTTGGAGGGGGAGCAATTGTTTCTTCCAAGATCGTTGCCCTCGGTGCAAGTGTTTTGCACTGACAAAATTAGAAAGCAACCGCAGCGACAATAGTGGATGTCTGCACATGAAAAAAAATATTTCGAAGGGACACTGCAAGTTGGTTCCGCGATGAATGGCTGCAAATCCACCTAAGGAGCAGTATAAAGTATGTGGGATTCCCGTCACCTAAGTCGTAATCTCACCACCTTTCACTCGCTCAATAAACAATGGTTAGTGTCAGATCTTTTACTGGTGCCGCTGTCATGGCCGCCGCCGTTGCTGCTGAACAAGTTGCTTGTAAGTTCAACGGTGAAACCGTTGCTACTGTCGACTCGGAAACTGGTAAGTGTCCTTTCACCATCCCCGATTCCTTGCCCGTTAACTTCGACTTCACCTCCCCCGAAGAATACTTGGTTGACGCTTACTACGCCAAGGGTGATGACAAGTACTGGAACGACATCCCCAACGCTGGTCGGGTCATTGAAATCCCCGTGCCTCAACTCGTGCAAAAGAAGATCGAAGGGTTGTTCCACGTTCACCTTGAAGAAACCCCCGGTGCTAACTCTACTCTTAAGTTGAGAAAGAGATTGTTCGGTGACGACTACATGTTCAAGAGAGACGATGTTTCTGACTTGGTCGCCAAGGTCCAAGCCGAAGACGGTGAAGCCGTTGCCGGTAACCCCTTGGAAGGCTTCTCCGTTGAACCCCTTGCCGCTTCCGACTCTGCCTCTGCTTCTGGCTCCGCTTCTGCTACTGCTTCTGCCACTGGCTCTGGTGCTGAATCCGCTTCTGCCACTGGCTCTGGTGCTGAATCCGCTTCTGCCTCTGCTTCTGCCTCCGGCTCCGACTCCGGTGACCTTGAAACTGTCATTGAATCCATCATCCACACCTCTGTTAAAACCATCTACTCGTGCTCCGACCACAAGTGTGAAGAAAAGACCCAAATTTTGACTGAATGTCCCACCACTTCCACCAACGATGAAGGTGCCGTTATCACCACCACCATCTGGAAGCCCCAACAAACTGTCATTATCGAAATCTACGACGAACAATGCGGTTGCCACAAGGAAGTCCCTGCCACTGAAGGTATTGTTACCTCCACCATCACCAAGGGCAGCGAAGAAAAGACCGTTGAAATCATTACCTGGTGCCCCGTACCTTCGCAAGAAGTTGTCACTAAGACTATCTGCTTCGAAGACAAGTGCTCTCAACACGTTGTTATTACTGACACTGAAGAAAAGCCCGCCACCAAGACTCAAGGCCCCACTGAACAACCTGAACACGTTGTTACCGTGACTGTCTGCGAAAGCGAACAATGCAAGCCTGTTGTCACCCCCGGTGTTGTTGTTACTCAACCCGAAGTTGACCAAGAATCCACCATCTACATCACCAAGACTGTTCCTGCTACTGAACAACCCCAAGAACAACTTTCCACCGCCACCAACCCCCCTCCTAACCACACCACCTACATTCCCGGTACTGAAACTCCCGAAGCCCCCAAGACTTTGGAAGGTGAATCCAAGACCGCCCCCGTCCCCACCACTGTGGTGACCGGTGTCTGTGAAACTTGTGTCCCTGAAGTTGCTCCCTCCAAGTCGGCTGCTCCTCAAACCACCTCTCCCGTCATCACCCCCATTGAAGGCGCCGCCGCTGGGTTGTCGGTTGCTAAGGTCATGGTCGCCGTTGTTGCCGCCATCCCTCTCTTCTTGTAATTTGCATTCGGTGAATTTATGTTGTTCGTTGGCTAGCCTCTCGGTGTCACAATTCTAAGAGTGATTCATCCTTTAGGAAAGTGGTGACCGCCTAGTGAGGTGCCCGAACAGTGCTTTGTACATGTTTTCGCTCATCATTATTTTCGGTTAATATATTTGACATCGCCCAGGTCGATGCTATTTTAAACATAATGTAGAAATTTATCACCCCATCAGATGGTATGATGTCGTTTTATGTCTAATGTAATTTTGACATCGAATTGTCAAACAAATTATTTAGGGATGCTCGTTCACCAAAAAATATACCACTTTGGCACTCTTCACCTTCCATGGCCTTCGAATTAAGGTTGTTTGCTTTTTCAAGAACCTAGTGACAGCGTAAATTTCTATTTTTGTATCACGTAAATTGCCCCATACTTTAGTTCCCCAAGCCACCAATCAAAGCCAACTCAGAGCCAATTATCCATCAACACCTAACAGTCCAATCACCTAATTGAACCCGTAATTGGTGTTTGATAACCACATTGATTTATCCACTCAGCCTCTTTCTTCTCCCTCCCCTCACTCATCACCCCAGACAACTCGCACCTACCACTAACTATGGGACATCTTCTCTCCCATCCCATTGAAGACAAAAAGATAGATAATGGCTCCCATACGTCGTTGTCTTATTCAGTGGGGGCAATGCAGGGCTACCGAATGACAATGGAAGACGCCCATAACATCATGATTAATGAAGAGGAGACGGTTGGCGTTTTTGGGGTGTTTGATGGCCATGGCGGAAAACATGTAGCCGAACACGTTGCCGACCGACTTGTGACGAGATTGTTCCGCCAGTTAAACTATGCCCCTTCCGATCAAAAGCTCGGGGAGTTGATATCGCAGATTAAGGACCAGTTTTTTTACGTGGATGCCCAGTTACTGAGGCAGGGTAAGAGTATTCAGGTGGGACTGACTGCCAATGTGGTGATTGTCCAACCCGGAAGGCTTTTATGTGCCAATACTGGTGATTCGCGGGCGGTTTGCTGTATTGACGGGGTGGCAAAAACGCTACTGTTTGACCACAAGCCAGTGGTGATGGGAGAGTTGGTGCGGATTGAAAACGCCAATGGCTACATTGCAAATCTGCGAATAAACGAGATATTGGCCTTGAGTCGGGCATTTGGCGATTTCTCGTTTAAAAACAGATGGATCACCACCTCGCGGAATAAATATATCCAGGAGAATATGAAAAATTACCACCAAAAGCGGATCGAAATGCCCCCGGAGTTGGAAATGGTCACGGTGGAGCCCGACATCCTAGTGCATGACTGGCGGGTCACTGGCAACCAGCCCGAGTTTTTGGTTGTCGCATGCGACGGGGTGTGGGACTGTTTCAAGAGTCAGGATCTCGTCAACTTGATTCGACAAAAGATTGCCGTGGGATGGCTGTTGCATAAGATCGTTGAACACGTTTTACACGAGCTGTTGGCCAAGGCCAACCTGTACACTGGGATTGGCTTTGACAACATGACGCTAGTGATTGTTGCCATCCACCAAGGCCGAACCGAGGAGGAGTGGTACTCGATGGTTCGCCACCGCTATGAGAGAAAACGAGGATTGAGAAAGTAAATAACCCTACTTGAGATCCTAGTCGTAAATGCTATTTAAAAGTTGTTGTGAGCCCTGGGTCCGGATCATCCCTAACATGGGGTGATTACACCTCGCGCCTAGCAACCTCCTATGACAACCGTTGCTAGTCCCCAGGCGGCAGCGAGGGGGCATGCCGTTATCACAGCACCCCGCCAGAAATAACCCCACCTTTTAACAATAGTGTCTATAGTAACTTTTTTCATCACCCCATCCCTCACCCTTTTCGCACCAAAATTGATTTTTTGTTGTTTACAACTTCCCAAAGCGATCGCAACCATCCGATTAAGCCCCTGATCGGTTGAAATCTGTTTCTCTCCCCGACCGGTTTTTTTTTTGCATCACAGACCGTTCCCATCTACTGGTGGTTGTTCATTAACATGTCGTGGCAGGACCCGGTGCTTTTGCTCGCCCAGGATCCAAATCTTTTGACCACCAAGGAGAGACTGACCCAGTTGAGCGAGTTTATCAATGGCCTTGCGGAAAGACGGATTTCCAAACTATGTAGCCAAGGGGTGGCCATTTTAAAGCTGTTAGAGAAGATTAACGCCCAGTTCCGTACATGGGAGTTTATGCTGATGGACTATAATCTGGACCGACATTTTGGTGATGACCATGTGGAATTGCAGCTGTTCAACGAGGGTATTGCTGAACGGGTGATGGATGCGTGTAAGCAGCACCAGAAAAAGTTGCATTACATTTCAGTAGACATTGACAATTTGACAAAAATCTCCCGCCTGTTGACCCCGGTGGAGTATATGAGTGACCTGGGGGCGTTGTTGACGAGTTTAGTGCTTCGGTCGATTCGTACCAAGAACGAGGTACAGGAACGAACCACGGTGGCGTACTCGAAGGCAAAACTTATACTTATCGGCAAGGAGCTCGACGAAATCGCTGAACCCGATGTCCTGCAGCAGTATAAACTGTTGCTTGGCCAGCTAATTAAACAGCTAAACGAGGCGATAGACGCCAACGACGCGGAAGCCAAATTCGAGTGTTTGGCGGTGATTTCCGATATGGAACAAATGTTTGAGGAATTCAAGGCCGAACACAAGGAAAAGACCCACCAGCAACAATTGGTGCGGATGAGGGACCTGATGATGGCTGAGGATTTCGTCGACCTTGGGTTTGAAGAAGAACCGCAGTTCCCCCACGACCCCTATGATATCCACGACCCTGAAAACTACAAACCGCTGACGCCGCGGCTGCACCAAACCACGATGTTTGATGATGACTATAGTGAGTACAACTCGATGTATTCCACCACCCCCACCGCCCTCTTGGTCCAGTCAATCACAAAGACCACCGACCAACGCTTCCCGCGTCTGGAGCTGATACACCTGATGGAATCCCAGCAGTTGTACCGCACGTCCATTACCGAAGAAATGCCGTACTTGATGCTGGCGTTTTCGCTGGCGAAAAACTTTGAAGAGGATGTCCACCACTACCAAAAGGATGCTAAGCGCGAGCAAAAGCCCCAGCCTCAACCAAAACCCAAACCAAAACTGCGACCGGTCCTGGTGCCGGGAAGAGAACACCCCCCCCTGATACCCCGAAGTTTAGCGGACTCGGCATTGTATCAGGGACTGACATTGCTTAGGCCGTTGCCCCCCAGTCTTTTGGGCAACAACAACACCAATCCCATGCTTGCCCGGTTTGGCATCAAGCCTCAGGTGATTAAGGTGGACATTGCAGAAGGAAAGGAGAATAAAGTGACCAAGGTGAAGCCACAGCATACCCCGTTGACTAAGGAGAATCTTCAGAGTCTTGATGACTTGGTGGATTAGACTACTACTGACAGTAGTACAAAGCATTACGTGATGATGATGGAATCAAATGTTCTAAATTTACTCACTTTATAGATTAGCATGACTTACGATATGATGACAGGTGTAAATTTGGCGCTGTCACATCCAATACAAAGATTCATGGTTTGATTACAAGATAGTTATGCGTTCACTATTGATTCTCTAGGATATATATTTGCTAACTCCCTATTGCTATCCATCGGTTATTTCGGACCTTTCACCCATTCACTCACTTCTCTTACTCTCTAGCTGGGTTTGACCTTGTCCACAATTGGCCAATTCTGTCACAAACGACTCCCCCCAGAAACCCAGGGTATACTTGTTAATATAGGTAAACAATTTCTCAAAGTTAAGCTCCTTTTTCTCCTTGGGTAACGTCAACAGCTCCTTGATGGCATCGGCCAACTCATCGGTATTCCACGGATTGACGATGATGGCCCCATTCAACGACTGGGCAGCTCCGGCAAACTCCGATAATACAAGCGCTCCCTGGTTGTCTTGCTGACAAGCAATGTACTCAAATGACACCAAATTCATCCCGTCTCTAGTTGAACTGACGAGACAGACGTCTGATACGTGATAGAGAGCAATAAGTTCATCGAAGGATACCAGTTTGTGAAGATAGTGGATGGGTACAAACTCCACCGTCCCAAATTGGCCGTTGATTCTCCCCACAAGCTCATTGACGGTGGCCCGCAAGTTCTGGTACTCTTCAACATCGCCCCGACTTGGAACCGCCACCTGCACCAACACCACCTTGCCGATCCATTCTGGGTTTTCCGTCAAAAAGATCTCAAACGCATGGAGCTTTTGTGGCACTCCCTTGATGTAATCAAGCCGGTCAACACCGACAATTACCTTGGTGTCGCCAAATTGCTGCCGTAACAGGGCGATGCGTTGCTTGACGGCGGGCTTTTCGAGCCCCTCAATAAACGTTTCCGGGTCGATGCCAATGGGAAATGCCCCCACGGTGACGGTACGACCCTTGTACTTAACCACGTTTGGCAAGACTGTGGCACCTGGTACTACTCTCAGCACCGACAGCAAAAAGTGGCGGGCATAGTCGTAGGTGTGGAATCCAATGAGGTCACACAGCAACACCCCCACGAGAATCTCCCGCCGCACAGGCAAGATTCTATAGATCTCCAGCGACGGAAATGGGGTATGAAGAAAGAATCCGATCCTGTTATTTTTGGTGGTGAGCCGCTCCCGCAACAACTGAGGAAGAAGCATGAGATGGTAGTCGTGAACCCAGATCATGTCACCGTCCTTAACCTGCTTTATGATCTCGTCGGCAAAAATGTCATTGGCTTTGGTATAGGCGGCCCAAGCCACTTCGTCAAAATTCATTTCGCCGGGGTGGTAGTGAAATAATGGCCAGAGAATCGAATTTGAAAACCCATTGTAATGCAAATCAGCAGTACGATCATCGAGGAATATGGCCGTGCAGTTAAATTGGTCTTTCAATTCCCTATTGACCTTGACCTGTTCATCAAGGGGGAGCTCCATGCCTGGCCAGCCAAACCATTGGAACTCGGTGGTTTTCTTCAATCCCTGGAGACCAGTCACCAATCCCCCCAGGGACATTGTGTAGGAAAACAGCCCATCATCTTCCTTGCGGATTGTCACGGGTAGACGATTGGACACGACAATTACTTTTGAAGACATGGTGGCTAATCGAGGGGTCGCGGACAATTGATATATATGTAAATGGATATATATATAGGTGAGTGCGGCTACAGCGTTAGGATAAGGAGGCGTTGCAGTTGATGAAAATGGGGTAATGTTCATATATGAGGTCATCTATTACATTAGTTAATCGTCCGGCAACCGAGCGTGCCCAGTCAATTGCTGCTGTGACTTTTTCCTACAGCAATATAGATGATTAAGGTTCGATGGTGCCTGGCTATTGAATCGGCCATTGTGGATAATGCCGATATAAGCGGTGCCGATCATTGCAGAAAGGTATTTGGGTGATTCGATGACTATACAGATACGCATATTTTCTCGAATTCGAGCTTGATGTGACTACAAAAACAAGGGCTCGGTTTCGCACTACTTTGCTATGGTGGTTGCCAATGAGAGAACACCCCATATTATGGAGCAACAGGGCTGATAACAAGATAAGGGACAGGGATGATTCAGTAGTAAACGTCACCAATGTACAGTATCGTGATAATTGTGCTTTAAAAGAGATTTTGGTTTGTTGACAGTCCACACTAATAAGCCTTTTGTTACCCCAAATAAGATTAGTACCGTAACTTCAAAAGTACACATAAAAAATGGGCCAGATCCAGGCAGTGCGAATTGTGTATAAAAGATGGGAAGGAAAATAATACAGGTGATCACTACATTACCATGAATTACTACACTCTTATTTTCTATAACAATTCAATCAAGAGGAAGTACAGAACTACAACCCATTCCCTTAACTTTTCTCGATCATCCCACTTGTCCTTCCTCTCTCCTATCATTTGTAGTTCATCTGGAGTTTTCGCGCGTTTGTCATTCTCACGCGTTTGCGAAGGACACGTCCATCATGTATTCACCATTTGCCGGGGAGGTCCCTCAACAAAACTTACAACATCCACAACCTCAGCATATCAACCTGCAGTACCAGGATAACCAGTACCAACAAAACCAGTACCAACAAAACCAGTATCAGCAAAATCAATACCAACTGCCTCCTCAACAGTACCAACAATCCTATCAACAAAATTACCAACAGGATCAATATCAACAGCAAAACATCCAACAACAGCAACAAGGATACCTGCAACAACAACACGATTATCAACAACAAGGATATCAACAACAAGGATATCAACAACAACAGCAACAGCAGCAACAACCGCAACAAGGGTTTGGCTTCATTAATGACCAGGCAGCGCAATTTGCCTCGCTGTTTGCCAAGTCTCAATTTGAACAATCGGGGAGCTACTTGCAACAAAACTTTGGTCAATTGATTCCCGGCACTGGTGACCTCAAGTTTTATTTCCAAGTGTCCAACTCTTATGTGCTTAAAAAGTTGACGATGGTGGTAATGCCATTCGCCAATAAGGACTGGACTCGGAAGACCATGGCGGAAGTCACCGGGGAAGGGCTGACTTTATTTGCCCCCCCCCGTTACGACGTCAATTCCCCCGACTTGTACATCCCGTTGATGGCGTTTGTCACCTACATCTTGTTGTGGTCAGTCTTCCAAGGGCTCAAGGGTGAATTTCACCCCGAATTGTTTGGGATTTTGGCCCTGCAAACGGTGGCGTTTTCGGTGTTGGATATTGCCGTATTCAAGGTAGGGTTGTACCTTCTCGGGTGCCTGACCCAGCTGAGTCTTTGGGATTTGGTCCTGTTTTCAGGTTACAAGTACATCACAGTGATTTTATTATTGGTGTTGCAGCACCTTGTGGGATTATGGTCGCCTTTGTACATTGTGTTTTTCGTGGCATTGGTGGGGATGTTGTCAGTGTTTTTGATGAGACTGTTGAAGTTTTTGGTATTACCTAGCCGCAATGCTTCTAGTGGGGTCAATGAAACTCAAAGACGCCATCGGATCCAGTTTTTGTTTTTCTACTCTACCGTTATTCAATTGTTGGTCATTTTTGTAATGAGTAGATCATGATTGCTAACCGCCCATCAGAGAAGAGTAACTATAGCATACAAGCAATATTACACAATGTTTATACAATTGATGAGGGAGTAATCCTTGAAAAATTTGTACTGCAGGCCTATGAAAAGTTCAATTCTTATGAAAATAGCAATAGCAAGCATTGTCACCAATCTTTGCCACCTCAACACACCTCATTTACCGTTAATTATCATTATAACAATCTCTTAGTTTTCGGTCTCACTATTTGTAATCTAACGCCAAAAGAAATGAATAAATCGGCCAATGGGATGTCAATGACGTATTCCGAAAAAATAAAGATGACAACATTTAATGTTAATTTTTATCATCAGAAAAAACATAGTTTATGAAATTCGCTAAATCTTTTCTAAATTTATTCATGGTATTATAATTAAGAACGTAATTACTTATTAATGTGACAGGGTATCCTTTAAATAGCCTAGTCACAACGTACCGCTTAGTAGAGAACTCTCAATTGTACCTTTTCACCTCTCTTACAACGCTTAGGCGAAAGAGTAAAAGTAGTATTCTTGGAGTCGGGACAAGCATTCCACGTAGTGTAGTTTTGGTAGTACAACTTATTGGAAATAATCTTCCAGCCGCTAGAGTTGGCAAGTAATTGAGACGAGTTCAACGACGAGTTCGAAAGCGACGACGAATTGGTGGCAGAAGTGGAGTTTTTCTTAGACGTTGACGACGACACAGTTTCAGAATCAGAAGATCCAGTCAATCTCTTGAACCACGACCGCTTGTCCTTGGAAGTGCTCTTAGAAGCCTTCTTCTTAGAAGGAGTCAGAGCTTTCGCCAGCGAAGCCAGGGTAGAGTTGGTGACAGTAGAGTTGGAGATAGTCGAGTTAGTCACATTCAAACTGGACGAGTTGGTCAAGTTCTTCACAGGGATAGTGACATTGGCGCCAGTAATGGTGTCGTAAATGTCAGGCAAAATCTTGGTACCATTCAAACTAGACAAGGTAGAGTTGACCAAGTTAAAGTAAGCGTCCAGGCCGTAAGGGGCAACAAACAATCTGTGAGACAGATTACCATTCTTCAAGGTAATCAACTTGTCATCGGGGTACTCGACAAGAATCCGGAAGTTCTTCAAGTTTCTTTGAGTGTATTCGTCGATCTTGTCGGCAATATCTTCGTCAATTTCGTCTTGAATTTGGTCTTGTTGTTCGTAAGCCAAAAACTCATTAACAAATCCCAGAGGAGTAGGCACAGACACCAGAGCAGTGGAGAAGTATTCGGCAATTTCAGAGGCCAAAGGGTCTTCGATTGCAGTGGTAGAAGCAGATTCCGAAGATGCAGACGCAGAACTGGATGATTCTTCAGCTCTCACAACGAGACCGGCTTGGATTTGTTGCAATTTAGACAAGGGAGTAGCAGCAGCCACCGAAACCAAAACAGCCAGAGAAAATTTCATATTGCTTCTTTCGTTAAATTAATGACATCTTCGTTGTTTAAATATTTACTTAGCCTCCCTGTCGGAGCTGACGGCAATGTCAAGTGTGATCATGGCTGCAAAATTAAATAGCGCATGCATGGTGTGCAGGTTGCATCAATCCTAAACGAATCTCTCGTGACGAGGGATAGGGGCAAATCATCCATAGTGACAGAACTCGGCTACAATGTTGTAAAATTACAGTCAAGACAATCATACCCTTTGATTTATCCCACAAAATATGTTAAATGTTTCGGTCGGGTCTTGGTCGGAAAATCTGGACCCGATCCTAGGGTGCGTCTTTAGCAACACAAATGATAGATTGGAGAATTGTGTCACCATTGAATATAATTATAAAAGGCCAGATAATCACATTAACTGTAGCCACTAATTTATTCAATTGCCACCGAGACCTTACCATTCAAGGTTACGGCGACAACCCGAGATCCATCGACTGAGATGATTTCGATCGCAATTGATGGCGTCAATACCTTAAAATCGCCACTGCTGCCGATACATTGCGATGGGTGAAATTTGCTACGATCATACATCGCTCGTAACAGCTGAAGTCAACGCTACATATGCATAAAAAGGGGTTGCACGTGTAGAGCAAGGCTAGGGGAACTGTAATCACCAAGTAGTTCCAATGCTTTCGCATGATCTTCCCGTAAACATGTGGAAACTATACAGGGTAATGCAGAGTTGACGATATCGAGTATATCACGAGGGAAGGTTAGTTAGGCTACTGGCGAGATGAAACAGCACTCGAGCCATGATTAGCAACCTTGTTTCAGAGGCGAAGCAATGGATTTCTTCCAGAAGGGCTAATGCGGGTCCCACAGGTACAGTAGAGCAATGGATAACTTTACCGAGTTGAATTGACCACAGTAAATAGGGGAAGACACATGTGAAAATCTTTGGGGGCGGTTTTATCTGGCTATGTTTTTAGAGAACAGCAAGTAGCAACACATTAATTCGAGTGTTTACGCCGATCAGTACCGAATTATTGATGCATAAGCAAATATGCAGAGTAAACAAGAACCGACCTTCAGCATTGTATGCTTGTAGACGAGGATGTCAGCGGATAGATATTAGTAAGATACAAAGGCTAGGCTAGAATTGGGTAATGGGGGATTTGTTTTTCATGAATCCAAATTTATGATTACCAATATTTGGGTCCTAGTGAAATGGGAGCTATAGGTATATCGGGTGTGTTTTGGGAAATAGGACAAAAGTGAGTGTTTTTGTTGGCATTGTAATTGGTTTTCACACGATTGGTAATCAGTTTGAATAGGACTACCTGATCTAATTCTACAAAAGAAATGATAATATGTGTTACGGGCTATCTGACTTGGCGGCATTGTTGAGAAGCAAACTGCCAACAATCCTCTGTTACGCTCAAGTTGCGATCATCAATTTGTTATGAGCACTAGATTCTCAGGTTATCGTTAGAATCTAAAGTGGGAAATTTTAATGTACTCTAGTAAAGTGACAGTAATTCTTAGCCTTAATTATTTGTTTTAAAAATTTCAACTATGTCCCTAATCACTAGTAGACGTTAGATGTTCATGAATGTGTCACCATGCCGCCATTCCTATAAACCACCCAGTCTCTGTGAAACCATTTCATACCATATATCTACCTATAGCTTTCAATATCGTTTTTCCCCTTCCTTGTTCGTTGTTTGTTGAACCCTCCCCCCCGTAGTTCACCTAGGGCTAATATTCGCGTCACCCAGACGCGTCGCTCATCACATCATGCTGAAGCCCTCGGGCAAATTCAAGGGTAGTACTACTGCTCGCTTTGTTAAGAACACCAAAGTAACAACCGAATACAAGGCTGATGCTGCAACCAATGCTTTAGAGGACAAAATCGACCGGGTCAAACGCGTGGACAAGGTGGACGGTATTATGGGGTTTGATAGAATCGAACATCTTGAAACCACCAAAAAGGGGTGGTTGGTTAACATGCATCCCACCACGCTTCCGTCTACTCAGTTTTTGGCCGGTATTTCCGCGGTTGATTATTATTTCCTTGACGAAGAAGGAGGTCTGTTCAAAGTGAGTCTTCCGTATGATCCCTATTTTTACGTGGTTGTGGTCCCAGATCACGAGGCTGAAGTGGAAGAATGGATCCGTAAACAAATGGAAGGATGCAATTTGAAGCTGGTGAGTCGGGAAATTAAAGACGATTTAGCGCTTCCAAATCATTTGGTGGGTCTTAAACAGACGCTTATTAAGCTCAGTTTCCATAATATCACCGACTTGCTTGCTGGACGACGGGTGCTTATGCCCATAGTCAAGGAGAATGAGCTTCGTCATCATTCGCGGACTGTTTACGCTTACGATGAAGCGGCTGATATGGCAAGTGACCCGCTGGAGTATGTGGTAGATTTGCGTGAATACGACGTTCCCTACCATGTCCGGGTCCTGATCGATTGTGGCATACATGTGGGCAAGTGGTACGACGTTCATGCCAACCACGGTAATATCAAACTCGAAGAAGACAAGGCGACAATTGCATTTGCCGACCCTGTAGTACTTGCATTTGATATCGAAACCACTAAAGCACCACTTAAGTTCCCCGACTCGAAAATCGATCAAATCATGATGATATCCTACATGATTGACGGCGAAGGGTTTTTAATTACAAACAGAGAGATCATCAGTGAAGACATTGAAGATTTTGAATATACCCCCAAACCGGAATACCCAGGGTTATTCACCATTTTCAACGAGGCCAACGAAAAAGGGGTTTTGGCCCGCTTCTTCGAACACATCCGTGACTGCCGTCCCACGATCATTGCCACGTTTAATGGTGACTTTTTCGATTGGCCTTTTGTCGATGCACGGGCGAAATTCCATGACTTAGATTTATTTGACGAAATTGGATTTGCCATTGACAGCGAGGGCGAATACAAGCTGGCATACTGTGTTCATATGGATTGTTTCCGGTGGGTGAAGCGGGATTCGTACCTTCCCCAGGGGTCTCAGGGGTTGAAGGCCGTGACCACGGCAAAGTTGGGGTATAACCCCACCGAATTAGACCCGGAATTGATGACGCCATATGCGTACGAACAGCCTCAAACATTGGCGGAATACTCGGTGTCAGATGCCGTTGCTACCTACTACCTTTATTTCAAATACGTCCATCCGTTCATCTTTTCCTTGTGCACTATTTTGCCATTAAATCCTGACGAAGTATTGCGGAAGGGGACAGGGACCCTTTGTGAGATGTTGCTTTCAGTAAAGGCGTTTGAAAAGGAGATTGTCCTTCCCAACAAACACGTCGACCCTGTTGAGCGGTTCTTTGAAGGCCACTTGATTGAGCTGGAGACGTACGTGGGGGGGCACGTCGAATCATTGGAGGCAGGGGTGTTCCGTTCCGACATTCCATGTAAATTTAATGTTGATCCCAAGGCGTGTGACGAGGTGATTGCTGATTTGGAACACAGTATCAAGTTTTGCATTGAGGTTGAAAACGGTAAAAAGGTGGAAGACGTCACCAACTATGACGAGGTGTACAATCAAATAAAGGCGGCTCTAGAGGATTTGCGTGATACTCCACAGCGTACAGAGAAGCCATTGATCTACCACGTCGATGTCGCGTCCATGTACCCTAATATCATGACCCTGAACCGGTTGCAGCCTGATTCCATCAAGCTGGAAAAGGATTGTGCCACGTGTGACTTTAACCGTCCAGGAAAAACATGTGACCGGCGACTTCCGTGGTCATGGAGAGGGGAATATTTCCCTGCTGAAATGAACGAATACAATATGATCAAGCGGACGCTACAGAATGAAGAGTTCCCTCCGGTGAAGCCGTGGCTTCCCCCGAGGGGGTTTGACGAGTTACCCTACACAGAACAAGCCAGTGCCATTAAAAAGCGGATCAGCGACTATTCCCGTAAGGTGTACAACCGGATCAAACAAACCAAAGTGGTGACGCGAGAAGCAATCATCTGCCAGCGGGAGAATCCGTTCTATGTAGACACGGTAAGATCTTTCCGGGATAGACGGTACGAATTCAAGGGGTTAGCCAAGGTATGGAAGGGAAAGCTCGGAGAACGGAAAAACGCTATTGAAAAGGATGAAGCCAAGAAGATGATTGTGTTGTACGATTCATTACAACTTGCGCATAAAGTTATTTTGAACTCATTCTACGGCTATGTCATGCGGAAGGGGTCCCGGTGGTACTCCATGGAAATGGCCGGCGTCACTTGTTTGACTGGGGCTCACATTATCCAAATGGCCCGGCAGTTGGTGGAGCGGTTGGGGCGGCCGTTGGAATTGGACACCGATGGTATTTGGTGTATCTTGCCTGCCACCTTTCCTGAAAACTTCAAGTTGAAGTTGTCCAATGGCAAGCTGGTTACTTTAGAATTTCCGTGCTCGATGCTTAACTATTTGGTGCACCAAAAGTTCACCAACCACCAGTACCAGACACTTGTGGACCCAACAACTTTCAAATACGCCACCCACTCTGATAACTCCATTTTCTTTGAAGTGGATGGGCCATACAAGGCGATGATCTTACCCACGTCCAAAGAAGAAGGCAAAGGGTTGAAGAAAAGATACGCCGTATTTAATGAGGATAACACGTTGGCTGAACTCAAAGGGTTTGAATTGAAGCGGCGGGGGGAGTTGCGGCTTATCAAGAACTTCCAACTGGACATTTTTAAGCTCTTCTTGGAAGGAGATCTGTTGGAACTGTGCTACGATGCCGTTGCAGCAGTGGCCAACAACTGGCTTGACGTACTTGATACCAAGGGGGGGATGTTGGAAGATGAAGATCTCATTGAACTTATTTGTGAGAATCGGCTGATGTCCAAGCCGTTACGCGAGTATGGTACCCAGAAACTGACGAGTATTACTACTGCCAAACGTTTGGGGGAGTTCTTGGGTGAAGAAATGGTCCAAGATGCGGGGTTGGCCACCAAGTACATTATCTCCGCTAAACCAGTGGGAACACCAGTCACTGAAAGGGCGATTCCAGTGGCAATTTTTTCGCTGGACCGTAAGGAACTATACTTGCGCAAGTGGTTGCGGGACCCCTCCCTCACTAAATTTGGCCCTCGTGACGTCATTGACTGGGACTACTACCGCGAGAGATTGGCGTCCGTGGTCCAGAAAATCATTACAATCCCGGCTGCTCTCCAAGGCGTACGCAACCCAGTACCCCGGGTGCCCCATCCTGACTGGTTGCAAAAACGTATTTTACAAAAGGAAGACAAAAAGCAGCAACAGGCCATTCTGAAGTTTTTCGGAATACAATCCAAGGAACAGGCAGTGGTGCAAGACATCGAAGATTTCGGCAAGGCGCTGGCTGAAAAGCCCAAAATCGCAAAGGTCACAAGTCGAAAGCGGCGCCAAGCAGAACAGAAGCAACAGATAGATGAAGAGGACCAGAGAATCTTGACAACCAAGTGTCCCAATCCCTCAGAAGACTACCCCGCATTTTTGCGCCACCAAAAGGCCAAATGGCGGGCCCAATACCGGGCCAAGGAACGCCGGAACCGCTTGTTTGGCCCCACCGCAGAATCATCGGCCCGGCTGGCAGTGGGTGACATTTTCCGGGAAAAGGCGGAAACGATTGTGGGTAATACGTGGGAGATTCTTGAATACAAGCCGGATCCAGCGGTACCTGGCTCAATCAAGGCGTTTGTGCTGGCGCTGGGCAAGATCCATCTGTTTACGTTTCACATTCCCCGCAAGTTATTTGCCAACTTTAAAATGCCTCTTTCTCAACGCAGAATCGAGGGTACACCCGCCAAGATGGAGCCTCTGGGTGCTCACTTACCTCACACCGACGGCGAAGCCCAACACTTGTACAAGCTTGAAGCCTCAGAAACGGTGTATCAAGAAATTAGAGTCGATGGCGACTCTGTGCTTAATGACCTGACTTTACTAGGTATTTACGAATCGCAGATTGATCCCCTTCAGCGGGCGGTGCTCGAGTTGGGTAACATGGTGGTATTTGATGATACCAAGGTGGGGCTGTTGGGGCGCGGGCTCCAACAAGGGTTCCAACAGCTGCAATTACGGGCTTCATCTGATGGTGAAGCGTATCTTAAGCGGTTCAAGTCGGACGTGGTGTTTGTCCTCCATCTTGTCGTCAACCGGTACCAATTCTTCTGTGTGTTTAAGTCTTGGGATGACCATGTGGATGTGTTTGTGCTTAAGCCATCGCAGCTGGCCCAGGAACTTACCGTCAACCTCGACAAGGCGTACGCAGAAATCTATGAGGCCAAGGCTGCTAAGATGGCACCATACACTCTGGTCATTGACTATAAGGACAAGTTGGCGTTTAATACTTCCTACTACCTGAACGAAGCGAAAGTGTACACCAAGTTGGCCAAGAACTTGGGGAAAATAGCCATGGAACGACCGCTGAAGCCGTTGTTTGCCGTGCAATCACCCACTCCTGCTTCTGTCATCGCCCACATCCCCGTGCTTGAAGAACTGCCGTGCATCAAAATGATGACATCGGCACTTACCGTCAGTGCTGTTGGCTGGCACTCGCTTATTGCCAAACGGATCGTCAACCACTATCTTGTTCTCTCGCTGTGGCTCTTCAACTTGATATCGCTCAGTCGATATGCTGGCATCCCCTTGTGTAACTTGCAGATGGAAAACTTGGGTTATATTGTCGATGTGGAATACTGCCGGCGACTTGCGGCGCAGAATATGGTGTTGTGGTGGTCACAGGGCCCTTTGCCTGATCTTGGTGGGGTTGAAAACGAGTGGACGGCTGACTATGATAAGTTTGAGAAGTTTCCTGAAATCAATAACCGCGAAGTTTATGAACAAGCATGTTTGGAGATTGAGGTGGGTACTCTTAGTATCAACACTATTTTGGCGAGTTCGGTGATTACGGTGGCTGATGGCACCGATGCCGATATAGCCGGTGCCGATGGGATCGCTCCGCAGGCCCTCTCGGTGCTCCGGTCTACGGTTAAACACTGGTGGGATGATGCGTTGAAAAACAATAATACTAGCGCCGACTCGATCATGAATTCATTAGTGCTGTGGGTTCAGAACCGGGGCCTGTACATGTACGATTACGCCCTCCACTACCATATCCACAACTTAACACTGAAGTGCTTATTACAGTTGGTGGGTGAATTCCGTCGTATGCATTGCAAGGTGGTGTTTGCCAACCGGAACAAGGTTGTGGTGGAGACCGCCAAGGCGGTGGTGGAAAACTCGTATGCGTTCGGCCAGTACATGACCAAATTGATCCAACTGAAGCCTATGTTCCACTTTTTAGAATTGGCAGTGACGCGATACTGGGATATTTTGGTGTGGATGGACCAATATAACTTTTGTGGGCGGTTTGCCCGGGAAATCACCTCCGAGGAAACTCAGGAATTAGAGGTGGTCCTGACGTGGGGGATCCATGAATACTTGCCCAAGATTTTCCGCGACGAGTTTATTGACTGGTCAATTATTTATTTGGATGCCTTAGTGCAAAATAAGCAACAGTTTATTGAAACATCACAGAAAAGGCCGACGCAATTGGGCCACCGCCTCAACGAAACTGATGATACCGACGATGGCGTGGTGGAAGTGTTTTCCAAGCCGTTGGAGAAGAGAATCAAAAAGTTATTCCGCCAGCAAACCGAGCATATCCTTAATCCCGAATATGCTGCTGAATACGCGTTCCCCACTCTCCCTGGCTCCCACGTCACCTTTACCAATCCCTGTCTTGAATTGGCAAAGTTCTTGGTGGAGGTGCTTGCCTTGCTGAAGAAACGGGAAACGTCAGTGCGGTTGTTACGCCAGGAGATATTGCTGATCTTTGGTATCAAGGAGTTTAGCAAGCAAGCTGACTTTGTGTACCCGAGTTCGCTGGTGATTATTGGTAACTTGATTTGTGACTATTGCAACTTTATTCGCGAGTTGGACGTGTGTCGAGAACCAGAAGCAAAGGTATGGCATTGTAACCGCTGTTCAAGACCATATAATAGAGTCGTCCTTGAAGAACAGTTGGTGGCGTTAATCCAACAGGCCATAACCCTGTATTATCAACAAGACTTTGTTTGTGACAAGTGCCGTCAAGTTCGGATGACCAACTTGAGTTTGCATTGTAAGTGTCTGGGCAACTGGGTGGAGCTGGTACCATTTAACGATGTTGAGAAGTTCAAGGCAGTGTTAGCCAATGTGGGGAAAATTTATAAGTTGAAGTACTTGGAGAATGTGACCGAGGAGATGTAAATAACGAGCATATGAAATATAATAAAGGATTTTACCCTAGGAGTTTACAAGATTCAAATTTACATTATTTGTAAATGGATAAACCTTTTGTAAACAGACCAAACAGTACAAAACAATACCACTTGAATATTACCTGGAAATAACCATTTGATCATTGACAAATTCATCTAGCCTACATATAAGTGTAACTAGTTAAAAATAGACAACCCTAATCCCATTATTCGTTTATTATGAATTATCGTTTTCTACCAATCTTTCCTTCCGCCGCAGCCCGAATGATCCGTTCGGTGGCAATCGTCAGCGATAACTTTTCTCTCTGGGCCAACCGGTCAGCGACAAAGCGTTTTTCCCCACGCGCAATCAAGATGCGTAAGACGATGTCTTCCATCATGGCATCCGCAGCATAAGGATCAGCTTCTGCTTCCTTTGCCTCCTTAGCAGCCTTGGCTCTTGCACGAGCAGTGGCATTGGCAGCAATAGTATTAGTTCTCAATACAGTCTTTGCCCGCAGCATTGTCCCTGTTCGTTTCGGTGCCAGGCCGTTATCGATATTATTCTTGTCCCGCAATGTTTGGATATATGCAGGAGCCAACCGCTCGACCTCGTTGCGGAGCAGGTCAATATCAGCATCGTAGTAGTTGGGAATGTACAACAATGCTTGGTAGTGGTCGTTTTTCAAATCGCCTAATGGCGGTCCTGCCCCATTATTATGGAAGAAATCAAAGCATAAGAAATTAAGCCAAGAAAATACCGTTTCCAATTCGGTGGTGGTGAGTGGCTGCTTGCCAGTGATCTGGTTGGTAACGTTTGCAATCGTCAGCGACACTGCCAGCCACCCCAGTTGACTCAGGCTCAGATGAAGTAAATGTAGTGTCTTTGCCAGAACGAGTGACGGCAAAAGAAGGCCATCGGCCGTGGCCAACACCAGGTTCCACGTTTCCACCATCACCAGCAATAAAAGCTCGCGGGTGAGATACTGGTCCAAAACTTCCAAGCCCAGATTGAGATAATTGTACAATGGCATCATGGCCTCATCAATCTGGTCCTGGGTAGGTCTCCCCGAAGAGCATACTTGACGCAAATTAGACTTCAGCAAGCAGTAATGGATGAACCGGGAGAACTTTTGTACCATGAGCTTGATGCACCGGTGGCGCGCCCGTTTAATGGTCCGGTATGCCTTCCCCATGACAAACACTGCATCCAATTTCTCCAGTTCGACCAGCACCTCCAACATTACCCGGCCCTGAGTGTCCAAATCGAGAACGACCTCTTGCGGCAACACCCCAAATCGGTTAGGGTCAACAGCAAGTAGAGCCCGCCCGCAAATCGCATGGTTAATCGAACGCTTGTCCCACATGGTCACCAGCAAAGTGAGCGAGTCGTTGGCAGGGAGGTTCACTTCAAACTCTTCGTCCCACTCGGGGTTGGCAGTAGCAGTCAACGGTCTCAGCCGGGCCACCGTCTTCCGGAGCTTGGTATCAATCATGGTGACATAGGGATTTATGGTCAGCAGCAGCAGCTGCAAGTTTTCTGCCTTTATAAGCCGAACCAGAACTAAGTGCAGCAAGTATTGCTTTTGGGCGTTTGGATTCCGCTTGGAAATGGTGGCCAGAATCTCTTCCGGGTCCACCACGTTAAGGGTGTCTAACAGATCCATGAGCCGCAGGAGGTTGTTAAGGGCAATGCATGTTTCAGACAGAAATTGGTACGGGCGTTGAATTTCCTCGTCTACCCCGCGTTGTATATTTGCCACCGCCTGCTTCATGTCATTCAACCACCCCCCCAGCTGTTCCTCCTCCATATCTACTGGGGGGGCCTGATTCAATTGGTCGGCGATTCTATCCGCCATATTGTTGGCATAGGCAATACATCCATCACTGACACTTTTAAGAAGTATGGTGTACATTTTTGCCATTTGATACTCATCCTCCCAATCGAGTTCTCGTAAAATGCCCAACAATTGCTTGATCATAGAAAACAAATCAAGCACCGATGTCAGCACCTTTTTGTCGTCACGTGTCAAGTCCATGGCGGCGAACCTGTCCAGCTTGATGGCATTCTGGACAATGTTATCCACCTTTTCCCCCAGTTCCGCCACCCAATCTTCCAAGTATTTAAAGAAAAATGCTTCAATGTTAAATGGAAACTGATCGCGCTTCACCACCTGGCGGTGGATGGACCGAATCTCGGCTAACAGACGATAAGCTTCAATCGCATCCGCGTACGGTATGAGCACGCCACTATTTTTAGCGTACGCGTCAATGTGCTTAAGAATATTTTCCAGGTCCTTTGCAAATGCTTTGGTATAAATTTGCGCCACCTCTGTCGCCACCGAGAGGAAACCCAACAACGGCTGCTTGTACCGCTTTTGTAAACGCTTGATGTCGTCAATCAACAGATCGGCAATGCCAAGAAAGTGACCAATGTTGACGGTGTCGTCACGAGGGAGGGTCATTAGCAATTCGCGGTATCTATTATTGACCGTCTTCACCATCGCTTTGGCTAACTTTTTTTCCCAGGGGACGATTTTGGTTACATGATCGATATGGGCAAACAATTCGTCGCTTTCTAGGTATTCTCCAAGAAACTCTAGGTAAGGACCAAACTTAGGCTTAACGGTAGTGTTGAATATCATCAGTAACAGTTCCTTGATACCGTACATCGTCTGGTTATACAGGATAAGAAGGTTTTTTTGCCAGTTGTCTTGGTCAGTCACCAGCCATTCGCTCTTGGGCACTTCTTCTACTTGAGCATCGGCCAAAATGTTGAAGCTTAGACCAATAACCGCCTTGGTGGCGTCAATATCGACAATGTCCCCGTCCCCGGCGGTGATTTTCGCCAAATGAGCCGCGGTATAGATGCACACCGCCCGCAGGGTAGCATCAATTACCCACACCCGCGCTACTAGAGCCAAAAAGTCATTGTATACGGGGGTCAACAATTTTCCCGATTTGCGGCAGTGCTCAAAACAGAGCTTGGTGAGAATGATGAAAAATGGTAACAAATGGTTGCGAGACGGGAACATGTAGTACTCTGAGCCCTTAGGCAACGACGGCATCGGATGCCACGGCACCAGTCGGTATTTCTTTTGAAGCAGGGCGTAGCCCTGGTTTTGTCGGGCCTTCCAAGGGCGGTAGGCGTCGCCGTGGAACTTTTCGGGAGGGTAAAACCCAAGGTCCTTGTCGAGGTAAAATTTTGCCTGGACAGTATCCGCAGCAAGAGTCTTGCCTGTCAGGCGATCCTTGACTTCAATGATCTGCTGCTGCACCGTCACCAGGTCCATGTCAAAGAGCTCCTGGACAATCTTGAGGAATTCGCCGGCGTTGCCCTCAAAGTCCAGGGTGCGGTACAGTGGGGTGGTATAATCTCCCAGCTCCAGCTTCAGCCGCAGATGACCGTTCTTTCCCGGTTTCAACAAATCTCGGTTTTCCCTCAACTTAGATATCACCCCATCTTCCTTGCCCCGCGTCACCCCCCTGATTAACCCCACAAACACATCCGCCTGTCTCACCTTTTCCTGAGGGGTCACCGCAACCTGGCTCTTCAGTAGCGCCATCTGTACACAGCCGATAAATGTCATAAAGAGATATTCGGGAGACCTCGTTCTTGCCAACTCTTGCTTAAATTGGGGCTGCAACATCTTATTATACAATTCAAGAAGCGACCGGCGAGTGTCGGCATCAAACAGATTGTCCTTCATCTGGGCTATCTGGCGGAGGCGATCCTCCAACTCCTTGATTGCCAGGGATGATAATTTTGCCTCTTTAGATGGGGCAGTGGTAGATGCCAGAATCATCGAGGACGACGATACCGCAGGAGCAGTAAACCGAATGTTATTGGTGTATTCAAGAACAACCACTTGTAGCGCTGCTTGTTTAAGCTGGGTGACGTCCACTCCCTCGTACGCGTCGTCCTGATGGAGTATGGTCAGGGCCAGCGACGACGTACGAGCATGAAGACGACTTTGCGGTCGACTACTTGGTCGACTGCTTGGCCGACTACCTGGCCGGCTTTCTGGTCGCAGTCGTGTCATCAGACCGTTCATTGCAGTCCTCTAAAAATGATCCCAGTCGCGCGTAGTTGGGGTGTTGTGTTATCATGTGAGCACCAATGTTTACATGGGGGAGGGGGATGACAATATGTCTACATGATCGGCGGGATAAAATGTCCGAGGTTACGGTAGGAATGGGTTGGTGTAAGTAGAAACTTCGGGGGACACAAACACGTAGGTGCTGAGTTACGCTCTTTTGGGTAATTCCGTAAAGGGAAAAGAATGCACTTTGAGGCAGTTTTCACCATCAGCTTATGGTGCCGTAGGAAACGATTCTTGTTCCTGTTTCACGATGCGGTGTCTTGAACGCCATATTGAAGTGACGAAAGGTGCATTTGTGTACCTCGGTGAAATTATCGGTTGAGGTGGCAGGTGACAACCTATGAAAGTGGAATGCTATTTATAACAGAAGTTATTGACTTTTGTTAGCCATAATCTAAAAATACATACAATTACATGTCCTTACCCAGATAAACTTGTGTCCGCGAAGAAGCTAGTGGTTACCCCAAACCATTATCCCTCTTCGGAAACCTCCTCTTCCTCTTCTTTTACTCGAGATGCCAACTCCTTTTCTACTTCACTTTCAAGCTCCCCTGTCAGGTCGGGAGCACTTTGACTACCATTGGGTACCTCCTTATAACTACTGATTTCATCGGGCTTGAACATATGGCCCGAAAGAAACTTGTTCATTTCAAAGGCCCCCACTTTGTTTTTCTTAAACAATTTTTGAAGCTTAGCGTCACAATCAATTTGACGTTTGTCGGTAGGCACTTGCAATTGGTTATCCTTGATATATGCCCATAATTGCTTCACCACCTGCGGTCTCAGCATCCGGTCCAGACCCACGATATCTGACAATTCCGCCAGTAACACCAACTCGCGATTGAAACCAACGTTGGGATTGGCAGGAGCCGCCCGTTTTGTCCGTTGTTTTGGCTTGGTGGTACTTGCACGCAGCGACCGAAGTGAATTGCCTTGTCTTGAAAGCTGAGCCGCCAAGATGGCATCCAGCCGTTCAATCTCCTGCAACCGCTCTTTTTCTTCGTCATCCTTTCGCTTTTGATAAAGAGCATCAAATCGGTTAAGGATCACCTGCTTGATTTCCTTTTTGTAGGGTTTTAAGTCGACACCAAATAGTTCCTGGAGAGCATTCCGGATTTTGTTGACGGTGATCTCCTCGAGATTGGCGACCAGGAGGATTGCCTAGATGTTAGTGGACACTAAATCCCTCGAATACATACATCTATTGTGGGGATAAACTTTTCTGGTTCGTATGGAGAACTCATGGGGACGAATATGGAAGAAATCTACGCGCGCATGCTATGCCCTGTCAAGAAGAGAATCTTTACGAAACTGGCAGCAAGGACGTTTCGGTTTTTCGGACATAAAGTAAATGCCATAGTGTGATGTGATGATTATCACATCACTTTGATATTAATTCAAAGTGTCTTTTCCACGTCATCGAATGACATCATCATGTACCGGTGAAACGAGAATAATGGGATACAAATTCCTCTCCCACGGCATGGCCTATAAAGTAGAATAACGTGGCGTTAACACCGGCGCGACGTTGAAATAAGTAGTTTATATTTATATCTTTCCAGATCATCCATTATGCTAGCTATCAAAGAATACCCCAGGTACCCTTGGAAACGGTCTTGTCTTCATGACGGCAGTCATGCTCTATAAAAGGTACCATTATCCTCACCACTCCTTCACATTAGTTGGCATCACATGATTCAAATGCCACCAGCATTCTTCAAGTTTCTCTTTTGCTGGGCCATGTTCTTTTTGATCAACTTCTTCCGTTCGTCTCTGTGCAACTTTCTCGGGTCAATCAATTCATTCTCAGTGCCAACCACCTTATCCGGCAATTCCACACACCACTCGTCTTCGGCAAACTTATTCTTCCCCTTGTAACCCCACTTAGGCACCCATTCACCACTTTCTTCATCGTAAACCATCTTGCCATCCTTGGCCTTGGCCTTAATGCCCTTGATTTCAGCAAACTTTTCCCACTTGGTCTTAGGCTTTTCCTTAGGAATACCCTTTTCTCTGGGAAGAGGCGTCAGGGGATCGGGCAATTGGATAAGAGTCATAGTAGCATTCTGGCCAGTCAGGTTGACGGTGGAATCGGTGGTAGCCTTCACCGGCAACAGCAAGATTTGGTTAATAAGGAGCTGGGCATTGTCCCGAGCAACCAGGGTGAGGTAGGCTTCCTTTTCATCCAGGGCCAACTTCTGGTTATCAAGAGGGTTGGTGTCAAACGTGGTAAGGTTACCAAGATCAAAAGTGTTTGGAACCTGCTTGTCAACAGTGACGGGTTTGAACTGGGGTTCGGTAGACATGGTGCGATGAGCGCGATGAGCTTGGATGAGAATAAAGAGGAGGGACGAAAAATGTGGAAAAGTGAAACTGAAAGAAAAGCCATCGCCACGCCACACTTGAAACCTTACGATTCTATATCAACAACTAAATTTATAATTTGGCAATTTTGGGCCACTCGAGCCCCTTATATGGCGGGGGGCTTTTGTGGTGCAAGCTGAATTGGCCGCGAGCACTTTGGGGTGGAAGATGTCTAGTTTGAAAAGTTTTTATTTTTTAGCACCACTAGTGGAGACAAAAACGTCCATGTATCACCACCGTTATTTCCGGAGATACCGACCTCCGTCGCTCCCATGGGCCCTGGATATCCCCTTACAGCAGGAAGCCGACCCTTTCAGGAACACCTACAAGAGCTCAGCATCCGTGCCTGACTATCACAAATATGATAATGTTACGAGAAATCAAGATCGCGATTATTCACTATACGATATAAAAGTAGAAACCACAGCCCCCCCCAGTGCGCGAATAGAAACTAACACTCGTGAATTTCTTTTAAGTTGAGACCAAACCTAAAATATGCTGCGAGGGAATTCGCAGTGGGTGGAATGTTTTGGCCGCCATCGAACCAACAGCGACAGGCGGGCTTCCCAAAGAGGATAGATGACATGCACCCCCAAAAAAGTAACGTGAGAGCAATCACAGTAATAGAGTTCTAACCTATTGTCGGTCCAAGGTGGCCATGGGGGGCCGGCCGCGCGTGGTGGATGTTCCAGGGTGCCACCAACCACCGCGTAGAATAAGACGGTTGGGGCTCATGGCACCGGCTAAACAATAGTGCCGGCTGCCGGCGTACTAACCCCGTGACGCGTCATTGATCGATGTAGAATCACAAAGTGCTGCTGTCAAACACGAGCAAAACAACGATAGCAACTGTGATTTCAGATAATGGCGCTGGTTCGGGGCATTGATTACATAAGCAACACAGCCTGCAATGTATGGTTGCACCACAGGCAACCGGTGCTCACAACAACGTAGTTAAGCCGGTTGCTACCACACCCACCTTACCAACACCAGCAACCGCTAGCATCCCCGCCGTCTACTCTCTTCTACTTGCCTAAACACCTATTATTTCGCCTCCTGCAACGACGCGACTCCTGCCGGATCAGAGACCCCTGGAACGCGACAAAAAAAACCTGATTTTGCCTGCAGATTGCAGCACCGCTTGAGGTGATTTTATAAAAACCTTTTTTCTACTTACCACTCGTTAGTTGTGATCGATCGTTGTAAGTGCCGTTTCTGGGTGTGCCCGTTTGTCCCCTACTAACATCAGATGTCGTATAACGATAACAATCATAATTACTACGACCCCAACGGTGGGGCCGAGGGCCAAGATGGTTATTACCATCAGCAGCCCTACGACCAACACCAGGGTCAGCAGGAGTATTATGACCCCAATATGCAATACCAGCAAGGGTATCACGATGACGCCGGATACCTGGATATGGGCCAGCAGGGCTACAACCAGCAGGGCCAATACCAGGGGGAGGCGTTTTCTGACTTTAGCTACGGTGGTCAGGGCCAAGGTGGCTACGACCAATATGGGAATGGCACTCAGTACACCCCTTCGCAAATGAGTTACGGCGGTGACCCCAGATCTCTGGGCACCTCCACCCCCATTTACGGCCAGAACCAGTACGACCCCACCCAGTTCCAAATGTCGCTGAACTTGCCTTACCCGGCGTGGCTGGCTGACCCCCAGGCGCCGATTAAGATTGAACACATTGAAGACATTTTCATCGACTTGGCCAACAAGTTTGGTTTCCAACGGGACTCGATGCGGAACATGTTTGACTACTTTATGACGTTGTTGGACTCCCGGGCGCTGAGAATGCTGCCGGCGCAAGCGTTGTTGTCGTTGCACGCCGACTACATTGGTGGCGATAATGCCAACTACCGCAAGTGGTACTTTGCCTCCCAGCAGGACTTGGATGAGTCGGTGGGCTTTGCTAATATGCAGATGGGAAAAATTGGCCGTAAGGCGCGCAAGGCGAAGCGGAAGCTGAAGAAGGCCCGCCAAGCCGCAGAAGAAATCGGCCAAGACGTTGACGCCCTCGACAATGAATTGGAAGGTGACTACTCGTTGGAAGCGGCCGAGATTCGGTGGAAGGCCAAGATGAACACCTTGACCCCGGAAGAACGGGTGAGAGACATTGCCCTCTACTTGTTGATGTGGGGTGAAGCCAACCAAGTTCGGTTTACTCCCGAAACCCTCTGTTACCTTTACAAGACGGCCATGGACTACTTGATGTCGCCGGCTTGCCAGCAACGCCAAGAGCCCGTTCCCGAAGGTGACTATCTCAACCGGGTGATTACCCCCTTGTACCGGTTTTTGCGTGCCCAAGTGTACGAAATTTACGACGGCCGGTTTGTCAAGCGGGAAAAGGACCACAACAAGGTGATTGGGTACGACGATGTCAATCAGTTGTTCTGGTACCCCGAAGGGATCGCCCGGATCATTTTCGAAGACGGGACCCGGTTGGTGGACATTCCTCAAGAAGAACGTTACCTTAGATTGGGTGAAGTGGAATGGACCGCGGTGTTCTTCAAGACCTACCGCGAAATCCGGACCTGGTTGCACTTTGTTACCAACTTTAACCGGATTTGGATTATCCATGGCACTGTTTACTGGATGTACACTGCCTACAACTCGCCGACTCTCTACACCAAGAACTACGTTCAGACCATCAACAACCAGCCATTGGCGCTGTCGCGGTGGGCTCTGGCGGCCATTGGTGGGATTTTGGCCTCGGTGATTCAGATTTTTGCTACTCTTTTTGAATGGATGTTTGTTCCCAGAGCTTGGGCCGGTGCTCAGCACTTGACCAGACGTCTTATGTTTCTCATTGGTATTTTACTTTTGAACTTGGTTCCTGTTGTCTACACCTTCTACTGGGCTGGGTTGACTCATTACTCCAGACTGGCGTACGCGGTTTCGATTGTCGGGTTCTTTATTGCTGTGGCCACCTTGGTGTTCTACGCAGTGATGCCTCTTGGAGGGTTGTTTACCTCCTACATGAACAAGCGGTCGAGAAAGTACCTTGCTTCGCAAACTTTCACCGCCAACTTTATTCTGTTGAGAGGCATTGACCGGTGGTTGTCTTACTTGTTGTGGGTGCTTGTCTTTTTGGCCAAGCTCGTGGAATCGTACTTTTTCCTTACCCTTTCGTTGCGGGATCCCATCCGGAACTTGTCGACGATGACCATGCGGTGTGTGGGTGAGACCTGGTGGGGTTACGCCTTGTGTCGTCAACAACCCAAGATTGTGTTGGGGTTGATGTACGCCGTTGACTTGTTGTTGTTCTTTTTGGATACCTACATGTGGTACATTATTTGTAACTGTATCTTTTCCATTGGGCGGTCGTTTTACTTGGGGATCTCCATTCTTACTCCCTGGAGAAACATTTTCACCCGGTTGCCCAAGCGGATCTACTCCAAGATCTTGGCTACCACGGAAATGGAAATTAAGTACAAGCCCAAGGTGTTGATTTCGCAAATCTGGAATGCCATTGTCATTTCCATGTATCGGGAACATCTTTTGGCCATTGACCATGTGCAAAAGTTGTTGTACCACCAAGTACCCCTGGAAATCGAAGGCAAGCGTACGTTGCGGGCCCCCACCTTCTTTGTGTCTCAAGACGATAACAACTTTGAAACGGAATTTTTCCCCCGGAACTCGGAAGCCGAACGGCGGATCTCGTTTTTTGCCCAATCGTTGGCCACTCCTATTTTGGAACCCTTGCCCGTAGACAACATGCCTACTTTTACCGTGTTTACCCCTCATTACTCGGAAAAGATTTTGTTGTCGTTGCGGGAAATTATTCGGGAAGATGACCAGTACTCGCGGGTTACTCTTTTGGAATACTTGAAGCAATTGCACCCTGTTGAATGGGACTGCTTTGTTAAGGATACCAAGATTTTGGCGGAAGAAACTGCTGCTTACGAAAACGGTGGCGAAGACCCTGAAAAGCTCAATGAAGATGATGGCCTCAAGTCCAAGATTGACGACTTGCCGTTCTACTGTATTGGTTTCAAACTGGCGGCTCCGGAATACACCTTGCGTACCCGGATCTGGGCGTCGTTGCGTTCGCAAACTCTTTACCGTACTGTATCTGGGTTTATGAACTACGCCCGGGCCATTAAGTTGTTGTACCGGGTGGAAAACCCCGAATTGGTGCAATACTTTGGTGGCGACCCTGAAGGTTTGGAATTGGCTCTTGAAAAGATGGCTCGTCGGAAGTTCCGGTTCTTGGTGTCTATGCAAAGAATGCTGAAGTTCAAGGACGACGAAATGGAAAATGCCGAATTCTTGTTGCGGGCGTACCCCGACTTGCAAATTGCCTACCTCGATGAAGAACCTGCTGTTAATGAAGACGAAGAACCCCGGGTGTACTCGGCGTTGATCGATGGCCACTGTGAAATGTTGGAAAACGGGCGCCGTCGTCCTAAGTTCCGGGTGCAATTGTCGGGTAACCCTATTCTTGGGGATGGTAAATCTGATAACCAAAACCACGCCATTATTTTCCACCGGGGTGAATACATTCAATTGATTGATGCTAACCAAGACAATTATCTTGAAGAATGTTTGAAGATCCGGTCGGTGCTTGCTGAATTTGAAGAACTTAACGTGGAACATGTTAACCCTTATGCTCCTGACTTGAAGGAAAACAAGTCGATTGCCAAGAAGCGGTACCCCGTTGCCTTTTTGGGGGCCCGGGAATACATTTTCTCGGAAAACTCTGGTGTTCTTGGTGACGTGGCTGCTGGTAAGGAACAAACTTTCGGGACTTTGTTTGCCCGGACGTTGGCGCAAATTGGTGGCAAATTGCATTACGGTCACCCCGATTTTTTGAACGCGACTTTTATGTTGACGCGGGGTGGTGTGTCCAAGGCCCAAAAGGGGTTGCACCTTAACGAAGATATTTACGCTGGGATGAATGCGATGATGCGGGGTGGTCAAATTAAGCACTGTGAATACTACCAATGTGGTAAGGGGAGAGACATGGGGTTCGGCTCCATTTTGAACTTTACTACCAAGATTGGTGCTGGTATGGGGGAACAAATGTTGTCTCGTGAATATTACTACTTGTCGACGCAATTGCCGTTGGACCGGTTTTTGTCGTTTTACTACGGTCACCCTGGTTTCCACATTAATAACTTGTTTATTCAATTGTCTTTGCAAATGTTTATTTTGGTGCTTGCCAACTTGAACTCTTTGGCCCACGAATCGATCATTTGTCTGTACGACAAGGATAAGCCTGTTTTCGACGTGTTGTACCCCATTGGTTGCTACAACTTGCTGCCTGCCATTGACTGGGTGCGGCGGTACACGTTGTCTATCTTTATTGTGTTTTTCATTTCGTTTATTCCTTTGACTGTGCAAGAATTAATTGAACGGGGTGTGTGGAAGGCGTTCCAACGGTTCGTCCGCCATCTTATCTCGATGTCGCCTTTCTTCGAAGTGTTTGTTGCTCAAATCTACTCGCTGTCGATTGCCACCGATATGACGGTGGGTGGGGCCCGGTATATCTCGACTGGTCGTGGTTTTGCCACCTCGAGAATCCCGTTTTCCATTTTGTACTCGCGGTTTGCCGACTCCTCCATCTACATGGGGGCGCGGTTGATGTTGATTTTGTTTTTCGGTTCGGTGGCACACTGGCAAGCGCCCTTGCTTTGGTTCTGGGCGTCGTTGTCGGCGTTGATCATGTCGCCGTTCCTCTTTAACCCCCATCAGTTTGCCTGGGACGATTTCTTTATTGACTACCGTGACTTTATCCGGTGGATGTCGCGGGGTAACTCCAAGTGGCACAGAAACTCGTGGATTGGTTACGTTCGGTTGTCGCGGTCGCGGGTCACTGGGTTCAAGCGTAAGTTGATTGACGATGTTTCGGAAAAGAGTGCCGGGGATGCTCTGCGGGCTCACCGGTCGAATATCTTCATGGCATCGCTTATCCCAACTGCTGTCTACACGGCTGGTTTGTTTGTCGCTTACACTTTTATTAACGCCCAAACCGGGGTGGTGACCTATGTCAACGGCGACAGAACCAGACAAGCGGAACCCGTCAACTCGGTGTTGCGTCTTATCATCTGTGCCCTCGGTCCCATTGTCATTAACGCTGGGGTTGTGGGTGGCTGTTTCGGTCTTGCTTGTTGTGCTGGTCCCATGTTGGGTCTCTGTTGCAAGAAGACCGGGTCGGTAATGGCTGCCATTGCCCACGGTATTGCTGTTATCATCCACGTGGTGTTCTTTATCGTGATGTGGGTGATGGAAGGGTTCAATTTCCCGAGAATGTTGCTCGGGTGGGCCACTTGCATCTACGTTGAACGTCTCATTTTCAAGTTTATGACCTTGCTCTGCTTGACCAGAGAATTCAAGAACGACAAGGCCAACACTGCCTTCTGGACTGGTAAGTGGTACAACACTGGGATGGGTTACATGGCGTTTACCCAACCGGGCCGGGAATTCATTGCCAAGATTATCGAAATGTCGGAATTTGCCGGGGACTTTGTCTTGGCTCATCTCATTTTGTTTGTGCAATTGCCGGTGTTGTGTATTCCTTTGATTGACCGCTGGCACTCCACCATGTTGTTCTGGCTCAAGCCATCGCAATTGATCCGTCCTCCCATTTACTCGTTGAAGCAAGCGAGATTGAGAAAGAGAATGGTGCGCAAGTACTGCACCTTGTACTTTTTGATTTTGGTGTTGTTTGTTGTCATCATTGCCGCTCCCGCTGCTGCTTCTGGTCTGGTTGGCGACTTGGGGACTAATTTCGAGAATATCGATGCTCCTGGTTTGGGGTTGAGTGGTTTGTTCCAACCTAGAAACACCACCAATAACGACACTGGCCCCAACCAACCCTCGGATCTGACCTGGTTGTCGCTGGCGTGGTCTTTCCCGTCGGTGATGCACTCTGGCGGCACCACGTCGTACTCGACGAAATCATTTTAGGTTATAAACCGTTTGTATTGTTATAAAGTGTTTGATTTAGGACTCGTTTGTTTACTTGTAGTAGTCGCACACCGGAACCACCATTACTCGGGTGGCTCCAACTAAATCGCAGCATGTCTCTTGGACCACTCCCTGACGGTGTCGAGGAGTTCCTCTTGCCCTACCTTCCTACGACAGCCACTGGCAGACCGTTTATAACCCTTACATGGGCCCAATCGCTTGATTCCAGAATACTGGCCGCCCCCGGTGTCCGAACCGTGATCTCCCACGAGGAAACAAAGGTCATGACCCATTACCTTCGGAGCCGCCACGATGCCATTCTCATTGGCACAGGAACGGTGCTTGCAGATGACCCCAAACTATCGTGTCGATACAAAGATGGGCCCAGTACCATCCGACCGGTGGTGATCGATCACAATCACCAGTGGTCGTTTTCTTCGTCAACGCTAAAAAAGTTGGTGGAAGAGGAGATGGCGGTGGCCCCGTATATTATTGTCACCCAGCTGCCTACGCGGGAACAGGATGATGCCCTCCGTAAATTGGGTGGCGAATACATCGTTGTAAATTACGACAAACAAGATCGGTGGTCGGTTGTGTTTAAAGAGATATATTTAAGAGGGATACAACTGGTAATGGTAGAAGGTGGCGCCAAGGTTATTAATAGTCTTCTTCCCTACGAATCCGTCGATTCAGTGATTGTTACCGTCGGCCCAGTTTTTTTGGGCGACAAGGGGGTTTTGGTGGCACCAAAAGAGGGACAAACATTTACTAGCGTCACCTGGTGGAAGGGGAAACAAGACGCTGTAATGGCAGCCAAGCCCTTCACCAGAAAATAGACAATAGCCAACCACCACTACTCGCACACATTCTATTTCTCATGACCATTAAAATACAAACAAGCAACTTTTTTTGCTCTAGTCCCCTACAAACAAATCCGGTACGATGCATATCTCCCAGCCGTTTCCGACCGCCGGATAATCTTCACCACTTCACCCCGCTTCAAACCAAAGTATCTGGCAACAGGGTCTTCACGTTGCACCCGGGGCAACTGGGATTCCTTCAACCGGTACCGTTCCAACAAACTCTTCTTTTCGTCCCGCGACAACTTGATGTGCTTAGGCACCAACTCGTGGTGGGTGATGTTGACAACCAAGTCGCCTTCATTAAACGTTTCAATGGAGGCGGGGGCTACGGTGGGAATCAACTTGTTGGCAGAAGAAGTAATCAGGGTCTGGTAAATAAAAATCCCCGTGGAAAAGTTCTTTTCGGAAATGTGGATACAGAAGTTTCTCATGGTCTTGATCCCAACCGACGCTTCGTCACAGAACTCAACCCAGAGAGACCCCAATTCAGGAAACTGTTCAAGCGCCTCAGGGGTGGGGTTCGCCTGGAAGCACATCAATCTTCTTTGAGGGGTCCCCATCGAGTCACACTTTTGCGCCCGGAATTCATCGAGGGTCATGTCAAGTTCCTCCTGGGAAATGTAGTACCCCCGGTCTTTCACCATCTCCTTCACGGTCTTGTACGTTCTGTATAACCGGGAAACGGTTCTGTCGTTGTCTTCCATGCTGGTGATTGAAACTCATCGCTGAAAAAGTGCGCGTAAACCAAGAGGCGAGGGGAGTGAGGGACAGCGTAGAGCAGTAATAGTATGAAATGTCAATTTAGCCAGCAGGTATTGTTTATGTTGTAATAGGTACGCTAACAGATTAGTACTGATTTTGTGAACTGAGCATTTTTACTAGTGAGGTAGTCGAGCTATGGATGGGTCAGCCTTGCCAGTATTTCTCATAGCATATATACAACTTACTTAGGGAACCTTGGGTGTAATGTAATAAAGCTTCCTTATGCTAAACCGCTATCTCACGTTCAAACATTCGAAAAGCTTACGGAGGCAAAGCTAAAACAAAGCATTACACATTCGAATAATCATTTCGTATCATTCCCTTCCTATCTCATATAACTACAAATCTTCATCAAGCTGGCGCCCTATCATCAAGGTATTGTCAAAATGCACCCTCTGGGTTACCCGATTGTCACCAAATACCTCAAGAATTGACAACTTGGGGGCCACATCGGTTATCAACAGCAATACTTCATCGTCAACTGCTCGAACAAACCCCACGTCCAAAGTGGTAAGCAATGGAAGCGACACCTGGTGATATTTAGTAGCTTCCTGCTTATTAGGATGGCTATCCAGGGTAAATGCTTCAAGGAGAAACTCCTTGGACAAAGATACACTATTTAAAGACAACTGCACGAGCGTCCTTCCCAGATTCCTCCAGAGTCCATATACTGCCTGGTCGCCAATTGAAACGCACTTGGTCAAATCCACGTCTATCAACCCACCTGTGGTCCAACCAGCAAACATTTCCGCCATGGCTTCATCTGTGAGTAGATCAAGCCCCCTAAGAGAAAGTTTTGTCAAGTGAGGACAGTGCGGTCCAATACCTTCAAGTAAAACCCTATCTCCTAACATGGTACACCCATCCAATACCAATTCAGTAAGGGAATTTCCGTTCGCCTTGAGGATTTCGATAATAGTATCGTCGGTTACGCACTCTTCGTGATTAGGATAGGCAATCTCAAGCGAGGTCAACTTGGAACAATAGTTACTCACCAATTCGTACAGATCTTCCTTCTCAATGCCATCTAGACGACACAACTTGAGTTGAGTCAATTTTGGTCCCATACATTCGAGTAAGGTTACTAGGTTATCATCGGTAAATCTGTGGGTGTTACGTAGCTCAAACAGTTCCAAGGGAGGGATTTTCTTCAAATAATCTTGCCATGCTGGAGCACCAATTAAAAACGGACCATTAAGTGCTAGTGACTTAAGGGACGGGAGATTGGTGGCAAAATACTCCAAGTTGTCTTTATGTAACTGGCCACACATGAACAACTGAAGATGTTCTAAGTTTGGACAAAATGCTGGGATCTTGGACAACAGCACCAACAGCACATTCAGGCAGTCCCAAAACTGGATTGATTTCAATGAAGGGTTTAAAAATAAAGGCATGGTCTTATCGTTTAAACTGCGGTTTTTTGACAAGATCCGACAAATCTTGGCCAAGTTGGTGACACCAATATCCCCGAGTTCGTCGACCTGGTTAATGTGGAGGGTAATCTCCTTAATACACAAGTCCTGAAGAGTGGGGAACTGAACATTGCGTTTGTCTAAAAGCGCCAGTGCTAATTGCTTCCGCCGTTTTCTCGCAGCAAACTGGTTCTTTTTGGATTGCCGCTGTTCCGCTTTATGGATCTCGGTACAATTTTCACATAAATACCCTCCTTTACTATTTATAAACGGTGAGTAGACCAGGATAATGAACTCGTTCCCGCACAGACAGCACTGCGTAGGTTCGCCATACTTGGTAGGAATGACATCTTCATCGGAAAATTCGTCGTCGGACACGTCCCCAGCTCGTTGCCGCTTTTCTCTGGCTGCCTGTCGAATGGCCACTTCTTCATCGTCCCGCTCTACTGATTCGTTTCGGGATATATCGGCGGATGGAGTATCATTATCCCCTTCCGAGAGGGTCTCTGATTCTTGGGCAGCTTGCTCCTGACGTCTTCGAAACGCATCGGTAATACCCTCATTTCGTAGAAATTCGGTGAGTGCTGAATTCGGTCCTTTCACCAGTGAAGTTTTGGCCTGTCTTCGGGGCATAATGGCAATGGCAAGTGATGAGTAATTAGATAGGCCGGTGAGCGAAAAGGTTGACTTGGAAAAACGTCAGAGAAATGAACAAGAATGATATTTTTACTTTAACCATCTATTCGGCAGATGGCGGTCATGAGGTTAGAAATTGGTAGACAATTATCATCCATCTTGGATGATCACCGCAGATCATCATTCACCAGCTGTCGCACCACTTGAAACCATCATGCTTAAGATCAGGAAACTTCAAAAGCAACGTCAAGAAGAAGCTGCCCAAGGCGGAGCCAATGCCGAATCAAAAGTGCCTGCAGCGCAACTCCGGCTCCAGAAAGATATCACTGAACTCGATCTCCCTCCGTCCATTACCATGCAATTCGACAAGCCCGGCGACCTCTTTCACTTCAAGCTTCACATCAAGCCCCAACAAGGTTACTACCAAGGAGGAAAGTTTGATTTCAGCGTGGATATTTCCCCTGATTTCCCTATTGAAGCGCCCAAGATCAAGTGTTTGAACAAGATCTACCACCCCAATATTGATTTACAGGGGAATGTGTGTTTGAACATTCTACGGAGCGAATGGTCGCCTGCCCTCAATTTAAACTCGGTGATAATTGGCCTTAACTACTTGTTTTCTGAACCCAACCCCAATGATCCGCTAAACAAAGATGCCGCCAACGTGTTGGTGCGTTCGACCAGCAAATTTGCCGAAAATGTTGTTATATCGATGCGGGGAAGCCGGGTGGATGGCGAGAACTACGATCTTGTGTTGGATAAATTTACTTAGCTGGCGGGATCCAGATGCGTATAATACATACTCTATCATAACTCATGACCACAATTTCACCAGGTTGTCTACTCCACCCAGTGCAAACAAGCACCGCATTTTCAATTCCACTTGTTTGACCACTTCGTCCCGTGGGTCGTGTTCGGGGTTGATTTTGTTGACGTCGACATTGACCCGTGCAAAATCTAAGGTATTTATAAATCCCTGGTGGGTCTGGAGGGTACGGACACACCGTATCCGTCCCCCGACATTAAGCGCCGCCAAATCCCACACCTTTATCGATTTATCGTCGGAAGCAGTGAAAAAAAACCGCCCCAGTGGGTGGATGGCAATGTCTTTGACCCACAGGGTATGATCATTGAGCTCGGCAAGCAACCACCCTTGAGAATTGTTTGTTTTGGCTGGTTGGGGGGGCCGGTGGGGCACAAGCACTGGTGGGGGGATAAGCCACACCTTAATTGAGTTGTCGCGGCCACCCAGTACACAGTACTTGAAGCCAAGCTCCTTGGTATATACGGGGGAGTCCACCAATTCGGGAAGAATGGTGGGGAATAACCCAAGGTTATCTTTGACAAACTTGTCGAGATAAATATGGGCCAATCGGGGGAAGAACTTGACCGTCTCCACCACGTGAGTGTGGCCGATCAACAACGCCACCCCCAGTCCCAGGTCGGCGTGGGAAAGCCGTACCAGGTGGTCGTTGGAACAGGTGAGCAAAAAGTCGCCCAATTCCGACGGCGGCAGTTTTTCTAGTTGAAATAAAAGATCCGTATCAAGCAGCACTACGTCAACATCACGTACCCATTCCAGATGGCCAATAAACAGCTTGATACAGTACCCATTGATGACATCCCAAACTTTGACGGTCTTGTCCCGCAGTACCAGGTACAAAATCTCGGGCTTGCGCTGCAGCCACGCCACCAGCAGTACGGTGTGCTCGTGTCCGGTCAATGTCCGCACATTGGCATATGTGGTGCCATCCCAGATTTTAATCGATAGATCGGCCGATGCCAGGGCAAACACATATGTTTTCGGCCGCTTGGGAAACTCTATGGCCGCCGCCAGCCATTTTACTGTGTTCACTGCCCGTGTATGTGCGCGTATCACCTTATCTGGAATAGCCAACTCGTCATTGACAAGATTCCAGGTTACAAGCAGTCCGTCGGCCAAACCGGCAGTGACTTGAGGTAAAATAGGGTGAATGGCAACCAGGTTTACCGCCTGCGAGTCTGGTGTCATAAACTCTTTTGTCAGCACCTGAGGAAGCCAATTGATCTTGTCCTTCAGAAGCGTCATCTGTTCCAACAGTCCCAGAGTAGCCATCATTTGCTTGAGGTGCAGCACCTCGCTTTCTAGATCCAAAATCTTACGCTGTAGTCTTAAGACCGTCAGCCATTTCTTCTCAAGGTAGTCCTGCACCACTGGTTCGGTATCTTGGGGAAGCCGAAGTGCTTGGCGGATTGCCGTAAGTTGAGAAGCATCAATTCGAGATTCAAGGTATTGGAGAACCGCCTTGTTAAGCTCTAACTGTTGACGCTCACTAAGAACAGTCAGAGGCATGGCAATGGCCAGTATTATGATGTGTCGCGCGGATCAATGAAATGATGATGGTGCGCCTGTCGACAGAAACATGGTGCGAAACAATCGTGTCAAATGGAAATTTTGCTTATATACGAGAAATATTTGTAGTGTGAATATGGTTTGCGGTGGTAGTGATGGCGATGGCCGCTGGCAAATATGATTATCTCTTTAATGCAGCAAATCTAGCCTTAAGCGCGTCAAACTCGTCTACCGGTTTCGCTGCCGGCGCTGGTTCCGCCGACTCGGCAATGGGGGGCTCAAGAGTGCCGCCAGTGGCGTCGTCATCGTCTTCTTTCTTGGGTGCGGGGGGTGGAAGTTTAGAATAAGGCGCGTCATACGCTCTCGCAATCTCTAGCAAGTACAATTCCACCAATTCTGGTTTGGGAACAGGAACGTGGCAACGAGTAACAATCTTTTCCGGTACCACTCCGTCCTCGTTTTCAATGGCCAGTTTGGCAAATTCTATGCCGTACTTTGCCACCATTTGTTCCTTGATCTGTATTATCTCCTTGAGCTCAGTGTGCGGTGCCAGAAAGATCACCAGCGCCACCGCTTCCTTGATGTTCTCATCAACTTCGGTCTGTTGGGGGTCGGTGATCAAGACTATCCTGGCAAGAAGTAATTCACAGAACAACTCTATATATTCAAGAAGTTCGACGTAGATATCCTCGCGGATAATGTTTTCCACCCGGATGGTGGCACTGGTTTCCTTTCCCTGCGATAACAAGTCTGCCAATTGGCGACGCTGCTGTTTGACAAGCGCCGTCTTTTTCTCCTGGACAAACTGAGCCCGCAGAATGGCCATTTTGAGGGAGGTTTTCAACCTCGTGGGGTTGAATAAAGGGAGGGGCTGCTTGGACATGCGGATAAGAGTGAGCGAGCACAAAAGAATGGTTAGAGGCGATGATACTGCTCCCTCGGCCAAGACCAAGGATTTAGAACTGCGGTTAAGCAAATTTCAGCGACATACATTTATTAGTGGCTTGGGCAACCGCTTCTGATCTGCGTCGTCAAGCGGTGATACGTTATCACCCCAATGTTTACGATTAGATAACCGAGTTAGGTACAGTGTGCCATCCTCAATATGATAGAAAATATGGTCTAGCGGGGAAACAGTCTACAGCCTTTCATACAATCAAGGGGCAACCATGCAACGACGCCACATGAAAAGTTGTCACCGGTAATTCCCGGAGAAGTACGAAGAATATAGCAATAATCACAGAACCGGCGGATGGGCAACTCGGAAGTAAATTGCCTAATCGGTCTAGCAACCACCATGACTGAAAATGTCGGGTTATGAACGACTTCCCTATATTCGAAAGTAAATATTAGATTCCACACTAAACTCCCCATGACAACCGTGCGAATGATAAGTTCTAGTAAGATACATTTATTAGGTTTCACGATACCCGATCGTAACCGCGGAGCACCTGGCTCTCATAATACAGTTTAGTTTAGTGCATCAATCCCACCAACGCCATGGCCGCCAGCTTTTCATCTTCATTCAACTCTTCTTGAGGGACGGAAAATACCTTCAGTGGCCGTCTCCCCAGCACCAGCAGCCTGGGTTTTTTCTTCGTCACCCGCCCATTCGTCTGTCTAAGCGTTTCCGGGCCGATGGTGGCCCAGTCTTCCTCGTCAGTATCCAGTCCCGCCAGCGCCAGCATTGCTGCCAGCAAATGAGGCAATGGTTGCATCTGAGGTGTACCGATCGGGGCTAATTGCACCAGTTTAGGTACCAGACCCGTAGTCAGCCGCACAAACAGTTCATTGAACAGAGACTTCCGCCGCCCGCGGCCATCAGCACCAGGATTTCCAATTTCACTGGTGGAAGCGGTGTAGTTCCCGTATGTAAAGGGCGGCGACCCGACAGGAGGCAGCGCCAGAATCGACGCCACCAGAACCGCCAGCAGCAGTCCCAGCATGGCGTAGTTTTCGAGGGGAGTTTCCATCGAATTGAGACGCAGGCGACCCCAGAGGTGAGGCCGTAATGGAGCAAACTGGCTCCGCAGTTGCATTACCAGCAGGTGAGACCACCGGCGGACGCCTTCGGCAGGAGGAGGCGAGGTCTTTTGTGGCACCCTTTGGGCAAACTTGAGGGGAGCGTCGTCAAACTCAAAAATCTCTTCGTCTTCCAGCAGCAGTTCGGAATCCAGGGCAATGGCGTTTTCGGTGGGGTTTTCACCAGGTTCGGGCTCGGCGGGCACAGTGATGTTATGGAGGTTGCGGGATCCTGTAGTGATGGACGTCCGACGTGAAGTTTTCGATCCCCGTCTCGGAGTCTTCTTCTTTGTCCACCCCAATTTCTGGTTACGCAATTCCGCGACATTCACCTTGGCTGCGGTGGCGGCTTTGGGGGCCACCGTTTCGTCACTCGGTTCCAGGCCTTCACTTATTATGAACTCCAGGTCCACCTTCCGCACAGCCCACTGGCCCCAGCCAATCTTTTCAAACACAACGTGGTTCACAGGATCTTCCTGGTCCATAGCCGCCATGATAAGCCGGCGTTGTTTTGATAACGACAACATATCAAAACTCGGCACCTCCACCGCCAATTGGGCAGTAATATGGCGAATAGGTAACGGGCCCTTACGCATAAGTAAGTTTGCCAAACGAGTAGGGGTTATTTGGGACGCCACTTGGATCCCCTCTGGGGACAGGGTAGAAAGGAGCTTTCGAGAGGGAGAACTCATAACGGATACAAATCAGCAATTATCCGCAGTAAGTTTAGTGGTAGGAATAATGAAGGAAAATTTCTGTGGCGATTGATGTTTTTTTTATCTAGGGGTGAAATTTCACTCTTATATTGGGTGAGCACCCGGAAATAGCTTTATGCAGTGACCTTACTCCCCCGGTGCAGGATGTCGTCATTATGTGAATGACTCCACCATTCAATAACACTATCAACGGTTTAGCGCCCACCGCCGATAACTGCGGTTGTGTAGGCAACCCGGCGAAATTGAGTAGGCCGGGTATGGGCCCAATGTGGGGGGCTTGGGCCCAATCACCCGCACCAGTGCTGCCGAATATGTAAGCAGCCCCTCCGAGTTTGTTTCCCAATGTGGACGGCGTACATAGGCTATTGTCATGGTAGTAATTGAGCCCCGCCTGTGAACGATCCAGGCGTGTTTCCACCACGATCTACTATTGTGGCGTTTAGAGTTCTTCCGATATGTCCTACACCGGATACGGGAGGCGCCCCATGGGTCCACCGTAATCAGATTGGTTCGTCAACCTTATCCACACCGGTTTTTTCGGGTTTATTTTTGGTTGTGCCTTGGGTCATGGCCACAACATGTGCGGGGTGACAGGGTGACCACGCGTTGGGGTCGACGCGTCGGCCCCCAATCGTGAAATCCCGTCTTGCTGGCTCGGAATTGTCTACGCAACCTCTAATAATAGATATGGGGATAGTCGTGATTAACTATAGACGCTCCACCAACTAACGACGGCTGGGCCCTGCGGAATTGTGGACTTTCCACGCTTCCCACAGCAATCGATTTGAAAATTCCAACCTGTCACCTTTTCCGTCTCAAACAGGAAATTGGCACTGCTTGTGAAATTAGTCATGCAGAGAACTATATACATTGTGGCAAAGCCAGTTCTGCAAATGGCCTAAACGATCGATGTTGGCTTGTGTCAGGGTCCGCATTTGGAGTAATTGTCGTAACTGTTTCATCAATTTTGCTTCTCCTGCATTGAGGTCGTCACGGTCATTTAGCAGGTTGTAGACAAATTCAATCGAGGGGGTGATTTCCAGTGACGTCAATTTTTCTGTCGGGTTACGAGCTCCGGGTGGTGTATAGTAAAGAATCCCGGCTCGGATAATCTGTCGATGGATTGCTTCGTCATCCGCTTCCATCCACGTAGACTGGTATAATCGCTCAACAATCCGATTGAACGGATCGATGACGTAGTTGGGCAAGAGATAATCTGACGCCGCACGCCCACAGTTGTAGTGAACATTAAGTGAATCCACATATCCCCTCAATGCCACCACAATCTCATTTAATTGCAACGAAGTAACCAGTTTGCGGGGGATGTTGGGCACGCCTTGACGTTTCATCACATTCACATTGTAATCGTTATAGTAGTGTAAACTGGTGACCATTGATGCCCAGACCGCGTCGATTGTCGATTGTCTGATCTTTAGTTCGTTATTGGGATTGCATTTCGGGTTAACCACCGCAGCAAATAGTGACACAATTTGTTTGATTTTAGTATTGCCTTGGTAGTTGCCGTGTTGGTTCAATTTGTACAAGAAGTTTTCGATTATCCCAATGTCAACGGCTCCTGGCACCCATCCATTAGCTGCACCCCGCACTGGCTTGGCGCCAAGCTCGGGGACGGTTTGATAAAGTGTAGGGACAGTTGTAACGTTTTCAGACAACTTATAAAATTCTCCGTCGGTGCCAATTCGAATATCGCCGTACTGGCAAAGCACATACCAAAGGGAACGCTCGAATTCTGAGAATCGTCCTAGTTTGATCAAACCATCAATAATCAATTGGAGGTGGAATCGGTTGATGATCGGAGGCGTTTCTGTTGGCGCAAGAACCGCCAGTTTCCGGCCATGCCTACCCTTGGACAATTGATACTGTTTGGCCAAAAAAGCAGCCCGGTTTTCATCATAAGTGGGACGAGTAAAATCCACCAACGGCTTCTGTTTGTTGGAGAAGATTGCCCGCTTTTTATTCTTGGACGTGAGCGGCGGCGGGAATACAACCATTGGGTTGACATTGGCAGCTACAAACGGAGGCAAATCAATGGTGTCAATGGCCATTTTCGCCATTTTTGTCGGTTGGCCAGCGTTTTCCCCAAGAAGTACAAACAATTTTCGGATTTCAGGATTAAACGCCCGAAGATATTCTAAACCACGAGCAGCATATCTGGCACCAGAATTTTTAGAAATATAGCATCCACAAAATACCAGCACAAATGCTTCGTCAATGGATATGAGCTTTCTCCGTGCCTTTTGCCGGTAATTGACCAATAGCTCGGGGTTGGCTTCTACCGCTTCCTTTGTAGGAGGGGAAGGTGGAATTGCTCCTGCGAGAACCTTGCCATAAATAACCTCAGCAGTGGCTACCAATTGGCCCTGGAGCTCCCCAATTTGCTGTTCTTTAGATGCCACCAGCATCTGTCTCTGGCCACGAATCGAGTCCACCTTTATCTCCACCTTTTTCTTGATCCCATTAAGTAACACTGTGAACAGCTGGCAATCTGGGATAATCACCACCTTGCCTTGTTCATCGGGAATCACCTTGTCAAAAAAGTTCCATGCCAACCGCTGGTTATCATCAAAATTCTTAACCAAAAACGACATCATGGCATTAAAAGTAGGCGTCTTCATTTCCGCATCAACGGTGGCAGCTTCATAGATTGTAAGCACCCGTTCCGCCAATTCTCGAGTTAATTTCCCCCATTCCACCGCCCTGGATAACCCCGAAAACAAAATGATATACGTTTGATCATTGGTGTCAATACTCCAACGCTTTCGGTTATGGAATGTTCGGAGACCATTGTCAACGTTGCCATGTTCAAGGTGCCATTGCATAATCTGATTCATCGCCACCACCCCCCGTGATCCGGCCAATCTGGCCAAGTATTCAGCGCGTCCACTGTTCCCATCCTTTTTTAGTAACGACATAACACTCTTGGTCACGGCAAATTCATCCTTGAGTTGGGTCTCGCTCACACCGAGTAACGAGTACAACACTGGGGTATAAATCAGTTTCTTGGTCATTTGTTTGAACCGAATCAAATTATCAAACACAACACGAGCCTTATCCGAGGTTGCCCTCAAATCTGATGGTCTTAACTTAGCTATGTTCATCGGTGTTCCATCTGAATGCTGCCATTTATGCGAATCATAGCGAGCTTGAAGCTGGAGCAAAAGCTTTTGGGGAGATATCGGCTCCCGCTGGAATTCCTTGAGCTTGACTGTCCTATTCACTTTGCCGTGATCAACATATTCTCGTAGGTTTCTCTGTATCTGGCTATAATAACGGATATGCATGAGATGAGATGCGCGCAGATTATTCATGAATGCCCATCAGCGGTGGGATTACTACCAAGGAGAAGTGTCAAAACTTGTTGGGGAAGTGGGTAATAAAAATGTCCAACAAACAGTAACCGAGTTGATTAGACTGGTGAATCTTCTTTGGTGTCCCGGCATGGTTGCGAGGGAGATTCTCCGTCATCTGGGGGAGGGTGATGTTGCTGTGGTTGCGAGTTTGGTGGCAGTATTAAATGTCCATTTTGAAGAGATTGGGGAGATTTTGGGTTCTCGGGTTGCTTTACAGTGGCGAAAGTTTTACTTGAATAATGATCTTCGAATTGCTGCCACCACTCGGTTTTTGGCGTGTTTGGTGAACCAAGGGGTGGTATCTGAGATTATTGTGCTTCAGATACTTCAATTGTTATTGGGAGTGGAGTTCAGTAATGACGGGATCGAGTTGGCGGTTGAATTGGCCCTTAACAGTGGTCAGTATTTGGATAAAACTTCTCAGAGGGCAGCCAATACCGTGTTTGACCGATTCAGGCAGTTGCTTGATGATAGAAATGTTTCTCGTGCTAACGTGGGGCGGATAAAACGGTTATTTGACCATAGAAAGCGCAATTTCCATTTGTTTCCCGCCATTCCTAAGGGTCTTGACTTGGTGCCTACTGAAGATAAACCTACTCCGGTGGTTATTGATCTTAATACAAAGTTGGATGCCCAGGATGACCTCAGTCGCTACCAGCCCGATCCTGAATTTGAAGATCTAGAGAAACTGTACTTTGATGAGGTGGTGCCAGAGATATTGGGGAGCGAAGAGCCCCAGCCCCAGGTTCCGAAACTTGCAGTGAACGACTTGCTGGATCTGGACCGGCTCACTACTCAAAAACAAATTTATATGCTGATCATGTCGTCCATGTCCGCTGATGAAGCTGTGCACCGTCTCCTACGACTCAAGCTCGATCCCCTGATTGTGGCAGATATGGTCATCCGGTGCTGCGCCCAGGAAAAAACGTACTCGAAATTTTTTGGTCAGATAGGCGATCGGTTATGTGGTCAAGACCCATATTTTGACATCATTGTCGCTCTTTTCCACCAGTATGTCAGTGGCCTAGAGGAATACCTGGCCCAATCAATGCGCAACATTGGAAGGTTCTTTGGTCACTTGTTTGCCCTGGATAAGTTGAGTTTAGCACTGCTGTGGCACCCGGTGGAACTTAGTGCTGAAGGCACCACTGCTGCCACCCGGGTACTCATTAAATTCATCTTCGTGCAAATGGTTGAAGAAATTGGTATTGGTGAGGTCAATCAGAGATTTAAAGATCCTGATATCGCCAGTGATGTCGAAGGCATCTTTCCCGTGGCCGACGCAGACCACTTGCGGTACCTGATCAATTTCTTCACTTCGATTGGGTTGGGTCAATTAACTGAATCAACACGGTCGATTCTCAGGGACGTGGAACGGGGCCGGCCCCCGTCGCGGTCGGTCAGCCGTTCCCCCAGCCGAAGCTATTCCCGAAGTAGGAGTTATTCGAGATCACCAAGTAGATAATTACCTAAATAACAAATTTTCATTTTCACACATGCTGTCGCTCGCACCTCCCAAAACATTTACTGTCCGGAGTTGCGGAGTCGATGCGAGTCATGGGCGCGATGACGAGTCATGGCAGACTTCGGGTGACGACTGGCCGGTCCTGGATCGAGGTATAGCAAGTTTCGGGTGCTTGTTTGATTTTGACGTAAATCTCGCTGTTTATTCAAATTTGTTACTCGGGCACATGGAGCGCCTATATTAGCATCAAGGAGATATCGGGGTTCGTCAAACGTTACTTGCGTCATGCACCACGCTTTTTTTCATTTTTCACGGATGTAATCGGAACGGCAGAGCCATTTCCGTGACCGCCAGCAATCATGATAACAAGACATTTAGTACTATTACGTATTCGCCAGACCCTAGAGAAGCCAATAGTAGCATTCAAACCAAACCCCTGTGTCTTTTAGACCTTACACAGACACAGAAGTGAAACTTCCTGCACATGTGTGCAGAGTCACATAAGCCAATAGAATTTTCGGTGAAAGTAATAGCACACGCGAAAACCCAACTATATAAGTAGCTGCGTTCCCTCGGTTTTTACCATCACACACAATGCCTGCTCCATTCCAAGAAGGTGACGAAAAGAAGGGTGCCAACCTCTTCAAGACCAGATGCTTGCAATGCCACACCGTTGAAAAGGGTGGCCCCAACAAGGTTGGTCCTAACTTGCACGGTGTCTTCGGCAGACACTCTGGTCAAGCTGAAGGTTTCTCTTACACTGAAGCCAACAAGAAGAAGGGTGTTGTCTGGACTGAACAAACCATGTCTGACTACCTTGAAAACCCCAAGAAGTACATTCCTGGTACCAAGATGGCCTTCGGTGGTTTGAAGAAGCCCAAGGACAGAAACGACTTGGTTACCTACTTGAAGAAGGCTACCGCTTAGGTATCTTAATTTGCATGATGCTATGATAATATGTATATAATAATATGACATCTGTCATTGGACTAATTAAGCACTATTACTGTTTGCTCTGCGATGGCCGAGAAGGCCGTGGTCACGTGACTATTTAGTGTCTCAAGTGTAGGCCAATCCGATTAGTTAGAGAAATTATCGCCGGAAAAACTTAAAACGGCCAATCGGGGGAGAGGAAGTCATATGTCGGGAAATAAACGGGGCAGTTTTTGCTATCTAATTAAATTTAGATGGATAACGTCAACCGGGTTTTCCTGCCGTATCCTATATATGGGGAAACCGTTGCCATCACAAACGTAGCCTTTTTTATTGTTCTTGTGAAAAGTCACCGCCTCGTCATGTCATGTAAGGGAAAAGACCTTAACAATAAACCAATAAATATCCAATATCAGGGTTGGAAGAAGGTGTACCTCACTATGGCCCGGTTAAAAAGACGGCTAATGTGCCTTGTACATTATGTGCTCTGGTCTTCCGCCTGGTAACAAAGTGCTTCTGTACTATACGAAGAGATAAAACTTATGATCCCATCGCCCCCGTCGGTATTACCCGATGGATTATTCCATCAAAGGCTGAATCGAACCACTCTTTGCATGCGGATCGCTGACGATGTTCTCTGTACTTCTTGTCAACCCTACTTGTTGGCCCCTTGCGTTCAAATATAGGGCGGTCCCACACTCCTATCTCCCAGGCTGAAAAAATTTCCGAAAAAAAATTCGGGGAATTGAAACGAGCATTTATATAAATCACCTCTAACCTCGTTTTTGACAAATTTGATCTATATCAAGTGATGAACGCTACCAAACATGTTCCCCGTCAAATGGCCGATGAATTGAACACCAAACAAAGCCGCAAACTCCACCAACTTCAAAACGCCAGCCGAAGCTTCCACGAACGTCTCAACCAGTTTGACGATAAGCGGAAAGTTGTCAAGGACCGTTAAATCGTCCCCACGTCATTGTCATTCATTTGCATTAGTTCCTACGTTCAGTTCCTGGCCACTGGATGGCCAGGCTGTTCGTCATTCGTTTCATAGATAATTAAACAATTATTGTGTACCAAGATAAAAAGAAATGGGCTTGAAAGTTATTCTTTTGAGTATACGATATACCGCACAAAATCGGTAGGAGGGGTTAAATCATCCCCCGTGTGCTCCAGTTGTAAGATTTGGGGAGCACCGGGCGGTGATAGCAAAAGTCCTAACCTCAGGAAATATTATGACATATGTAAGATTGAGTCGAGGCTTAACAACGTGGCCGCTGCTGCTGCTAGGGGTGTGAATCATGATTATACTGTGTATGAGCCCGGATCCATGACAATTCTTTCCGGTTAAATATATACAGGAAACACCGCTTAGTTTTGCGGCCCGATGGTGGAAGTTCCCAAGTAAGGTTGGATTACTTGCGGCACCGTGATTGTTCCCAGCAAGGGATCATAACATTGTTCAATAATGGCAATGATCACCCGCGGTACAGCCATTGCAGTGCCATTCAACGTCATTGCATGAACCGCCTCCCCTCTTTCTCCTTTCCACTTGGTGCCAAGCCGCCGAGCTTGGTAGTCACCGCAGTTAGAACTACTTGTAAGTTCCCCCCATGATTGCCGCCCTGGCATCCACGCTTCACAATCATACTTCTTCATGGCAGGGGCACCGAGGTCAGTGGTGGGCATGTTGATCATCTTGGCCTTGAGACCCAAGTCGCCAATGATTTCCGTTTGTAATCGGCGGAGATCTTCAAGCTCTTGCTTGGCTGCGTCTGCAGTGGTGGTGAAGTGGAAAAGCTCCACCTTAGTAAACTCGTGCACCCGGTATAGCCCCTTAGTGTCTTTGCCTCTGGCCCCCGCTTCAGCTCGATACGAGCGAGACACCCCTACATATTTTTTAGTCCCGACAATTGTCTGCGAAGAGTGGAGGGCTCCGAGAGGAATTTCTGATGTACCGATAAGCAGACATCCTTCGTCAACAAGCTCGTATACCTGCTTCTCGCCGTTTTGGTCTTGAGGCTTAAACCCACATGCCGCCACCACTTCATTACGCACAATCAGTGGGGGAATAACTACTGTGTAGCCAGCAGCCCGAGCCTTTGCAAGGGCGTACAGTACAAGCGCTTGTTCGAGCATGGCGCCATCGCCAAGGAGATAATACCACAGCGATCCTGCTATTCTCAGCGCCGTGGCAAACTCCATGATCCCCAACTTTTCTCCAATCTGCTTGTGGTCATAGGATGTAGCTGGTAACGATTGTTCGGCATCAGCTTCCGAAGTACAATTAATGAATTCGACAATGTCGCCCGTATGGGGGTTAGATGGCACCGTATCGTCTAATAGATTAGGAATGTCTTCGGCCACGGCGTATATTTGTTCGTCGAGCTCGGCGTATTCTACCTCCAACGGTTTTAACTGATGCTTGATTTGTGTGAGTTGTAGTTTAGTGTCGTCCAGCCGGTTTGATTTCATAAGCTGGTTTAACTCATTACGTTTCTTGCGTAATTGGTCGATTTGTTTTTGGAGCTCAAGCTGACGGTCGCGGTGGGAAAGGAGAAAGTCGATCGATGGGGTCAGACTGGCGCCGGTACGACGGAGTATCGAGGTGCGGTAGGCTTCTGGATTGTTTATGATACCCTTGATGTCCAACTGGGCCCGTTTTAGGGCATTGGTATTCTTCAGGGCAAATCGTTGGAATCGAAGCATGAGATGAGAACGAGCACAAAAACGAGAAAGACGAAAAATCAAGTAGTTGGTATCAATAGAGTTGTAAACAAGTGAGCTATAATCAAGTTAGTTGTAAAATGCATTTCATATCACTATCATAAATTCATAAATCATAATCCCCATACCATCAAGTAAGCCATAAGCAAATACACAAAGGCCACGAAAAACAAGGACGAGGTCACTTGGGTGTGAGGAGAAGCAACCGCCACTTTGGGTTTCAACAGTGACACACCCAGTTTCACCATTTCCACCCGTCTTTCCAACGCCATTGTAGATGCCATTAGCTTGTCTACTTGTTGATGGCGGCTGTTTCGGGCACCATTGATAACCGACACTTGATAAGACAAAAATTCCAACCGACGAGTGGTGAACTTGGTTTCTTCAAGTAACAGGTCGATTTGTTCCCCCAACAGGGGAGGTTTGCCAAGTAACGGTGACCCAAGGCCGAATGAAAATTCGGTGGTTGGCAGCGACACTACTCGACGAGAGCTTTCCATTAACGAGTCGGTATCCAGAGGAATTGGATCCATATCCACACTAGAAGCATCACTCAAATCTATGGAGTCAAGAAACTGGGGTAGGCCACCTACCAGAAGTGGCAGATTACTAAACAAATGGGCATCTAAATTCAACATCTGATCACTAGGACTAGACCATTTGGGTATGTACTGGTGGTCGGGTCCTACCAACTCTACCAGCAAGGGTGACACTGCCCGCTGGGCAATGCACACATCATACACCTCATCGGCTGACACCATCTTGTAGTTGTTATCCACGAAATAATTAACGGGGTTGCCGTAACGGTCCACAGGGTCCAGTAATCCATAAAAGGTATCAGTATCAATGTCCATAATCCTGACATCCAGCAAGGTATCACTCAATATCTCCAACGCTTCATTCTTCATGAAGATCTCTTGGTGCTTCACCAACTCCTGTAGAGACCCAACAATAACATCATCCAAGCTAAAGAAGAACGGGGCCCCAACAACGTCCTCTAATATTTCCAAGAGGTCCAATACTTGGTTCAGAGTGATGAAATCAGGCAGACCCAACACTTCCCAACACCGATCGAACAACAGCAACATTTCGTCTTCTGATCGGTAACGATCACGAAGAGACAGTGACGAGCTTATATGACGTAAGCGGGTCGCGGGTGGTGAATGGCGGGACAATGGGCGTCGTTTGGGTGCTAACATCTCAGCGAGGTCAACAGCAGTCATCGGTGTCTGTAGGTCATCCCAATGAGTAACCCCGGGACACGCACCTTGCATATAGACAAATTGTGGGAAGACCAACTATCGACAAGAGTGTCCTTTTAAATTGCGAGATGAAAAGAAGTTATAGAAGTGAATGAGTTTGCTTTTCCTGTGAGTATGCATTCCATAGCATTTCCTAATCAAGAACCCGGATTAGGTCAAGATACAAACACAAGGAAAAAATGATAATCCAGAGAATGATTAAACGGACAAGAGAGAAGGAAGTTCTTAATGGGTGTTTTGGTATAATGTGTCATAATAACTGGGTGATGTTGTTGTTTTTGGCGATTTTAATGCAGCATGGGTACTTGGTTGTTGGGTGTATCATTAGGATCAAAACACTTGCTACCTAAATTAACTTGCCATTAGTTTCATCTAACCAAAACATTAATTTTGTGTGATGAAATCACCGGATCCGTTTTATCGGTAAAGTAATTTGACAATAGTGTCTTGATATAGAGTTTGAAACTGTGGGCGTAGGTAGAATTGCCGAAATATCCTGCCGCCTAGACCCATTTGCTGACGTCAAATGGTGGTATGGACTGTTTCCGAATAAGTATGTAGAGAATGTACCTAGAAATTCTTTTTCAGGATCATAATGAAACCCCATAAATCAGAGTGTGGAGTTTTGTTGAAAAATAAGCCAAAAAAACAGGGACGGTCGTTAGTTTTATTTCGAAATTTAGTTCTTGTCAATATACATGCATCTCCCATAGCAAATGTTGGGTACTTGATTCCCTCTCCTCACATCTACGTTGAATTAATTGGTAGATGCGCATTCACAATGCGTTTTCGCCCAAAGGAGTAGGCCTAACCGTGAATGCGGCACTGCTTTCCCGTTGCCCCACTAAAGGTAACTGTCAAATGTGGGTGCCAAGTAACAAAGAATACCCCACAGTCTGCTCCCTAACGGTGGCAGCCGTGCACGATATGGACTGATTTTCATTGAGCCGTACTAGAAATGAACATTTAAATTAGTGCAATTTCACTATCTAATCCCTGCCAAGATCTCACCTTTGATGTCTAAGAAAAGTAGCAGCGATAACACGGATATCCGCGAATCACTTCACAACCCGCCATGATGTGTACCCCACTTTTATCCGATTTGATTTTGATTAAAAGTCGATGCAATCGACAATAGGATTATGATTGACGACTATGAATTTGTCCCTGGTACAATCCATTTGGTGGATGTGGACGGAATTTTGGATGTGAAGAAAGACACTGGTAACGATCTGAATATTATCTTACAGCCCCAGCCATCTTCTAATCCCAATGATCCTCTACGGTGGTCGAAAAAGAAAAAGTACTGTCAGTTTGCCCTTTTGTGGTTTTGGGGGTTCATGTTGGCTGTTCTGGCTAACTTTATTGGTCCGGCATATGATACGTTAATTGAGGACTTGGACACCGGCTATTGGGAGTTGAACGTCGCTCTGGCACTAGTGTACCTTTTCCTTGGTCTTGGGTGCTTGTTTTTACAGCCCACGGCGCTAAAGTTTGGTCGGCGGATGGTGTACTTGATGTGCACGGTGTTGGTAATGTTGGCAATGGTTATTGGGGGGGTTGCAAAGAACATTCAATACATTTATGGTTCTTTTATTTTGATTGGCTTTGCCGCAGCCCCGGTGGATTCGTTGATGGAAATTTCCAGTGCAGATGTCTTTTTCCAACATGAACGGAGTACAGCATTTGCCTTGATTATCTTGGCGTTGTATGCTGGGTCAGATTTGGGTCCAGTAGTGGCAGGGTTTATCGTAAACACCATGAGCTGGCGGTGGCTTTTCTGGATACAATTATTTATTTATGCCGGACTTATCATCGTACAAGTATTGTTCATGTATGATACCATGTTCTACCGAGAAGACCACGAGGACGAGCTTGAACACGAGATTATCAGTTGCATTAAATCTCATGAGCTGGTGGCTGTTTCCCCCGGGAACGAAAAGGAGGGACTCATTGTTGAGGAGGTGGGCGATGACTCCAGTTTAGACTCGCTGATTCCCATCCGGAGCCACTGGCAAAAGTTGAAAATTGTGGAACGGGAATATAATGATCCCCGTCTGTGGTTCACCATCTTCTGGCGTCCGTTTCTCTTGATTTCATTCCCAGCCGTAGTTTGGTCGGGGGTAATCTACGGGGCTCAAATCATGTGGTTATCCCTCATGCTGGTCACCCAATCCATGGTGTTTGCTGCCCCTCCCTACAACTTTTCTCCCATTGGCGTTGGTCTCACCAATTTGGCACCACTTGTGGGGTCATGTGTTGGTATGCTTTATGGGGGGAATTTTGTTGATTGGTTATCAATCAAGTTATCCAAAAGAAACAAGGGGATTTTTGAGCCTGAAATGAGGCTATATGGCATGGTTGTACCGTTAATTGCCAATGCCGCCGGCTTGGTTGCCTATGGTATTGGTGCCAACGCTGGTGTAGCGTGGCCATTACCAGTAGTGCTTGGTTATGGGCTCCTTGGTTTCTGTATGTCTCTGAGTGGAGCAATCTGTCTTTCATATGCCTTTGATTCTTATCATAAATTAGGGTCAGAAGCCATGGTACTTATATTATTTATTCGGAACATCATCGGGATGGTGTTTTGTTTTGTATTTGAGCCATGGTTGAATGGATGTGGCCTTTCTTTGACAACCTGGTTGATGTTCATGTTGCTGATTGTGTTGAACGGAACTTTTGTGGTAATGATCATTTATGGAAAGACGTTCCGGAGATGGACTGCCACCCGGTACAAAAAGTATAGCGATCCGATGTTTGGCGAGATTTGGAAAGGTGTATAATGTTTACTGAAATGAAATGAAAATTTATTATTTAATGGTTTATAAAATCGTCCCCTCGTTCGAAATGTATGTAATTCTTTCAATCGCACTGATTTTCAATAACCACTGTCTTCGCAGAATGGGTGACCAACGAGATTCGTACCGTGGACACGGTGACGACCGCCATGATCGTCGTGGTAGTTATAATCGATGGCGGAACGAGCGGCGGGATTCAAGGGACCGCGATCCTCGAGATGGGCCTCAAGGGCCTCGGGGACACTATGATCGCTATGAGCGAACTCGTCATGATGACCGCCATTCCAGGGGATATGACGACCGTCGAAATGATCGCAGATATGATCGAGATGAACGTGATGGACGTGATGGCCACCGGCAGGAACGGGATAGGGATCATACTAGAGACAGGGACTACAGAGAGTATAGGGAACAAAGGGAGAACCGGGACCATAGAGAAAACAGAGACCATAGAGAAAACAGAGACTATAAGGAGAACCGGGAAAGGGAACCCCAACACCACAGGGAAAACCGAGAAACCAACCGCGATTCCTACCGAGACCGTGACCAACGCGACCAGAGAGATCGGCAGGACCGTTCGGACCGCCATGATCGCAAAGACCATCGCAATGGCCATGACCGCCGTCAAAGTAAACCAACCAATCAAACAACATTAACAAACCCATGGATCACCCATTTCAACATTTCTGATCCTCAGTTACAAAAACAAATGGAACAGACGTTTATTGGTTTATCCAAGGTGGATGAAAAGTTGGCCAAGGCTCAGGCAAACAAGGTCAAAGCGGTTGCAGCGGTAAATAACTACGAGCGGCTCTTGGAAAAGGAAGCGTTGTCAATTGCTCTTCAGCTGGAACGGGTGGAGGAGTTGTCACTTATGTAACATATGTAATATTATAGGATTGTAAATGGTATGATGAATGGCCGTAGTTCTGTCTATGTACTACAATTGTGGTATTTCTCAATTACCAGTAAAAACATAGACAATCATACAATAGTCAATCTTAAACAACCAGTCATCCAAATTGTTATATATCTTCTCCTTACTACTGACTGCTCATGCTACCTCCTATTCTAGTCTCTTCGCCGGTAGTCGTGCGAGCGCACTTTTCCAAGTTTTATTCCAAATCCCTCCCCTATGTTGCAATTGATCAACGAATTGCTGGACCTGTGTGCCGTGAGGGCAGTGTTGTATGCCACTCTTTTGTTTGGTGCTGTTAAAATCACCACTTTCCTGCTTTCGTTGGTGGCAATGTTGGCAGACTTGTTTGTCCTCCCCTCCACCAATTTTAAAAAGTATGGTGCCAAATCCGGCAAGTGGGCGGTAGTTACCGGCGCCCTGGATGGGATTGGCAAGGAATACGCTTTCCAATTGGCGTCCAAGGGGTTTAACATTGTATTGGTGCTGAGAACGTTGTCCAAGTTGGAAGCTTTGGCAGAAGAGATTGTTGCCAAGACCAAGGTGGAAACCAAGGTGTTGGCGTTTGACGTGGCTACTGATAAGGAAGAAAACTACCAGGCGTTGGCCCTGGCCATTGCTGGATTGGATGTAACCGTGTTGATCAACAATGTTGGTCAATCGCACTCCATCCCCACCCCGTTTTTGGAAACTGAGGACAAAGAATTGAGAAACATCATTACCATCAATACCACTGCTACCTTGAAAATCACCCAGGTGGTAGCTCCGCAAATCTTGGCCACTGTCAAGGGGAAGCCCTTCCGGGGTTTGATTTTAACCATGGGCTCGTTTGGTGGGTTGTTGCCTACACCTTTGTTGGCCACTTATTCGGGGTCGAAAGCTTTCCTTCAGTCGTGGTCGCTGGCCCTCGCCGGGGAATTAGCCTCCCAAGGCGTTGATGTTGAATTGGTGATTTCCTACTTGGTTACTTCGGCAATGCTGAAGATCCGGAAGACCTCAGCCACCATCCCTAACCCCAAGCAGTTTGTCAAGCTGGTTTTCCACGGCGTGGGCCGGAGAAACGGTGCCCAAGAAAGATACGCCACTCTGACCCCGTACTGGTCGCACGCCTTGATGCACTTTTTCATCGAAAACACTGTCGGCGTGTATTCGAAGGCGGCCAATGCTTTGAACTTGCAAATGCACCAATCGATCCGGACCAGAGCGTTGAAGAAGGCGGCTAGACAAAAGAAGGAATAGGCAGCTAGTAGAGTATGTACAACATTAACGATGAAAAATTGCGAAATCCCGAGCTTCGACTCCTTGATTAGAAACCACTTGGCACCATGCGTTAACATGACCATTTAAATTTGCTAATTCATAATACCCATCTCTCTCTGGTTTGCTCCCGTGGCTACCGCCGCACCCCTGAATGCTGTAATCGAACCGCAAAATATCCCCCCACAGCCAATGGGAGGCCATTGGTGAAGAGTAAGAGGTCAATTCCAATTTGCTTTTCTAAATCCACATGTTAGAATTGTGGTGTTTATATTTTCAGTGATATCATGCTCCTCTGCTACCTATTTTTCACTCGATCTCGATGATGGTCGTTCGATCACCGCCTCACCCATCACCGGATGATGCGGAAGCAATCCAGTGCGGTCAGAACGCGTCCAATACAGACAAATGGGGGGCACAAGTAAAAGTTCCGTCGTATTCCCCAACCCCGTCCTCTGCATTCACCTCATTCCACCCGGTTCTATGTCCCTATGGCTAACATTCTATCTTCTTCTAGAAGTTTCCGCACCCTTCCTGCACACAATTGACACTCTCCAATATAAATGCAACATCAGCAACTCGCCCTAGCGACAAACTATCGCAAGAGGTTAAAGTGAAGCGTTCTCGTACGAAGAATACTGGGCCACGAAAAAAACGACTGATGGTAAAGGATACGAAGCTTTATGACCTTCTCGGCGTAGACCCGCTGGCGTCGGAAGCGGACATTAAGAAGGGGTACCGGAAGATGGCACTCAAATGGCACCCAGACAAGAACCAAGGGGACGAAGCTGCGGCAGAAAAGTTTAAGGAGGTGAGTGAAGCGTTTGACATTTTGTCCAACTCTGACAAGCGTGAAATCTACGACCAATACGGGTTGGAAGCTGCGAGAGGCAATGCTCCTGCTGGGGGCGCGGGGGGCAATCCATTTGGAGGTGCCGGTGGTGCTGGCGGGCCCCAGTTCCACTTTGGTGGTGGCGGTGCCGGTGGTGGCTTTTCTCAGGCTGATGCATTCAACATTTTCTCGCAAATGGGTGGCTTCGGCATGGGCGGCGGAGGTGGTGATGACTATGGCTACAGCAGCTTTGGTGGCGGCGGCGGCCATCCCTTTGGTGGTGGTTTTGGCGGCGGTGGCGGTTTTGGCGGCGGTCGTCAACCCAGACGTCCCGATCCGGACACGGTGACGATGCCGTTACCCGCGTCTCTCAAGGACATCTATGAAGGTGCCACCAAGAAGATGAAGTTGAACAGAAAGGGGGTCAATGGCCAGTCGGAACTGGAAATTTTGCAAATTAAACTCAAGCCTGGTTGGAAGGCGGGCACCAAGATTACCTTTAAGAATCAAGGTGACTGGCAACCTGAATGTGATGCTAGACAAACCATTCAATTCATTCTTGAAGAAAAGCCTGATCCCGTGTTTAAACGCCAGGAAAATGACCTCGTGATGAGCTTGCCGTTGACGTTCAAGGAATCGTTGCTTGGTTTTTCAAAGGAGGTGCAAACCATTGATGGGCGGAAGATTCCTCTTCAAAAGACCCAGCCGGTGCAGCCAAACACTTCCACCACCTACCCTGGGTTGGGGATGCCTATTTCGAAGCTGCCTGGGCAAAAGGGTGACTTGATCATCAACTACAAGGTTGACTACCCGTCATCGTTGACTCCGGAGCAACGGAAGGCGATTCAAGACAATTTTTAATGATAGAGCATGAGATGATATAGTAATTTACAAAGGTTAAAATAAAAACGATTATTAAAGCGTCTGTTCAATTATATATGTTAAAGTATCCTAGAATTAATAAAATCTGTAATAATTTCAAGTGCGTCTCAGCTTTACTTGAGACGCTTCAGGGGTATCAGATCTGCCGGAAACGTGAACGTATTCGTTCACTTGAGCGGCAACACCACCAGACACCAGCTTCACCTTCTTGGACTTCTTAGAGCCCCGCTTACGGTACACTTCAATGTAGAAGGCAATAAACAACAAGAGGTAGGACGACAAGATAAGACAACCAGCGTAGGCGGCACCCATGCCACCGTGACAGTCGCCACAGTAGGGAATGACGTCAGTGAACTTTTGGAAGTAGTTGTGAACAACCTTGTTGTAGGTGGCAAAGTAGACAAAGCCCAAATCGAGGATGAATTGGATGATTTGGAAGCGGGTGACCCATTCCTTCCACCAAACCCGAATCCCGCGGGCAGCCAAAAAGTAGTACCAGTACATGACCACGTGCACCCCCAAGTTTAAAGTGATGGGCACCCACGAGATAGGAGTGATACCGACCAATTGGGTGTAGCACAACAAAGCAGTGGCCCCGTGGTGGTAGGTGTGCAAGAACGTCAATCTCTTTTGCTTGACGACAAGGAACACAGTGTCGAGGAATTCACAGAACTTAGTAAGGTAGTTCAAGTAGTACAAGCACACCAAAGGTTGGGTCCAAGCACCAATGTTGCAAATGGCATAGAACAAGCCGTGGTGGCCAATGATCGGCACCAACTGCTCCACCATACACAACAATAACGTCAACGAGATGATGGTCAACACCAAGTTGTGGACTTGGAACAACCCGTTCAACACCAACGGCTTCCACCCGGCAGCCTTCCACACAAAGTTGCCGCCAAAAATAACAATGTAGTAAATGGTGATCATCGTCAACACCTCAGGGAGGGTCGAGAAAGGCACCTCGCCCTCGATAAACAAAAACTTGGAGGGTACAAAGTTATAGTTGGTGATTCTCAGCACCACTTGATCAAAAATCGGCCACAAGGCAACGCCAAACGGTCTTTCAAGCGAAATCATGGTGTTGTCGTCAAACAAAATTTCAAGCGCGGTAAACTTATACCCCTCCACGCGCTGCCAAAAAAAAATAGGAGAATTTTTACGCGTCAGCACATGAGTACGAGTGCCAGTAGTAGTGACGAGCTGAGCGAAGACGAAGTGGTGATACAGCCGTTATTTATTAAGCGGAAGCGGGGGGATGAGGAAGCTTTGGCGGACAATAGCCCTGACAAATCACAGCTGCAATCGGGCCGCGAAGCCATCGATGATGGACCCCAGAAAAAAGCGGGACTACTCGAAGATACCGAGGTCACTGACAGTGATGATCTCGAACCAGAAAAAGAGTATCAACAGTGGCAGGCCCGCGAGTTAGCACGATACCTACGGGACACCACCGGCAGATAAAGTAATAGACGATTCTTAGGATACATGATACTACAGGATGCGCTGACTATCTGTCATAATTAATAGCATGACTCCAGCGCGACTCATGGCCTTTTGTTGGCAATTGTTGGCTGTTGGGGGACATGCATGTATGATGGTGGTCTTCCGTTTGTTGCATGTGGGATTCTTCATGTTCGCAATGGAAGGAAAAAGAAAAGTCAGTTTTCCGAGGGTGTGGCGAAGCAACTGAAGTAGGTCATTGAGATATTATAATAGTAATTATTATCGTGAAATGTAAATAGAAACCCAAACAATAGCCTTTTCCACCTTTTTGTTGATATATTTGATCAACTAAATTTGGCTTGCTCATCGTCTAGCCGCACAAACCATGCACAAGAATGAAAACCGTAAATGTAAGAGTAAGAAGCAATATAGCCAAGGAGAAAAGAGGCAAATGTCAGCTAATTCCATAACAAGAGAAAGCCATTTTCTCGGTTCAACCGGAATTGTAAATACCCCCCATGTCAATTGGTAGCATTGCTGTCAAGAAATTGTAAACGTCATTCTGTTTTTATCTCCGGGGAAATATTCTAATATTAATTATAAGCACATTTACGACCCGTAACTGTAAGTTAAATTTCATTGCAAATTACCCGTCGGCTATTAGTAACATTTTCAGCCGTGCCATCTAACGTCTTTGCAGTGACATGTTTTGGTCTAGCGGGTTTCTTGTGACTAATCCGGCATAGTATCCGCGGAAAAGAGCAAATCTCATTGCATCAGAGCATCCGCTGCAACTGCAAGCACACCATTAATTGCTAAATTGAAAAGAAGTAACCGGAATTCATTCCGCCCAACCCTACCCATCGTAATTCCTACGAACTTGTGTTTGTCGCTTCTGCTAGCAGTTAAAAATATCGCGCGGGTGCACGGCAACTATTGGTGATTGCAAAGTCCGGTGTTAATTGAAGCAACAGAGGCGGGGCGGGACGTACCAATCCCGTGGAAAATGGATATGGATTAGAGGCGGGCCGCTAACGGAGATTTTGAATTGGAAGGACTCTAAGGTCAATTCCGCCAAAAACTAATTGTAAAATAACGCACCCGTTAGTAGGATTAATGCTTCTACCCTCGGTAGCTTTTGCTGTCATTCACTGCAATTGCTAGTGACAGCTTGGCGGGATATTTGCTGCACGGGATCGTAGTGTTTCTTTTTTCGATTAAATTTAATGCGAGCTGTACTCAAATCCGGCTAGTATCCGGAAAGATATATATATGGTTGTTATGACAGGAAAAAGATTTTGATAGTATAGTAAATCATCATGTCTTCGTCAGGCGACACTGAGAGTGTGAATTCAGAAAAGATGGCCGAATACCATCCTCTGGCATTGAACGATAACAATGCCCAAGCTACTGCAACAAGAACCAAACTGAGATTATCGATGTTGTCGAACAAGGAAGAAGAAGAAGAAATGACCCGGTATCTTTCCAACAACCCTGGGGTGCAAAAAGTAGTTTCCAAACTTGAAGAACGCGCCGGTGGTTTGGGGCCATTGGAACAACCTTATGACATCAAAAAGGTGGCTACCAACCCTGACCCCAATTCCGACTTTAACGAAGCCGATGCCTGGCAGTATCCCATCGATGAAGAAACCCAATTGAGAATTGTGGACTTTGTCGAAGGCGACACCAAAAATCCCAAGAATTATGGCACTGGGAGAAAGTGGGCCTACACTTTGTTGCTTGGTTTTATCTGCTTTATTGTTGCACTCGGTTCCGGGATTGTCACTGGTGATCTTGAACGGCCTGCTGAAGACTTAGGTGTTTCGATGGAAGTGATGATTTTGGCTTCGGTGACGATGTTTGTTATCGGGTTTGGTGTTGGTCCCTTGGTGTTTGCTCCTATTTCCGAAGAAATTGGTCGGAGACCTGTCTACTTGGTGACCTTATTCCTTGGTATCATTTTTATTGTTCCCTGTGGGGTGGCCAAGAACATTGGTACGTTAATCGTCTGTCGGTTGATTGATGGTACCTTCTTTTCTGCTCCCATGTGTCTTATTGGTGGTTCGCTTGCTGACATTTGGGATGCTGAAGAAAGAGGGATGGCCATGGCTGTTTTCTCTGCTGCTCCATTCCTTGGTCCCGTAATGGGTCCTATTTTTGGTGGTTTGCTTGCCGACAACGCCCCTACCTGGAGATGGGTGTATTGGACTTTCTTGATTGTTGCTGGTTTCGGTTACATTCTCTTTTTGGTGATGCCGGAAACTCATGCTCCCACCATCTTGAAGCTGAGAGCCAAGAAGCTTCGTAAGGTGACTGGTGATTCTAGATACCGGTCGTTTGCCGAATTGAAGCCTCGGTCGTTCAAGGAAACTGCTAAGGTGTCCTTGTTGCGTCCCTTTGCCTTGCTCTCGGAATTGATTGTGTTTTTGATTACTGTGTACATGTCTGTCGTTTACGGGTTGTTGTACATGTTCTTCTTTGCCTACCCCGTGATTTACCAAGAAGGTAAGCACTGGAACGCTTCCATGACCGGTGTTATGTTCATCCCCATTGGTGTGGGTGTGATTTTGTCTTCTGTGGTGGCTCCTATCTTCAACGTTCAGTACAACAGAAAGGCCCAGGTCTTCCGGGACAGGGGTGAATTGCCTCCTCCTGAATTGCGGTTGATTCCCATGATGATTGCCTGTTGGTTTGTACCTATTGGGTTGTTCCCGTTCGCGTGGTCCTCATACCCCAGATTGTCGTGGGCTGGTCCTTGTTTCTCTGGGCTTGCCTGTGGCTTCGGGTTCACCTCTTTGTACAACCCAGCTAACAACTACATTGTCGACTCCTACCAACACTATGCCGCTTCTGCTTTGGCCGCTAAGACGTTTATGAGATCAATTTGGGGGGCTTGTGTGCCGTTGTTTACCATCCAAATGTACCACAAGTTAGGTAATGAATGGGCTTCGACGTTGATGGCGTTCATTTCCCTTGCCTGTTGTGCCATTCCCTACTTGTTTTACATTTTCGGTGCTAGAATTCGGAAGTTTTCTAAGTATGCTTACTCTGGTGAAGAGTAAATGACCTGACCCTTGTGGTGCCTCTTATAGCGGCGCTGCATGGGTTCTGATGACAAATTTAATTCGCATTAATTTTAATACCAGCATGATATATAATAATATGAACGAAGAATTTCTTGCAAGAGAAAAATTGTAATCCTATTTTTAACAAACTTTGTTATCATTCACCGTCATAAAAGCTTTTCCTGCACATTTCACCAATATATAAACACCCCTTATTAGAGAAATTAAACTTCTAAATTAAAAGCTTGAGGAAATCCCACTATTCTGTCAATCCAATGTTGATTGACATCTTTACTATTTCGCTAGATGACGTAGGTGCCTAGATCGATGCAATGCAAGTAAAGAATGTGGGCTAGAACACTATCATTCTATCTATGTTTCCCCGCCCCTTTATCGCCTTTTATATCATTCCCGATACCGTGTATTGGTAACCCTTAATCAGAAGGGCAAAATCCAAAGAAGCATATGGTGGCGCTGACATAGCCCCAAACATGTCAATAATCGGCAACCACTATTTTTCGCGTTTGTGGGCTTATGCACGCTCTATTGACACGAACCCCCCATCGCTAAAGCCACGATAACAGATAGACCCCGGTGACCGCTCGGTAGCCATATGTAGGTTATATGGGGCGGTATTGCAATTTGTCTAATGAATACGATTGTTGTTTCCTATTTCTCTTTTTTATTATGTCTCCTTCTCCTCATTCTCCCTTAGATGCCGTCTGAAACCGCGTCTCGCACCAGTGGTTAACCCGGCAACAGCGTCAGAATTTTTTACCACCAGTTGAAGGTAAATACTTGCATCCCGGACGGGGAATTTTCACCACCACATGGGACACAAGCCACATCTGCCACCAACCAAGTCGAGGTTTGAAGTGGATGACTCGACGTTTTCCCTGGTCAACACCCACGATTTCAAGAACCATCGCTTTGGCACCGTTTGCTCCTACATTTATACTCTCATCCTTATCATTTCCAGCTTGGCATTACTAGGGGTCGATGTTTACACCTGTCTCAACATCTTGGTGTTCAAGCGGTGGGGGGCTGACGAACAGACATCGGTAATTCCTTATGAGTACAATGTGGCCAAATGGATCTTCACTGGATGCATTATTTTCCAACTTTGTCTTGTGGCCTTCCACTGGATTCGTGCCATCCAGGCCATGAGATCTGATAAGATCGCTAGGGTATATCTCAATCAATTGGCACGGAACGTGTATCTGTTAAAGCTGTACAGTTGCTACTGTTTGTTTCACGATATCAAGCATAACACCTGGTTCAACTGGGCGTGTTTCTACCTGTACGAACAGGCAGGCAACACTCCTCAGCTCCTATTAGCTGATGCCCCTAGACAAGTGATTAACATCTTGACGCTTCTGGTTTACGCCACCAAGTTTGATGGGAATGTCATTGAGAATATCAAGATCATTGCCACTACCAATATCCACTTGTCGGTACTTCTTTCGCTTGTGGTGTTGTCAATTATTATCTGGGCCTACTTTATGTTCTTGTACGTCTACGGGATCATTCTCTTGCCGTACGTGTGTATAAAATGCCGTTCCTCCCATGGAAAGCTGCTTAAGAAGTACTGTTCTGATGAGCTTGAAATGGAGGTCCGGGAATTAACCCGCAGCCACCACCGCCGGGAACAAGACATTGCTAACCGGGTTTTTGTTGACCAAAAGCAAGTTTTCACCAACCCGATGTTGCATAAGACCACCACTGAGTTTAAGCACGTCTACCAGTTTGATGAAAAGCAGGTGAGTGAAACGGCATCGGCAATGCTGCTGGTGGAAGAGCTCCAGCAAATGGATGTCACCAAGATGTATATGGTGCTGCAACGCCAAGGACTGAGAAGTTCATTGACCTATGCACAACCACATACTTTTCACGGGTCTCTGACTGAATTGAACAAACGAAAAATCGCCCCTCTGGACACTTTTGAATCCGGTTTCAGTCAGTGGACGATGACCCAGCAGGGAACCACAGAATTCAACCGCTCCATTGGCACCTCCATGGCAACTCCTCTTGGAACAACCGATTTTAGCCGGTCTACGACCACCCCCATGGCGACAGCTACACCGGGCACAGTGCCTTCTCCGGAAAACCCGTTTGCCGTGGATGAAATCTCGCTCAGTTCCACGCCTATCTATGAGGCTGCCATGGTACGAGACACTTCCATGATCCAGCCCCAGCCGAGACTTCCCTCGAGACCAGTTCCTCCTCCGATGAGAGAATCTCCAATCAGAGATTATTACGGTTATGAAGCCATCGAGGAATCTCCAGTACCGTCTCCCATTCCTTTTACCCCCCCTTCATTTTCTCCGGTCTTAAATGACCCTGTGCATCGCCCTTCGTTAACAACTGAAGCGCCCCCCTACCCCGCTCAAGATTACGACCCCGACGTGGATTACCACCAACCGCAGGTACCATACCCCGTACGGGGAGTGTCTATTTTCGATGATAGCCGGTCCTATTCATTCAAGAATTAAGTTCATAGTAATGCATGATGTAGTTTAGATGGTGAAACCGACTTTTTCTGTTCTTCCTGCCATCGTTTCTGGCTGTTTTTCCATGTTTCCATCGTTTTAAGTGAGTTTTCAAAGCTTTTGGTCGTCTCCTTCAATTTCGCTTCCAAGTCCCTTATCTTTGCCGTGCTCAGCCTTCGATTAAGGTACTGGCGGATATTTTCCAATCGTTGCATAACAACAGGATACACCAGATCAAATCGTTTCATTGCCGTCAGATGCACTTGTAAATCAATCTCCTCGGGGTTAATCTTGATTCTCTCTTGTGGGTCGTCAATAGTCCGTTGCGATGCAACTGCAGGTATCGAAGCAAGGTATTTAGAAAGGCTGGTACAAAAGTGTTCGTAATGGTAGTTCTCTAGAAGGAGGTTGCCTATGATTTCTTTGAGGTCACTGATCTCAGCCGCAGCCACGCTATGCCGTTCTTGGTCCACCGCCAATTCCACCCGCACTCCGGGAGTAGCAACAAGATTACCGGAAACAGAGACTCCAGCACTAAGTTTCACCCGTTTGAGGGGATTGAACCGCAGTCTTGTTTCTTCCATCTCTCGAGCATGTTTACGTCGCTCGACGGTATACCTTTCTGAGATGGCTTTATTTCGCTTCTTCAACCATCTGATCTCTTCGCTGGCCTCCTTCTCCTTTATCTTGCTCTTTTCCAACGTGGCCCGGACTTTAGTAGCGTCTATCGTGTCCTCCGATAGTTTTCGGGATGTCTCGGTAATCTTCTTTTCCAATACTGAGTTTTCTTGTTTCAACGCGTCTATCTCAGCAGCCTGGCGTCGTAGTTCTTCGGTAAACTTTGTTGTTTCCCGATCCCGCCGGTCCAATCGCTCGAGAAGGGATGAAAACGTTCGAAGGATGGTATCGTCCCTGGCATATTTGTTATCATGGTCATCTTCTTCGGCAAGACTATTAAAGCTGAGTGGTTCCTGTATCACCCCACGATACAGGAGTCTGTTATTTATATCCCCGGCCCTTGCTTGAACCTTTTCTCGGTTCAGGTACCTTCCCATCGTGTGTTTTGATTTGAGCCGCACGACGCGTTCATGTTGTGTTATTCTGAGGGAGTATTGGGTAGCATCAAGTAAATGAAATTGTATAATTATTACGGATATTCTGTCTATAAATTTCTATGCCCAAATTTGTAAATGTTCAAAAAAGTCAATTCTTGGTCCCTTGTCCAAGTTGTTAATACATGCTTGTCGTAAATCATCAACCATCACTGGATGACCACAAGTAACAAATCCAACAGACCCGTCTGTTGTTTCAATCGTTGTGGTCACAAGCTCGTTCATAGATGGCCGCCCTTCGACAAACTTGACAAAATAAAGGTCCCGTTTGATTTGTGCTAATACGGTGTCAGCCGCCTTTTCGTCCATTTCATGGTAATGCTCATAATGGCATGAAATAGTTGAAGCCAGGTCGTTAGAATTAATCAAGCTGAGGTGGTGGAAAGGTTCGCTTACCCGCTGGTATTCAGATCTGTTAATCAACATCAGGTTCGGTTTGGTCACGTACACCACCGGTTGGATTTTTGTGGATTTCAAAGCCATCAATTCTTCATAAAACCATAAAATCAGTTGGTACTCCCGAATCACCCAGTATAACCGGATAATTTGCTTTGCATCAGGGGAAGACAATGCCAAATTGTATGCTTCGTAATAAGGTCCTGGGATCCCATTGCCACCGGCAACGTAAATGGCATTGTCGTACCGTTTAACCGCACTGGCGCCACCATAGGGCCCTTCTACACTTATTCTCATGATGTCTGTCTGTTTGGGGCATCGTTTAAGATGCTGGTACAAACCATGGGTCATTCCCCCTTTGACCTTGACGTAAAAAACAATCTTGTTACCGTCAAGTACCAGTTGATTGAAAGTAAAAGGATGAGATTGCCAGAAACAAGACTTGCGCCAAAAATACACAAATGCATGGCCACCAGGAGTAGGGTGCCAGTGTTTTCTAATTGGAATAGTGACCCGAATTGTTTCATCAGCAATTAACATGAGTTTTGCCTCAGGGGCGCCAAAGGCAAAAAGACGGCAAATCCGAATCACACGATCTAGCGCCCATATACCAGTGGCGACAACATATGGCTGGTGGTGATTAAATCTTTGTACATGGCCCCAAGAACCAGCAATAAACATGATGGCTAAAAGAATATGGCAAAGGACAAATAGTTCATACTTCAGCCGCCTCAACACTAAGAACCCCTGTATAACAATAAACCCAGCCGCAGTTGTGGCAATAGCTCCGGCTATCATATAATCACGGCGCATCATCTCTTGGTAGCCCACAACCCCAATTGAATTCATTGAAAGCGAAAAGGTAATCGAATGAATGGCGGCTAAACAAAACACCACTCTTCCGATCCATCGATGGAACATAAGAAAGGTACTGTACGACCAGTGGGTAAACCAGATCAAGATGTTGTTCCGCAGGCCAAACACAATAAGCAATGGCACCAACATGCCACATGTTACAGCACAGCGGCCAGCAACAAATCGGAGAACGCCCACCGAGTGTGAAGGGAATATCGGGTCATTCTCAGGGGGGTGTACATCTACGGATACCAACACCGCCGTCAATGCAAGAAACACAAACACCACTATGGACTCGTATCGTGACGGGGTTAACATTTGGAACACGCCAAGCCATTTTGTTGAATTTGTCTTTTTCCCGTGAACAGCAGGAAGGGTAATATAGCGACGGATCCAAATAGAAAGCTTGCCGTTTAAATCCCGTAAAAGCCCAGGGAAAAAGTACTTGGTCCAATTGGCAAGTGCTCCCATCAACATTATCAAAAGCCAATACCCAAGTAACCCAGCACCATAATAGGTTGAAATGTTAAAGTTTTCTAAAAATTTACACATTGAGGTGGTGTAGTCATTGGTGTGTTCGGAACGTAATTTCACCGGTAATGGGAGGGAAGAGGGTGGAGTCTTTGTGATATTGTAATCAACGGCTTGATGTTGGTAAACCAGGAGTGATTGATACATGTCTTTGGCCAGCAACAGCACATTGTTACTGGCACACAACTCCAAAAACGGCTGGAAGTACTCATTAGAAAACGCATCGGCATTTTTGAGGCAGCCTGCTAACGAAGCTCTCGCCATTTTATTATAGCAAGGACATGGCCAATTATTGTATGCACAGGGAACCCCTTCGCAGTAATCAGAATATTGTTGGATTTGAAGGTTACAAGCAAATAGTGTCTGTTGCGCCTCATTCCAGTAGTATGGAACTGTGGCTACCACAGTGGTGATGATCAAGCACCAAGCTATGAGCTGCATTGACTATTAAAATTGAATTCCTCGCATTTATTATATATCAGTTGATAATTTGGGAAGCGTTTTTCTTTCGCCAAATTCGTTTGCATAAGGCCTGCTTTCGCGTATTTCATCAACACACTTATTTTTGGAATAAGGTTAAAGAAGAAAATACAATCTGACGATGAGTTGACGTGGGGGGTATAATTGTTGGCACTACTTGAACAGTTTAAAAGATAATATCGCGTTTTATTTTAGTGTATATACTAGCTAACCGTCAACTTGTTCTAATGAACATGCAGTTCATACTTAAACGAGCACCAAGTTCCTGCATGCCCTGCATCTTGTGTTGGACAAATTTGTGTAATGAAGCTGCCGTTTTGAGCCGTGGAGTAAGCTTAGTGGAAATAAATTTTGTCGGGCCATCTACTTTAGCCAATAACTCAAATCAACGGATTGTGGCTTTACTGTGTAATAATTCTCTAACTTTTCTTAAGGGGAGAGAAGCATCACCGTAAATATCAACCTTAAATTCGTCAACACTGAGCGGTTTAGTACGCGACAAACGAGTTTCATCTGCAGGAGAAATCCCCATTTGGACTAGAATAGAGGTTTAGTGTCTAGTCTCCACCGGTTATGGATGTGGCTTAATGATGTAACTCTACCAAATCACCTTTTGTCCCCTTTTTACTACCCGCCTTTCGTGAATTGCCCCTTGCTTTGCTATTGTTCGACAATGCAACTCGGATAAAGTATGGCGGGTATTGATTATACGAGATGATTTGATATCAACCGAACCGTGGGCCGAAATTTGCGTGGTCAGATGATGGTAATGGCTATTATGAATGCTTATTTGATGTTTAAATATTGGGCAATTCTTCAATTCGGAAAACTAACTTTCTCTCAACCTTTTTACCCAAAGTATCTTGATTCGCAACTATGGGAGTAAATTTTAAGCCCAGGCTACTACTTTAGTTGCTTTTAGATTTATATCTTTTTTTTACGTTTTCATCGGTTTGGATCATACTAGTCTATAAAGAGTGGGGAGCAGGTCCAATACTAGAACCAAGAAAACGTCAAAGAACCAAATGAACGCCAAAGTTGAAAAATCATTCTAAAACAAGGCATACTGGATTTCCCTTCTCTTTTTACAATGAAGCAGTTGTTCAACAGACTCCTACTCACAAATGTATGCTTTATCAATGCTGTATTTATATGTACATGGCGAGATCAACTCGCCAAAATGCTAGCCGGCAGCCGGTGTCGGGCTCCTCAAGGAGACAAGGTGATGATTCTCTTTACAGAGTCTCTGATTGAATTCAAGACTTCAGCAATGTCGTCCTGGGTGGGCAACGCCAGTTCGGCGGTTGTGATGGGAGTGGCAGCGACCATGGAAGCAACAACGGCAACGGTAGCGACGAAACGGAAGTGCATGGTAGATTAAAAAAACGAAAGGATGGGTTTTGAATTTTTCATCGGGAATGCGGTAACTTTTATATCTTCGATGCCTCAGTCGCGTTCCAAGCAAGGGTTTAGCCTCCACTACTCTCGGCGAGGTTTTGCCGCGCCTCAAACTTGTGAAATAAGATTTGGCGACGGTTAACCGACGCGAAGATTTGCCTCATTCAGGGGTTGATATGGCCCAAAGTGGATTGTGTCGCTTCTTTTCTAAGGCTCATCGACGTTGTTTCTACCAATGTCTACCTCCTTTGCTTTTCTAATTTCAAACTTGCATGGTTGCTGATTGCCCCTCACCAGGTTACATGAAAATCATCTTCTGGAACTACCGGATCCAAACTCCTTATGAAATAGTAAGGCGGCGACCTGAGAATCGTTTTAGAAACCCGAACCGTGCACGTGCATTAATCCCCTGAAGAATTTTTTTTTTTTGAAGAGTGGATGGGGATGAACCCCACTCGCCTAGTCTCATCAGGGGGCTCTTTTCAGATCAATAATTTTGAGCACGATAATTTATTGTAGAGTTGTAACCAAAGGATTCTACTTAGTCTCTACTATATCCCCTTCTTCGAGAAGTAGTTTCTTCTTTACATAGTAGGTTTCTTTTCATCTCCTGATTTAATCAGTAACTAGGTAATACTTCTGTTGGATGCATAATTGATTCCCAAAGTGGTAAAATGCAGCGAAGATAGGATAGTTCACAAGCACAGAAAAACTTTGCAGATCTACTTTACTTGCTAAAAAAATTAGTCTAATTTTTTCTGTTGCGATGTCCAGTGATTTTGTATAATTTTCAAAGGTTTGGAAAATTGTAATTTTATAAGGACGCGTCGAAAACAATTGGGAAGTTCGAAGCCGCCACAGGGAGGAGGAGTGATGCCGAGGAGAAGGCTTAGCTAAGCCAAGTTAAATTGGGAATAGAAAATTGACCTAGAAGTGAAAAAAATTTGGTAATTGCAATCAATGTAGGTGTGATTATAGATGGAGTAATGAAAAGTACTTTATATCACCATTCAAAATTAACTTGGCCCCTATAAGCAGAATTTTCGAAATGGCCGTCCAAGGGGCCTGTGGTCCAGGGGTAAGATGCTTCCTTCGGGGTATAACACCTCTCAATGTTTAAACTTGAATTTGGAAGAGATCCCGGGTTCAATTCCCGGCAGGCCCCCTGATTTTTTTCGTTTTTGTTTCCCATAAACTAGGTTGTCACCGATGTCAATTGGGTGAAATTTGGGATAAGTAGGTTCAAATTGCAATCGTTTAGAGATATTTATAGATAGATGACTTCAGGCGGTAATAATGAACCGTGGAACCATTGCTAGTAGAGGTAAATCATCTTCCACAGCAAGTGATAATAATATTGTTTCCAAGACAACCTAACTTCGAATGCACCCAAATGACTTGCAACATTGTGTCAGTTCCACCCTCCAATAATCTACTACCCCGGTTAAATGATAAATGCCAATAGGTATCATTAAATGTTCCCGGCCGTTCCCTTACTAACGGCATATTCGTTCACGATGTTATTAATTAGATCCTTCAATCTTACATCTGTGACCGTATGTTGGTGTTCATTGAGTTGCCCAAGTAGAATATCCAATCTGGATGCGACATCGTCTATATCCATTTCGTCTGAGCTCGTCTTGACTCTTTCCATCTGTAAATTAGGAGGACCGGGTAGTCCTCTACATACTTTCTATGTAATTTAAATAGTTTTTGCCTCTGACTCTGGAATGCATTGTAATATCAAATTATATTGTTTGACTTGCAGTGCATACCGTTGACGAGGTGTAATTTTCTGGATGTATTACCGTTCTTCTCCGAACAACTCTTGTAGGGTTCTTCGACCACGCTCACTTCCGTAATTTGGTGGGCTTACATTGACTCCACATTCGGTGACCAATGTATCTTGCTCACTCTGACAAAATGAACACAGAATAGCGGAGAAAAACTTCCATTACAGTATGTTTCTGGATTTCCTTTTATACTGTGCTTGACTCTCTATATATCACAGACGATTGCTAATAGGGGCGTTGCACTAAACCACTTTATAGATGTCTTTACATGGAAACTTAAATTATCACTAGAGAATGACTTTAATCGCCTTACTGGTTATGGATAATATACGAGTAAATCAAACTACCACTCAATCTAAATGGAAAAAAACCCAGCTACCAGGCATGGATTGGGCCAATGGTCCAGTGGTAAGATGCTTCCTTCGGGTGACAAACTCCGGACTTGAAGTTCGATAATGGAAGAGATCCCGGGTTCAATTCCCGGTTGGCCCCAATTTTTGAAGTGCAGATTTTTTTTGTTTAAATTTAATAGAATCATGATTCTTTTCTACCCCCGTATTTGCTCTTATTCGGTTTTCTTGATCATTTTGGCTCGCACCAATATCTTTCAAGCCGCACCAAAATCATCATCTCATGTCATTCCGTCAAGTCACCGGCAGACTTTGTCGGGTGCCGAGGACTCTCCCACGGACGGGTGCAGTTGTTTTAAATACCCCTCAGGTTAGATTCAATCTGAATCTTAACAAGCCACAATCGCCAGAAGTGGTCGAATCGAATCCATCGGAACTGACCTCGGATGAGGGTTTGCCTTGGTATCTCAGAGATAATGCTGGTCTGAAGGTTGAAGCCACCAAGGAGATCCCTTTACCAGCTGTCCCAGAGGCCGCAGGCCCAGAAGTGAAGGAATTTCTCAATTTATTGGCATACACGTACGGGATCACCGATTTGAAACTTTTCAACTTGGCTGACCTCGAAGATGAACATACGTTACATCCTTCAAACCAGGCAGAAGTTGGCTACGTGATTGTTGGCAGCGGCAAGCTGGAAAAACATATCTACAAAGTTGCTCAAGAAATGCGGACTTATATCAAGCACACTTTTGATGAGATCCCTCAAATTGAAGGCATGGTGAGTTCGGCGATCTCTCCAAAGCAGAGGCGGCGGATGTTGAAACGGGCACGGAAGGGCCCCATGGCAACCGATAACGACTACGGTAGATTGGCCAATCTGTGGGTGGTGGCCACTATCAGGGGAATCGAGGTCCACATGTTGACGCCCGAGCGGCGGAAAGAGTTAATGCTTGAAGAATTGTTTTGCCCCGACAGTGAAAAGCACCTTTATCTGCCTGCGGTTGCCACTCCCCCCTTGGACGACATATTCATTGGAATTCGCCGCCTCCACACATCTACAAGATACAGCCTGACAAATTCTCATGGGAACGTTGTGCTCAGACAAGAAATTAACCAGTTGGCTGACGAAATTCTCAACCTTCCGAGAACGCTGCCATTGACTCAGATGGCGGATAACTTCGGAACCAAATTTCAGGAGCTTCGGTCTACAAACTACTTGAGCGATGAAGACTATAACATTCAATTTAAAGTGAAACTGGCAATCCATATGGTCGATCCCGAGAAAGTCACCTTTCAAGAGTTGGTCAATGATGTGATTGAAAAACATTCTCACCCATCTTCCACCGAGTCGCCTGAAGACGACCTCATCCGTCTCATGCAGTTTTCGATTGATTCCTGCCCTAGCAATCCCGGAAAGCATTTTGCTGACGACTTGTTGACACAAACATCGGAAATCATCACAAAGTTGTTCCGGTTCCAGAACCCCAACTTGGTGGTCACCAACCCTATGTTTGTATGGCTACTTGTACGGATGTGTTACCGCAACAGTGTTCGGGACCCCAATGCTTCGAAAACCATCGACGAAATCACCAATGGCGATCTCGATCTGGCAAGACAGCTACTTGGTAAAAACTACAATTTTCTGGTAGAATTGGCCCTGAACCGGTTACGGGATGTTTGTGAGGTAGTTATTCACCAATTACGGGAGGCGGATAGGGTGCTTTCTCCAGAACTCAAGGAGGGCATTCTCTTTGCCTACGGCAATGGCGGGAACTGGCGCGAATTCTGGAAGTGGTGGCGGATACAATGCCAGTTTTTGGACACCGAAGCCGACAAGCACCGCAAGTGGGTGCGGTTGGTGGTGTACTTGGCGTTGCGGAGTCACAAAGCCGCCCAGCATGAATTTTTGACCCAAATGTGGGACGACAAGACCCTGGTGCTGATGCGGGCCCAATGTCAAGACAAATTGCTGGGGGCGGAGCTGGCAGCGGTGATTGCTGCTATGGAGAAGATTGTAAAGAATTTAGGCGAATTTGACCATGTCGTCGAAGAAGCAAGGCAATTGTAAATAGTGCATAAACAAAGATTTCTGAAATTGGTGTAAACTACAACGTTGCTGTATGAGATAGTATAATATGCATTTCACCCAATCCCAAAAAATTGCCTTCCTTGCGTTGTTTCCGGTTCTGTGCTCCTCGCTGTTTTATCTTTTGTTTGCGTTTCGAAGCTCATCGCACCATGTCCGATTCTGCCACTGACAAGACCACGCTTCCTTTTAGCGAACAACACTACTTTCTGTCATATGACCACTTTGGTATCCATGAAGAGATGCTCAAGGATACCCTGAGAACTCTTGCTTACAGACTGGCCATGATGAAGAACCAACATTTGTTCAAGGACAAGATCGTACTTGATGTTGGTTGTGGGACCGGTATCTTGCTGATGTTTGCTGCCAAAGCCGGGGCCAAGCACGTGTACTCTGTTGACATGTCTAACATCATCGAAAAGGCGAGAGAAATTGTTGAGCTCAATGGGTTTGGCAAGCAAATTACCCTTCTCCAAGGTAAGCTCGAAGATATCGAGTTGCCCGTGAAGGAAGTCGACATTATCGTATCTGAATGGATGGGTTACTTCTTGTTGTACGAGCTGATGTTAGACACCGTCCTTTATGCCCGGGACAAGTATCTTAAAAAGGGTGGTCTTATCTTGCCTGACAAGTGTAACATGTACATTGCTGGTATCGAAGACGGCCAGTACAAAGATGACAAGATCCACTACTGGGAAAACGTGTACGGGTTCGACTACTCCCCGTTCATCAAGGTGGCGATGGTGGAACCGTTGGTGGACACCGTCGACAACCAGGCGTTGGTGACATCGGCTTACAAGTTCTTTGACTTTGACATCAACACGGTCACCCTTGAAGGGCTTGAGTTCCACCGGAAGTTTACCCTCAAGGCCATTGACCTGGACTTGTGCCACGCGTTTGTCGTGTGGTGGGATGCGTACTTCCCCGGTGACCTGGCTACCAAATTGCCTACTGGTCCCGCCAACCAATATACCCACTGGAAGCAAACCATCTTCTACATGGATCAAGTGCTTGATTTGCGCCAAGGCGACACCATCGAAGGGAGCATCGCTCTGAGAAGAAATGCTCACAACCCGAGAGAACTCGACATTGAGCTTTCGTGGAAGGCCAAGACCGACGACAAGACCCGTAATCAACTGGGCAAGTACAACTATTTTATGCGTTAATGAAATTTGCGGTGATGACTTTTTTTTAGGATAAGCATATTAAATCTACAAAAAGCAAACAAAAACATTATTTAAAGCTTCGAAGCAGCAATTTCGGCGGCGGTGGTCCCGTGCATATACTTCCTTTGCGGGTCCTTGTTGATGATGTCCACCAAGTAGTTGAGGCGGGTTTGGGCCGACTCGTGAACCATATCCAAATCCAGCCTCACCATGTCCAGCAAAAAGTCGGCAATGACATTCAAGTCCTTCGGTTCTACCATTTGAACAAACGCCTTGGTTTTGGCTTTGTTCTTGAAAATCTTCACCAAGTTCAAGTGGAACAAGTAGTACAAGTCTGACAACAAGTATTGCTTGTTGATCAGTTCGAGCGGCTGCTTGTCCCGCAGGGTTTTGATGACGTATTTGAGCAAGTTCTTGGTGGTGGGGTACTTGATTTCGTTTTCATCCACCGGTTGGTTGGGCTTTTTGGGGTCCTCTTCCAACATCAACTCCGTGTCGTCCTTGGGGTTGTAGGTCATCAACAGACGGATGAGGTTAACATACAGCTGCATGAACGGACGAGCCAAGTTGGACAAGTCCAACAAATACCCTTGATCAACAATTTCGTACTTGCCATCGTTCTCAACAATGATGCCCTGGTCTTGGAGATCCTGTAAGATGAACGAGAGCTGGGACCGAGGGTTATAATCATAATCAAACAAGAATTCAATCTTAAGCAACCCCGTCAAAATGTAGTTGACGCGGTTAACGTCAGTGTACAGCATGGGCCGGTTGGAAGCCAACAAGATCACCCCCACAAGCGATCGTTGGATTAACAAGTGGATGGGCAAGTTCTTGTAGTACAACAATTCAATCGGGTTGGAAATGCGAATGACCTTGGTTTCCTCGTTGACGGAAATCAACCGGAAAAATTGATTAATCATATCTATAACCAATTGTTCAAGTTGCTGCTCGGAGTAGTCCAGCAACTCGGCGAGCAATGTGTGGTTAATGGGATGGCCATCAACCTCGCGGGCCAACATGGTAATCACACATTTAAGGGTAGGTAAAAACTCACTGATCTTGAACAACCGTTCCTCGTCCTTGCTACCCTTGCCCTCGTAGTACCGGTTGTAGTAAACTTGAAGGGCAGAACCAACAATGGAAACCGGTGGCAAGTACAGAGTGTTGTTCACTTCGTGCAATACCTTGAACCCCAATTTCTTCAAGTTGGGCTCATCGGCAAACGAGTAGTCATCATTTTCAATGAAATCAGAGAGATAGAACCGCTCACCAAGTTTAATGTACAATTTCCCCGTCAAGTCAGCCTCCGAGTTGTCGGTGAACCCGTACTTATCGACCTTTCTTGTTACAACTTCCTTCGTTTCCCGCAAATTTTTAATTCCGGAGGAAACAATGCCAAAGAATGATTCCTTCTTTTTGTCCTTGCCCAACAATTCGTTCAAGTAACCGTCGGTTTCATAAATCCGCTCGTAAGTGATCAGCACTGGTTGCATTAACAAGTCAAACTTTTGATTATCGTTTTCATGACGCTGTTTAAGATAGGTCTGCACCAAAGACTTCAAAATCCCGTATTTCGGCAAGAGCATCTTGCCATCACGCAGTCTGGTGCCTTCGATGAACACCTCAAGAGGAATCTGGTTGGACAACACGTACTCAATAACATTGGTCAAGTTTCTTTCCGTGTACAATTCTTGGTTGAAGGACCGAGGGATAAAAATGGCCCCCAAGCTTTTGAGAATCTTACCAAATACCGCCACATTCAAGTTCTCACCAGCAATGACTGCCGGAGTACACATGTGGAATTTCACCAACAATACGTGAATAAGGATGTAGTCCAAGTGAGACCGGTGGTTTGGCATGTAAATCACCAGCATGGGGTTGGCAATGTATTGTTTCAACAAACCTTCAAAATCGTTCCGCGACAACCACACCCCTTGAGGAAACATCTTCATAAACACCTTGTTCACCGTCATGTAGGCGATCCGAATTATCAGCGCGTTGTCAAAAGTTGGCAAGTTCTTTTCATTCTGCTGCTTGTAGTACTTGACCATGAACAGCTTAACCTTGTTGAAACGTTCATTGAAGTCCTTCGGCTTGATCACCATCATGTTGAGCTCCTGTTTCACCAACAGGTACACCAACTCGTTCAACTTTTCGTCATTTTCCAACGTGTAGTTCATGTGGTCCTTGAAAGCCTTGTGGAACTTGGGGTTGTCGAATTTGGCAAGACCGTACTTGTACTCATTGTTCTTGTAGATCTTGGACGTGTCCACCCCCGTCCAAAACAGAATAAAGTGTTCAAGAATGGTGAACAGCTGAGCAACTTTCTCGTTGTTGGCTAGCCAAGGGACAATGGTGGGGATGTCATCAGAAGGGAGGGGAAAAGTCAACTCAATATCGGGATTAAGATCCCAACGACCTTCGATGATGTTGATATCAAAATGAGCCATAGTGGTTGCGGTCGAACTGTCTGCAATATATAACTAGATGGAGTAATCGAAGAAGCTGCACCTAACCAGGTGCAGGACATTTGCCGATGTTGGGTTTTCAAGGCGTATTGGTGAAAGCGTCAAAATGCTAAATCAATTTACGACTTGAAATTAAAGGACTTTGATCGTACACAATAACCTTGCCAGCCCCTTACCGGCTATGATGGGACTTTTTCCCATATTTGTGTAGAGGCCGACGCAATCTCCACTGCGTGTGGGGTAGTTGTTCTGGTCCACGGAAACACTCACCGATGGTTTCCAGTTTACTCGAACCAACCCATGCACAAAGTTCGCACCATATAAGCAGCCAACATTTTTTTGTGTCTTGTGATTTTAGCCTATCTCCGGAATAGCACAACACGGACGTAGATATCTTTTGTACCAATATACGAACCCTGGCCCCGCACCTTCACCACTTCTCACGTGATACACAATTACCTTTATTGTCCCAACGAACGAGAGTGATCCTCGGTTGGTCATGAGCGTTTGGCCCTATAACTTTTACCCCGAACTAATCGACACTTTCCTAATTAGGATATTCCTATTCAGATGCTAAACAACCATGGGCTCAATCGTGGGGGAAACCGAAGCGCTTAGTAAAGAATGCGGCAAGCTTGATCATATTGCGTTCTTTCAAATACTTCCATGCTTTCGGACCGAGTAATTGCTACTGCTGGCTTCCCCACTTATTTTAGTAGTGAGAAATCAATCTATGCTCATGTGAAAAGGGCAGGATTAACCCCCACTTCTTGTTAATCCAGCCCCTCACCCGTTATGAGAAGCAATTCTGTAATGATGACGTTGTCTACGTTCTGTACAAAATCGACCTGTGCTGGAATTAGAGTGAGCACCCCGCTTATTCAATGCACACGCATTAGAACAAGCGGAAACGAAAAGACAACCAAAATTAAAATACACCTACTGGACCATACACAGCAAACTCTATATTTCTTACAATCAGATTGATGTCTTCCATCCGGAGTTGAGATAACCCCACTCATCCTCGGTCCTACATGCAGTGCATACTTCAACAATCACATGACAAACCTGGCAGCTGAAAATTACAGGGGTATTTGGGTGCTCGGAGTATATAAAGCTGGGGAAATCCCCAGTTTTTTTTCTCACCACTACTACTACTTTATATTATCATGTCTGCTGAAGGTTTTGTATCCTCCCCCTTTTTCGAATTGTTGGAAAACGGCTTGAAAGATGAAGCTACCAAGAAGGAAGCTATCAAGGGCGTCAAGGCCGTCATTGTCCTTACCTTGAAGAACAAGGACGGTAAGGAACAATCGTGGGCCTTGGACTTGAAGAACGCTGGTACCCTCGAAAAGGTCGACAAGATCCCCAAGAACGACGTCCAATTGTTGTTGAAGGACGAAGACTTTGTTGCCTTGGCTGAAGGCAAGGCCAACGGTCAAAAGTTGTTCATGAACGGTAAGCTCAAGTTGAAGGGTAACATGATGAAGGCCACCGCCATTGAAGGTGTCTTCAAGAAGTTGGACCCCAGACCCAAGTTGTAAGCTACATAACGAGTATGAGAATAAATGCTAGCCATTTTCTAACATAAAAATTTGCGAACAATTGTTCCTAGTAGTCACTAAGATTGCGCTAAATTACGACACGGTTGCCTATTGCTGGTGACAAATGGTGTCAATGTTATGAATTGTTACTTACAACACCCCCAATCTTTGTGTCCCCAATTCTCCAATTGCTTATCTAACGTGTCTTCAGGATCAATGGTTACGATCTTGTCGGGATTTAGAATCCGACGCTTATCCAATCCAACCTTAAGCGCTCGCATAAGGCCAACCAGGGTTTCTCCATACTCCTGGGGGAGATACTTTCTTTTGCCAATGCCTACTCCATGTTCACCAGTGCAAGTGCCTTCATAACGAAGTGCTCTGGCTACCATTCGATCTACGGCGGCAGAAACATTGGCGTAATCAGGCAGGTTGTATACAATAAGGAAATGACAATTACCGTCACCAATGTGCCCCATGACTGAAAATTGCTTAGCGAAGTCTTGGTTCAAGTCATCATTCGTCTCGTCAATCACCTGGGCAAGCTTCGAAATGGGAACAGCAATATCGGTAGTCCATACCTGGACATCTTCCGGGTTTGCTAATACCTTTTTCCCGTAGTCAATGGTCAGCCAAAGACCGTGGCGCCTGGCCAGCCACAACATGTCATTCTCTTCAGCACTAGTAGACGTCTGCCATTGGATTAGATTATGCTGGCTAGCGATATTTTGAATAATCTTTACTTGATCGGCAATGCTCTCCCCGGACTGGCCGCCTATCTTGAAAAAAAGCGTCGGCTTTTCTTCAAACTTGCGGTCGACAGTGCCCAGTTCGTTAACAAACATCACCATTTCCTCATTTAGAATCTCAATGGCATTGGGTTGGAGTCCCAGCTTGCCAATGACTTCTTGAGCAGTGGCAGCGGCATCTTTAATCGAGGGAAAGCTAGCAATCGACACATACTCCATTTTAGGACGAACGTGTAGCTTAAGAGTAATCTCCGTTACCAACCCAAGAGTACCCTCGGCACCAATAAACAAATGGGTAAGATCATAACCAGCACTCAGCTTTCGAGGTCGTTGTTTGGTTTTAATGATTGACCCGTCAGCAAGCACCACTGTCATATTCACCACTGCTTCTTTCATGGTACCATACCGGTAGGCATTTGTCCCCAGGGCCAGAGTACCCACCATGCCACCAATACACGCCCATACTCCGGGATCAGGCCCGAACATGAGGTGATTGCCATCGTCCAGATCAAGAAGATAGTCGTCCAATTCCTTCCATCCCACCCCCGGCTGGACAACAATGTCCAAATCATCGGGATGGAATTCCACAATTTCCCCCATGTTCTTTGCAAACGAAACTGCCACCGACCGGGGGCCACGAGAGTGCATCATTTGTCCCTCCAAAGAAGTAAGTCCCAGCGACCCCACCACGGGGACTTGGTATTTATAGGCAATACTCATAATTTGAGACACCTCTTCAGTTGTTGATGGGTATACAATCACCAGGGGGTGTTGATTGCTGGGATCAGGGGGGTGGTGAGTCACGTAGAACAGATCATTATGGGCGTCCAAATTGGCCTTATCATGACACACGTTATCTTGACCCACCACCTCAGCCATAAGCGATACTGCCTTTTGAAATGTGGCTTCATCGGCATACTGGGGAGGCACCAAGTCCGTCACCATAAGACTCAGCTTTTCTTCGAAACCGGGCCGGTAAAGGACCGGCTTCTTGTAGGACAACCATGCTCCGAAACCAGTGAACACTGCCGCCGTAGCGAAATAACCACCCCATTGGCGTTTGGGGGGTGATGACCTAGTCAGAATTCGACGTATCCCGCGCCCCACTTGTTTGAACATGCCGGTTTTCAAGTGTGGGGTTGGCATTTATAGCGCGTCGGACTTATACTGGCGAAACAGCAGATTGATCGGATAAATCACTTGGTTGACCAATGTTTCTGATTTGCCATCGCCGTGCCAACGGGGCAATATTATTATATAATTTTAAAATTCTCTGCCTTTATTTACTCGATGCTACCTAATGGTTTGGACGATTCTTTTGGTACCGCCTCCCTTGGTACACCCCTCCGTTATTTTGGGAACCACCCTGAACTCCAAACCTCTGCGGCGGACTCATAAACTGAGGGGCCATGTACGGAGGCTCGCCATTGTACATTGGCAATGGCGCCGTCCCGGGCGGGAAAGGTTGTTGGTAAATCATGGCAGCGTGGTACTGTTGCTGTTGGAAATGTGCCATTGCCGCCGCCGCCACCGCCGCCTGCGGGTGCTGGTGGGCTGGTGACATCGGGTACTTGTTGGGGTAGGGTGCCGGCACCCCGTGCGGTACAAATGGCAGCCCCGGCATCATGGGAGCCTGAGGCCCGCCTCCCATCTTCAACTGCTGCAACGACGGAAACAAGTTTTCAAACGGTTCATCCACCGTCAGTTCCCACGTAGGCGGCGTCTGGTAGGTGCGTTCAAAAACAGTTTGCGTACTTTGCAGCGACGGTTCTTTGGCAGCAAAAAACAACGAAAACGACTGCTTAAACTCTCGTTCCTTTTGATGCTGCGACTCCTTGGTCGGCACCCTCAGAGCATCGCCAAAAAATTCGGCAGTAGAGATTTGGTGGTGGCGCTTTGCCCCCAGCCCGTTGGTATGCTGATGGCCCTGATACAGCCGTTGCTGGCGAGTGGCAGGCGGCTGCGCCGCCGCCAGCCGGTTGAACAGCTTTTGCGGAGTGGCCGTCTGCTGGGCGGGCGACAGTTGCAGGCCCGTGTTCTTGACAGGGACAAACAGTGGCGTGAAAGCGGCGGCGTTGGGGTTAAAGGCCGCCTTGCCCTTTTTCGGTGACTCCTTCTGCTTCTTCAATATCTCCTCCTGTTTGATCTTATCCTTGGACAAAATCGGCAACAAGTCATTGGGCATCTTGTGGGGGATTTTAAAGTTGGCAGAAAACTCACGCAACGAGTTGATTTCCAGCTGGGCGTTGAGGCGGAACGACTCTTCCGGTTTGTCCACAGGCGTCGCCAGCTTCTTGAGCGGCAGCTTTTTGGGTGGCAGTTCCAGCTTGGCCGGTTGTTCCGGTACCGGCGACTCGCGCTTGCGGGTAGCCGAACTCGAAACAATGGCAGGGTCGTTATGATACTCGGCCGCGCGCTGTCTGGGGGTGGCGTATTTACCGGGCTTGGGCGCGACTACCTGGGCGGGGGGGCACCCGCGCAACGCCGCCATCAACTCGTCTCCGCGGCGGTCCACTCCAGAGTATTTATCTTCTTCATCTAACCCCAGGTCATCCACCGACAACCCCCGTTCTTCCAACACGTGGCGGTCGCTCAGGGAACTATTCTCAATCTCCCGGGCAATCGATTCCGCCCGCTTGGCACTGGCAGCATAGCCAGGAGCCAGCTTGTCGATTCTGGTGGTGTACAAATGTTCATCAAACGTCAGCTCCACGCCAAACTTTTCCTGGTTCACCTTGAACTGATCCCAATTGCCGCCTTTCAGTTCCAACGTGACCATGGGGGTATCTTCGTCGGGAACCCACCTCTGCAACTCCCGTTCCCGGTACGCCCCCAGGGTAATGTCCAGGTCAGTCTTGAACTTGGCAGGCGCCTTTTGTGGACTTTTACCCTTCATGGCTTAGGAATTGAGTTGAACCGCACGACCAACTACAGTTACAACTCAACCAAGGTAATGTTGTTGGCAGTGACTCTGGTGCGAAAAAAAAGGGAGTCCTCACGTGACTACCGGGACTATGCAGGAGCGTACATGAATCTTGCCACCTCCCCCGGCATATAGCATCCCTTGGAAGCACTGTGCTGCGGGGGGGAATGCCTACAGCTGGGTGGGGCGATAACAAATGTTTCCTAATCGGTGTGTGATCGGTGGAAATTACTGTGGTGGTGTTTGCACAGTTCGCAATGGCTTAGTAGTGTCGTCGCAAAGTGCGGCTATGGTGTAGGTTAATGAATTGGCTAAGGACACGTACTTGGCACTAGGTTCAATTGATCACCAACTGACACAAACAGGGTATTGCATGATGGGTATTAAATTAGGATAATCATTTGTATAGTAAAGGGTAGTGGTGGCAGTTATGGGGTGGTGCTATAGTTGATAGGAATGTCAATACTGGAAATTGCCATTCCGATGAATATTTCCAATATTTCCAAATCTTTCCAAATTTTTGCAATGGATTCCAAATATTTCCAAACAGGTGGAACGTCTTTTCAATAGGGACAAATAACCTCTGATTTAACTATACCCTCTTCATTATTTACGGATTGAACTGGATAAGTGATATTTCCAAACACCCCAAAGTTTTCGTAAGTCCGGTTATTACCAGAAAACAACATCCAAGGTTCCACCAAGATGAGCGGCATGTGCCACTGGCGACAGCTTTTCAAAAGTAATGTTAAAAGTGGCCTTCTCACCATATACCATAGCCTTGTCAAGACACCCAATTTTAAGGTGTGAGCCTTCGCCACCTTAACCGCCCATTCGATAAAGTGTGTACACCTCAACCGTTTGTCTTATGGCTACACGTTGGTCGGTGACCTAACGGACATGTTCCGGTATGGAATTGGCCTTGCACCACCGGTGTAGAAATCATTAGACTGCAATATCCGAACAAGATTTTTAACGTCCGGGGACAATTCCTAAGGCAATTCTTGAATACTTGTCGAAAGCCGCCTGCAAAATCAAATTCCACAAGGTCTTATGTTTTCATCATCAAGAGCTGAATATTTAACAATCCATGTACGGGGTTTTATCAGTAATGTAAGATCATTTGGGTCATCTTCAATCGCAGCTCGAGCTCAGCCTTTATACCAATGATGGTGTGTTCAGGGATCCATTGTTATAACTTCTACTCATTTTTCTTTTTAGTCAAATCAGGGCAATTACAGCGAATGCCACCAGGGGTAATCAATTCAATCATAATATCAGTATAGCCTTTTCACAAGTGGCAGGAGAAGCGATAAGTTGACCTGTAGTGTTTCAAGTAAGAACCACAGCTTTTTTCAACCATAACGTAACACAGATCCTGCCAAATTGGTGGGATATTCGATGAGAATGCCAATACCCGATGTCATTTGGACGACTATTTCCAACTTTCTCCACAAGGTTGGATAATCTATTTCGATAATCCCAATTAACCTCATTCTAACAATGTTCGTTCTTCATTATTTACATATTTACTTCGAAGGCCCGATCATCTTTTCAGGTCTCACCCATTCGTCAAATTCTTGTTCGTTCAACAACCCCAATTCCAAAGCAGATTGCTTCAAAGTCAACCCCTTCTTGTGGGCGTTCTTGGCACATTTGGAGGCATTGTCGTAACCAATCTTGGGGTTAAGAGCAGTCACCAACATCAACGATTCGTGCAACAACTTGTCGATACGGTCAGTGTTGGCTTGGATACCAACAACACAGTGTTCTCTGAAAGATCTGGCACCGTCAGCAATCAATCTAATGGAAGACAACAAGTTGGCAATCATCACAGGCTTGAAAACGTTCAATTCAAATTGGCCAGAGGCACCAGCAAAGGTGATGGCAGTGTTGTTACCCATAACTTGACAAGCCACCATGGTGAGGGCTTCGTTTTGGGTGGGGTTCACCTTACCGGGCATAATCGAAGAACCGGGCTCGTTTTCAGGCAAAGCCAATTCCCCGTACCCACATCTGGGACCAGAACCAAGGTATCTGATGTCTTGGGCAATCTTAAACAAAGACGCCGCCACGGTGTTAAGCGCACCCGAGCATTCAACAATAGCATCGTGAGCAGCCAAAGCTTCAAACTTGTTTTCAGCGGTGGTGAAGGGGAACCCGGTCAACTTGGCCACTTCAGCGGCCACTTGGGTATCCCAGCCTTGCTTGGTGTTCAACCCGGTACCAACAGCAGTACCACCTTGGGCCAACTTCAAAAGGTTGGGCAAGGTCTTTTCCACCCGTTCAATGCCGAGGTGGACTTGTTGCACGTAGCCGGAGAATTCTTGACCAAGGGTCAAGGGAGTGGCATCTTGCAAGTGGGTTCTACCAATCTTGATGATGGAGTTGAATTCGTCAGACTTTTGTTGGAGGGCTTCCTTCAACTTGGTCAATTCAGGCAACAACGAGTTGTTGATTTCAGTCACAGCAGCAATGTGCATCACGGTGGGGAAGGTGTCGTTGGACGATTGAGACATGTTGACGTGGTCATTGGGGTGCACGGGCTTCTTGGTACCCATGGTCCCGCCCAACAATTCAATGGCACGGTTGGAGATGACTTCGTTGGCGTTCATGTTCGATTGAGTACCGGAACCGGTTTGGAAAACCACAAGAGGAAAGTTTTCGTCCAACTTCCCTTCAGCAACTTCGGTGGCTGCGGTGTTGATGGCCTTGGCCAACTCAACGTCCAACTTGCCTTGCTCGGCGTTGATGGTGGCAGCAGCCTTCTTCAACACCCCGAAAGCGTGAACCACAGGAAGGGGCATCCGGGCAGCGGGGCCACCAATTTTGAAGTTGTGCTTGGATCTGGCGGTTTGAGCACCGTAGTACTTGTCGGCAGGGACTTCCACCGGGCCAAAGGCATCGGTTTCAGTCCGGGTGGCGGCTCTAAGAACCGTGGTCCGGGAAAGTTGACGGGTGTAGACTCTAAGCATGTTGAGGATCTTAAAATTTCGGCACCGCGATCGCAATTTATATAACTGGTAATTGGCGGGTAGTGTGCAGGTCACCGTTTCCACGATGATGGACCCCACATGGCATTGTGTTGTGATTTGTTGGTGGTTTGGGTATGGTTCCGGGGTTGTTGACTACGAGTTGGTTCCGGTATTTCCCGGGGGTGGATGGCTGGGGGGAGATTTTTGTGAACTACTTCAATTGCGTTATTTATACGTACGGATTTTAGGGAGGGGGGATGATAGAATTGGTTTTCGGTGGTGACTGATTGTGAAGTGGGATGTATTTTTCGTGTCTCACTACCAAATCAATCTCCGCGCTTCTCATGTCCGATTCGCAAATGCCAGTGGGTACCGATTACATAATCAAGAAAAAGCTAACAAATGACAACAAAGTAACCACCCCACAATTACTCCCAATTTACCTCCCCCCTATTTCTCGTTTGTAATCATGTAACTGTGGCGCGCACCGTATTGGGCATGTATTTCGCTCAGGTTCTACATATATATATTCCCAACCTTTCCTTTCCATAACCATGCCTCACTACCAATACTCTGTTGCCATGTCGTGTGGAGGGTGCCTGGGTGCCGTGGAGCGGGCCCTCGGCAAGCTTGATGGTGTCACTGAAGTCAAGACCGACTTGGGCACCCAACTAGTGGATGTCACTACCACCGATCAATTGTCGTATGATCAAGTGCTTGAAAAGATTTCCAAGACCGGCAAGAAGGTCAATGGTGGTAAGACTTTGTGATTTTACATTGCTATTAATAAACATCATATTATGTTCACGTTGCCGTTCTCACTTCGAGAATGTCCTGGATAGACTGGCTCCGCAACTCCAGCGCGATAAAAACCTGTTCGATCATGTGGGTGAGCTCTTCGGTTGAAAAGTCGTAAAACTCGCCCTCGTAGAATTGATCGACAATTTCACGTAGCGACTTGTTTACCAACGTTTCGAGGTTTTTGAGGCGGTGGGTCGACGGCACCTGCTCGGAGTCAACGTCTATCGACACCATTAACGGCACCTCCAAGTTGTTCAATTGCTTGATGACGGCAACAATCTTGGCCAGTTGGAACTCTGTAATTTCGCCCGAGTTGAGCACGGCCAACAAGAAGCGATTGTTGATATATTCGATCATTGCCACCATCACCCGCTTAAATTCGCTGGGGTTAGTGGCCCCCATTTCCAGCAGGAGTCGCCCTTCAATCCAATGGTGGATTTGCAGAATCTTTTCCAAATTGTCGCCGTCCAATGTGTAGTCATCCAGGGCGGTCACCTGGACCGAAGGATCGTCTTCCAAATTTAACAGGGACACGAGGGTACCCAAGAACTCCACCCACTGGATTTGAATCTTTAGCCATTCCTGTTTAGCAAATTCAGCAAACACCGGGGCATCAACCTCTTCCAGAAGACGGTGCATGTCATTGTAGAATAAGAACAGCTCGGTGAGGGAGGGGTATGCTTGAAGGCCAAGAGCGGTGATGGTTGTAGCCAAATCATTGGGGGATGCTGTAGATTTGAGGAGGGAGGCAAGTTGGGCGGGGTAGCCGGTGGTTTTCACTGGAAAACCAGTTGTGCGATCGATGGTTTGTTGCGGCAAAGAAGCGTATTGGACTGGGGGTTGAACTGGGGGGGCCACCTGCGAAGCCACCGGAGAAGCCTCGGGGGGAGGTGTTGCTACTTTTTTTATCACAACGGGCTTTTTGACAATTTTTTTGGGTTTAGGAGCCTCGTCATCCGACCAATCATCGCCCCAATTATCATCATCTCCCCACTCGTCTGATACGGGTTTATTTAATGGCTTTGTAGACAAAGTCCTTTTCACTACTGGCTTCGCTGCCTTTTTAGGTTTTGGGGTGTCATCGTCGGACCAATCATCACCCCACTCATCCCAATCTCCGACGAGTTCATTTGATTTAGGAGGAGTAGTAGAAAGGGTAGGAGGAGCAGTAGCAACAGTAGCAACAGCGGCCGCATTGACCGGCACCGGAACAGCCGCCACCGGCACTGCCTCCACCGGCACCTGTACTGGAATCGTCACCGTCATCAGCCATTCCTCAAGTTCGGGCTCCACCTCAAAAATATCCCGAACCTTCTGGATATCCTCGTCGGTTTGGAAATTATCATAAAACACCTTCAAATTCTCCGCCACCGAGCGGTTGTTATCAAATTGGGGGAAGATCAGCCACCCAGGTATCGTAGCAAGCTTCTTCACCCATTCTACCTGGCCAGCATCCGGCAAAATATGATTAATATTCTTCAGAACTCCTTCTACAACCACCCGAGAAACTTTCAGGTTGAGATAACGACGAATTGTCTCCAGACCAATGTTATTGATAAAGGTGACAAAATTGAATGTCAGTTCAAGAAACAGCGTTCCTGAAACTTCCACCAACACCACCATTTCGCCATGGTCACCATCCTTTTCTTGCAATTGCCACGCAGAAGCCACCAACGTTTCCGCCATGATATCCCATTCCCGCTTGAGATGGTCGTACCAATCTAATCGAACCAGATGCTTCACCAACAACGAGTTAAAGTCCCCAAGGGCCAACGCATCAGCTTCCTTAGCGTTGGGAATCAAACGATGGAGATGGGCACCCAATTGGCCAATAAACTTTGAGTTGGTGGCATCAACATCCTTGAGGATTTGCTGGTAAATGAGCAAATCAGGGTGATTCTTGCAACTGGCGTCGATGGTGCCAATCAACTGGAACAGCCGATGAAAATCAAGAGGGTTGGCATCGTCCTTTTCCACCAATAGATGCAACTCCAGCAATTGCTCCAGAACGTGTTTGAGAGTGGCAATGTTATCTATCTCTTGACGGATGGCGGTGTATCTGCTGTCCAACTGGGGTAGCGAAAGCAGTTGGAGATTATTATCTTCTTCAATAACAAACTGGTCAGGATTAAGGATGATGATAGAAGGATCTAATCTGGCGTAAAAGTCCCGGATCCGACCGTCGGTATCCGCAAGTTCGGTCCGGTGTTGTTTTAGAAGTTCGGCCACGGTCATGGTACACGTTGTAGGAAAAACGAGTGAGACATGGTAGTGACGGGCCCATACAAATGGAAAGATGAAGGGGGTGGGGAGCTGAGGAGAAGCCAGTTAATTCTTTTGAAAATATATGTTAATTAAGTGGTTGCTAGCAGCTAGCACTGTATATTTTCCATTGTTTGGGGCATCATATCATTCATACAGGGAAGTTATGCAAAGGGAATCAATGAAAAATTTAAATTTAACTGTTCACAATTATTACAATTATTCTATTGGATTGGACTCTTACAAATTCGTTTCCTTTTGCAATAATGCAATTGTATAATCCCAAACGATTTCTTCTCATTTCACAATTATTTAAATAAATTAGTCGATAACAATTATATCTCCATTTGCGATTATTTTATCGATCTACTCCAAACATTTTCGTCTCTTACCATGATTTTTTTAATAATCTCTAAAATTTCATCTCTTTCGTCTTATTTATTGTCCATGCAAAGTGTATGCTACATAAGGGTGCTCTCTATTCCTGACTCGTTTATAGCGTGTGAAATCAACAGCAACGTCATCTTCCGGTAGCAAGTCGGTGGCATCAATAAGATCGTCGTCAGAGTTATTTATCATAGTGTCTTCCTCGGAAAGCAGCTGGAGAATGCCCAGTTTCATGTCATTGACAAAAGTCAACAACGACGAAGACACGTGATTGATTTGCGCCACCAACTCTTCCGGCTTGTGTCTCAACGGCGAATCGTCAAAAAACACCGACCATCGTTCATCAACCCCCAGCCGGCGCTTATCTTCGGAATTGTTTCTTGGTCTCCGCTTCACGCTCAGCTGCCTAGACGGGGTAGGCGTTTGTACCGGTCCCGCCGGACTCATGCTCTGATAAAGCGATCGTTGGATCATATCCCGTAACCGATATAACTGTTTTTCATTGGCGTTAATCTGGGTGTCCAACTCCCGCCGCCGGTCACGTAGCTCCACCAACTCCATCTCCTTGGCTGCCAATAACCGGAGTTGACCGTCAAGATCAACCCCGTCTTGTTCCAAGTCGTCCAGGGTGGTGCTAAGACGATTGAGACTTATCATCAGTTGGCGCCGGTCTCGGACCGGATCCACCAACGTTGACTGGGACAGGGCCAGCGAAGGCGATACCGCCAGAATACTAAATCCTCGACGTGACCCACTGCGGACCAACGTTTCTTTGGTTGGCGATGGGGCCATGGTAGTGGCTGGTAGATCTCTTAATTCACGACGCGCGCCGCAGTACGTCCCAGCACAGGCGCCAGACGTCACCCAAACGCGCTACCGAGGATTCGTGAGAGAAGGCGACTGTCACTAAAAAAGGCCCAACTTTTCAACTCCAATGAGCAATCCAATCAATGGCTTAGAATTGCTCTATTTGGTTACTGTGGGGTTGTTGCTACAAACCTTGACAACCTCGGCTCGGCTGTTACGGAATTTGTATTCGTGTTGTCTCTAACATCAATAGCTCAATATCATTTGTTTATTCCCCCTCTCTCTTGGTTTTTCTTAACTCTTGGTTTTTATAATCGGTATTGCTTAAATCCGTCACCAAAATCATCTCCTGCACATTCCAAAGTGCCCCTCCTCACCCTTATCACAGTTTACAATTACCCACCAGTGCCACCATACTATGAGAAATCTACAGCTTGCTTTACAGGACCCGTCGATTTCTAAATGGATAAAATGGGTGATTGTGCTCCTTGTGCTTCGGACTCCTAGAGCGCCGCTATGGGCCGCTTTTCTCTCCCTCAACCGGGCCTATACCAAGGCTGCCAACTCCAATATTGCTGGAAATGGCTTATCCGCCGCAACACTCTTAGCAGCCACTTTTGATAACGTGTCATCCCCCACCGATTACCTTACGGTGTTTGCGGCGCTGGCATTGACCCCCAAGGTAAAAAAACATTGGTTCCCTATCATTTATGGGGTGGTGCTTTCGCAATTCCTTTCCAAATCTACCCCGGTGCCGCCCACGCTTGCCAAGTACTTTTTGAATCCTATCTGGGTCAATTTCACCTTGACTCCTCATATTGTGGCGGTAAACATCACCGGGTTGGCCAAGGTGTATGCCAAATATAACCTTGCTTTTGCCGCAATCACTGGTATTTTGGCGAGAGAGCTGATCAATCTCCGCGCCAACAGTTTGGGGACAGAACAGTCGCTCATATACTTGTTCCACCGGGCGAATGCATTGGCAAATTTGGTTATTGGTCCCAATTTGCTTGGATTTTTGATTCTCTCAGCCGTATCCCCTTACATCAAGAGAGTTTGGGACCGGCGGTTGGTTTTTGGGGCGGTGGGTGCCGTCGCCGGATGGTTGACATTGAAGGTGAACGAGTGGGGATGGATTCCTGCCATTGGATACCACGGTCCCGATCGCCACGAGGTTCGCAAGTACTCGCCTAGTCTTATTCTGCGGATCAACACCTATGTGATTCGGTTGCTAATTGTCACCAAGTGGCGTTGGCACAAGTTAACCTTGGCCCCTTCTCAATTGAAGAAGGTGTTGCGAGGGGAGCTGGTGGTTTTATCGTCATTGGTGTGGTACTTGTTCAACACCTACGATGATGTCCGTACCAGATTGGACGACAAGGCTCAAGACATTCGCTCCAATGACATGTTCAAGATGGTGGCAAAGATCAAGGATTAGCCTTGGGTCTATTTTATACAAACGTGAGTATTTAAATAATGAATTAGTTTTGATTGCCTCTAGCATTAAATACTATCATTTTCGTCGTATTACTACATTATCTGCAGTCTATTTTGTGTAACCACCGGCACCAGGCACATTGTCCTTACCCTTCAATTTCGACAACACTTCCTTGAATCTCGACTTGTCACGGCCCTCACTGGGAACTTCACCCACTTCCTTGACAAGCTCGTCTACGCGATCCCAGAGGGTGCCCCGACTAAGGAAAGCGTCGCGCTTTTCCACGAACTTGGTTTCCTCGTCAACAATGTCCTTGGAGTGCTTTTCCTTCTTGTCGTTGTAGTTGGAGTAGAAATCATCAATCGTCTGTTCCGCCTTGGCCCGGATGTCTTCCTTCTTTTTGGCATTGGCCTTTTCCCGTTCTTCGATTTCAAGGTCTCGCCGTTGACGCCACTCTCTGATGGGCTCCAGGTCTTCCAAATTAAGCAGAGAAAAGTCTTTGGCTACGGCCACCTCGGCAGCGCCATTGTCCTCCACCACGGGGGCGGATTCCGGTTCGTAGGCATGGTGGTCAACTTCAGGGAATTTCTCCTCGAAATCAGCAACTTCATCGTCTTGCTCGGTCTTGAATTCGTCCCCCATCAATTCCTGTTCCCGTTGCAAGAAGTCACCTTCGATCTGTTCGCCGTCAACGTCAATCTCTGGAAATTTGTCCATGGTGTAGTGAGTGCGGTGTGTTGGCGTTCGCAGGTTGAAAAAAGACCGATTACCGTTGGATCACGTGTGGCAAATCCCTGGCCACTGGTGGCGGTGGCGATGATGGTGGTGAATGGGATAATATTTATTCGTTCGGTTTGTTTCATTAATATGCTATGCTAACACGTCATCGTTTTCCCCATCATTTTCCCCGGTGACGTCGCCAAACTGGAGGAAATGTAACGGGCGGTGTTCGTCATCGTAGAACCCCTTTGGTGTATCTACCACCAACTTGTAATTCATGGTTGCGGACCATAATGACCCCATAAAGTAGTAGTTCCATAATCGGTCGTGGGGCACCAAAAACGCTCCCAGTAATTGGTCAGACAAAATCATCTCTACTTTTGTGCTAAAGTGGCCGCCCAAGAATCCTTCCGGAGCATCCAGTACCACGTCCTCATTTGTTTTTCCCCACATCATCCCCTCTGCTGTCACCTGGAACCCAGTGACTGATACCGATCCCAGTGCGAAGGTGACCATCATCGTCAAAAAGTCCAGCGGCACCTCGAGTTTTGCTGTGCTCAGAATGTGTTGTGCCTTCATATAGTCGGGTTCTTCACCCAGAGTGTATACCATCCCAAGCAACAGAAGCGAAGACAATTCTTTAGGAAGCTGGGGCACCCCTTGGGGCAATTTCACCCCGCCAGGACCTCCGAGCTGAGGAACAAGTGCCATGTACTTGATTTCCTTGACGCCATCAGTAGGCGAACTACCAAAAAGATACCCCGCCACCTCGATACGTAGATCTGCACATAACACAAACTTTCGCAATAATGACTGAGGCAAAACAAACATCGTCTGTTGATCTTCGGCGGAATTGACGGAGATCGTCTTTGCTCGTAAATACAAAGAATTGGCGGCAAGCATGCGTTCCCGCCACTCGTTTTTCAGAGAGAAAGATGATTGCTCATACCCAGTAGTGGTGACGGTGATGATATCCTCGCCGTGGACGTTGGTGGTGGAAGTCTTGACTGCAGCCAATAATGGGTTGGCTTCATCACGCGGTGCTTCCACCGCCGCCATCTCTTCACGAGCGGCGTCCGGAGCCCGGATCTCCTCACCTAAAATAAGCAGACGAATTTCCAGCGCGGTGAGAGTGGATGTTTGAATGCCATACTTGGCGGCAAAGTCCGCCAAAATAATGTCCCGAAGTTGTGCTTCAAGCTCCACCCATTCCAGAGACGAAAACAGCGGCCAGAGGTGGTGAGGGGCCACCTCGTATCGCGAATAACGAGGACCGTATACCACCTGATCTGCTTGGTCAGGATTAAGCGAGTAGGCGCGGAAAATAAGCACCAACCGGTTAAACGCGGTGATGGGCGAAATTGTATCCAACCAATCGTCATACACCTTAAGCACCACCATCTGCAGCTCTGCCAGGGTATCGACGATTTCCGCCAACTTGGGTACCTTAAGCGCCGAAGAAAACGGGAGTTTCAACTCACTGGTCCGCAACGCCAAGTTAGGGAAATCAAGTGTTTGCGCCTCAAGGGCGTCCATCACTCCCTTTCTCGTAATTACGAGCTGCTGTGGCTGTTCTTCTTTTGGCAACGAGCGCATAAGCGCCACCACTTCTTCCGCCAGCTTCCATTTAGCCAATTGACCCCGCCGCTTGTGTCCAGCAAAAACCAGACTATGAACCACCTTTAAGAACAAATTCCCCAGAGTGGGCACCAACATAAACAACCCCCCGTTGACGGGGCGGGTGGCCATGTTGCCTTCTTCGGTCTTGTGAAGAGTGACCCGATATACATTCGCGTCATCAACAATGAGTTTCCGGCTGCCACCAAAAAGCTCCTGATAGTTGCCCGCCAGCAATTGAGCTTCTTGAGGTTGCAGCTGATACAACGAAAGCCCCTTCCGAACCCGTTCTCTAAACACTGCCAACGCTGGGTTCAGTCTCATAATTTCCCGTAGCGCGTTTTGCATCAATAGCTTAAACCCAGGTGGCCAGTTGCCGTAGGCGTCGTAGCAGTTATATGCCAAATCAATGGCCACCACAACCCCATACTTACTGGGATACTTGCTCAAGTTATCCGAGGTGTAGTCCAAGAACTTTGCCCGAGCGTACCGCAGCACGTCATGGGAGTCGAAATCACCAAACCGCAATTGGACATCGAGCCACCATTTGGAGGTGGTCTGGGCCAGAGCTTGGTCATCATCCATCAAGAGAGAGGGGGCAGTGACGGCCCAGGGGAACGACAGCTTCACCACCACGTCCGCCTCCCCGGAAGTCATTTTGTACGACTTCCGGGGGTGGATCGGTTGTTTTTCCACCGTGTCAATCCCCAAAGTGTCCACCTCCTTATCTAAAACTTGACACGCGTCTTGAGTGATCAGCTCGTGGATCTTTTGCCATAAATGGCCACGGAACAATTGCACCAACAGAATCTTAAGCGTGGGGATTTTCCCGTGGAGGAAGATCCCAGTCAAGTCGAGTTGAACAAGGAACCCCACGTAGACATTGGCCCGGTTAATTGTCGGCAGCCACCAAAGAGTGAACCGCCGATTAGGGATTTGCGACAACCCCAGCCGCTGGGCGTTGGTCAACTTTTTAAACTTGAGCAGCTCTTCAAACCCGGTTTGTTTCTCCCAGAACAACCCTTCCCACAGAGTGAACCCCGTGGCCTTGAATAGGGTGTGTTCAAGGATGGTTTCAATCCCTCCAAGTGCCTGGATCATGTCCGCACGGTAACTAGTAAAGTTCCATAGTTTCCCATCGTGCTGCGACAGCGTCCACCAGAAGGGAGTGATGCGGCCAAGCCAATATTGCTTGCACAACCGCCGCACCCGGTATCCCTTGTCGTAAGCCAAGGTGTGACGGTCCTTTTGGAATAAGGTGGCGACTCGGGGGATCCCCCGGTCCCATTCTTCTTCCATATCTTCAAACGTCAACTTGCGACCCTGTTCACGCGCCTGTTGACTTTTGACCACATAGGACGCCCACACTCGTTCTGAGTCGTGGAATTCATCTTCCCAAGTAGTGACGTAGCGGAAAATCGTAGGAATTACCGGGTTATCGCCGGTGCCGGAATTGTTCATCCCGGCCCGGAAATGAGTGATTGTCCCCAGCTCCGCTTGTTTCAGCCACTGGAGATCCAGGATGGGGATGAGAATATGCAGAGCCAGCAACATCCCCAATCCCCCTAACTCCTTGGGCGAATAAAACACACACGGGGGGAACCGAGTGGGCATTTTCAGGTTAAGTCCCATCTTAACCCGGTTCTGGATCCGCGTTTCACACTTCACCAAAGCATCCAAGAGCGCAGGCGTGGCAATAATCGCCTCCCGGTAATACGTCACAAGACCAATCAACGCAGTATTCCACTTTTGAGCCACTCGGGTAAACGTGGCCAGTGCAGACAGCATCAAGATTTGCCGGATTCGACTGACAAACCTGTCCACATCTTCTGGACTGACCTGGAGATAGGCGGTGGCAGTTCGCTGTTTGGTGGTAAAGTCAACAAGATCCCAGGTTCCTTCTTTGGGCTCCAGCAGGTCGAAATACATGTCGTCGCTGCGGCACTTGGGCAAGATCCGGACTTCAAAACCCACCATTCCAAACACGACATTAGGGTTATCGACAGAGTAGACAGAGCACATGGAGTCGGCCCAGTTAAATAAGCACACCAGCGAAGGCACTCTTGACAGAAATTCCCATTGCACCGACCGTCCAAGAGTCACGTCGTGTCTCATTAGCCGCATGCGGGCGTCCTGTGGCCAGCACCGCTTGTTGGGGTACCCTCGGACCAAATTGGCCAGCGGGTCCGGGTGGGCGTGGAAATAGTCGTCTATAAGCTCTTGCAGATCTTCATGGTCAAACCTGAGCCATAAATAAACGGTATCCATCCACCGCATGTACATTCGAATAGGCAGAGTTCCCTCTACCCCGTCAGCAAGCTCGAGAGCTCGATCTTGTCCCAAAATTAGCAAATCAATCGCCATACAGTAATATTGGTACACAAACAGAGTAAATTGTAGCCCCTTGAGCACCCCAACTTGGTTCACGTGCAGCATATCCTTGAACAGTACCATGACATTCATCTTGGCGGTGATGTAGTCCGCTAGGTTGCCGTCCATGACCAACTTGAGCAAGCGGTTGAGTAAAGTCAAGTCAACCTTTTCCATCACCGAGCCAAGCTTCTGCAGCATCATCACCGCCAGCTGGCCCCGGCTACAGTCCCAAATCGACCCACCATCTACGTTTGCCATTTTCTGACACCACTTGTACACTGTCAATTGAGGGATTTCGTCGTCACTGGGCTTGATCCATTCGGGGAACAAGTTTCGTGCACTGGCCTCGTACCACAAGTACTGGTCGAGATAGGCGTCGGTGATCTTTTCCAACGGATCAACCGCGTAGGTGGGTACCAAATGGGTGTAGTAGTCCATCATGTCTAAACCCACTTCTTTGAAGATCCGCTGGGTCAAAAGCAATCGTTTGATCCGATTGAGGGTGTCGTGGGGGTTATCATACGCCTGCTCAATCAATGCCAACTCTTCTCTCTGAGCCAGGTTAAGCCGGGCATCGCCACCATACGATTCACGTAATTGTTCTAACGCCAATACCAAGATTTTGGTATCGTGTTTGTACAGCAACGGCGGAAACTTAATCAGATCAAACTTGCGGGCGTCCAACCACTTCCACATCGTTTCAAACATCACCACTGCTTCTTCGGTAGAGATCTGAGGACCCCCTTGGCGGTTATTCGCCTGGCGCTGTTGTTCATCCTTAACATAGAGCCGGGTGAGTCTCCCCAAATTCTTTTTTGCCACCGTCTTTTCCACTGTGACTCCAGAACGTAATCTTTCTCTATTGTAATGAGTCAATTCAATCCAGCCGTTGGCCTTGGCCTCGATATACCGGTTGATCAACTTTTCGATGGGTTCGGGCAACCCGGGGACCTTCCATGGAATATTGGCCTTCCAGCACCTCCATGCCTCCAGCAAATGGCCCAATATAGTCCGCAGTTTCAGCGCCTTGAGATCAGTAGGCACCATGTCCAAAATGTCATGCATCACTTGTGCTCTCAACTCCAAGTCATAATACAGATCCACCCGTTGCTTGGTGACATTCTTGACTACGTCATTGCTTCTGCGGCCTTCAAACTGCCTGTTGATCATGTTACCCAACCATCTTTCAAGTAACGGCACGATTCCGCGAAGAAAAAACACCCATACTCGCCATGCCGGTTGCCAGAATCCAGCCCCCGGGCCCTTGCCAAGATGACGGTTAAACCGATGATACAAAACGTGTTTCAAATCCTTGCACTGACGGATCTGGTGCATCACTTTGTACTTGTAGCGGTAAATCCCCGTCAATTGGCCCAAGTGGTTAAACAAATAGTTGAGACCGTCAGCGAGTTGGAAAGCGTCAACGTGGCCCAACCGGTACTCGACATGGGAATCAACAACCATCTTCACCATCCGCAACAATTCCCGGATGAGATGGAAGGAGTGGCCAAATCTCAGCTTTTTCCGTTCTTTGGTGGTGAGGGTTTTTGTCGGCTTCAAATTAAAGTTGTAGTCCAAATGCAAAAATGTAAGGCCCTTGCGATGGATAAGCAATTGAAGCATATTGTGGCCCTGTTGAACAAGCTGTAACCCTGCTTCGACCCAATCGATTTCCGTCTGTTGGAAGTAGCGCGTCTTTTTAAGTTGCTTGATGATCAGCGAAGATTTGTGCTTGGTACGGTGTTTCTTGTTGTCATTGATAACGGAATTCTTTAGGAGTTTTTGGTAAGAAACACGCACCTTGACCGGGGATTTTGCCGGCGACCGACGTCGGCTATACCACCGTTTTACCAACGGCACGTCTTGAGCACGTTTGGTTGTGCCCAGCCGCAAGTTGAATGGATAACAACTCCGGGTGAGTTCAAGCGCCACTGCGGTGCCGGAAGGTTCGACCGGATAATCTTCACATACGGGAGTTATACCACCACAATCAAAATCATCACCGGTGACATTAGTATTCACTTTCGGAATAAGACTCATCGCCAGACCATAGACAAATGCCTGACTATCAGCAGGACGGATGTCTAGGTCCGGGTGGAACCCACCAGGGGTCACTTCCTTGACGAAATCATTGTATAAATGCGGGTACGCCACCTGATATTCCGTTCGCTTGGGGTGGCGCCAAATGATCCGGTCTAACAGATTGAACTCGGTGTAATCCTCGTACTCGGGGTTATTGGTAAATTCCTTAAAGAGGGGTTCGAACTTGGGACCACCAGGAACAGAAACATTGAGCGCCTTGGCAGTGGCAAATGCAGCTTGATCAAATAAGTACGGGGTGGGAGCACTATCACTGCGGTCCAAAAGACTGCGCAGAACTTCGTTCAATTCACCCATGGTGTCTAAATCTAACCGCCATTTCCGGTACAGAGGACCATTGACCACATCATCGTCATCGTCTAGCGGCCGTTTCTCATAAATCCAATCCTGTATAGGCATTTGTCCGTCTTTAGCCGGGCGATGGTCGCCGCGAATCGCAGCCAATGGTGCAATCCCCTCCAAATTCTCCAACCAATTGATCGGAGGCTCTTCATCATCCAAGGGAGGAAATTTCATTCGCTGGAAAAATTTACGATCGCCCTTTTCTCTTTGCATCATATCCCACACCGTGGCCCACTGGGCCGAATAAACAGGAGGGATCACCCTGGGGATTTCATCAACGAAGGTGATGGCACCCGCTATATGGTAGACAACTTTAACATCACGCTTTTGTTCCCATGGTTGAGGAATATTTTCAAGTAGTTTTAAGAGGGCATGGGGCAAGAACTTTAACGCGCCTAAGTGGGATCGTTTATCACTGGCAACCTTTTTCAGGGACAAATCTCTGTGGTCAAGCATGATCCTGCGAAGATGTTCTCGTGGCATCATTGGCTTCTTGGAAAGAACCACCGCACCCAGTTTCTTCAGCTTTTTGGTGGTGATGGCCCGGTACCGCACTTTTTGAGCATCTAACCATTGTCGTTTTCGCTGTTGTAGATCATTAGAAATTGGGTTTTTGGAAGACGGTGGTGGCGGAGGTTGTAATCCGGGTGGTGGTTTCATTCCGGGGGGAGGCTTCATTCCGGGGGGAGGAGGTCCCGGGGGTTTCCCTAAACGCTTCCCAGGTGGAGGCGGCACACGCTTAGCAGGAGGCGCTTCGCCAGACAAACCCCGCTTAACTGTTCTTCCATTACTAGGTGGAGGCGGTGGTGCCTTTTTAGGCGCCATTGAGATAGTAGTATGCGATGGTGCGGCTCAGATTTACGGTGCGACTGACATCAACCTCATGTATCAATATTGTGTATATACCCGTTGCTCATGATGATGAAATAGACATACAAGCGAGCGGTTGTAAACACAACGTTATAACAATGGTTGCTTGGTTGCGCCAGTTTCAAATAACGGCACCTCCGCTTATTCGCCCTCAATTGCTTATCAAGTGATTTGCGTGAGCGCAAGTTGATATTGTGATCGGTTTCCAGAACAACTGGAGCATGAGGCGACATTCAGCGGGGGGTGCTCAACTTGCTACTTTGAACAATTGTTTGTTTTGGGCGTATTTCCAAATAAATTCCCTCACTAGCGACGTCATCACTGTGTCTTCTGATTTGTGTCGCGTTCCACTGATAATGCCAGATAACTATTTAATAGTGAATATACCATAGGATAAACATAAATTGGGGGTCAACCTCATCTTTAGAATGCCCCATACCGAAACCAGTCTGTTGTTATCTCTCGATCTCGCCGATAGTATCATCGAGTACGTCCATGATCATCGACAACATTTGGCCAAACAGAAGCTGAGAGCTCTGACAGTCAAGGACGATTACGTGGGGACTCTCCGCCCACAACCACTGATTCAATCGTGTCGTCGTCCCGATGTGCTTGATTTGATTTCGACCCATTCGGTGTTATCGGTCGGGCAAGAGCCACAGACATCGATCGGCGAAGAACTGAAGTGGATTGTTACTTGCTCTATTCCAATTGTAATTACCCATCTTCTACAGTATTCGCTTACTGTGGCCCTGGTGTTTTCCGTGGGGAGAATCGGAAATGCTGAATTGGCAGCAGTGAGTCTTGCCCTGATGACAGCCAATATCAGTGGCTATGCAATTGTCCAAGGGGTGGCCACATGTTTGGACACTCTTTGTGCTCAGGCATATGGAAGAAGAAACTTTGAAGCGGTTGGCATTCATTACGTTCGATGTACAATTCTCCTTTTGCTATCGGCAATTCCAGTTATTGCCTTTTGGACGTGGGGAGTATATCCAGTGTTGAATTGGGGAGTTGGAGATTCCAATTTGGCTCAATTGAGTGCCACTTATCTTGAGATTCTTGGTTATGGGTTCCCAGGCTACATCATATTTGAAACAACAAAGCACTATCTCCAGGCCCAGGGTATCTTTGAAGCACTGGCTCTAGTATTGGTGATATCGGCCACTGTTAATGCTATACTTAACTACGTATTGGTATGGGATTCCAAGTTTGGTTTGGGATTTATTGGTGCTCCGTTGGCAGTTTCTTTAACCAATTATCTCATGTGTGTATTGTTGTTGGCATACATTCTCTTCATTAATGGCTCCCAATGCTGGCCATCGAAACCAATTTATAATTTGACTTATTGGTCAAATTGGGGGAAAATGACTAGCATTGCCTTCCCCGGGGTGTTGATGGTGGAACTGGAATGGTTAGCATTTGAAATTATTACTTTGGAGGCTGCCAATTTTGGAACGGAAGTTCTTGCGGCACAATCGATTATCTCCACAACATTTGTACTATTCTACCAAGTCTGTTTTGCATTAGGGATTACTTGTTCTACAAGGGTTGCCTGGTACGTCGGCGCCGCATCAAAAACGGCCGCTGAAACTAGTGTAAAGGCAGCTTTAATTGTCTCGTTAGTGGGAGGGTCACTTGCGGGGGGTTTGATGAGTGGAGCAAGGTATTGGTTTGCCTCAAGATACACCAACAATCATCAAGTGATCGAAATAGCCACCAAGGTTTTATACTGGGTGGGTCCTACTTATCAAGTTTCCGACTACGTTGTGTGTGCTATGGGTGGCATTCTTCGTGGTCAAGGGCGGCAGAAAGTTGGGGGCTACGTAAACTTAGTGGGGTATTACTTGATTGGTCTTCCATGCGCATACTGGCTTGGGTTTACTCTTGACATTGGTGTGTTGGGGTTATGGTCAGGAATGGTATTTTCACTTGTGGTGGTGCTGGTGATTCTCACGTATTTCGTGAGGACAAGCCACTGGGATGAAATCATCAATGAAGCTGTTTATGACGGGGTTGAAGAAGGGGCAGTATATGAGTAAGATTAAGTTTTGAATAAATCAATGAAGAAGAAAATAAGAACAACGTAGATTGAAATTAAACGGCTGAGGAGTTAGGGTGCGATAAGTCTCAACTTTTTACCACGAGAATACATATGTATACGGTGTTAGTCTTCCAAGGAAATACACATACAAATCAGCCTATTAAAATAAATACAACGAAATATCATCGATTGCTCCACCTCTTTCATTTTCAAACCATGAGTTTCTTTTCAAAACGACAGTTACTGCATACTTTAGTTTTATCACCTGCAGGCTCCGTCAGTTTTTGCAGCCACGCCCACGGGGACGTAAGTTGCGATGTCACAACCTGACGAGACAACGCAACTATTATCGTCAGAGACCGAGAATGAAATAATAGATTACGTTAATATTCATCGAGACCATACTCGTCGATTGCTGATCGGCCTGGCGGTCAAGGCGCTGCTCCAAGCTAACCAGCTACGTCCCCATCACCTGGGTCCTCACTTTGATATCTCCAGTATTATCTCCTCCCATTCGGTGGGCACCGAACCACATACTACGTTTAAGGATGAACTGAAGTCAATGTTAGTTTGCTCAATTCCTATTATCATCACATTCTTGTTGCAATATTCACTCACAGTGGCCCTGGTGTTTTCTGTAGGGAGAATTGGGAGCACGGAATTGGCGGCTGTGAGCCTTTCTCTGATGACAGCGAATATTACTGGCTATGCTGTTATTCAAGGTATAGCTACCTGTTTGGATACCCTCTGTGCTCAAGCTTACGGCCGCCAGGAGTACAACATGGTTGGGATATACTTAATGCGGTGTACTATTATGGTGCTTTGCTTAGGGATTCCTATGATGCTATTCTGGGGCTTCGGCCTGTACCCAGTACTTGTCAAGCTTATCGGCGACCACGAATTGGCATCTTTAGCAGCTTCCTATCTTCGAGTGGTAGCGTTTGGTCTTCCAGGGTACATTTTATTTGAAACCTCCAAGCATTACCTTCAAGCCCAAGGGATTTTTAATGCCATGGCCTACATTTTGGTGATTTCTGCTACTACCAACGCCATTCTCAATTATGTGTTGGTGTGGGATTCACGGGTGGGAATGGGATATATAGGAGCCCCTCTTTCTGTGACAATCACCAACTATCTTATGTGTTTCTTGATATTTGCTTACATATACTTTGTTGATGGTTACCAGTGCTGGCCAAAACAACCAATTTGGGACAAGATTTACTGGAGGAATTGGGGGAAAATGTCTCGTCTTGCAACGGCAGGGGTAATTATGGTAGAACTGGAATGGTTAGCGTTTGAAGTCATCACATTGGAAGCTGCTCGGTTTGGCACCGTGTCTTTAGCTGCGCAACTGATCGTGTCTACGACCACAGTGCTCTTTTACCAAATCCCGTTTGCTATTGGGATTTCTTGCTCTACAAGAGTGGCATGGTTTTTAGGGGCAGCCTCCAAACAGGCAGCCAAAACTACTGTTCAGGCGGGGATTATGATTGCTATTGTAATTGGTGTCGCCAGTGGTTTGGTCCTCTTTTTTGGCCGGTACTGGTTTGCCGGTCTTTACACCAGCGATAATGCAGTAATAGCCATTGCTGCCAAGGTGATGGTGATTGGCCTGATATACCAAGTTAACGATTTTATATCGTGCACCACCGGTGGAGTGCTTAGAGGCCAGGGACGTCAGGAGATTTCTGGGTATGTAAGTTTGGGAAGTTACTATGGACTAGGGCTCCCGTGCGCTTATTTCTTTGGCTTTGTTCGAAAGTGGGAATTGATGGGATTGTGGACGGGCATGATCATCGCGCTATTTACAATTCTGACGGTACAATTATACTACGTCTACATCAGCAACTGGGATACCATCATTAACGAAGCAATCACTGACGGCATTGATAATCACGAGATTTAACTAGACTCTTGTCCTGCACAAAACGCATCCGCGATTTCCTATAAATCTCCCTATATAAACTGAAAAGACGAGCAAACTCATCAAGTATGGTTGAAGTTGTAGTTACCCCGAGATCAAAAAAGTTCAAGGCGGTTAAGCTTGTGCAATCGGATGATTCCAAAGTGGAAAAGATCATCAGCGAGCTTGCTAGTCAATACAAGTGTTCGCCCTACCGGCTCCGGGTGACAGTTTTGGACAAGGAAACCAACAAGCAGGTTGCACTTGATCAATCGAAGACGTTGAAGGAAAACAAGGTCGTTGGGGAATCAGTGACGGTGTATGTGAAAGACCTCGGTCCACAAATCTCCTGGAGAACGGTGTTCGTCATTGAGTACCTTGGTCCATTGATCATCCACCCCTTGGTGTGGTTCCTCTATGAGTACTACTACCCTGGTTACCAACGGACGTTGACTCAAACCTTGGCCTTCTACCTTGTCAACTTTCACTTTTTCAAGCGGGAATTCGAAACGTTGTTTGTCCACAAGTTTTCCAATGCCACCATGCCCGTGCGCAACATTTTCAAGAATTCGGCTCACTACTGGATCTTGTCGGGTATCAATTTGTCGGTGTTTATCTACGGGCCTGAAAAGGAATCTGCTTTGGGTAAGTTTTTCTTCTTTGTCTACGACTGGCCTCCTGCGTTCTGTGCGGCATTTGTCATTGTGTGGTTTTACGCTGAAATCTCCAATTTTGTTACTCATTTGAACTTGGCGCTGTTGCGGACTACCGACACCAAGCGGTATGTGATCCCTTATGGCTATGGCTTTAACCTGGTGTCATGCCCCAACTACTTCTTCGAATCGTTGGGGTGGTTTGCCTACGCTGTGCTTGTTGGAAACTGGGCCGCGTGGGTGTTTTTCGTGATTGCCACTGGCCAAATGTGGTTCTGGGCGGTGAAGAAGCACAAGAGATACTTGAAGACATTTGGCGATGACTACAAGAAGTTGGCGAGAAAAATCTACGTTCCTGGTGTAATTTAAATAGCAAGAAACTGATATTCGGTGTGTTTTAGTTAATATGATGGTATATACTTATCTTATTCGTCTCCTCCCACTAACGACACGACAATTGGCACCATTAATCCCACCAAGGTGGCGCCAAACTCCACGGCGCGGTTTTGAGGAACCGTGCTTGTGCTATTATGTTCAATGTCACTGCTGTCTTCTCGAGGTGACATCAGGGACATCACATGGTGGATCACGTACAAAAACGTCCCGGCACTGAACATGAATAAAACCGCAATCACCACCTGCGAATTGTTGATACCAAACTTAATCACCGCATACGTACAAATGGCGGCAATTGGCGTTGTCAACGAAAACAACACGAGGTGGAATTGGGCAAATGCCGGCAGAAACCCCTCTTTAAGCAAGATCGAGGTAAAACTGAATGCCGTGGGTAGCTTGTGGATGATGATCACCAAAAACATAATAAGACCAAGATTAGAGTGATCAAGCGCGTACAGCAGACCAATACTGATTCCATCAATAAAGCCATGAAGTAAGAGCCCTAAAGTAAGTGACGACTGAAGTATTGACTTTAACCCATGCCCAACACTGAAACCATCGGGACTCTCACTAATATCGTTATAGGTGTATTTCCCCTTTAGATTTAACGCCTCAAGGATCAATGGAATATTGTCCTGAAAGTACATGGCCACAAATCCCACCACAAGCGGAAGACCAATATACCACCCCGGAGGATTCGCCACCGCTTCAAACATGGTTTTGACTCCCTCAGGTATGATAATCACAAGCGAGGTACCAATAAGGATGCCCATGCCAAAGTAGGAAAAGTAATTGAAGCCCGGGAGCTTACCACCAAACTTGATTGGTATAAGCCCTCCACCAATGGCCACAACCATCATTACCGCCAGGGCAATGATAAGTTGAATTAACGAGTTCATATAAAGACAACGCGCACATTTGGCGTCTTGTATGGGGAGGTTAAATGCAGGGGTATCCGATGACGCTAGTGAAGACGTTAACACGATAATTCCGGTAACGGTTTCGTAAACATTCTACCCCACAAGTGTACACGGGCGATGGCATCTCTGTTCTCACCACTACCATCCATCGATTGTGCGCATGGATGATTGTAAACGGCTCGACCATGCGGTTGTTCTTTTCCACAATCGCCAGTATGCCAAGGCCATAGCCATATACAACCAGCTTGAAGAATCATTTACCTCCCTTGGTCCGTCGCTCATTAAACAACTCCGCAAAGATGCCAATGCGTACTTGATCCCTACCATCGAACCTATACATCCTAACCTCCCCCAGGTTTGGGACAACCGTACAGCATGCTACGAAAAGCTAGGCCAATTGGATCGAGCCATCAATGATGCTAAAACCCTTACAACGCGAGACCCACTTTCCTGTAAGGGCTGGATTCGACTAGGAAAATTATATCGTCAGACAGGTGACCCCCAACTAGCTACTGAAACGTTTCGAACGGGGCTAGACACCGTCAAGGAAGCATTCAAACAACACAAAGTTAAGCCGCCGCCAAAATTATATCAGCTCCTAAAGTCATTGTGGGAGTCGGGGTCGGTGCCGCAAAAGCGGGCCCAGACTGAGGACACTAAGCAGGTAAAGAAACAACGCCGGGTCATTGATCCGATGATGGTGTTTCCTTTGGAATTGGTCGAAGAGATATTTAGCCATTTTCCTACCGCTAATATTCTAAAGTTACACTTGGTGCTGAAACTATGGTACCACCTGCTCAAACAGCTAAGGTCATTGTATTATTTTCAATGCCATCGTCGCGTCACCCCGAACCAGTTTATCCACGGGTTAAACCTCATGAGACAAATCGGCGGCGAGATTCGCCACCTACGAGTCATGGGGGCAGAAAACATTGCCCGGGTGCTTCGGTGTGTGACAGAATGCACGGTCCGGTTTCAGAAGATCGAGTTATCCGACCGTCATATGTCCTGGTCCCTCTGGCTACAAATAATTGCCAAATCCGGTTGGAAACTCGCAAGCTTCCGTCGGGTAAAATTTCTTTCTCTCGGATCGATATGCTCGCTTGCATATCCCAATACAATTCTCCTGGTTTTTCCGGAACTCACCAGCTTCCGGCTGATAATCTACGATCGGGGGGCAGATAAATTGGCGGCGGAGGTGCCAGTAGGCGATTCATGGTTTCGGCGGCTCAATAACCCCAACCACTCTATTCTCATTCACGACATGGTGTTGGTCAACCATCCTAAGCTCAACCGGGACCAGGGGTCTGGACCGGTGGCGCCCCCTTTTTTGACTTTGGCTTTCACCCACCTAACTCAGTTGACGATTGCAAACTACGACATGGAAGCGGTGGTTGAAGATATAGGCAAGTTTCTTTTAACCGCATCCGCGCTTAAACGAATGACATGGGAAAATAATCTGGGCTTGTCTCTCTACGACTTTTTACAAATTGTCCAGAATTACCAGCCCAACTTTGAGTTGGACGAATTGACGTTTCGAGAACGCCATGTCCATCAACCCACCTCGTTACTAGAGTTTCGTCAAGGCGATCTTCGCCCCTTACATCATTTACAACACCTCGACGTGTATGGGTCACTGCTCACTACGCACGGGCTCAAACGATTGCTCGAATTGGTAGGGAAAACCGTCACGAGGCTCGAAATAGGGGCTAGTGGCAACATTCAATGGCCACGGGATGTCATCGGCCGCCAGGGCCTGGTGCTAAAGTGGCCAACGTTGTTTAGACTTGTGCCGTGTTTGGAAAAATTGGGTGTGGCCAATTCCCAATTGGACCAGTATTCACTTACTCAATTAGCACGTCTCTCTCCGCCCCATCCGTTAACCTTCCTTGATCTAAGCTTTTGTGTTAACGTTACCGGCACCGGGCTCTTGACCTTATACGAGTATCCAGTGGCGAGAATCAGAATTGATGGCGTGGAAATCGACCATTCCACACTTGCATATTTGACGGAGAAAAACCCCAACCTAGATAGTATAAGTGGTGACCCCCGGCAATCTCGGATGTTTAGGTTTGGGGTAGACACTTGGATTCAGCCCGAGTGAGCACGGGTAGGGTCAGCGGTATAAACACGTGACCCAGCACGTGACCAGTCACCACATCGCGATTTTATAGTAACGCGATGAGATAGATATAGCATGGCTAGACAGACAAGACTGGCAACCAAGAAGATCACCTTCGATGAGGCTGGGGAGAACCAAGAGATGAAATCGCAGCAGCCCGCCGTGATTTCCGACAATCTGGATCTGGATCTGGACGATGCCCCCGAAGAAGAGTCGGTGTCTACGGTGAAAAAACAAGCATTGGCCAAAGCACAAGCGGCGGCAGAAGCCAAGCTGGCGGCGAATCGGGCGGCCAAGGAAAAGAGAAAGCAAAGAGACCAGACCAATGCTAAGCAACAGCTGGAGAAGAAGGAGAAGGTTGTAGAGCAAATCGAAGAAGAGGAAGAAGAAGAAGAATTACCAGAATTTTTGGACGAAGAGATCATCGATGCATTTAACAAGCCTTCCAATACCCATGTCCGTCTTGATGAGGAAGAAGAAGAAGAAATCGACGCCGAAGAATTGCGGCGCCAGGCCAAGCAGGCCAAACTTGCAGCATTGAAACAGCGGGGGGCGTCGATCAAACGCGGTCCGGTGTACGTATCCGTAGCACAAGGAAGCCGGCGGAATTTGGCCCCCAAAAGAGAAGCGGCGGTGATGCTGACAAAGGACCAGTGGTTGAACCGCAAGGCGTTAAATCGGAAGTAAACCGGGGGGGAAACCACGGGGAAACCATTAGGATCGATAATCATTGCATGACCGGTTGAAACTAGTTTGAAACCCCGAACTAACCATGATGGTTCTGCCAGGGGCGGGCTGGCCAATTTCATATTAATATTTAGTGTTCATGTCGGAGCAATAGGGTTTATCGGGCGCGACCTTAATCGGTACAGCCCGAGGAGCTGATCATTCGACATTCCCGATTGGGAACATTCTATTCATGAATTATAATTGATAATTATTAGCATAAACTAGGGGTGGATTAACGGGCCACCACCATCTCTTCTAAATATAGCGATTTTAACTTTGAAGATTGCGGGAACGCAGTGCTACATAACGACATCTAAGGATTGTTTGTTTGTATCTATAATCCATCCAAATGGGCCTGCCCATTTAATTAAACATTATCAATCACAAGTCCTTCACTCTCACCTTGGGGCAGTATGGACACATCATGTGGTCACACCGGTGGCAGGTAAACCGGGTGGGAACGTTAAGGATGACATCGTCGCGGACTTTGGCGGTCTTATCCATCCCGTACGGAAGGTTGGGGGTATTTCGAAGGAAGATCGGCGTGGGGGTGACATTGGTGTCTTCGATCAACAGCGGCGACAACAAGTCGTTGAGCAGCGCCAGTCTCAGCACCACCAATTGTTCGTAGGGGTTGATTTCGGCAGCATACACCGAGGTGGCGTCGGGAGAATGCAGAGCCGGGGTATTGTAGACAATTTGTGAATAGTATTTTATACTTCTTATAAGGTAGTCGTCGAGCGAAGTGGCGTCGGCGGTGGTGGAGGTAATCTCGGCGTCGGTATCGTTGGTGTAAATTATCGAGCCATACAGCTGCCCACACAGGCAGCAGTACCACTGGCAAATTTTGCTCTGATCGGAAATCCTGCTAGGAGCCCCCTCAATATGGGACGGCGCTCGGCAGTCAACACTGTTGGCAATCATCGACATCCCCACCCTACTGCGTTGATGTGAATATCCAGTCCGATTGGTGGGGAACAGGTAAGACAATTTCTCTCTTGCTAATTCCGCCTTTCCTTCGCCGCCCGGGGTCGATGGCTTTATTATACTTGCAAAGCTCCAGACTTTCTATATGCATGAAGTGCATCAGTAAAAAATATGTCGAGTGGTTCTAGACTTGACCAAAGCGAGGATCCCGAGAGGGGTCGAATTAGGGTCATTGATTTAGTGGTTCCGCTTGGGAACAGGTCATGTCCAACATCAACGAATCACTCGTATTTACCAATTGTGTTGACGGGCGCCCGCCTCTATCGTGGCTGCTTTTGCCTTACGCACTCAGGTTCGCATATTTTGGGGAATCCTGGTTTCCATTGCAGGGTGGAAAATCTAGACCAGGTGGCCAAGGTCACTATCACCAAAGGTGTTGATTGTTATTTTCTATCTATCCTTATAAATCATCGTGGCCCTGACAACCTCCACATTGTACTGGCGAGCTGCCCGATGGAGCCTGAGCAAGGCAAAGGAAATATTTTAACCACCACTGGCTATATGTAGGGATAAGGTACCTGTGAAGCCTGTTAATCTGAAACATTTAGATAAATTCAGATATGTCCACGGCACTTCCATCTGCTGCAGACACCACTCGGGCGAAGCACAGCACTGGCACCATTCCTTGTTCATTCCCGGGACACAAAATGGCATCATTTTTTGCCTTATAAAATTCAAGACCCTCAGCGATGCATTTATCAACGTCCAAATAAATGAGCACATTGGCCAGTGCCCGGATTCCCAGAATGTTACGCAACTGGGTCAGTGTAAAGTGAACGTGGTTACGAGTCATTCTGCTCAATCCACCCAGCAGATAGATGAGTTTAAGCTTATTAATGTAAGTTCCGTGGAAAATCTCCAGGGGAAGATCCTCTCCCACTAGTTGGTCCATGTTTTCTGTAGAAACGGTTTTAATCAGATGTCCTTGGGTAGCACAGATCTTGTCCTCTTCAATCGTAAATCGTTGTTTTGCATTATTTTTCACCACCCGATCCAAATCATCTCGCGTCGCCCGAAGACTTTTGAGACGGTTGTGTTTGAGGACGTCGGAAATGGCAACGTACCCCCGGTCGTCAATGGCAAGACCCTCCTTGACGGCATTATGGCGAAGGAGCCACGAGAGCGCTTTCGATATCCGGATATCCTCTTTCAGTTCCCGCTGACTCATGGTGAGATAAAACGTAATGCTGTAGATGCGGTGTACATTCCCGTTAAGCAGGATTCCCCGTAGATAGCGTAAACACCCGAGGCGGTTCAATTCCTTGCTACAATTGATATTAGTGGTGCCGGGCCTGGCGATGACCTATTCATTAGCTATATACATTTTGTAAAATCTATCCCCTAGCAAGACACAGAACGGTTGGGAGCACACCCAGCACTATTGCCAGTCATGACAAAACCGTCGCAAGAATTTCTCTCCAATATCTCAAGTACATCATACAAAGCGCAAGTTAAGAACACTTCTTAAGCTTGGAGCCCTTGGCTCCAGCCAAGGTGCCGAACGCCAGGTTCCCTTGCTTGATGGATTCATTGTCCCCAAGCTCGGTCTTTTCATGGAAGTTAAGCATGTAGCGACCGTTTTCTTGCATCTCCCCCTGGACGATATTTTCAACCAAAAACTTGGAGACTGCGTTCATATGGTCGATCTTTTCCTGTTTAACTTCTGGGGTAGCATCGCGGAACTCCTCGAACCCCTGGCGGATTTGACTCCGGGCTTTTTGGAGAATCCCCATATCATTTCTGAATGCTACTCTAGTTGCCCGGAGGGCGTTTCTGTATGAGGCGAGGCCCGGTGAAGACATGGGTAATGATTTTCGATGGTGCGCGAAAAAGGTTTCTGGTTACGAGCACAAGATGGTGATTGATTATCTATTAGAATGCTAACTTTTCCACCAGATACGCTGGCACATTTTTGCTAATTTCGATAGGTTGCACGTGGGGCAAACCACTTTGGTTCTTCATCAGCAACAACAGGTCTACTTGGGACAATTGCCCCTTTTGGTGTTGCTTCTTCTTGCCCTTGGTCTTGGTGGGCTTCAGCGCCATCATCACTTGGTTGGCCAAGGTCAAATTGAAGGCATTTTGCATGAGCACGGCAATCTTGCCCTCGATGAATTCGTTGAGGGTGTCTACGGTGCTATCATTCCAGTTGAACAACCCACCGACATCAATAAGCGCTTCCACAAGGAATAACAGGTTCTTGTTGCTGGGAACACCAAACAACCGCACCAAAAGTTTGTCCAAGCTGATCTGTTGCGAGTAGTCAACCACCAACTGTTTAAAGGCAATGGTGATTTCAGCCATCGAGTAATTGGTACACAAACGCGCAAGCAAATCGATGAAAATATCATCGTCAACGTCGTTATTCACTTGGATGAGCAACTCCCGCACCGTGAGATTGGGACAGGTGTTGATGGCCTGTCTCAACGGGGTAAAGTACCCCAGGCCGTAGAAGAGTTGTAACAAGCCAGTGGTGTATTGGACGGGGAACACCGGCAGCGTCAACAAGTACATAAGGGTATATTCAGGAAAGAACTCCAGGTCAACAAACTCCACTTGGCCATCTTCACGGTGCTTCAACACCAAGCCCACCACCTTTTTAATGAAACGAATATCGACTATCCGGTCGGTGTCTTCGTCCATTTCTTGGAACAGGTACTCCTTCTTTGTCTTGGGGGATTTGGTCTTGGAAATCAGCTTCTTGATCAGCAGCCACGGCTCGTTCTTCAAATAAGGAATGATGATCCGCTCCCACTTGTAAACGTCCTTCTTGGCAGCACATTTTTCAAGAGCCACAATCACTTCATCAAGCTCAGCCCCCATCAGCTTGGACTGTTCCACGAAATCATCGGCCAAAATGGGAATCACCCCCACGAATTTTTCCGACTTGTTTTTAGAAATTGCCTTACCCAAACATTCACTGAGGCGGTTGGTTCCCATGTCAACCAGAATCAAATTCACGTCGACATTATTATCCTTGGGTTTAAGATTAAGATACACAGCCACCGTCTTGCTCTGTCTGCCGTTGCCCTTGATGGGCACCACCTCCTTCACCACCACGGTGTCAGCTTCAGGATGAGACCGTGACAGTTTTACCTGGAACGAATCCAAAACAGCATTATAGGTGAAATTAATCACATGAATGCCACTGCCCAGCGACAATACAAGACGGTCGCTACAGGGAGTGTGGATGGTGGGGCGAGCACCTTCAGCAATAAGCGGCGCCACCGAGATTTCCTTTTCTTGAGTAAACTTGGCAATCGAAATCTTGGAAATAGTCTTTTGCTGGAAGTTGTATTCGTAAATGTAATCATGGCCGTAGCACCAGGTGAAATCACCGGTGGCCGTCACCGTCTTGGTTTCAACTTCATATACTTGAGTAGGGGTAATCGCCACCACTTGATAGGTGATGACCTTTTTCGACTGGTACACCAACACCACCAACTGCTGGTTATTACTGGTGGTAAACTCACAGAACTTCACAGTGCCACTATTTTTCAAATTGAGGTTGGCATCTTCGGAGATAGTATTATTAATAAACTTGAAACCAGAAACAGAACCCGATTCGTAAACAATAATGATCTGGTTACCACTGAACTTGATTCTCTTTGCGTTGCCGCTAAGGTTGATTTCCGCCACATCCAGACTTTCTTCATCCTGGGTAAGAACCATTAACTTGGGGTTGCGGCCATCGTGGCAAGCTACGGCGTACCGCTTGACGTCATCCACCACCAGGGTGTCGATGGCATCCACAATCGTCTTGGGTGAGAGCGGGTACAGCCAGACCAACTTGGGCGATGGCTTGATGAGGTAGGATGCGATGAGGGACTTGGAGATGCCCAAATCGATAACGGGAGAATCCGGTGACAATACCAGCAGAACCACGCATCTGTCTTCTAACTCGACCTTTGCCACCCGCGGGAGAGTGACCACGGGATAAGAATCACTCAATCGAGGCACGGACATGAGATGAGATGGTTGGTGCGGGTGCGAATGAAAAGAGATCCACCACCCGATGAGCGAAATGATGGATGACAAGAGATCAAAGGTTTACTATGTTGCGAGACGAAAAAAGGTTTTCGTTTCTTATATTATATTTCTGTGTAATCTGTAGCTTCACCAAAAACCACCTTTTTAGTCATGAAATTTCGGAGGATCCAACTTGCGGATGATGGTTTCTTTTCTGGTATTGTATCACCCAACTCTAAATGTCACTGCAAGGTTAAGCAAAGCAATGGCGTCACCGAGGCATTGTAACTGAGGCATGCCACTGAAACAACGCCACGTGTGATTGCTCTAGAATTCTCTTTCTAAATAGACCATTCCAATTTCTATAACTCTATGATACACTAAAATACAATGCTGATGGTAATTTAAGCCGATTGCAAAAATTCTTCGTCGGCGTAGTGGTAATCTCCAACAATAACCTTGAACTCTTCAGTCTCGGGGTTATAAGAATCAATCTTAAACGACGTCAAGTCGTCAACGACAATGTTAGCACCAGCATCTCTGACCTTCTTGGGATCGTAAGTGGAGCAGATACCAACGACAAAGGCGCCAGCACCCTTACCTGCTTCGATACCAGCAGGGGCATCTTCAAAAACAACCACCTTGTGGTGGCCAGCTTCAAAACCAAGAGTGTTTCTAGCATTTTGGTAACCCATTGGGTGAGGCTTCCCCTTGGTGACCTTTTCAGCGGTGATGAAAACATCGGGCTTTTCAATGGTCAACAACTTCAACCACTTCGTAGCCAAAGGCAAGGTACCAGAAGTGACGATGGCCCACTTTTGCTTCTTGTCGGCGGTTTCAGTTCTCGACACTCTGTCGAATTCCTTGACCAATTCCACGGCACCGGGGATAGCCTTAGCGTGGTGACCGAAAGTGTCGGGAATGGCACCTTCCCATTCAGTCACTTGTTCAACTTCGGCATCTTCAGGCGACCACTTCTTGATCACATCAAAGGTTCTGCAACCGTGAGAGGTTCTGATGATTTCTTCAGGATTCACATGGGGTCTGGTCTTGCCAAAGTCTCTCCAGAATTCAGAGATGGCCCCAGTCGAGTTGACAAGAGTACCATCGCAGTCAAATAAGGCAGCATTGACGTAGAAGACAGCGGGTTGTTTCGAAATGGTCATTTTGTTTAGTTGTTGCGAATTGTACAGGACCCAGAGGGAGATCGGTGGATATTTATATGCCTACCTACTTGGAATCTTATCGATTTGCAACCATCCGCTGACAATATTTCCTGCACTATGCATTCCGGTACAAATACGGAAAAACGTCATTGTGCATGTGGATTTTTTTTTATTTTATTTAGTTCATGGGCCCTCAACGGTGCGATAGCCGTTAAAATACATAGTATCATGTGTAAAAGAAACCAATGGCAGGGGGGGCATTGTCAATGCTTCGATAATGGTTCCGTTGGCTTCTACTGATCCAAAAATTTTGCATGTTGCAACTAATGCCTCGCTCATGCTCAGGATATGTCTCAATTTGGACATTTCGGTTTGACAATTGTGTTGGGTGTACATGTTTTGTGAGATTGACCGCCACCTACCATGCAAGAATATGTCATGGCACATCCTTAAGGTGGCCACTACGTCATCGGCACGAAATGGGCGCCACCTGAGAAATATCTCTCAATTTCCATGGATAGTAGTAGGTTGAATCCCTTGCCTGATTGCTGATTTTGTCCAAGATTGCTTCGGTTGTTTTCTCGCTTCTCACTGGAGTTGCCATCAAAAGCAATATGCTCACTTGTACCTTATAGAAAAGAGTGTATATAAAAAATAAACGTAAAAGAAAGAAAAAAAAAAAAAAAAACGGACAAAAGAAAAAATAAACACAGAGAATGTGTAGCCATGCGATACCGGTATCTTAATGATAGCCTTTGAATTACTTTTCTGCGACCACTAATCTACTTTTCCCCGGGTACCTATGCAGTCTACATCACAATCTGTACAATATATCTACTACGCAGATACCGGACAGAACGTGGACGGAAAATGTGGTAATAAACGCGGAATAGATTGTTACCCACCGCGTAGCCGGCTTCTTGGCATGTCGGAAGGACGAAGTAAATGTACCACTTGCTAAAGTCTATCAAGGTTACATAGTTGGCAGGTCTAATACGACTCTCGTTAGGAGGTTATCACAATTGATATGAAATTAGTCAGCCAGCAACAAATGATATCATTTGATCCATTGTTTATAGAATATAGTTTCCTTTTGTCATTTTTCCTGGCCTAAAATCCCCCCCCAACGCCCTCTATACCCCGTATATAGAAAGTTTAGCCTGATAGTCGACAGTTGTAACCCTTTGTTGGCAATTTCTTTCCGGATACCCCTTGTCCGCCGATTCCGTCCGATTCCGTCGGAGGTTCGAAACCGATGTACGTCATAAATGAGACGTCCTCAAACCTTCACCCCATGCACACAGCACGTGTTCGCGATTGTTTGATTCGAGGAAAACGTCATGCCATCTTTGGTAGTGGACGAGGGCGACACCAGTATAGTTACCATTGAGGAGTCGCCGGTGGAGGTGGATAGCTTATCTCCGGTGGCGGTCTCCAGTGACGATGAAGAAGGCAATGAGGTCGAGGTCGTCAGTGTGAAGAATCAATCGCTTCTGCTTCTCGCAAACCCGAAACTGGAATCTCGGACTTCGGCGAAAACATTGGCGGCGGTCGAGTGCCCCATTTGTTTCGATACCATCACCACCGCCACCATCACCCTGTGTGGCCATATATTTTGCCTTGAGTGTGTCTACCAGAGTATTCTGAGTTCGAGTGCCCGGGGCCAGGCCCGGCATGGCAAGGGATTGTGCCCGCTTTGCCGAGAGAATGTGACATTTAAGGATACCACCGTGCTTCGGATGAAAAAGTTGGCCCGATTAGATCCGCCGGAACTTCCGCAACTAAAACGTGGTGGTGAAGAGATTATTATCGGTGGCAAACGCCACCACCCATAACCGAGCTGGCTCGTTTCTATGTATTCGTAAACTAAAGGTACAACCCTTCCAAATTCTCCTCCACCTTGTTCTTCAACACTCGTTCCTTTGCCAGCTTAAAGTCTTCCATCTTGACTTGCATTCTCCGTTCTCTTAATGCCAACAAACCGGCTTCAGTACACATAGCCTTGATATCGGCCCCACTCAAATCGTCTTTCAGCGTCACCAACTCCTCGAGATTGACGTCTTCGGCCAAGTTCATCTTGGAGGTGTGGATGGTCAAAATCTTCTTTTTGGTGCCGGCATCGGGGTTTTCAAACAAAATCTTTCTGTCGATTCTCCCGGGCCGGATTAACGCCGGGTCCAACAGCTCGATCTTATTGGTGGCCATGATCACCTTGATGTCACCGCGGTCGTCAAACCCGTCCAATTGATTAAGCAATTCCAACATCGTTCTCTGGATTTCCCGTTGCCCCCCGGAGGAGGATTCGTACCGCTTGGTCCCAATAGCATCGATTTCATCGATAAACACAATCGACGGCGCGTGTTCCGCTGCAATCTGGAAGATTTGACGACACAATCTGGGCCCGTCCCCCAAATACTTTTGGATGAGTTCGGACCCCACCATCCGCAAAAACGTCGCCGATGTTTGGTTGGCCACCGCCTTGGCAAGCAAAGTCTTACCTGTACCGGGGGCGCCGTAGAGAATGACCCCCTTGGGCGGTTTGATCCCCATTTCTTCGTAAAGTTCCGGGTGAGTAAGCGGTAATTCCACCGCCTCCTTGATTTCTTGGATTTGCGATTCCAACCCACCGACATCGGCATACAGCTCGGTGGGCGACTTGTCAAGCTTCATCACAGACACCATAGGGTCGGCATCGTCCTGCAACACCCCGACAATACCCACCGTTTTGTGATGCAATAACACCGAGCACCCCGGCTCGAGAAGACCCTTGTCAACAAACGACAAGATGTTGACATAGTACTCCAGTCCCGCCGTCAGCGACACAATAGCATGGTCATCGTCAATGATTTCCTCAAGCGTGCCAATGGTCATGGGGTACCCTCTCAATTCATCCACCTTTTCCCGCTCTTCCGCTTGCCGCACCTCAGTAGGCTGGAACGCCTCTTGGTTGGTAACAAACTCTTCTTCCAACAACAAGTGGTCCTTGATTCTTTCCAACTTGAGGAGCTTAAGTTTGCACCGAGTGTTGGGAAACACCGGTGGCAATTTCACCGCCGTATCGGGGCCCTTTCTGCGCTTCTTGCCGAATTTAGACTCCACCGGTGGTTCATATCTTGGCTTTTCCTTCTTCTTTTCTTCCTTCTTTTTCCCCATTCGCTCGTTGCCAGGTAAACCCAGTGGCGCTTGACCCATAGTTGTAGTCGGTGAGTGCGCGTTGCCACCAATATCAGTGAGAGTGAGGGAGAGATACTGTGTGAGAGAAACTGAGAACGAGTGGGAGACATGTTCGGCAGCAACAAAAAAGAATATCAAGTAAATGGCTAACAAATGAAAATAAATATTTTAGTACAATATAAAAAAATTGCGTTTTATCCAAATCTTGGTCTTCTGTCAACTCTGGTTTTCTGAAGTCTCCTGCACCAGAAGGTCGTGCTTTCCTCATCGTGTGCTGCGAGTGCGACCAGTATTCAGCCATCCCGGACTGATGTCGCTTAAGAACAAGTCATTTCTGTCCATACAACCCAAGCGACGAAAAGCGCCACTGGGGGGCTCCGTACCACGTAACAGTTTGACTCTGCCTGCATCGATCACCCCGGAAGATTTCCGCAAACAGGACGACAGTTTTGAATTTGAAGATAGCCTGCTGACACTTGAACGGTCCCAGAACTTGAATCGACAATTGGAGGCCATGAACTCAAGACTTCCCCCGGCGGCCGAGTTTCGCGACCGGTTTCAACGAGAACGGCCTCCCAAGCGGGAAAACCCCAAGAAGGCCAAGAAAAAGAAAGATAAGCCGGCCATTCTCTACGATATCACCCAGGATTTGGTGGACAATTCGGTGATTGTTCCTGCTTTGGCTCTTCCAATTCTCCTGCTACATTACAAGGCTAGCCAATTGATCGCCCGGTCTACCTATCCCTATTACTTTTGCGTTCTGCAAACGGCCCCCTATCTTTATGTGGGCAGCAACAGTGAGGCGATCAATCCTTATATATTCCACCACGACCACCATGTGAAGCTGATTTCGTTCGGCGATAACGAGGTGGTGCTTGAGCTCAAATCGGGAGACTATGTCCTCATGACCCACAACACCACTGATTCCGATGTCCGGCGAACCTTGCGGGAACTGCCCGTCTGGAAAGACGTGGCCGACACCGAAAATGTCGTCAGTAAGGATGCAATTGTGAGTCTTAAAAAATCGTTTAAGCGCAAGCCAGTAGGTGGCCGAGGGGAGTTGTTGCGCAGGCCGCTGCGGCTCCTGGTGGTGTCGCCAACCATGATTGATTTGATCGGTGACGATGAGTTTGTTCTTGTAAAGCAGAAACGCCAGCAACCGACTAACTTTCACCCGCCGCTTGTGTACCGTTACGGCGACAGTGACGGCGACGAGAGAACAAAGGTTTTACGGGTGACCCAGCATGATTTTAATACCCTCTACAACAACGAGTGGGTCAATGATATCATTATTGATTTTTTCGTATCCTACGAAATCGCAAAAGCAAAACAAGCCGGAATTGGCGGCACCATCCACGCGTTCAACTCGTACTTTTACCTCAAGTTAATCCAAAAGGGCGATCCGGGCGCAGCGGTGAATTACTACCATAACGTCAAGCGCTGGCTCAAACACTTGGACAGGGACCTCATGGCTTACGACCTGGTGGTGGTTCCCATTAACGAACTGTCACACTGGTATGTTTGCATAATCCGTGGTCTCCCCCTTTTGTTAGAGCGGGCTAAACGAGTGCAACAAACGGGCGATGATAAGCGGACTTCATTCAACACCGACAACGAGTTGCCTCTCAACGTGGAAAAGGCGGATATTTTTGTTCTTGATTCATTACACAACCGGCACGCCACCATTCTGCTTCCATTAAAGCGGTTTATCATTGATTATTGTCAGGAGAAACATGGCGTCACTATTGAAAAGCTGTGGATCCAAATGAAAAATGCCGATGTACCTCGCCAGCCCAACTTTAATGACTGTGGCATCCATGTTATCTTTAACATCCGGTCATGGTTTAACGATATTGACGGCGTCGAGCGCTACTGGCGGGGTCAGAAGCGCGGCGAAGTGAAGAAGGCGTTCCCCAGCGAGGGCCGAGAAAACATGCGGGAACAATTGATTGAAAAATTGTTACAATTGCATCGCGGGCAACTGAGGGAGGCGGAAGAGGATTTAGATGAGGGAGCGGACCTGGATTTGGAAGAGTTGGTGAACGAGGAGGAAAAGTTAGCGATAGAAGGAGATATGGTAGAAGTACCGCCACCGAAATCACAATCACCTCTAGATGAGTCGCAATTGGGCTCCCAGACTGGCTCCCATCCTGATGAATCGACGGTCATTTCCAGTCCAACCCGTTCTGATCCCATCGAGTCTCCTCGTGAGGACCACGAACAGCCAGTGGCCACCCAAGAGCCTGCCATGAGTGACCCCATAGATTCATCTTCTGTACAGAACTCCCAACCCGATCCGGAACCTTTACGGCTGGGCCGCAAGCGACGGGCAAGCGATAATGATCCATTCACACACGGGAAGCCGATTATCCGGGGCCAGGACATGGCGGAAGCCGACATGCATCTGCCAAAGCACCGCCATGTACTTCTTGTTGAGGACGGTGAAGATATGGTAGGCGATTCCAGCATGTCAGACATCAATTCCAGTGTGCATCAACTCATGCTTCGAGAAAACAAATCTGTAGAAGAGGTGGCGGCAGAAATGGCCGCAGGCGAAGAAATCAAACCTCGAAGCCAGCGCAAGCGCAAGCGTATATAGCATATTGCATATTATTCATTAACTAAATTTTAGCCATTAGCTATGGACACTCACAGAAGTTCTCCAGCCACGGCTTACTAATGTGAAGAGGTATCTTAAGGTGGATATATTGGCCAGTAGAAAACCCGGCCAAAACCCGGATAAAGTACATTCGCCCCATAAAGCACGAGTGGAACGACGGTACTAAGGTGAACCTATTGAACGACTTTTCATCCAGCTTGGCGTACCCCTTTAATTGCATTTTTTCCATATCAATATCGACAGTTACCGATTTCGAATATGCCTGGCCATTTTGCGTCCATTCCATCTTATCCAACAGCCGGTGGGTAAACTGTTTGCCGCCAACGGTGACGTCGGGAATACTGATATAATTGGTTTTCGATTCCACAGCACAAATTGCCTTGAGATCGTCAACAAGACTTCGTTCCACCTTAAAGTTGCCTGGTCCCAATTTCTTGCACACATCAAACAAGTCTCTCGATAACTTGGCGGTGTCTTCCACAAGCATTTCGAGTTCCTTTACACCGGTAAGCGACGCCGCAAGCTCCAGCTTGTTGTTGTGGATCTGGTTGAAAACAAAATCGGGGTGGAACTCGAGAGGGATGGCTCTTTCCAGCTGGTAGGTGACTACGCCGAGATCAACTTGAAAGTACTTGAATTCCGGCAATTTCCCCAATTTTGTCTGGGGCAGCGAAAAGTGGAATTCAATGGGGATTTGCAATTTCCACGACGGCGCTCCATCTTGAATGAAACTGGTGGGGGGGATATATTTAAGCTGGTGTGTGATTTTTGGCGATCTCACCGACATCATGCCCATGGGTTTACTGGCGGTGAACGTCGCTTTCTTTTGTAATAGTCTGAGCATCTCGTAATATTGAAGCTCGGGTTCGTCTTCAACGCTAAACTTGCGATCCCGTCGAGTGGCCTCATACAGCTGGCGGTATTTTTGTTGTTCCAAGTCGGTGAACTCTTCATTAACAATCATGTTCAACTTTTCCTTGCCCTCTTTAATGTGCTCTTCGGCCCGGTGGTGGATATTGTCCAACATCAGCTTGTGAAACTGAGCAGAAAATCTATCTTTGACGGGGTCAAACGGGTCCGATCTCTGGATGACTCTGAGATATTTGGTGTCTTCTTGTAAAATGATGTATTCATCACCCTTGGTGTTAACAATCAGTGGTTGTTGGAACAGTTTCTCCCATTCCTTGTCAACATTATAAGCACTTTTGCGCCCAATGAATCTAGCCATTACTCCGTAAGTGATATCCGAACCAGGGAATGAGAAATCCCGGATTCTATCGACGTCATTGACCTTAGACCCCCCAGTCATGGTAGGGGGAAGCTCGACATGTCCATTAAGATGGTGGTTACATGCCACATCAAGGAGATTTTCCGGGATCCGGTAAGTAAAGTAGCGCTTGTATACCCGTTTCGGCAAAAGTTGCAACTTTTCTCCTGAAAACAGTAAGTAAGTTCCATCCAACGGGTCTTGTAATTCAGCACAGGTGTAAGGGTTTAAAAATTCCGTTTTAAGTCGATTGATTTGACCGGGATTACTCAGGGCTGAAAAATCGAACATCTGCAAAAAGTTCTTCTTGATCTTGCCCTTGACTCTAGCAGTACCTTCAAAAAGCAAATAGAACATATCGAAAGGAATTTCCTCGTCACTCATGTTTTCAATGAGAACATATCCGTGAATAAAGTCCCCGCGATTGTATTCGAACTTGGAATTGTCCAAAGGAATAGGCTTAACTCCCAACCCTCCCACATTAGCAGTGAAATAGACGGTGACTTTTGTCGATTTGGCAACCACATTGCCTGTGTTTGATAAATTCTTTAAGTCCAAGATATTATCCATAATCGTGTTTTGCCATGTCACCGAGGTATCATCGGCAAGAATCTGATTGGGGTCACTAGTCAGGGTACGGCGAGACCCGATTGGTGAAAACACCAGTGCTTGTGCTGACAAAATCTCTTCCCCAGACACTTCTCTTTGCGTATAGAGCGGTGGCTCGAGCCCCAATGACGACAGGTCGTCTTCATCAACAGTGGCCGATTTATACAACGAATTATACATTGAATAACTAGGTAGAATCGAACATACATCCTGGGAGGTTAACTCCTGAGGTATGGTCTTTTCTGAAGCCATAACTTTTTAGCCGTTACCGGCGATTTACTTCGCTTTAAACGCATTCATCTCTGCATTCCTGCACATCTGACTCACCGGGGGTGGCTTTTAAGATAGCTGACAAATAGAATAGGACCACTAGTGGATTACGAGCTATAAAACAATTGCCATTGGTTTTCATGTTTGTATGTGTTATATCGTTATCGCCCCCTATCTATTGTTTCCCCCGCAATTTGCAAAATACCAAGATCTGGCGGGGTGATTCTCGGGTAGTAGAACACGATGGAACGTAATCATAAAATTTAGTGAGGGGGAGGTTTAAAGGGGCATTATTGTTAGCTAATACCATAGGGTGAGGCTGAATACCTGGGGTGATTGGGGTCAATTATTATAGAACGTCACATAACTACTTGGGCTGGTCTGTATGTCGATATGAGGCACTAGCGCTGGTCTAGTTTGGATTATCGATTACCCTGAGAAAGTATTCGTGCTAGGTGAGCGACATAGAATATAATTTCCGGCGGTAACGGAGATGATGCATATATCGTACATCAATAAACGAGTGGTGGAATCACATAGATAAGGGAGGTTTGTTAGGTCCGAACTCAGTCTCTATCATATCCATCTGTCCATGATACCCATCATGTCAGAAAACGTTATCATTCCATAAAACGATATCATTTACTGTTTTGAAGAAAATAAACACATCATCCCATTAACCATATTCTATATCTTTTTCTTCACGCCTTTGCTACTCTAATATTCTTCGTTAATTGGGGCTTATCTCTCCCCTCCAGTTGCAGCAGTGTTGGCCTATACAATAACCTGTATACACCAAATACAACACCGCGCACCGTTTAATCACCCTCTCACCCATGACTCTGAAAACCGTGCCGGCACCAATCACGGTAGAGCCGGCCAATGGCAGCAACCGTGTTCTGTGCGAGCTTCCCCCTCGGTCGCCCTACCTCCTTCAGGAACCTTTTTCCCGCGACGGAGTGTCGTCACCCACGGACCTGGTGAGGCAACAGATACTTAAACCCCTTAAATTTCTGTTGGATGACCTGGTGCTGAAGATTTGTGTTGTGAGACAAACGGAATTGTATTGTCTGCCCCATCTTAACGAAGCACTGGACTTGTTTGCTGTTTCGTCGCTGAACATCGACAAGTTGAAGCGGCGGATTGGTGCGGTGGATATTGACGACGGCAGCACCGATGCTTTAACCGGCGAGTACTGGAAAGCGGTGTTAGATGACCGATATAATCAGTTTATCCGGGATGGCCATATTGACGAGTTGGACCTGCGGATAATCAAGGGGATCCCGCCCCAATTGAGGGCGCTCGTGTACCTCAAGACGATGCAAGTGCGGTATAATATTAACCACAAGGAGACTTATGACAACTTATTGCTGCGGGCAAAACAGCTGCGGCTGAGCCGCACCTTGGGAGAAAAGGGGGGCTACATTGACCGGCTCAATTTGGAACCCAACCTCAAAGACATTTTGCGCATTTTCATCTACTATACCAACGAAGTGGTGGGCACTGCGCGTTCCGAATTACCGGTAGCAGAGGCTTCCGATGATATCATGGCCCCGCTGACTCCCCAGGACATCCAACCCCCCAACTACTTTGTCATTCATATCTGTAAGATCATTTCGCAGATCCCGGGTTTGGACAATGAGGAGATTTTGTACTTGTTGCTCAAGTTTAACAAATTGTTCTGTAACCTTGTCATGGATGAGTTTTTCTACAAAATCAACCGGGGGTTGGAACAATTGTTACCCCAGGTGTTCAAGCACATTGCCAAAAACGGCATCAACTTGGTGGTGTTGTACAAAAAGGTGTTGTACAACTTTTTCACCGACAAGTTTGGCGACGATCTGGCACTTACGCTTAAGATTCTCGATCTTTTCGTGTTCCAAGGGTTTGACTTTTTGTTGCGCTTAGTTCTCTATTGCTTCCAGTGCAACCAGTCGCAGATTCTAGACTTGGAAGGGGACTCGCTTCACGAGTTGTTGAATTCGCACGCATTCTGGAACGTGGTGACGGTGGCGCTGTTGCCGGAAGTACTCCATTTGGAACCCAAGATCATCAAGTACGAAAACGAGTTCCATTTGATTTACGCCAACTCGTTCAACAATAAGAATAACGAGTTGATTAATTTGAGGGAAACGAATGATGATTTGATTATCAAGGTGAATGAATTGCGCCAGCAATTGGCCCTGCTTAAGACCACCCATGAGGAGATTTTGCAGCAGAACACTGAATACCGCGACCAGTTGGCTAAGGACATTGACGTTCGCAAACAACTTGACGGGGAACGGGAGCAGTTACGTAAGCAGTATGAGCACTTGACGATGACGGAAAATGTGACCAACACCAAAAAGGCGAATGACGACTTTGAACGGCGGAATCAAGATTTGGAGCGTCAAATTGAACAGTTGAAGAAGCTGATTGCCCAGAAAAAGGCAAAGTTAGGAAGGTCTTGATCGTAAATATGCAATTTCTTGGAAGATTATTATACCTAATAATATACAATTTTTATTCAATGTTTATACAATTTCTATTTTCACGGATGTCGATACAAATTTTATGCAATGTTTATTCAAAAACTATACAATTTCTAGTGTCGTTGAAAATGTCGAAACTTCCTATAATGTCTATTCAAATGATTTTGCAATGTCTTCCAACAGTCTGGCTATATATTGGGGGTAACCAGAGGAGGATTGTTGGGTGACCCCTCAAGTGTGCTTCTCTTTCCCAACCCCTTTCCTTATTGTAGCTATCAATTCTCGGGAAAACCCCACTCTGCACCCCACTTACCCCAAACACTTCATCACTCCGCAGTGCCAATTACAGACTTCGATTGATCATCATTTTTGTGGGCTGATTTTACTCGATCTTTCAACCACTGCGCACATCATGAACCAAGGCGATTCTCCTGGAGTTGGTATCGTTGGGGCAGGCTTGGTGGGATGCCTTGCAGCATTAGCCCTTGCCAAAATAGGATTTTCGGTAACGTTGTTTGAAATGAGGCCAGACCCACGCACCATTGATGCTAAGGATAAGAACCTACGCAGCATCAATCTAGCCGTGAGTGATCGGGGTATCCGGGCCCTTGAGCAGGTGGACAAGGAGATGGCGGAACGGGTGTTGGAACATATTCTTCCCATGACAGGGCGAATGATCCATGATTTCTCCGGTAATACCGAATCGCAACAGTATGGTCTTTTTGGCGAGGCCATCAATTCGATTGACAGGGAGTATTTGAATGAGTATCTTCTTCAAGAGGTTCGACAGATGGATATTCGGGTGTTGTTCAACCATAAGCTCGTGCTGTTGGAGAATTTGGCCCAGCTGCCGCGGATGACCTTTTCTGTGGACGGAGAAACGAAAACGTTCGAGTTTGACTATGTCATTGGTGCTGACGGTGCCTACAGTCAATTCCGCTATCAGATGCAAAAGCTGATGCGGATGCTGTTTTCCCAGAGGTTTATTGACATGCAATACTTGGAGTTGTACATCCCCCCCAAAGATGGCCAATTTCAAATGGATGACCACCACTTGCACATTTGGCCGCGGAAGAACCACATGTTGATTGCGTTGCCAAATGAAGACGGTCTGTTCACCTCGACGTTTTTCTCTCCGTGGCTGGTGATTGATGACATCACCACCGAATCGGAATTTGTTAATTTCTTCCACACTAATTTTGCTGATGCCGCCGCTCTCATGGGGGACGACCAGCTTAAACGTGCCTTTAAAGAAAACCCTAGGGGACTGCTTGTGCAAATTGACTGTAGTAGCTATAACTGCCACCGGGGTTTGATAATCGGCGACGCTGCCCACGCCATGGTGCCGTTTTATGGCCAGGGTATGAACTGTGGTTTTGAAGATGTCCTGTTGCTTATGAACCTAATTGAAAAGAATCGCGGCGATGTGGAGGAAGCGTTCTCTCAGTACTCTGTGGCCCGGCGTGATGATCTTGTGGCCATCTGCCAATTGGCAATGGATAACTACACTGAAATGCTGACCAAAGTGGTTTCCCACATGTACTTGATGCGCAAAAAGCTCGACTACTTTCTAGGCCGCTACGGCCACTACCTTGCCATGACTTGGATACCCCTCTACTCAATGATTAGTTTCCGCGGCGACATTTCTTATTCCCAGGCGGTGGCCATCGAAAACCGCCAGCAAAGAATTTTACGCCAAGGGCAAAACTTTGGCTTGGTAGCGTTGGCTGCTTACGTAGGCTTCAAAGCAGTGGAGTTTTTTAAGCGAAACTAGGATTAATAGATATTTCTCAAGTGGCGGCCAGTTCCGTTCGCTAGTGCGAAAAAAGCAAATTTTCACCCATCACCAACTTGTATATAGATCAGCTGGGATGATTTCCAGACATGTGTTAAACAAGCAATCGGCACGGATCGGTGTGCGTTGCTTCCACCCGACCGCCACCGTGCTTGACGGCCAGCAGTCGCCGCTCAAAGTGTTTTTCGACACTTTCAAGAAGGAAGTCAAGGCGTCCAATGAATTGAAGGACAACATCAAGGCGTTGCAAGACGAAACCGGGCGGATGGCCGAGCTGGAATCGTTTAAGCGCGCCAAGGAAGCTTATGCCAAGTCGCAAAAGGGGGCCCTGGCCATGGGCAAGGTGGCGAAGAAAACCGCGGAAACGGTGGGGGATGCCGCCGCCGCCGCCTGGGACTCCCCCGTGGGTAAGGGGGTGAGAACCGGGGTCAATGCTGCCACTGATGCTGCTGACAAGGCGTTTGAACCGGTTAGAAAAACTCAAGTTTACAAGGACGTTTCCGACGTTATTGACGACGGGTCGCTGTCGCTGTACGGTGGTTACATGACCAAAGAAAAGCGTAGAGAATTGCGCGACAAGTTCCTCAAGGAAAAGATTGCTCAAGGGTGGAAGGGCCCGGTGCGGGAAAACGAAGAAGCCGGTGGCGCCCTTGTGGCCACCGACATTAAGCCCACCGGTCCTTCAGTCGGACAAAAGTGGGAAGACTTTAAGCTCAAGACTCCTGTTGGGAAGGGGGTTGTTTACCTTCAAGAACAATGGCAAGAATCCGAAAACGGCTTGATTTCGTTGTTGAGAACCATCATCGAAAAGGTCACTGGCTTCTTTGCTGAAACCGAACAGGCGCGGGTGGTGAAGCAATTCAAGATGATGGACTCGTCGTTCAGATTGCTTGACTTTCAAAAGTCGCTTGTCAACTACATTGTCCCTGAATTGGTGGAAGCGTACTTGAAGAACGACGAAGCCGTGCTTAAGGAATGGATGTCAGAAGCACCTTTCAATGTGTGGCAAGCCAACAATAAGCAATTCAAGGAACAAGGGTTGTGGTCCGATTCTAAGATCCAAGACATCCGGGGGATTGACATTGTCACTTGTAAGCTTTTGCAACCCAATGATACCCCCGTGATTGTGGTGTCGTGCCGGGCACAAGAAATCCACTTGTACCGGAAGAAGGATGGGGAAATTGCCGCGGGGACCCCCGACAATATCCAAATGTCCACCTATGCCATGGTGTTCACCCGGATCCCGGAAGAATTTGAAAACAAGGCCACTGAAGGGTGGAAGGTGATTGAATTTGCCCGCGGCGGGTCGAGACCTTTCCATTAATGTATATATGACGACCAGTAAACGAAAACGCAGCATTTTCCAATCGTTAAAAATAATTTATTGGTATCTATGGAAATGTAACTATTAAAATCCTACCCACCCACGGATCACCGCGGCCACCCCATTAATACTGGCAAGCACCACCATTACCGTGCCAAACACCAGAAAACTAAGCGAACTCATCAGCGCAGCTCTTGGATCGGTGGTCAAAAGATGGGCGGTAGAAATGGCGCCACAGTTGATTCCCATACTCACCCCACGGGTAGCATAATCATCTTTTGGTACCCGTAATAACTTAAAAAATTGGTCTCCGATAAGCACCCCACAGATTCCCAGCAAGATCGTACACACCGCCATAAGAGATACTGAGCCACCGAGAGCAATCACCAACGGTGTGCCAAGAGCAAGCGTGACACTACGACCAACAAATCCTAGCGACCGTTCAGGACTAATGCCAATGTGATAGCAAAACAACGGGTAGATGAAAAATGTGAGCACACTGGTAGCCAAAATTGACGGCATGATAAAAACAAAGTTATGGACAAAGTCTCGACGGTGGGTGAACATAGGGAGAGAAAGCGCAACAATAGACACGTCCATTAACGAACTAAGAAAGTCGCCACATCCGGGCCATTGTGGGGTACCAGTGGGGTCATCCACAGGCATCAGGTTTTCCTTGCCTCCGTTTACCATTATCTTACCAGAAAATAAATTCCTGTAGTTTTTCCCTGTTTTGTAGTACCGAAGGTCTTCAAGAAACCCCTTTGGGTGGTGATGGTAAATAAGCGACCCAATAAAACACACAAAGAGAATGATACCGGTAGAAACAATAATAGGATGAGCAAATTTCTTCAGTACTGGCCATTTCTGGGGAATGAGAAGTGCCATATTAAACGCTAGGACTGTAATGGCAATATGATACGGTAAAAACGTGTGCACCAGTTTGATGTAGTACAAGGGTAATGATACAATAAAGAGTACGGCATACACCAACCAATCAAGATATGTGGATACCCATACCGCCACTTGTTTAGCATCATCGTCGAGATGACTCATTTCATCATCATCTTCTTCTTCTTCACTCAGCTCCACTTCTTCAGTTTCATTGGGCGTATCATCAGGTGTTGATTCAGTTGAAGTCTGACGTGGCTCCGAAAGAACTCCACTTCCAGCATATGTTGGTTTAGGTGCAGATATTTGTGACATCATGGAAGGTGTTCTAAATGGGTTTTCCTGTTCTGGGATGGTTTGTTCACTATCTGGCTGGACCAGGCGGATCAGAGATAAGTCAATCGTCGTGATATCTGCCCGATTCACGGGCTTTAACTGATTCAATTCTTCTTCTTCTTCCTCACGTTTCTCTTTTGCACCAATAAACCGACGAATTGCCCACCGAAGCCCCATGACAAAATAAGCATCAAATATAAAGGTGATTATAAAACCACCCACAAACACCCCAGCAATCTTAAGACACTCGATGAACGAGATGTGTTCCAGTAATGGCAAAATAACAAAACTGGGGATAAAAAATACGTTGATCCACTTGAGGCAAAAATTCATCAGTGGTTTGACAATCATAAGATATTTCTCAAGGGTGTATCCCAGAACTTGTCGAACAAGCGGCTGTGATGTGTTACTAAGCAACAGCAACAGTGTTAGCCACACCAAATTGACTAACATTCCTAGCACTGACGCAGGGAACTTGATGTTGGCGACATTTGCAAGGAGTTGGTTGAAACCGTAAAGAACGCAAAGAATTACAATCACCCCAATGGGAACAAGCACATATGAATGGAAGATTCGGTCCCGGGTGTACCATAATCCAAAGCCAGTTCCCCGTAGAATCGAGGCAGGTTTCATGTGCGATTGTGGGGTAGTGAGGTGGGGGAGGAAATGGCTAAACGATCCGAGGCTCACAACAGGGGGTGAGGGAAAGAGATAAGAAAGGGAGATAAGTGAATACAGACAATAGTATCTAATCTTTTTAATTTAATGTTTTTTTATCTTCTTATCACGGTCTGTTACTCGGCTAATTCGATGCCGGATCAATACTCGCGTTAGTTGGAGTGCAGTGTCATTTCCTACAATTGACTACGCTATTATTTGTCGTTCGTTCCGTTTATTAATGCAATTTTCATCAAGAAAACTCTAATGAGCATGACCCTCAGCTTCCGCCTTTTCAATAGCTTCTCTGTGTTCTTCCTTGGCGTATCTCAACCCACAGTAACCACAGGTGTTAGCCTTGGGTTGGTCCAAGTTGATGAACACCTTGGGGTGGCCCTGGAGCGTCAGTTCCCGGTTACCATCACACACGGCGATGTTGCCATGCGACAAGAACCGAACAGGCTGCTTGGCAATAAGGTCAATGGCAGCATACGGTTGGGGTTGCTTGTCAAGGTCTCTTTGCACGAATCTAGCCGGGTGTTGAGAAATGACATCGATTCTCGCCGCTTGCGAGGATGACCAGGTGTTAACCCTGTTGGGGGCTTGTTGGGCATGGACATTTTGTTCCAATTCCGCCTTGGACAACCCGGTAGAGGTGGTCTTGGTTCTGCGGGCGAGGACTCTGCTCGTTCTAGCGGCTCTGGCAAACATGATGTGGATGATTTTTCAGCGGGCTGTTATTGGATAGTGCGAACCCGCGCTACCATGCAAAAGGGGAAAGACATACTAGCTCCGTACATTGTATATTAATTAAAAACAAAAAAATGCACCCATACACTATAAACTGAAATATTTAGGCCACTCGGTGGCTTCACTCATTTCAACAACGAATTCAAATTGGCCCGCGGGCTTACAAAAGAACGCACTTCTTCTTGCCAGAAGATTGCTTGGTGACCTTCTTCAACGACGCTCTGGTGGCGGCTTCAAAGACTTCTCTCACGCCTTGGCCAGTCCGGGCGGAACATTCCAAGTAGTCGGCGGCGCCGATCTTTTGCGCCACAGCTTGACCTTCCGAGGTGGAAACGGGTTGTTGACCTTGTTGTCTCAAAGCTTCGATGGTGTTGGGATCGTTTCTAAGATCAGCCTTGCACCCAACCAAGATGATGGGAACACCTTGACAGAAATGGAGGACTTCGGAAATCCACTTTTCCAAAACGTTATCCAAGGAGTCAGGGGAGTCGATAGAAAAACAAATCAAAATCACGTTGGAGTCGGGGTAAGAAAGAGGACGCAATCTGTCGTAATCTTCTTGACCGGCGGTATCCCAAAGGGTCAATTCAACCTTACGCCCATCAACTTCAACTTCGGCCACGTAGTTCTCGAAAACAGTGGGCACGTACACTTCGGGGAAAGTTCCCTTAGAGAACACAATCAACAAACACGTCTTACCACACGCACCATCACCAACAATCACAAGCTTTCTACGAACATCAGCAGGAGGAGGTACCATCTATAGGTTAGTAGTTGGACAAAATAGGGGGGCGGGTAAATCTGAACAAGTTTGCCCGATACTCGCCAAAAATCAGATCAACGCCACCATATCAAAGGGGGCCCACCACCATATAATGTGCCCTTCCCTTACGGGTAGGGCCCTTGATCCCTAAAGATCCGGACACGTAAATAATATGGTAAATGGGAACGGCACGCCGTCCTCTGGTTACACTCGTTACTTACCTTTTGAACAACTCACAAGGTATTTGGAAGGTGGTTTTTTTGCTTGTTTGCGAGGGTTAAAAATGCGACGAGTGTGCGAGCCGAAGGTCGTGTGCTTGAGAAAACCATACGAGGAATGTAGAGCATATCCGATAACGCAATTAAGGCAGAAAAAAAACCTAAATGCTAGGTACGACAATGGGTTGAGACTCCAGTAATGGAACACCTCGTCAACGCTATTACCCCTTTGACAGATCCCCCAATCCTGAATCCAACTCTGCATGCATCCTGCGCCATGTCGTAGCGTGTGACGGACGGACAAACCAAACTGCGGCTCGTTTGTGACGGGGTCCGTGTCTAGGTGCCAAGCCATTGTATTTGGCATGTTTCTACTAAAGTCACCTTGGCACCGTGGCCATCATCACTACAATAATCACCCCAAAAACGCGTAGTTGACGTCGAGGAGCTCTCTTTGGTCGTAGGGTCAACAGTGGCGCGGCTGGCGTGTAAATCGAGGCTGTACAACATCGTGAATAACGATGATACGCTGCGTCACCGATGATGATTGCCCTAAAAATACAACTGGTTAGCCAACGCGTATTCCACTTGACATCAGTTGTTACCATCGGCTACTTAGGATAGATAGGTCATATACAGGAATACCAGCATGGTTGCCTGAATTTGGGTGCAGTTATACATGCAACCTATAATTATCTGGTGTCAGAGGACCACACCCCATGCGGGTTGATCCTCATCTCTGGTACCCGACGTCGCCTAATTATTCTTTCATGGGGACGCGTTGGTTTGCTAAAGTTGAATAAAGTTGTAAAGTACCGTTACCTATGCAGCAATTGATTCAAAAAATTTTCCCCCTACTGTAGCGGGGGGATAAAAGGGGCATTATGTTAGTCCTGACTAGTCCGATCCGACGACCCCGTTTGAAGCTTAAATGAAGAGCAAAAGGGGATGGCTTTGTGGGGAAGATAATCGCCCGGATTAGGTTTAGCAATCGTGACCTATGCTGAAATACAGGGGTATTTGAGAAAGTGAGATGATGATGGAAATTATCGATCACAAACGCACTGATATCTTCCAGAAGAAGGATTATTTAGTATTTATAATAATTATCTTTTGGGTACACCCGTCGAATTAAGGTACCTAGTAGTAATAGCATCCCCTCTAAAACGCAACCACCACCTTCCACCACCCTTTAGTTAACCCTTCGTCTTTTATCGACCTTCTCTCACCGTCTTGGTCTCATCTTCCTCATTCGCACAAAATTTTTCACCACCATGCCTAGCAAGAGAACGATTCCGTACGGCGGAAAGTCGGGGATCTTTCCCAAACCCCGGCCAGTGTTTAAGCGGTTACCTATCCGTCCTCCCACGGAGACGGAACTTGCGGAAGAAGCCAAGCACGAACAAGGCTACAAGGGGGTGCCAGTGCCGAAGAGGAAAGGGTTCATCTTCCATGCTACTCCGCAAAGAAAGCCGGTGATGCTGGTGGATGAAAGAATCAAAAAGTTTATCGATGACAGAGCTCCTCAAAATGTGGATGAATCCAAATTGAATGCTGATGAACTCTGGCAATTGAAGCGTAATGAAATCCGTCGCCAACACTTGCGCGATGCCTACCTTGTGGAAGCGGAACGGTTGCACAAATTCGACACTTATAGAGAGGAAGCAGCCAAAAAGCAGGCGGCCAAGGCCGCTGCTGAAGCGGAGTCTATCACCGAAGAAACCACCGTCAACTTGCCCACCATCCACCAATACCTTGCCAGCCCCATGGTCCGCCAGCGGACCCCGGAAGAAACGGAGATTTTGCGCCAGCAACGTGAGCTCAACCGTAACGTTAATAAGTTGGCGGTTCGGGAAGCCAAGGCCGAATCGTTGTTGGACTTGTACCATGCCGCTGGCTCGTTCATCACCACCGAAGAAGAATTGGTGGCCGCCATCAAGGAAAAGTTCTCCAAGCCCAACTCGTCGCATACCATGGCTACCAGTGCCATCAAGAGTGAATTGAAGAGACGGGGGGGTGTTCCTCGGGGACTGGTGGAAGCTTCCAACCAATTGGTCACCGATGCCGCCATGGGCACTGTCAACGGCCAAGCTGGTCTCAACGAAATCAGACTGGCGTTGAACGGGGAAGAAGAACAATTGAAACGCCAAGCCCAACTCAAATACAATGAATCGCGGGGCATTTAATGATCATGTACATAGACTAAGAAATTTACCAATAGCTACCTATCTATCGAAGATAGTCTCGGAGGTACAGCCCCAACCGAGTTGCCCCTTCTTCAAGAGCATCCTTCAACACATCCAAATCTTGGGCATTGCCCTGTAATTGCAGAGCAAATTGCCGCGCTTGGTTAGAAATATCTTGCAAGTTCACTTGGCCCTGGCCTCCTCGCGCTTGCTGCTCCTCGGGCTCGCCAAAGTAAGACAGCGATGAGATCGACAGCGCCCCGTTGAACGATTGTAACTTTTCTTGGGCCTCTCTGCGAGCGCCTTCGTCAAACCGGGGGCCGCGGCCAAAGAATTCGTCCGACGAAATCCCCTTTTGAGTGCCAAACTTAGTCGACACCTGGCCAGTATATTTGACTTCCTTATATTGCTTTTTGGGTTCGGCGGTATTGTTTTCCCCCATTGTCATGCCAAACCCAAGTTTTTGGAACGTTTGCGTGGTTTCTTGGATGGGCACCGGCGCAAGGGAGTCGTCATCGCCGTTGTCTTTGAGCGACAACCCTTTCTTGGGACCGGCCGCCGGCACCAGTACCGGCTTGGCCATGGCAACAGGTTCGGGTTCTGGTTGGTACCCCAACTCCTTTGCCCGCTGGGCGTCTTCCTTGGCTTGCTTTTCAAGGGCATCGAAATCGATCTCTTCCTTCTGTTGACGCTTGGACGCCAATCTCAGCGACTTGGGCCCGTTGCCCTTAGTGGAAAGAATCAGCTTCTTCGGGGCGTTACTCCCCCTTTGCAACCGCGCCGCCGCCGCCGTTCTTACTGGCTTTTTCACCGCCCCCAAATCATCTGTAGACGCATTAGGAGTGGCCAGTTTCAGCGACAATGGCGAAGCCACCGGCTTGGTCCAATTACTAAAAAAGTCGTCGGTCAGATCATTCAGGTCCGACGGCGCTTCGGCAAATGCAGCAATGTCATCAAGAGTGATTTCGTCAGGGTGGCGCTTGGCATCTTCCACCGCCAACAGCTTCAACTTTTCCTTGTACTTCAGCGCCACCGCACTGGTATATTTGGCGGTAGCATCAACCCCATTCAGCTTATTGAAAAATTGCAGGCCCCCGTGCTTACAAAAGTATTCCTTGGCCGCCTTGTTACCACCAAACTTAAAGTTGCGCAACTGGATCCGTTGCCACGAGTCCAAGTTCAGCGATTTGACAAAAGTGATATGGACCCCCATGTTACGGTGAACAGCCAGACATTCGAGACAAAGAAAGATCCCAAACGGAATCGAAGTCCATGTAGGGTTCCGGTTGGCACAGTCAAAACACACCTGGTTGGCCGGGTCCTTCTTTAGGCGATCAAACACAAGCGTGGCCTCGTTCTTGCTGGCGATGTGATCAGACATGGTGAGAGGATACGTGGGTGTTTTTTCGTGCGCAACAACTCCAACTAGGGTAACAATTATAACCAATGTAGAATGGCCTGCCACTACCATTTATTTACCCCTAAACTCAAGTTTGGCGAGGCCGTCGTTTAAGGTATGCGACTAGGTGCTGGAGGTTGCGCCATCCGCCCTGTTCTCACTAGGTAGTCGTAAAAATGGGGGGGTCATATACCGGACGTAGTTGACAACAATCTAATTTAAAATGATAAATGTTTGGCAAAAAATGGTAATTTCTAAGTCCGTAATTCTACCAGAATTCGTTTACCCGGCGATGATCCCGATAAATTCCATAATGTTTATTTCTTTTCATGGCGCCCAACCTGAGTTTACAAGGATATGATATATGCACGATTCGTTCCATGCAGCTGCCCCACAATTCCCAGGGTCATACCGGATCCTCATCAGCTACCCATTACAACGCCCCAGCACCAATTTACGACGTTTTGTTTTATAACCGACGGTTTCTAGCTATTTCATGTTAGGTGGCTTCACATGCGTGAAACCAAATATGTGCAGGCGATCGCTAATGAGATTAAACGCAAGTTTACTGCTATCGTTATTATGGTGATTGCCGAAGAAACGCCATTAACCAGTCCGATAAAGCCGCTGCTGGTGGAGTCGCCGGAACCAAGCCCCAAGGACACCACGTCATTGGTTCCGATGACCCATGGCGGGGCAGCACTGGATATCGTCGAGAATTACTTTGAGACATATTACCAGAAACTGCCTCCGCCCAAGACCTCGTCCAATTTGGATCTGATGAAGCAATACTTGTACGGGTTGCCTGTCATTCGTAATTTCATGCCCAAGCCCGACCCCCAAAAGCAATACGAACAAGAGTTGTTGAACCGGCATAAGACGGCAACCAGTTTCACCAGCTGGTACACAACGCTGTTGGAATTGGACGATATCACGGGCAAGAATGAATGGAAACGAACAGAGGAGCTGGACTTGTACGATAATAAGCTTGTGCGGGCCCATTTGGAAGATATGAAGAACGCCCGTGAGCTGGGCAACCACAAGTACTTGTTGTACCTTATCCGGACCCGGTGGGTGCGTAACTTGGGTAACATGGGGGACATTTCTCTTTATCGTCATCTGTTTGTTGGCACAAAGTTGTTAATCGAAGAATACATCGAGGAATGCAAACGGTCTCTTCGCTATTTGCTCGAGTGTGGCAGTGAGTTGAATGACAATTATCTTCTTGGAATGTTGATTCAAACCCGGCGTAATATCGGTCGAACGGCGCTTTTACTTTCCGGTGGGGGGACATTTGGCATTTTCCATTTAGGGGTGTTGGTGTCTCTTGCTGAAGCCAATTTGCTTCCAAGAATCATTTCGGGGTCTCTGGCAGGCTCCATAATGGCGCTGATTTTGTGTTGCAACGAAATGGACGACACCATGACCATGTTGCGCAATTTGACACAATATCGGTTTGACATTTTCGGAGAACACACCCAAACCAGTTCCGATGACTCTCGGTTTAAGGCTTTGCTTAATGTGCTTTCCCATTTACTCAAATATGGTACTCTTTTCGATACCCTGGGGTTGAAACAAACCATGATTCATTTTGTAGGCGATTTGACGTTTCGAGAAGCCTACAACCGGACCGGCAAAATTCTTAATATTTCGGTCACTCCGGGGCTGATCCACGAACAGCTGACCTTGCTTAATTACCTTACTGCCCCAAATTGTCTAGTGTGGCTGGTGGTGTGTGCTCTGTGTTCTGCTCCCGGGGTATTTCCCCTGACCACCATTTACGAAAAGAATCCCCGGACTGGGGAGATCCAGGAGTGGAATAACGACTTGCTGTCCAAATATGTCGATGGCTCGGTTGATAATGACTTACCGATTTCTCGGCTTTCAGAAATGTTCAATGTTGACCATATTATCGCTGTCCAGGTGAACCCACATGTGGCGCCAGTGCTTGGATACTCCTTAAGCGCGGTAGGAGGGGACGTCGAGAACGAAATGCTGTACAAGATGAAGCGGTTTGTTAACAATGCCTACGACTTTTTCACTCTGGAAGCCATCCACTATATCCAAGTTTTAAACGAGTTGGATATCCATAAAAACTTGATGAACAAAATGCTTGCTATTTTAACTCAGCAGTATACCGGAGACATTACCATTTTCCCAGATTTCAAACCCCAGGACTTTACCCGGGTATTCTCCAACCCCACCCCGGAATTCACAATTGACTTCATCATCCGTGGAGCCCGGGCGCTGTGGCCGAAAATGACAATGATCAATAATCATTGTGGGGTGGAGTTTGCCCTCGATAATGTCATTACTGAGCTTAGGGGGAGGATCGTCACCAAGTCGCTGAGGTTGATTAAACCGGTACAATCTTCAACCCATAAGCATAGTCACAGTATCCAGAACTTGCAAGCGCTTCCTAAGAATAGACTGTTTCAGAGTTTGCTGATGGCAATCAAGCCTGGGGTGCAACGGCGAAATACAACACAAATACTTGGAAGCCCCCGGGTCCAGAGAAAGAAACAGACCAAAGATACACCAACACAAACACCTACAGCAACCCCTACTTCAACTCCAACACCAAAACCAACGAGACCAGTAAGTATGGTGACAAAACCTTCGGAATTCCCATCATATGCTGATATTGATGACGGTTACGAAGACTACACTGATGGCATTCGCAAATCTCGAAGCCTGGGGGCGATGCTGCGGCTAGAAAACAGGAACTCTACTGGGGATATCCATGGCCTCCATAACCCGTACTTTGATAGACTGGAGAACAAGTTTCATTTCGATAGCAATCCACCCGTGCCCCCAAAACAGATGATGACGTTACCATCGACGTCAAACAATCGAAATCTGTATGTGGGGCTCAATCGACTTAAGGATATGGGGCTGGTGACGCCAACGAAATCAAGACCCCGGCCCCATAGACCGTCGATTTTGGACGACATGGGAGGGTATGATTTCTATGGTCTGATGGATATGAATCGGGGTGATTCCAATGACTCAGTGAATCCATACTTTGGACCAGTTCATGATTATAGTAAGGCTGTTTATGATGACGACGACAATGAGGATGACATCAACGATGAATTCGATGAAAGTGACGAAAGTGACGAATACGACGAAGCTAATAATGACTACGACGATGATGAGGATTTTGATGAAGACATAGATATTCCTCGAAGAGTGTTAGTATAGAATAGCATATATTTCCGACACTTCCTATTTACCCCATGTTCCCCATATTTATTCTGGTGACCCTCTCTTATTATACATCTTTTTCGGGATTGAAATTCAAACAAACAGAATTGACACAGTGGCGTTCATCCGTTGGATTTTTATAGCCTTCGCCACGGAAAATGTGACCAAGATGACCGTCACAGTTGGCACATCTCATTTCTTCCCGGACCATGCCATGAGAAACATCCTTATGGATAGTCAATGCCCCCGGAATTGCCTGATAAAACGCTGGCCATCCACAGTGACTATCAAACTTTGCCAGCAGCTTGTATAACGGCAGGTGGCAAGCGACACATTCATAGACCCCGTGTTTGGTGGCGGGAGAGTTTGTGTATTCTCCGGTATTGGGGGGTTCAGTCCCCAGTTGCCGCAATACCACATATTGAGCGGGAGAAAGCGTGGTCCGCCATTCAGCATCAGTTTTAGACATGATTGATCTTGTAATAATTCGCAGTGGCCGTAAAGAGCAACGGAACATGTGCGATAAGTATTCGGAGTGGAGAAGGAAGGGGGCTTGGTGATTCTATTTTTTGCAACCAGCAAGGGATGGCTTGCATGTCAATAATAATGTTTCGTCTTTGTATTTGATAATTATTGATTCTCCAACACCCTGTTTCGTCTGGATTTAAAGAAATGAATATTATATAAATGTTAGCCCATATTATTCCATTTCATAATTTCGCTATGCGTTTATTACTAGTCCTGACTGTTATGCGTTAATCATTGGTAGGCCTTGCCGTACTTGTCCAACAACTCAAAGAATCTTCCTCTGTTGGCAGTCAATCTGTGTTCAGGTTCTTCAGCAAAGTTGTAGAAAATATCCTTTTGAGCCCGTTGTTCTCTCAACACGGCCAATCTTCTCTGCAACAATTCCGAGTTATGTTGCTTGAATTGGTCAAGACCGTAGTAACCAGCGCCAAACACACCGATGGAGAGGATGTACCCAGGGGCCAGGGCAATACCTTGAGGGGCCTTCCCAATGAGGGAAACTTGTAACTTACGGGCAAACGCGCCCATCAACGACGACACGAACAACCCGGCGGAGGTAACCATGATGCTATGCTAATCACGAATTTTTCATTGGTTGTAAATGAGTGCGAACATCAGTGCAGCAGGATTGGCCCGCGACACGATACTAACGAAAGAGTGAGAGAAAGAGTGTGTCGTAGATTAAAGTAAATACAAACGTTTATTATTTTTGTGTGAGTTGCTTGGTTCAATCGGGTCACCTTTAAAGGGTACTATTTTCACGAAAATTTAATCTTGATTAGGAGGTTCAATTGGCCACAATTACCTGTTTTGTCCCAGTTGTACATTATTATATTTCTTATAAGACCAAGAAATATTCCTGGAGAACAGATTTATTAGTATGCTCCTTGCCAAGGTTTCAGTTGTCCGCGACATACAGCGACCGTCATCAGAGCCAATGATATTGAATTCAATTGCTCATACTTGTTACCCATACTTCTTTCTATTGCTTTAGTACTTCCTGCACTCCTTTAAAGTTTACCATCAATCATCATTACCATCACTTGTACACTGGACGGTGGGTGCCTGCGTCATTATATCGTAAATGTTGTAGGAAAAACTACAAACCCACCAAATCATATACGTGAAGCTTGTGTAACCCGCCTCACTCTGTTGACCCTCCAATAATTCATCCCTCCCCTCTCTGAATAACCCCTGCCACCCTAGCTCACGCTCACTTTGTCCAATTCGGCGCTCGTCTCGCACTTTTCACCCATGGACTTTACCAACTACAAGGTCTCTGTTTTTCTTAAGAACGGGACCAAGTCCACGGGCCTTATACATGCGGTTGATGCCTCGCAGATCACCCTCCTTCCCGAAGGGGGGTCTCTGCACCGCGTTCCCTCCGCTGATATTGCCGACATAAAAGTGGTGCAACTTCCAGCCAAAAAACCGCAAAAACCCAAGGACGAGTCCCGTAGTAGCACCCCGCGGTCCCAGATCAAGGCGGTGGCTCCTGACATGCTGCTGGACTTCGATTTCGAGGCCAATTTGGCCATGTTTGACAAGCGGCAGGTGTTTGCTGATTTCCTGCGTCAGGATCATGTTGATCCCAGTCAACGGTTGGTTGGCCACAACCGAGTAAAGAAAGAAGATGCAAAATATGAAAACACTGAAATGGTGTTAGACCAGGCGAAGGCAGATGCCTGGGAACTGATTGGTAGTCCGGTGCCTGCGCCGATTCCGTCAGGTATTGCAACTCGTCAAGGGTCGACGCTGGGGGCGGGGTCACTGGTAACGTTTGTCAACCCGCAAAACCAGCCGTTGACGTGTGTGTCGCCCGTGCAATTGATTGAGATCGAACGGATGGCTAAGGAGTACTTTGGGGTGCTGCCCGCGCTTATGGCGGAAACGGTGGCGGTTTCGTTATCGCAATTGATCATCAATCGCATTCTTGGCGGCCTGACCCGCCTTTCGAACCGAAAAAACCACAATCTTCCTCCGTTGGTGCTCTTGCTTGTTGGTAGTGCTCGGAACGGGCTGCGGGCGTATGCCACGGGGCGCCACTTGGCCAACCACGGGGTGAGAGTGCTTGCGTTTGTTGTTTACAACGAAGATGACGACGCCGATCTTCGCCAACAGCAATCTTTATTTGAAGGTGCAGGTGGCAAGGTGCTTGCTGGGACGTTTGCTGAGCTTACCCATGTGATGTCTCAGCTAGAAACCCCGGTGGAATTGATTATCGATGGTCTCCTGGGCTACGACTGTCGCCTTGAAGATTTGTTTTACGACCACACCGATCTGACCCTGCTCTACGACTTGGCCAACTGGTGTCTGCATCCGCAACAACAACAGAAGATTATGAGTTTAGATTTGCCGCTGGGTATAGACAGTGGTTCCGGCACTGCTGGAGACATTGTTCTTCGAGGCAAGTGGTGTGTGCTGATGGGGATGCCCGTCACCGGGTTGATGTTGGCCTATAAGGCCCAGGTGTTGGTGGATGATGTGGTCCATTATTTGGTTGATCAAGGGGTGCCAAACAAGGTATACCAACAAAAGGCAAACTTGAGGAAGTTTGACAAGTATTGGTATTGCGCCGAACTGGCGTTTGTCATGGAAGCGGTGAAGGAGTAATGTAATATAGGGTAGATCCCGATAATATACAAAAGTATGATATGGGTACTGTTCGTTAACGGTCAGTCATTAAATTATCAATTATGAATTAGAAGTTTTTATTTCAATCGAAAACGGTTTCACATTCTGGTAGCTAACCGAGGAATGCCCACGACATTTCTACAACGCAAATCATGGTGATTGGTATTCGAAAAATTAATAAAAAACGCATTCTTTCTGTTTGAATCCTTCCTCCTGATTCCACCGTCCTTCATCTATGTTACTTCGCTCTCACTCGCACACGTCACCATGAACTTTGACATCCTACAACCAGATGCCCTTTCCCAGGCGGCCGGAGATATCCGGAATCAATACTCCCAGTTATCTACTGCTTCTGATCTTGTTAATCTTATTGATGCCATTGACGCCCAATTGGATGCCGTAGATAGCGCTACAAACTCGTTCATCGTCATTCAGCTGAAAAAACACCAACAGCTGCTTCTGGCGGTGGAATACGCCCGTACAAAACTCAATTATACCAAACGGGATACCCTGGCCATCGTGGACAAGTTTGGATCGGCGCTGGAGTTGGGATCACTGCTTACCATCAAAGTAAAAGCCCTCGACGACGAGATTTCCAAAGTGGAGGAAAAGCTCCACTATGTGGAAAAGGTGCAATTGTTGAAAACAACCATTAATAAAGCAGCCTATGCCATTGACCACGGGTTATATGACCAAGGGGCGGCGTGTATTTCGGTGATTCTCCAGGAAATTGACCCTGACATCATCGAGGGCAAGTATGCGCAGGCAGTGGTGCCGCTGACTGAAATCCCAGAGTACCCCAAGGATATTTTGACCCAGTGGATAGACAAGTTGACGAAAATCTTCCAATCTCGATTTGAAGACGCGGCGGCAGCACGAAACGTTGCCGAGTTGACGAAAAACTTCCAAATGTTTCCGTTGTTGGGACAACAGGAGGTTGGGCTTTCGTGCTATTCTAAATTTATTTGCAGTATCATTGTCGAATCACTGAAGACCCTCCTCTCGGTGGTGGAGTCCCCCACAGCAGCTGAACGGACGGGTGTGTACTCCCATATCCTCATTAATTTGTTTGAGAGCATACTGCAAATGTTGAGTCAGCATGCCCCGTTGATTAAGAAGTACTACGGCGATCTGATGCTGGTGGTGATGGAAAAGATCCAGAGCGAGATTGATTCTCAGATCTGTATCATTGCCGATACCTTTTACGATAACCGGCGTATTTCCAAGGCACTCCATGAAGTAGAACAGTACAATTACCCGTTGCTTACTAAACGGCAGCGGGAATTGAAAGGCATTGACGAGCCGGTGGATGTCCAAGTGGAGCTCATTCCGTTGACGGCGGTGGGGGACTTAGTCACGGAATTCTCCACCATTTTCCACCACTGGTCGCTCTACGCAAAGTTTGTCGTCACCAAATATCTCGCTGGCAACACCTTGGTTGTGGACTCCAGTCTGGTGACTAAAAAGATCACCAAGAAGTTGTTACCTGCCTACGAATCACTTTATCTGTATTATTTCCGGAGATCATTAGAAAAGTCGATTACTATTGAAGAGGTGCCATCCCTCGACAGATTGCTTCGAGTTGATCGTGCCAATTTGTTCGGCTATGCTATTCCTAAACAGCTGGGCGATGTCCCGGTGTCGTCAGTAATTGAAGACGTGACTCTTGTTTTCAATACCACCCTTCGTGGATGTCTTGAGTCTGCCATGGCTCCCACGGTGAAGACGTTTATCCGCGGGGTTTATCAAACGCTTACCGCCGATTTAGTAAACGGGTTCTTCATTAAAAACCTCAACGAGAACGCCCCGAGATATAACCTGGGGCTTGGTCTTGTCGAGCCGGAATTGGTTGAGCAAGTGCCGTCCCGAGTGGCTACACCCGACCAGTCAATGGGGTTCTTCCGCGGCGCTTCCACCGCACTTAACAGTGTTTATTCGTCGACGGCCATGGCGGTTAATCAGGCCACCGCCACCGCAGACCCTCTAAATTGTGTTACTGCAAATAACATCAAGATTTGTCATTTCATCATCTATCTCAATACTGTTGCCATTGGCCAAGAGTACCTTGAAAAAGTGGTAAACAATCTAATTGGAGAGTTACCCAAATACTTGGCCCCCGGGGATGACCATGATATGGTGAAACTAGTGCTTAAGGATGAGTTTATTTCTCCGTTTTCCTCGGCATGCACAAAGATCATTTCCGACCTGTTGGTTAACTTGTATAATCAGACAATAAAATCACCACTTTTGGTGATGATCAATGAGTTTTTCCCCGAGGCTGCGGTTGAAATCGAGGAGGAAAACGTCGATGCCGTTCGTTACAACCAATTCTCGCTCGCCTGGTGTGGGCTTATTAGCCCCTACCACCGGGTGACACACACTAAGCTCATTTTCGATAAACTTCTACGGCTACTTGTGGTGAACTTGTCGAATATTATTGAAAAAAAGTTGGTGGCAAACATGCGCCGGTTCCGGATCACCGACCTGGGGGCGCTCAAGTTGGAAAGAGACTTGAGCCACCTAATTAACCAGGTGTGTCTGGACAATTACTATTTGCGGGAAAAGTTCAGTCGGGTGTCACAAATTGTGTTGTTGGTGGGAATGGATGATGACGAATATCAGGAGTCGATTTCCCATATCAACCAGGACGGTGATTTGGATGAGGACTTGGGCATCAACTGGGTTTTGACGCCTCAAGAACGTAATGAGTTTAGACAATATCGCAAGTAGCTAATCTTCAATACTCATGGACAATAAGTCGTCACCATTCAGGATGCTGTGTCGGCTGGACGAGTACTGGGACAAGATTTGCATTGGACGACAAATGCGCCCCAGGGGCTGGCCAAGAATAATAAACAGTTCCAGTTTGGTAGCAACAAGGCGAGGAATCACGGCATCAGTATTAATAGGGGCCTCTAACTGGGACGATGATCCCTCCATCACCCGGGGAGACGGGGGCGACGGTGGTGGTGGTGGCGACTGGGGAAGGGGAGATAATAATGCCAGTTCTTCATCAGAACTGATGCTACCATATCCCCGCGTCATCTGCTTGATATTAACATTGCACAAAGGACACGAGCGGCGAAAGTTGACTAGCCAATTACTTAGACAGCTGTCGTGATAAAAGTGCTTACAATCAAGCACAATCACCCGTGTTTTGAGTGGCTGGTACCTTTCGAGACAAATCAGACACTTGTAGGCCAGAAAGAACCCCATGGGGGCTACGAGGAGGTGGCCGTTTAGCGGCAGGGAGATTAGATCAACGCCATTAACCTTTAGATCGTCTCCTAATAACGGTGTCGTAACCTCCAGTTGTGGAGGCAGAGGCTTGCTAGATGCAGCGCCATCTGGTACTTGTTGGTGGGTCAAGTGAAGGTACTTTTCAAAATAGCCCGTTTCAATGAGATGGGTGTCGTTGTAAATGTACACCGGCAAGCTGCTAACCAACTTTTGATTACGGTGGTTAACTCTATTGCGGCGCCATTTCTGGAACGCGATCATTAATATGTAGACCATCACCACCACTAGCGGAGGCAGTACTACCATTGATACCATCACCATAAACCAGTTATTAATCGTCGCAGTTTCCATCACGAGGTTTGTCCCTTTTGTAGAATAGTCACGCATTTTAAGATAGTCGTCATGAGTAATAAACAAGATCGGGGTGTGAATTCGTCCGTCCATATTAAAATTGTTTGAAAACATCGTCACTAATCCCCCACTTGGATCATTATTGGCTATAATCACTGCCAGCGGCAGCAAATCAAGTAGATTGCGCACCTTGTCCAAAAAGGTACATCCGCCTCGAAGTACCACCACTGTTTTGTTTTCATATTTATGCTTGGCGTCGTCTATTTCCTCACAAGCATCGTCGTCATCAATGACCACAAATGTGGAATTCATCGGCCGAGAGAGAATTCTCGAAAACAGGGCATATCTTGCGAGAAAGTCGTATGACTCGTGAGCCACCGCTGACGCCAGGGGCTTGAGGGTGGCATTGAATTGAAGATTGGCGTCCACGGGGAAAAACAAATTAAACAAATTGTTCATCGGAGGCGAGCCGTCGATGGCGGTAATGGCAATAGCCCCTGGAATCCACCCAAGTAGCCATATGGCGAAGATATGTACCATGGTCCGATAATGTGCGAGCGGAGTTCTACGCGGGATCAATATGTGATAAGGATGTTGATTAAGTGGGACAATAATGGGAGGATCAGGAAATGGGGATACTAATTTTTAACCGGAATTTATGATAAGGGTGGTGTTGTTTACCCTGATTTCCTCTTGTTGTATGCCGGATGTGGGATCATTAGGCTTAAATACAGTACACAATAACCCCTACACCCCCCACTGCCTCAATGGCAACGATGATGGTTGTAAGGTGGTGTTAGTTGGTAGGTGGGCATTTAAAAGTGGAGTGTGGTAACTATTGCCCATTTTAATTCTTTTTTGTTCATTTCTATATTCTCTGGTGACGTTAAACGCGTTGTTCAAACCGTCTGCCGGTGGCCGTCTTTCTGGTCTTTTCTTCGCCTTCCAAAGCTTCAGGCTTGGCCCGGTTCAACACCTTCAAAAAGTCCTTGACCCGAGTTCTCATTCTCGTGTGCATGTAGGCCTTAAAACACTTGATATGGTAATGGAAGTAGGTACGGAACACTTGCACATGGGAGATGCAAAAGTCCCGCTTTTGCGGCAACAAGTGCCGGGGGAATAACACCAAGGTGACGTAGCCTTGGTTGTCATTGCCAGACCCTGCCTGGGTGACACTGGCGATATCCGCCGGCGGTTCTCCATGATGATATAACACTTGGGGGGCGTTTTGAACCCTCCGCTTCCGAGCATCTACAAATTCTTGCAAGAACACCTTGCCAAAAATCTTGTCGGTTTCGTCCTGGAACACGGTAGAGAAAATCACCGTCACCCGGTCAAACAGCGGTTTGATGTACATACTTTCCTGGCTACCCCGATAGCGGATCATGAGCACCTGTTCCTGTCTCAATTGTTCACGAACATCCTCAGCGTAGGTGTCGACATTCGCATATTGTTGAGCCAATTCGTCGTAGCGAGAAAACGCCTGCTCGAACGGAGCTGCCATCGCGTGTCTTTTGAGCAACGCCACGTCTTCAACCAATTGCTTTTGATACTCGCCGTCGCTGTTGGAGCGAATGGCATCGGTATCGACAGCAATGGTATAGTTGTAGCCTTGTTCCGCCTCGGGGGCAATCTGGATCTCGCCGTATTGGCCATATTTGTTATTAAGATATTCCACAGCACCGTACTTGATCAAATCGTCCCAACATTTGAGGTAAATCGAAATGATAAGTGTGGACTTGGAGTCGAGGGTGGAAACGTGAAAGGTGGTGAAATCAAAGTCAGACACAATACGATCCACCAGACGAAGCGATTCGCCTTCGGGGTAGAATACCCGCTCGTTGATTGTCTTCTCGAGGAGGAGGTTCTTGGAGTCAATTTGAAGCATGATGATACGACGATTCGTGCGAGTGAGAACCGAATAAGGCGCAACATGAACGAGAGGATGGAACGAGAAAATCGAAGTTGTTGTTCGACGAGGCAATTAAAGAGGTATATGAAGAGGTGAACAAAGAGATAAATTTAGAGGCAATTGAACAGGCCAACGACAAAGATCACTAAGTATAGCACTGCACCATTAGAATTGTTGTAGGTAATAAATACTCAGCGGTACTATACCCAATGGTTTACTGGAAATACACAGTCTAGGAAGATAGGAACAAAAATCGCAGTTTCAAACATTTTGAATTTCCACTTCCCAGCAACTCTCGTGTAGGCATTATAAATACATTCAGAGTGAAACGCGACTGGAAATGGGACTTTTCCGTATCTCTGAAACCCAGGAGCTTTCTCCAAGGCAGTTTGGGTCTAAATTACGTGGGTATTGTACAGCAGTGAATGATGGTGACGGTTTACATTTCTTCCACACCCCAGGAGGGTTTTTCGGTGGATGGGGCTGGCTTCGGGAAGTTCCAACAAAAAAACTGGAACTCAAAGGGCAAGTTCTAAAGATAAGAATTGCTGGGGTAGATGCTCCTGAACGAGCACATTTTGGCAAGCCCGCTCAGCCTTATGGAGATGAAGCCATGGAATATTTACGCATGCTTATTTTGGATAAGAACGTCAAGATTATCCCATTATCTGTGGACCAATACAAGCGAGTTGTGGCCCGGGTTGTGGTTCGAAGAGGTGTGCTTAAGGTTGATGTTGGTGAAGAGATGTTACTGCATGGGATGGCGGTGGTGTACGAGGCCAAGGTTGGTGCTCAATATGGCGATCGGGAACAAATCTATCGGCGGTTACAAGAAAAGGCCAAAAAGAATCGGACTGGATTATGGCTGCAGAACCATGTGGAGACGCCCATGGAATATAAGAAAAAGCATAAGAAGGGTAACCAGGGGAATCAGGGGAATCAAACAAATCTGCAAAATGGAAAGCCAAAAAAGAACAATAAAAAGCCGGCTAAGATTAGCAAGAAAGAACAACAGGAGAAGCCTCGAGCGCCTAATATTCCCAGAAGGGACTATGAATATCAATCACGAATCATTTCCGTGAATTGATGGTGAGATATAAAGTTCCTCAAGGTTCGATTAATAAAATAACATATGGTCTCGACATTAACTATCCAAATCAATTATATTCTCATTGCCAGTCCAGTAAGCAAGTATATTATAATAGATAGCATCATCTTTAACCATTCTCGAGTAAGACCTCATTCCCTCGTTATTGTCATTTCTATTTTTGTCGCACCAACACCATTCCCAATTGGGAACAAATAATAACAACTATCGCACCAGTATATTCAATTAATCACAAATTCTCTTCATATGCAACAAGAAACATAATCAATACTTTACTTGTTCTCCCTCTACTCCCCCAATAAATCCTTTCTTTTTTTTGCAATTCACACCGTTCCTTTTTCTCTCGCTCACTTCTCTACTCGTTGTTCGTTCGTACTCATGTCCCTCCAAATTAACAAGTTTGTCAATAACCACCCCAAGCCTGACGTTTATCTTACATACGGCACTGCTGGCCTTCGTTCCAGGGCGGCGGTTCTTGACTACGCCACCTACATTGTTGGGATTGTGGCTGCTCTCAGATCAAAGCAAATGAATGGTCAAGTTATTGGGTGTATGGTAACTGCTTCCCATAATCCTCCTCAAGACAATGGGGTCAAGGTGGTGGATCCCATGGGAACGATGTTGGTTCTGGAATGGGAAAACATTGCTACCCAGTTGGCCAACACCGAACCAGCTCAGTTGGAAGCGGCTGTGGCGGAAGTGGCGGCAAATTTGGGCATTGATTTGCTGAAAGAAGGCCATGTGATTATTGCCATGGATACCCGCCAGCTGTCTCCCCAGTTGACTGCCTCCTGTATTGAAGGAATGGAACTGGTTCCCAATACCGTCTTCAAAAACTATGGGTTATTGACTACCCCCCAACTCCATTACCTCACTCGGTGTGCCAACGACAGCACCTATGGCGATTACTCGGAAACTGGGTACTTTGACAAGATGGTGACAGCATTTGATGACATCTACCAGTTGGGTGACTTGAGCCCCCTTGCCATTACCATTGATTGTGCCAACGGTGTGGGTGCTCCTGCCATGGAAAAGTTTGCCCGGGTACTTAACAAGATTAATGTTACCTTGGTAAACACCAATATCCAAGACCCATCGCAATTGAACGTCGACTGTGGCGCCGACTATGTGAAAACGAACCAAAGGTTGCCTGCTGGCGTGACCCCCACTCCTCACACTTTGTATGCCTCGTTTGATGGTGATGCTGATCGGCTTATTTGTTACTTTGTCGACGATAACTTCCATCTTTTGGACGGCGACAAGATGTCGTCGCTCATTGCGCTCGTGTTACAAAAGTTGTTTGCCGACTTGCCTCTGCTTGCCAACGACCTTTCGCTTGGGGTGGTCCAGACCGCCTATGCCAACGGGTCGCTGACGGCATATATTGAAAACGAACTTAAGCTTCCCGTCAAGTGCACTCCCACTGGAGTAAAGCACTTGCACCACGAAGCGGAAAAGTTTGACATTGGCGTCTACTTTGAAGCTAATGGTCACGGGACGGTGTGCTTCTCAGACAGGGCTAACAAATTGATTGATGACTACAAGCCTTTCGGCCCTGTTGACGAAAGGGCGTGGAAAATCTTGAGAGCGCTTAAAAACTTGATTAACCAAACGGTCGGGGATGCGATTTCCGATCTTTTAACATTGTTGGCCATCTTGTACATTTTGAAACTCTCGCCCAAGGCTTGGGATGAAGCTTACACCGATTTGCCCAATAAGTTGATCAAGGTGGTGGTTCCCGATCGGACCATTTTCAAAACCACCGATGCCGAACGGAAATTGGTGGAACCCAATGGCTTGCAAGCCAAGATCGACGGTCTTGTATCTAGATACCCACAAGGGCGGTCGTTTGTACGTGCCAGCGGTACTGAAGACGCTGTGCGGGTGTACGCCGAAGCTGGTACCCCCGAGCATGCCCAAGAATTGGTGGCTCTGGTTGGTCAACATGTTGAATGACTGTGCATAAGTAAGTGCAGATTTTAGTATGTCAATTCACTTAAATACAGAATGCTTGATACGATAATCAGCAACCACCGGCCGGTGGTCGCTTATGTAATCTCCCCGGAGGTAGTTTCCCAAAATAGCAAAGTGTTTGAGTTCGACTTGGAATTCCTGTTTCGGTTTTTCATCTGTCACTGCGTAGGCGTACGATGGTGCCCATATATAATCAATCACCGATTTTTCCTCATTCTTTCGATTAAATCCGGTAAAGGTATACTTTTCTCCAAACGCCATCTTTCCTGCCAAAATATTAGAGTCTTGAAACCCCAAGTCAGAAAGAACTTTATGAGGTTCATCCAGGGGCTCGGTGTTTAAATCTCCCATGAGAAACGCAGGCACTGACGACAGATCCATAAGTTCGCCAATCTGGGCTGCGGCCTGCTTGCGTGCTTCCACGCCCTTATGGTCAAAGTGGGTAACCAATACTTTAATTTCGATCAACGGCGATTGCTTCAGTCTCAACGTGACAACAGTTACAATCCGCTTAAGCGCAGCATCCCACCCTTTAGAAGGGCGGTCAGGGTGAGGAGATAACCAATACACCTCACTCTGAACCAACTTCCATTGCTTTTGCTTGTACAAAACAGGAGCAAATTCCCCCTCATCTTTGCCGTCGTCCCTCCCCTTTCCAAAATACACCCATTCGTCATCCCTTTCATTCAACCCCGCCAATACATCATCCAATTGGTGTCTGAGCACTTCCTGGAGTCCAACCACCACCAATTCGCTGCCAGCATTGAATTGGATAGACTTGACAAGTTGATCCTTGCGTTTCAGCCACGGCTTTTCTCCATCATCCAAATCAGGATGGTCATAACGAATGTTGTGAGTGTAGAATCGAACTTGGGACTCTGACAGTTGGGAGAACGACCACAGCAGGACTTGGGGGGTGACGACCACTAACAAAAGCGTGACCACTGCCATAGACACCAATACCCAGAAACGCTTATTCACGGGCTTTTTCCATACCACCACGTATTCTGGTTGTTCTTGTAATCCAAGCATGATTGCTGAGGGGAGGGTCACGTGAAGAAATATAAAGGTGACCTAGTCAACAGTGAGACCTTGTGTATTTATATCGTCTACTTAGCCCACGTGATTCGTAACCGCAAATCATCCAATTAAAGTTATTACAACCTCCAGTTTCATTCAATCAGTAGCGATTTGTCAAGATGTCTCTTTGTAGCGTGGGTTTCGCTTACTTGTTGACGAGACACCTCTTCTGTCTCCTGGACCCCTTCTTCATCATTTGCCTTTTCCTCTTCTTCCCGCCGTTGACGTTGCTCCCTCTTCTTCTTATTGTCCTCATAAGAGCCATCAGCTTCAACCCCTGATATCATAAACATCACCGATACCACCACGCCAAACGCAAACGAAAAGACAATAATAATTACACTCAAGTAAAGCAAAATACGAATAGGGTCGCCTAGAATGGTGGGAATAGGTTTAAGCATAAACCCAATCATAATCTTTTGCACTTCATCAATGTGGTATTTGACGAATTCCACCACAACATGGCTAGGGGTGTATTCGCTATCGCTGTCATCGACAAGATCGATAACAGACAGCGGGGGTGGGGTCAATGGTTTCATCCGGAGTTGCTCTTGTTCTTCTTCGCCTGCAATCCGCTTCAAGTCCACCTCTTCGTTATATTTGGGCAAGAATGTCGAATTCCCAATCGCTTCTGCCTCTTCCACCGAATGTCCAAGATAGATGTTAGTGAAAAAGATATCGGGGTTCATACTCCACAAATCAAAACCAATTCCGCCAATGGTTTCAAGTCTCCAGGGGTGAGTATCATTATAGTACTCAGGGTTGGGAATATTGCGGGGCAGCCATTCACCGGAATAATTGGGGTTATCAATTTGCGGTTGTCTCCATCCGGTGCGGTAATCGGGATTAGGGATCGATCTCGCATTCCACCGGCCACACCCACTGACATCTTTACATTTGGGGTTAGGTACAAGACGAGTCGATTCCCATTCGCCATCTCTATCCTCTTCCCAGTCATCGGGCTTTTCCTTGGTCACTTCAACCAACGGCAGCTCCTCGTCCAACCAATCGTCGGGTTTCTGGTCTTTGTGATCAGCTATAAATAACCGTCCGTGTTTAGCGTCCCACCACTCCGGCTTTTCCGGCTCATTGGGGTCGGGGATATATTGTCTATGGTCCCAGTCCAACGGCACGCTATCATTTTCGTCTACAATCTCTTCAACGGGATTGAGCTTAGGTAGAAACGTATCAGGGTCCGTCAACAGACCCAGCTGAGCAACTTTCCCATTGATCCGGATTTCATAGTGGTCATTATCGATGATGAGGGTGTATAAGTTGGTAAGGAAATTGTACCGTGCAAGAGGGGGGTCCACCAAATGCTTTTGGGATACTTCTCCCGTTACTGGGGATTGCCTGGAAATGATGAAATGAACCTTGCTATTCGCACCACATCTGTCAGGGCCAAACATTACCTGGAAAGGGGTTTTGGGGTGAAATTTCATATTCTTTTCAGTGGCATCCAAAAGCTTTACGTAGGCACCACCACAGTCAAGCCCCGACTGTAACTTTACCTCATATTGGAGTACAAGGGGTTGATCGTCACTGGTCACAAATGGTTCATCGAACCGGTAGGAAATGCCATGATGAGCAGCCTTAGTCTTAAGCACAAGCCCAGTATCATTGGTTGCGTACTTATATGGCGATTCAATCTGCCACTCACCGTCGTAGGCAAAGATCTCTTCATCGTGGGCCTTTTTGGCGGTCAGAATCTTCCAGGGCGAAGATGAGATGTTGGTGTAGTTAAACTGTTCAAACCACAGATCGGCACTAAGAGAATCTGCCAATACACCGGCAATGGCCACTAGCACGGGCGCCCATACCAATCGAGTCATTATAGATCGTTAATCGAGCCGTGCGGTTTTATATGGGGCCGTGCGGAGTGGGGGGCTTAAAAAATAAGATAGACTGAAAAATGGATAACGCGAGGGGAATGATGTTTGAATTACTCGATTTATATCATTTGCTCTTGATTGTGTACGGTGGATAGATAACTCGCCCCTTTCGGAGGTCTTTTGGATATATAATCTTTACTTGCATATTACTGTAGCCATCGTTATCATTCACAATGCCAGATTTGAAAAGTAAGAAGAAAAAAAACACCCTTGGTGAGATCCCTTTACGGGCGTTTTAGAAAAATTTGTCTTTTCTATCTATTCTATGATTGTGTATATCATTTCCATGGTACGCACGGTACTGATTGATACAAGACATTTTCCATCAAAGGTAAATATTTTGTTTATCAAGAACTTTTGGTTTATGACTCTAAACATGATCGATGATATAAGTTTGAAAAGTCATGTTAACCATGTTAACAATTGTACCCTTTTCCGCTACATGTCCCACCTCATCATCACTACTTCTAACCACCGTCCAAAATGTTTTTTTCGCGCGCTATCAACTGATCTTCACCACCCGCCATGCCACCTAGAATACGCCGCCGTATCACCACGGCAAGGCGGGAACAAATTGAAGAGGAGCAGCGGAAGTTGGAAAAGAAGGTCGTACGTCCTTTTGACATTATTAATGATTTGCCCGTTTCATTCAAGCCTCCCGGGGACTACGAAGAAGTCTTGAAACAGCCGTTAACAGTGAAAGACTCGGGTGTGCTCTACCAGCTGTTGCTTAAGCTGCGGTATAACTTTATGAATGTGGGTCCCATGTTCAGACTTCATTGGTTGCGTCAAACCAACTACCAACGGAAAATGGCCGACTTGGGCAAGGAAATCCCCGAAGACAAGGAAAACCAAGCATTGGCGGGAGGCAGACGTCCAGTTCTAGGATATGAGGTTTCTGCCCGTGACTCAATGGTCAAGCTTCACGATGGGGCCGTAACTCTTGGACCCCATCAAATGGAAGTACGGATGTTTATTGCTAAAGATGCTAGAAGCGATAAGAAAGAGTTGGAAGCAAAGAAGGAGGAGGCAAAGGTTAAAAAAGAGCAACGGAGGCAATGGGCAGCCCAACATCTTAAGGACCCCAAGGTCAGTTACCTGACCACTCTGCTGTCTTTAGAACCAGTCACAGATCCTGCCCTTTCATCAATGGCGCCGGGGGGACGCCAAGCACCTCCCCAACCCTTGAAACCTCCAGGGATGGATACTCCCGAAAATGTGGTGATGATCTCTAATCTTAATACCATCGCTCGTACTGACGAGCTGTTAAACGCCCTCATGAAGATTGTCGCCTCGGGACTGGCGACCCCCGAACAAATCGTCAAATTCCAGGCTTATATCAAACGGGCGAAGGATATGGGTCCCCAATCTCACCATGCTCATTTATTCCCTGGGGGGGTGCTTCCCGCGGTGGAAAAACCAACGCCACCCACGCAAAAATCCCCTGAGCCACCGAAACGAATGCCATTGAGTGGTATGGCGGGGACTCAGCCATTACCGCCACGTCCAGAGCCGGTTATAATTCGAAAAACCGATGTTGAAAAGAAGGAGGGTGATGACGTAGACAAGAAGGAAGACGACGAGGACGGCGACAAGAAAGAAGGTGACGAAGAACATCCCGATCAGGAACCCTCCTCCCCTCAACCTGACGTACAAGGGTCACCCGACGCACATCCCTCGCAAAATAGTCCCCAAGCGCGTCGAGAACCCCAACCTCAACCAAAATCCCCTCCTCGTACCTCGAACAATTCTGGCTACGAATACTCCCACGATTACCGCCAGATGCGTCCACCTCGAGTGGTTTCCCGGCTTCCTAGAGACAAGAAGCTCACAGCATTCCAAGAACGGTATCTCCATGATGCTACTCTTGTTTTCGAATTTGTTGAAAATGCGAACGTGCGTTTCCAGTTCCCGAAGTGGGCAATTACTGAGGTGATCGCTCCTCAAACCCAGGTGAATGCTGACCATGGCGATATTCTGGATAATCGAGACATCATCTGGCTGTTTCTTTGGATCCACAACCAACAGGAGTTTGATGTGTATGAGGAAAAGAAGAAAAAGTACCAAGAGTACTTGGATGAGGTGAAACGTGTCGATAAGGAAGCGGCCGACAAGGAGGCTGCTGAAAAGGAAGCTGCTGAAAAGGAAGCTGCTGAAAAGGAAGCTCAAAGTAAGGAAGGCAAAGACGACGATAAGGGTGGTGAGGAAGAAGTCGAGTTGCCCAAAAAGCGGGGGGGGAGACCTCCTCCTCCTAAGAAAAAGGGTAAGGGGGTGAAAAAGGTGGAAAAGCCCATTGAACCGGAAGCTCGTTATACCCCGATGCTGTTCACTCTACATGGTGTCCCCCGCAAGTACGTGCCTATGTATTGCAATTCTTGTCATTCTGAACAGGAGGTCCAGCAGTATATGGAACACATTTTTGCTACCGGAGTACGCACAAGCCCATTTTATTTGTGGTACCAAGTAGACGGCAAATTAGACGAGCACGTCGCCGAAGAGGTGAGAGAACAATTGGTTGCCGAAGAAAAGCGGTTGCCGGGTGCAGTTGATTACATTGGAAAAGAAAACGAGAAGAAGCGGAGGGCCAAGGAGAAGGCGGATATGAAAAAAAAGGTGAAGATGGAGGAACAAGCGAAGGAAATGCGCGAGGCACGGTATAACCAGTCGCGGGTGAAATCGGAGTTTAATGCTTAGTTATGATAATGAACAAAAAGAGAATGAAACTAAATAGAATGAAAAGAATGAAAAGGATGCAAGTATCTACTGCTTCTATTACAAGTGCACGATTCGAATTGGATACTGTATTTCTGCCGAAGTTGATTAGATGCTAGGTTCAGATTATGCACTGTAACGTCTTTAGAGCATCCACTCATCTTCCTTATCCACCCCCCATTTTCCCTTGTTTCGTTAGAATTCTCTTCTGATAATCGTTTTCGTCTATATCTATAATTTATCTATAATCTATTGTACATGCATGTCTTCATTGGTAGGTTTCCCTCTTTTTATATTCGTCAACCAGCGACGATCCGTCAACTACTTCCACATCCACCACTTCTTCAATTTCATCTTCTTCTTCGGGAAGCATCAAGTTTAATATCACGCCCAAAAACCCAGTCACGGCAAACCCCGTTTCCATCACCAATACAATGGCATCCAAAAACCCTTTAAGACCAGTGTTATCGCCTTTGTAAGTGAACACCTTCGAAAACCACCCAGGTACCAACGCCGAACCCATACCAGGAAGTAAAGAAGCCGTGAGCACAAAACGGTCACGTCTCAGCATCCCCGTGGTACAAATAATCTTAATCCCAGATACCATGACTGAGGTAAACAAGAATGATTCCATACCCCCAAACACGGGCGAAGGAATCAGAGCAATGGCACCAGCAAACTTGGAAAAGATCCCCATTACAATCATCCAGAAACTTCCCCAGTAACCAACCTTCCGGTTGGCACACTTGGTGATGGAAATAACCCCATTATTTTGGGCAAGGACAGACATGGGGGTGATGGTCATTAACCCGGCAAATAAACCATTAAGACCATCAGCAAGAATACCCCCTTGAAGACGACTTTCGTATTCTTTCCCTTCCACGGGCAATCTCAGCACATCACAGGTAGCGGTAATGTCACCAATGGCTTCCATCATGATCACAAGATATACCGCTAAAAATGGTAGCACTACTGGACCGTAAACCTTCAAAGGGAATGTATGGACCCACATGAAAGTAGCGGCCCGAGCCGAATTGACAGCATCAGGAGAAAAGTAGCCAACAGCTGCAGCCACAATGCAGCCAACAAGCAAGCCGATAATCACAGCACACAGCTTCATGATTGGCAGCCCCCACCTCTCACTAATAAGGATGGTAACATACACCAAAAACCCAAGGCCGAGGAATTCTGCCGATCCCCAAGGCTTGGAAAGCGATTCTTTACCCATCACACAAATGGCGGCATCGGTACAAGAAGCACCACCCATCCAGTCTTTGAAACCAGATTCAATTAATGATGCCCCAATAAGCAATACTACCGGACCAGTAACAATAGGGCCGAATAATCGTTTGAGAATCCTGGGAGGAATGGTGACACTAAGTAATATTTCCAAAAGCGCACATACACATGACAGCCCCAACATTTTCCCGTAACCCTCTGGACAAGGAAGCTTGGTGCCATCTTCTGCAATAGGACATAACCCTTGATCATACATTTGGGCAAACCCCTTGGTGACAATGGTAATGGTAGCAAAACTAGTGCCCACCACTGAAAGTAACCCAGTCCCGATATAAATCTTTCTACCACCAGGTAAGGGAATGGTAATACGGGCCATTTGGATGGCGGAAAGCACCCCGGAAACAATAAGGGACACAGAAACCAAATAACTTTGTAATTCGCCGTCAAAATTGGCCGCCAGAGCCATAATAAGTGGAGGAGTCATCACCCCAGCAAGCATGGACAACGCATGTTGAAACCCAAGCAACGCCCCCAATAAGATAGGCATATCCGAATCCAAGCCAAAAAATGGAGATGGGTTACTGGGGAGTTTCATAAACGGGATTTTGGGAACAAATAACAGAGCATAGTCGTAATCACCAAGCCACACCTCTTTCGAGAACGCTCGTTTGGCGAACTTGGTAATGGCCATACTATTGTTAGTTGTCCAAAAATTATTTGCAGCCAGCAACAGTTTTATATGTAGAATTTGAAAATTTGCAGCCATCTCCTGCATGGCCCAATTAGGAAGCCGGACAAAGGCGATGGCTTGAAGACAAGTGAATGCTGAACAATTGAAAAAAAAGGGGTGAAGATTATGAAAATAATTGGGGAAGATTTGATTGTTTTATCCGAACCGGTTTACGGTGTATTTGCCAATTATCCCCCAATGTACAAGTTTCTCATTTATTAACAGGTGCGAAAATGACTCGGATCATTTCCGGGACTGTTTCAGGTGGGGAGAACATCGGTATAACAATAGATTGGTCGATCCATAGAAAGGAGAACGACTCATGTAGTTATGGCTAAATGTATGTTTAACAAACCCAGCAAGTTGGCTTAATGACAGGTTCATAACCAATCAAAACAATATTATTGGGCCCAGTAGAAGGTTCATTATTCCGTATGGTTATATATACATAAATTGCACCCCCACAGAAATTTACCATATCTGTCGATAGAGCTAATTCCTACTGCTAACTTTTTATAAATAAACAAGACGGGAAAACGCTTACATATGTTCCGGTAGATTGTGACATGTTTGCTTTAACATTGCATGTAAAAAGAAATAATGACAGCTTTGTTACTTCGGAAAAAACGTTAATTATTACTTGATTGATCAGTTGAATCTTGGTTTCGGTTATTATTGGATGATATTTTTAATTGATGATTGAAACCCTCAACATACTTATCTTTCGTGGGCATGACATTCATTAATCATTAATTATCTTGGTTTCAGTGTTCTTGTTTAAAAATGATGGTTCCTTATACTGTCGGATCCTTTTAATTTTGAGAGCCTTTCGTCGAGACACACAATTGTGGTCCCTTGTAATTTATGGTCCTTGTTATGATAGCTTCTTCGTCCGGTTAGCTGTTGGTTACTCGCAACTGAAAGTATCTTCTCCTAAATGTTCTACTTCTGAAGGTGCTTGTGATTCAATTCACTGTCCAAGCATCTTGTCCAACTTTTCATTAAACCGATCATTTTTGGTACCCTGTCGTTCTTTTGGTTTCCGACGAGCATCTCCAGCGGCTGTGACTCTTGCCAACCCTTCAACCCCTTCTGCCAGTGGTTTGGCTTCGATTGCTCTTAGTTGATCGGCAACTGACATTTCCCCAACTTGATCCGCGTATCCTTGGTCATCCACTTCAATTTGGCTTATGTCTTTAGCATAAGTAGCAGCTGCCAAGTCATTCATGTTGCCCCGACGAACTCGGGGTTTATTTGACTTGGCAAAAGCCTCCACTTCTGCGAGAGTCATATCCATGGGATCACGTTCAAGTAGAGGTTCATCCTCTTCAATCTTCTTTATATGTTTGGAACGATGACGGGTTTCCTTGGCCATTTCCCGTTTGGCATTAGCTACCAATTCTTCAAGATCCATCGATTAGGTGAGTGAATATATTGTGAGGATGAAAAATGAAAATTAATCAATAGAGTTTGGCTGTAAGAATTGCTAGTGGGGGGATTTTTGCATAAGGATGAAGCTATGAACATGCTAAAATTTTGTTATTTCTTAATATATTTTGCTGCTTCGGTACGCTAGCAAATAATCATGGCCATTTCTCAGAAGCTAAAGAATAATGAGTGAGAGTAGACTGGTTCAAAAAGTCAACTGAAACTTTCTGTTGCTTCCAATTGCTCTAGCCAAACCATTCCACGAATTTGCCAATTTGCCATTTCTGAAAGGCTCACCTGCAATTGGACTATGTTTACAAATATTGATCACCAGGTCAAAGTTGAATATTAATCAAAACCTCCAGCGGTAATAAAGAATTTTTACTCCTCTAATTCAACAATTGGCCATTTGGTCGTACTCAAAGACGTGGAGCCGTCTTTGTGTACCTCGAATATGGTACATAGTGTTGATAGGAGGTTTATTTTGTCGATTGCCATTTCTATGCCCACTGTTGAATTGTACAATTGTGGATCTGTTTCCCTTGTTGCAGTACCACCTACTCTTATCTCTGTTTAAGCGTTCCTATCTTGGTACAATATTCTGTGATTGTGTAATATGTTACCTAATCTGGGCTTCGATGAGACGCGTCTGGCTGGCAACGCGTCGAGCAAGTGGATTGAACAATTAGCTTAAATCATCACTATTCTGATAAATATCCTGAATTTGAATATTTGAAATACACTGCGGAATATTCTCTGCTATATAAGCCATTTTAGTTCACTCACCATTCGCACTTTGTTTCTTTGTACACCATCATGTACTACGATCTTGATGATATCCTCACAGACGGCTACCGAGTTCCTTGCAAGTTTAATGAGGATATTCCTGGTTTAGGGTATCTTCAAGGTAATCCTGGTGGCTCCATTGAAACTGGATCTAAGGTTGAACTCCCATTTTGGCTCGCGCTGGTACTCAACGTAGTACCCGCCAATGATGATGGCACCACCACGTTTATCGATATCGAAGACCCTGAATTTATAAATATCAAGGTGATTAATGCCATCAAAACTCTGCCAACCCTGGTGGATCTTCATAAAATCGCAAGTTATTATTATGCTATCGTCACCAAGTTTTGTCACATGTATAGAGAAGAACAACTAGTTCTGACGGTTATGGAGATGTTGCGTGTCCGAGCAGTGGAAATTAACAACTTTGCTTCCAATGCTAATAAACTGGTCCATAATGAGTTCTTATACATGTTGGATGAGTGGGAAAAGCGGTTGTACAAAATTACCCTGTTGGCGAATAAAGACATGCGGGCATGGCTGCAAGAATAGCGCTTAATAGAGGATAATATATTGATTAATTTACGGGTTTCACATGAGGTTTTCATTGTCACTTAGACGGTAACTTTTCTTCCAATTTACAATACCCCAAGCCAGTCTGAACTTATGAAATAACAGTCGAACGTGCTTCTCAGGCAGATATCATTTAATTGATATTTTAACTCGCCTAGTAGGGGCAAATTTTGTTTGAAGCCGCGGTTCACTTCAAGTGGATGTCCCTGCTGGCCAATCAACAAGAAAGGTCAGTTGATGAGGTCATTAATATCAAGATCCCCAACCCCACAACAATAAAAGGCATTTCTTCAATTTGTGTGTTTACCATTAAAATCCAATGTTAATCTATCTATATATTCCCGATTCTGTTATTTCCTAGTAGTCACTTTCCTAAAGTTTTGAGCCCTGCTCGAAGTTGACATGAACGTCATAAATATAGGTTAATTGATGGTTATTCACCAGGGTGGTGCAAATAATAATGTTTGGCGGTTTTTTACCATTGAGCCGCACATTTTTCGGCCGGTTTCCATCGAATTTCGCAATGATGTCAAAAAGAAGTTGGAATGCAGCAAATTGAATTGTTGCAAGCAATTGGTCTTGAATCTCAAGCATGGTATAGGTAGTGGCCTCAAAATTGGCACCACCTTGTCTATCCATGATTTAATTGGAACCTTTACTTCCAGACGTCTAGCAGCAACTCCGGGTGGTTCGATTTCAAGACAATAATCACCCCGCCGTTTCTTGGCTCTGTTCGGATTGAGCTGGATGTCCCTTGTCTATATCATTAGCCGGCCTCACCTGGTTAAAAACGTCCCCCAAACTGGTCATTGGCGGCGTCTTATACCAAGCCAGAGTTTCAGCTAATGGAAGACAAATACTTTCGTCATCAGCATTGAATGGGCGAAATACGGGAAGAACAGGGCGGTTGTTTCCCCAATTGCTTTCGCTCGGGGGTCGTGTAACCAGACACGATTCCCCTCGCGCGTCTGCTTTTTCGTTTCCCGCAGACGAGTTTTCCCGTGAATCATCTGACATTTGCCGCAGTAATTCCACCAAATGGTGGTAATCTTGTAAGCACCGATTGGGGTCAATGGTGAGGTAGATCGCCCTTGCATGTGCCGGTTGGTACGGATTGAGGTAGGGGTTCACCTTGGGCAGGTGGTTAAAGTCCCGGATCAAGTTGTTGTTAAAATCTACCGCATTGACTGTACGAGGGTCGCCGAAAACTGTGGCTTCGGCCCGTGGAGGGCGGGTTTCCATCACTTGCATGGTTTCACCGCTATCAACGGTATTATCAAATCCTAATTGGATGACCCCGTTCAAAAGGTCTCTTTCAAACATGCGTTCGTCGAGATACAACAGACAGTGTATCCGTTTCAGCACCAAATATATCTTTGCATTCAGCTTGTATCTTGGCCGAGACACCACTTTGTTAATAAACAAGTTCAGTGGTGTTTCACCCGGCTTACCCAATGACGCCAACATCTCATTATACAGCTCCTTGGAATCAAGCAACGAAAGATCCCCCGGTTGTGCCAGTTCAATCTTTAGTATCACCAGTTTCCGATTGCCTTCACGCGCCAGTCGAGTGACCCGGATAAGCATGTACTCGGAAACGCCAAAGAGCTCTTTAACCGCCACGTCCAATGAGTTGAATGTGGGAAGAGAGGTTTTCAAAGACTTTCCCCGGGCTACAGTCACGTTTGAGTCGATAATTTGCACCGATTTCACCCGAGTCCGCAATGGGGCATTGGCGTTTTCACCCGAATAGATATCCCGCTTGACATCACTTCCTGCGAATAAAGGATGGATGAGTTTCTTCAGCTCCGATGGCACAAGACACAGGTACACCAGGTACAAATTATCTACCATGGTAAGCTTGGCGATAAGCACCGGCAGCACATGGTTTTTTGGGGTTTTGGATGCTGCCGCCACACCCAGTTTTTGCCGTAATGCAATTCGAATAAAATTCTTCTTCTGAAGGCATTTTTTATTAATGGGTGGTTTGGGAATATTTGATTTGGAATCTTTGATCAAATTCTTGGACTTTTTTGCCCCTTTAGGGTTCTCTGGTAGTCCCTCTAACATTGTCTCAAAAATGCGAAAGAGATTTGGGGTCCTGTCACTATATAAGGTGAGACAAAAACAGTTCATGCAGTGCAGACCCCCCTAATTTTCCCAAAGAAAAAAAGTTTGAGGACACCAAGTGAATACTGTGGGGTCTAAGGTGATTTAAAGTGTTTGCAGCAAGGTTTCCCGTCACTTTTGGTTGAGTTTTGGCCTTGGTGACACCAGTGACAGGTCCGCATCACGTGCGCTTGGGACCATGTAATGATGCTCTAGGTGAGACATCGTCACCGTGATTGAGTTACAGCAATGATTGTGGTTTATGATTTAAAACACGTAGTGTTTTTCGGGCTTTACTATTTAATATGGCCATGGCTCTCCCTAAAATGTGTTGTAATTGACTGATTTTCCTCATCGATAAAATATGTCTTATTTCGGAATTTAACAATGTGAACAAAATGAGGAGGTAGTGTAGGCACAAGTTGTGCGAAATGAGATTGCGCCAAAGATTGCCCAATAGCAAGGTTCATTTATGGAGGCAAATCGAATCAATTGATCACTAGTAGTAATGGTTGTGGGTTGCTATGTGGGTTGACAAGGGTGAAAGAGAATGGTTATGATTTTCCTGGGTGTTATCGCCGTGTCTCAAAATGGTGATGGCATAGTATTATTTTACCCCTGTACAAAACCACCACATGGTGGTGGCATCATTCAATTGAAATTGAAACGAGGTGAACTTCTTTTTTCCACCATTTCTTTATTCCACCACGGTCATGCTTTGTGATGCGCACGTTTTGCCACACGGACATAAGCGGGAAAGGCAGGATTTAATGTCACGTTTTTGCCACCGTTAGATTGTTGTAGAAATTGATTGAGGTGATACATTACAGTCGTTTATAATTGTATTCATTTTGTAACTCTTGATGGGATACCCGCAAATGGGTTAAACCCCCAAAATGGTCAGGGGTACGGGAAGTTAAGGTTTGTTCAGTGAACACCTCCACAACATGTCAACAGGCTGAAAACTATCAATATCGCGTTTGGATTGAAAAGTGGTCTAATTCTTCATTCTTTTCTTCCATTCGTTGTTCGTTCATTACTATACGATTCGTACCCAAACCAGACACCACCACACCAGTGGCATCGATTACTTCCCAGCAAAGTGGACCACAATTGGCACCACAATAACCACAATAACAATGACAATCCCGATTATAAGACACATTCTCATCTTGAAATCTTTCCACCACATGTCCTTTCTCACTCGGTTGGCACCTCTACGGAACCCTTGGGCAGAAATAGCAAGATTGTCGGTCTTGTTCTCTATGGAATCCAACCGTTCCCCCCGTTCGGCCACCTTATTAATATTATCTCTCATAATCCCCACGGTGTCATCAATTTGCTAGTTGTTAGTAAAGGGTGAGAAAAAATGGCCAGCTTTACTTACCGCTTGGATAGCTGCGGTCCTGTTCTGAGATGACTCTCCCGTTTGTTGTGGAATATACGGATCATAGGGCACTGAAGAAGACATGATAGGTTGTGGTCAGTGGTTTTTCGTTTTCGCGCGCACCAAGGTGGCTGGTTGTGAAGGAGACTGCCAGGATAGGGGAGCAGCCAGACGATGAGGAGGAGGATGGAGAGGAAACGAATATCTATATCGTGTCAGTGGTGCAAATTGGGGTAAACAATTATTATTTTCGTCGGATGGGACTGACCCGATAGTGCCCTTCCATATCTAATGTCCTCTCCATCCACATACTATGGGTGTAATCAGTAGCTGTTGCTTTCGTCTGTCGGTAGAGTGGGCACTACTTGCGCCGATTTAACTGGGCGGGGCGAGGCCAGATCGGGTATGACCCTGCGGTGCAGCTGCACCTCAACATGATCCCACCTATCACATCGTAAACTACCCATTGCTATTATCAACTGTGAGCCCCGAGCCGCCACTACTCATCTTCATCAATGCTAAAACCGTATTATCTATAGTCACCCCCCGACGCGTTCGGCTATGCTGCATTAGCTGACGAGCACGACGCGTCTCTGGTGGTAATCCCAGGATTTAGGCCGGTAAAACATCGCCCCAGCTGACTTAAATAACACATCCTTCTAATACAATATCTCCGTCAGGTTCAACAATCCCAGCCTCGGGTGGGGATGCTCTGATCAACCTATAAAATCTCGTCTGCCGACGTCCTGCACATTGTCGGCGAGGGCGCGAGTTGTCGACTTTTCACTTTTGCTGACTTGTTTTTTCTAACACACTTTCAAATATGGACGGCGGTAAGTAAAATGGCCAAATGCCGACAACAAGGATGATTAAGCAATGGTAATGGTGTTGGTGTTGTATATAGCAAGGCGGTGGATCATTCGCCTTGAGTCAGATCATGGGAGATCCCTGATCCGGCAATTGACGGAAGTGAGTACGTGGAAGGCAATTGATTCACGGGAAATGGCAACCTTTTGGGTTGCCAATTACCACCACTTCTCGCCCACTATGATTGCAACCCCTCATTCCACTTGTGGGGCCACCACCGAGCCAGGGTGGTTCACCACCATGGTTTGCTTTTTTCGTCCACGCGCGGCCCGAGCTCGTAACCGGGAACACTACTAACAATACAGAAGAAGTTGCTGCTTTGGTTATTGACAACGGTTCCGGTATGTGCAAGGCCGGTTTCGCCGGTGACGATGCTCCCCGGGCTGTGTTCCCCTCGATTGTCGGTCGTCCCAGACACCAAGGTATCATGGTTGGTATGGGCCAAAAGGACTCGTACGTCGGTGACGAAGCCCAATCTAAGAGAGGTATCTTGACTCTTAGATACCCCATTGAACACGGTATTGTTACCAACTGGGATGACATGGAAAAGATCTGGCACCACACCTTCTACAACGAATTGAGAGTGGCCCCCGAAGAACACCCCGTTTTGTTGACTGAAGCCCCCATGAACCCCAAGACCAACAGAGAAAAGATGACTCAAATCATGTTTGAAACTTTCAACGTCCCTGCGTTCTACGTTTCTATTCAAGCCGTTTTGTCGTTGTACTCCTCGGGTAGAACCACCGGTATCGTTTTGGACTCCGGTGATGGTGTCACCCACGTGGTGCCCATTTACGCCGGGTTCTCGTTGCCCCACGGTATCTCGAGATTGGACTTGGCCGGTCGTGACTTGACCGACCACCTCATGAAGATTCTTTCCGAAAGAGGTTACGCGTTCACCACCTCGGCTGAACGGGAAATTGTCCGGGACATTAAGGAAAAGTTGTGTTACGTTGCTCTTGACTACGAACAAGAAATGCAAACTTCCTCGCAATCGTCGGCGATTGAAAAGTCGTACGAATTGCCCGATGGTCAAGTGATCACTATTGGTAACGAACGGTTCAGAGCTGCCGAAGCCTTGTTCAGACCTTCGGACTTGGGTATGGAATCGGCTGGTATCGACCAATTGACCTACAACTCGATCATGAAGTGTGACTTGGACGTCAGAAAGGAATTGTACAACAACATTGTCATGTCTGGTGGTACCACTATGTTCCCCGGTATTGCCGAACGGATGCAAAAGGAAATTACCTCGTTGGCTCCTTCGTCGATGAAGGTGAAGATCATTGCTCCTCCCGAAAGAAAGTACTCGGTCTGGATCGGTGGTTCCATCTTGGCCTCGTTGTCCACTTTCCAACAAATGTGGATCTCGAAGCAAGAATACGACGAATCGGGGCCCTCGATTGTCCACCAAAAGTGCTTCTAGATATGTATCAATGTGAAAGTGTAAACGACCACTATGTGCCGCTTGGTATGTTAGAATTTGTAAACTATCAATTTGATATTGATCCTAGATTTATACGTGTTTATTTTTGTAGACGATCATTTTTCGCGCACATGTCCACCTCCACCCAGCGACGGTTTTCCCTCCCCGAAGTGGTTCTCGTATCAACTGGCCTTTGTGCCACTGGATTCTTTGCATTTCGGCTTAAGCGCCTGTTTTCAAGAGTGACGACCCCGCTTGAAATGACCCCGCAAATGCTCGGCAAACCAATGAAGGGGAAGGTGACTAGGGTTGGCGATGGCGACAACTTTCGCTTCTACCATACCCCAGGAGGGGTGTTTCTTGGATGGGGGTGGGCACGTCATGTACCTACTCTGACCAAAGATCTCAAAAACCAAACGTTATCCATCCGGATCGCGGGGGTCGATGCCCCGGAACGACTGCATTTTGGAAAGCCCGCTCAACCGTACTCAGAAGAAGCACTTGTTTGGCTTCAAAAACACCTCACCGGCCGTAATGTCACCATTATCCCTTATTCGATTGATCAATATCACCGGGTAGTAGCGCGGGCGCTCGTGTGGTCTCTTTTTGGCCGGAAAGACGTTGGAGAACAAATGTTACGCAACGGCACCGCGGTGGTATACGAAGCCAGGACTGGTGCTGAATTTGGCGGCATGGAGCATGTGTATCGTAGGGTAGAGGGGCGGGCTAAAAGAAAGCACAAGGGATTGTGGGGGGTAGGCACCAAGGTGAGTCCTGGGGAGTACAAACGGAAATATTATCATGGCGACGATCTGTCATAACCCCGAAATTGCGCGTTTCCCCTTAATTGTTATGTTTCCCCTTTAACCCCTGGGAATGTTTAAATAGTTCATTACCACACCAACTAATCACTGACCACCACCAAGTAACCACGTAGCATCCAAATATAGCCATCACCATGGAGTCAAACCACTGGCACCACCGATAGAATGGTGAAGTTTCTGCCACCACGAGCTTCCAGAAACCAAGTAGGGTGTTGGCCGCAATGAGACCACCTACCCAAGATACAATCATGATATACCTGCCAACAGTTGCTAGCGTTTGTGGCGGGTATTGGTGCGATTGTTGTTTCAATTCCATCTGACGAACGAGTGAGAACGGAACGGTGAGAAGAATTTGAATGTCAAATGGAAAAGTTGATGGAGCCAATACTGTGGATAGTTGTAGTTTTAGAAAGAATCGTTGGAACTAGATCTTAAACCTAAATTTCAGGTTTAATTGTTTGTACAATTTGCATATTTTCTAGATATTGGTAACTACTACGACTACCAAGTTCGAGTTCAACAGTAACTATGAAGAATGATGGCAGTTTGTTGTTGGAACACTACCTTTTTAACCAAACACGATGGAGATTATTCTCTTGAAACTTAGAATCCATAGGTGTTAGTGTTAATGAAGGTTATTTTCTAGGCCATTTGTTGCTCCTAGTGGATAATGAACAACAGTTACTGGATATTTTGAGTTATTTGATTACTATAGTTAAAGTTTTGAATAGAATCAGTAATATTGTATAGATTCCCATTTGTTCTCTTCTCATAAACTTCTCAAAATAAATGGTTTTCAGTAAGCGGTTTTAGCTCAGTTGGGAGAGCGCCAGACTGAAGTTAACTTCGGTCAGTCAATCTGGAGGTCTTGTGTTCGATCCACAAAAATCGCATAAATTTTTGTATTTTTCCTCTTCTGAATAGTCCCGGCAATTGCTTTTGATAATTTTTCTACGAAATATTAACATTTTTGACCATTAACAAGTTGAACGTTAGTACTACATCTTGGTTGGTCCTCGTTTGCCTACTGGTGTTAGTAGCTCGTCAAGTTTTAACGCTTCGGATTTCACCAATGCTTCGGTGACACAATTAGGAATTGCTACCTTCGCCTCGATTCATGTGAATTAATCGGAATTCCCTCTACCGATACTTATCGAACCCATTTTTCCAATGTCTGACTATTCCATTTCGAGTGTTTCGTTGGCGACTGAGATCCCCTACGAAGGTACCACCTATTTACCGATTCCTGAACCTAACATTTCTAGTGATGAATGGGTTACCGTAACCCTCAATACGCAAGTGCCAGTGACTTTCACTACCAACGACATTGTCTCCACTCTCACCATTTCAAGCCAAATTGTAACCACCCAAGCGGTTGCAACTAGTACCGGTGGCTATGACCATGACCTAGACCATGACCATAGCAATGACCATGACCATAGCAGTGACCATGACCATAATGATGCCGACAACAATGACCCAATCGTCGAAAACGGCAGCGGTACTGGTTACGGGGACTGGGGAGACGACAGCGACGTCAGCGATAATGGCCACGGGCATGGCCACGGGCATGGGCATAACGACGGAAACTACTCCCAGTTACCAAGTAACTGAACCATTGCCGTGGAATATCATTAGCCAGATACTCAGAAATATATATCGATATCACTTGTCCAATTAACACTAAACCGAATCTATTATTATGTTGTTTTAAACTGTTCCATTAATTATGAATAAATGCTAATGCTAGGAATACACTGTTATGTCCACGTCGTTGCCTTCACCTACATCCAACTTTTCCCGTAACTCACGTAGCGCTCGCGCCCGTTGCAGCCAAATTGAAAAGGGAAGATTCGGATTGTGCCACACGTGGGCGAAATGGTCGGCCATAATTGCCAACAGCCGAACAAACTGAGGAAGGTGGCTTTCACTGATCAACTTGAAATGCAGAGCAGCAAAAAGCGAGGGCACCCCAGAACGACGGTAGACCTTTACTCGGTAAAACCTAGGGCTGTTGTCATCAACCGCCACCAAAGGTTCACTCACCCATGTATGGGGCGAAATCACAATTGACATGAAATTAAATTGCGACCGTATCATATCAAAGTTAAACCGGCGCCCCAGCTCATTGAAGAAGATATTGACATAATCATTACCAATGTGACGCTTCCTTTGTTGGAGCTGGATACGCTCAGGAGATTGTCCTGGGATGGCCATCATCGTCAGAATATGCCATACCACCTGAAGATTCCGGTTCCGCCAATAACGAGTGTATTGCCCATCCATATCAGACTCGGTATCAAGGCCACCAACGTAGATTGATGTCGGTGTCTGGTTCAACCGGTACAACTCTCCCATGCCCTTAATAAATTGTTGATATCTCCGCAGACCGCAGGCGTTTGCTAGCACTTCGTCTTCAGTGGTTTGGCCAGGACCTAGATAGAGAATTCCCACTTTGTGAAACTCCACCGTCGGGATCCGCTCGAGAAGACTAAGGGCCCGAACAGCGGCTGGAGTATCAGGAATAGCCACTGGTTTTGATGACGAGTCAAACCGGTGATACAATTGCATCATGTAAAACGCCAGCGACACGTCACCTTGAGGTTGGCCAGCTAGACTCACCGCCATGGTGGTTACTCCCAGGGGCCGAATGATAACCCACTGGGACTCACCCAGCTTGGCATCTGTAGTCATCAGGATCACGTTGTTCCCTACCATCCACTGACGGGCATCTGCGGCCAATTTCGGATGGTAGATCAGGAGGGAGATGTTCGAAAACGTAAACTGGGCAATAAAGTCCAAAAGCCCCACGGTATTGTCGTCTAGTTTCTCATCCAAGGCAATCATATTCTTGATGATATACTCACTGACCTTGGCGCGATCGTTCACATCCAGCTTGAGAAACCATTCGCAAATCACCCGGTACAGCATCGTCAACACATACTGCCAGGGGACATCGAGTTTCGAAGGTGCCGTGGACGTGGTCATGTCCTGGGCCAACTGAACGTACTTGAAGGCAATCCCGTAAATGCGCTTAAAGTCGTCATTAGTGAGATTTGCAAGGAGCTGGGGATTTTGCGCCAACGCCATCAACAACTCAAGCGTGTGGGTGGAAGCTGCCGACAGCGTCACCCGTGTCTGGAGCTTGGTCAAGATTACCGGAGCAAACCGTTGGATCAGAAGGGGAATTTCATAGCAGCACACTGTCAACAAGTTGATACAGGGGACGGCGGTTGTTTCCCACCACCCCAACCCCAAGATAAGCGCCTTGATCAAGTCATCCTCATCGCGTTTGCTGAACTGATCATGGTAGCCCATGAGCGCCAGCATCGTCCGAATAAGTGCCACCTGGAGCTCGGCAGGGGTGATTTCATCAGGGGGGATTTTCACAACCGAATAAATCCCCAGCGTAAGCTGGTTACACACCATCAGCTTGATCTTGCCAATGTACTGCGGCCACTGGCGGAATAGCTCGAGATTGGCAAGCTGGGAACAAAAATGGCCCCACACATACAGGTAGATTTCCCAGTGATAAAACTTTTCCATCACGTCCACTGCCATCTTGAACCAGTGCTCGAGATTAATATCCGTGATCCCAAGACGTGACGGCCGATTGAGGTAGTTTTCTGGAATATAGGCGACGATATCTGGGTGGGTCCACAAGTGCAGATCCTTTGGCGTATATTCCTCTTGTTTGTTCCGTCCAAACGTCAGCGTTAGTCCTACGATATCCCCCGGCTGGGTGATATAAAGATTCCCTTCGTAGGTGACCCGGAGACGGATAAAGAGGCGCACCACCACGAGGGCTATCAGGGGGTATTCCCCCACCACGCCATGGAGATAGGCCACAAGCGCGCGATAGGTACGAGCCGCCTTGGCCGGGGACCTCACGAGAGTCACACAGAAAAGCCGGACGAGCGCCATAGCCATTTGGTGCAAATAAGCCTCCAGCACGTTGATCAGCATCGTCAGCAGAGAAATCAGTCGGTACGACGGCACCGGCTTGGGGACTTCAATGGCTAGCTGGTCACAGAGATGGCCGTAAACCGCTTCGCTGCAATGGATAGCCAACTGGGTGAATACATTGTTGATGAGATACTCCAAAACCACCTCGTCGCTCTCCTGGCGCAGCCGGGCAAAGAGATCGTAAACGATATCAAAATCGACATCGGAAAACACCGCCATCAGCAGCTGGTACCCCACATGGATTGTCCGTAAACACTCGAGCTTGACTTCTGAGCTGTCAGAAACAAAATAGAACAAATTAAGCACCTGGGCGCAATGATCACGCCAGAGAGGGTCAAGTGCACAGCAAAGCTGGGCATCAGCGTAGTGGCGGAGAACAAACACCGCCGATTCGGGGGGGAGGACTTTGTGGAAGAATAGGAGCAAGTCCACCAACTGTTCTCTCAGACACTGAAGATGGTGGGATGCAAACAGCTGTTGCAACAGAAAGAAGATCAGCGGCAAGTAGCGGTTTTCTGGGGAGATCAGCTTGAGGACATCAAAAAACGTCGGCTGGGAGTGCCATACATAGAACGGGAGGTGCTCCCAGGATTCGGCACTGAAGAGCTGGTCCAAACACCGGAGGATCTGGAGATTGACATTGTCTAACCCAAGATCTGCTGTCGTTTTCAAAGCGGTAGCCACCGCCACCGGATCCAGATCGCCGGCAATCATGGTCCGGATGGCGAGTTCAATGGCACCAAGGCACCCATAGAGGGTGATCACCGCCAGCGTCAACTTGGCTCCCGACACCACCGACCGGCACTGGGTGAGTTGCGGAGTGGTGATCACCGTACACAACCCGCTAACCACCTGCAACTGCTTGGATCTGGCAAGAGTATCGATAAACACAGGGGGGTATTTCTCCCCGTCAATGGCATACATCGCTGCTAAAAACTGGAGAACGGACGGCGAAGCTGTCTCCACCAGTGACAATGTAGAAAAGACCCGTTCTACTGCCAGAGGATGTGTTTGTGCTAATTCTACCATGGTTGCACCCAAGCTAGCCACTGTTGGCGTGTCTAGCTGGCCATTTTTTATGCTATTGGCCACGAAATCAAACGTGGGACCCCACGACGAAGACAACAACCGTGGAGACACCAACCTAAGAAACCCCTGAGCGTTAAACGCCATCAAGTCACCAAGATTTTCCCCATTATTCGTGAGCACCACCAACGCCTTGAGAAACAAATCGTAATCAGGGTCGTCGTCCGTACACAGCGACAAGATCTCCTTGTAGTATATTATCCGATTGGCAATAAGATCCACCCCCTGGGCAATACACCCGCGCAAAAGACGAATCACCGGCCGTCTCACCGTCAGCGAGTACCGGGTGTCAAGCATGTCCCGAGCCCGATACCATATCTCAGGCACCAGCGCCATCAGATACTGGCCTAAGATTTCCCCAATCTTGGCCGCTGCCGCCGCCCGCATCGCTACGGGATGATCTGGCGCAAGCTGGCCCACCAATTTCTTGAGGTCCTCCCCGCCCACAATTGCGGGGTTGATGGAAGTTACACTCACCGGGGGCTTTGCATTTAGCGATTTCGCAAACAGCTTGAAAACCAGCCCAAGCCCCAAGCTTTTGGGGAGGGTGGGATAGTGCCCCGACATGGTGCGGCTGCTTTGTGATGTGCGAGTGTAAACAGTGAAGTGGGGAGCGGGTTCAAGAGGGGAAATGATCGACAGTCGGCGCCGGGTATACAATAGGAATATCGTATTCGCTAATTGTCGTAGAAGTTTAATTTGTAGATTGTTATCGGCGGTGGCGATTGCCGGTGAGGTGGAACATCAGATAACACGCCTGCATTTGGTTTTGTCTTATCTTTCGTGTAATCTTTCCAGCGGATTGGACGTCACCGATATCTGGAATACAACATGCCGCCTTCTCTACATTTTTCGGTGTTACCTAAACGGGTATGGTCACCTGACTGGTGGTTGAAATATTGCTTCGGAATTCATTTTCCGGAAACGTATCTTGACGAATTTACCCCACATATCAAACAAAGAACCAACGGGATCGATGATTATCATTACCATTCACGTTAATCTGGGTTGGCGCCCATCTCGGAAAAACTTTGGGCCACATATGTCGGCCAAGCAAGTAGGACAAACAGCACGATAACATCATTAAGGGGCTAGGAAAAGGAGATTTGGAGGTTGCCAAGTACATCGTCCTGCTCCACAATCATCCATATTATTTCCGCCGCTGGAGTTCCCCACTAATAGATTGGCAAAACCCTCTTGCTGCAATCGGCGCATCGGATAATCATCGGTGCCGTGCAACAATTTGCTGCCTGTGCCGTGACCGCGGCGCGATGATCTGGGGAAGATAAAATGCACGGCTAATCCGCCTTTTCAGAACCACTGGATGAACTGGTACTTGATTAGCCATCCTCCTAAAAAATACTCATTATCTGTTCATTAATGGAAGAAAAGAAAGCTGAAGAGATTCACCTGCAATCAGCTCTGCTGGAGCTGAATGTTGACCTTGCCGCCCACATTGATGTCGAGCTGGGTCATCGCGTTGACCATGAAGCGCCTGCTCATGAGCGACTTTTGACAAGACTTCGGCAGAAGATTACTCCTCTGCAATGGAGTCTTGGCTGGCACATCTTTTGGGGGTGTTTTTTCACGTCGTGGTGGTTACTGATTGTCATCCAAGACAGTCACCGTCACATGTGGCTTATCCCCACCATCTTGTGGATTTTGATTATGATTCGGCTTATCACTTTCCACACGAGAATTATCTACCGCATTCTCGGCTGGATTAAGCCGATCTGGAAACAGGGGGTTGCCATTAACTATCGGTATTTGCCTCATCACTGGATGAGATTGGTCGGTGCCGCCATTATTACCCTCGCAGCCATCCTTATTGGGGTGTTTGTTACCCCCGAAGCTGAATACTCCAAGCGTGAAGATCGGGCGGTTTCGTTTTTTGGTCTTTGTGTTGCTATCTTTGGCCTTTGGCTTACCCTGAGACATCCTGGCAAGGTACACTGGCATACTGTTATCGGTGGTATGCTCATGCAATACATCATTGCCTTGTTTGTGTTGAGAACAAAATGTGGTTACGATGTGTTTAACTTCATCTCGTTCTTGGCGCGTAAGTTTCTTGGGTTTGCCCGGAACGGTATGGCTTTCTTGACCAACGAAGAGGTGTCTCAACTTGGGATGTTCTTCTTCAGTGTGATTCCCTCGGTAATGTTCTTCGTCGCCACCATCTCTCCGTTTTACTACTGGGGTATTATCCAATGGGGGATTCAAAAGTTCGCTTACTTTTTCTATTACACTTTGGACGTTTCTGGGGCCGAAGCCGTTACTGCTTCGGCTTCTCCTTTCATTGGTATTGGTGAATCGGCTATTTTGATCAAGGACTTGATGCCTTACGTCACTAATGCTGAATTGCATCAGATTTTGACCTCCGGGTTCTCCACCATTTCCGGTGCTGTGTTGGCCGGGTACATCAACATGGGGATCTCGCCCCAAGCGCTTGTTTCCTCGTGTGTGATGTCGATTCCCGCGTCCTTGGCCTGCTCAAAGTTGCGGTTTCCTGAAACCGAAGAGTCTATTTCCAAGGGGAAGATTTCCATTCCTCGGGAAATGGACGACGAAGACAAACCCGAGAATGCGTTCCAGGCGTTTTCTAACGGTGCGTCCTTGGGGTTGCGGATTGGGTTGACCATGGCTGTGCAATGTTTGTGTATTATTTCTCTTGTTGCACTTATCAACGCTTTGCTTACCTGGTTTGGTGGGTTCTGGAACATTAAGGAATTGACGCTTGAATTGATGTTGTCTTACTTGTTGTACCCCATTGGTTTCCTTTTGGGGGCTCCTCGGAACGAAATCTTGAAGATTACCACTCTTCTTGCTACCAAATTTATCCAAAACGAGTTTGTTGCGTTTAACATGTTAACTACTCAAGCTCCTTACAATGAGCTTTCTACTAGAGGTACTTTGATTGCCACCTATGCTGTGTGTGGGTTCTCTAACCTTGGGTCCGTGGGTATCAGTATTGGGGTGATTTCCAGTATTTGTCCTTCGCGGACTAGGGATGTCGCCAAGACTATTTTCAGTGCTTTACTCACTGGGTTTGTCGCCACTTGTATGACGGCAGCCGTGGCCGGTATGTGTATGGCCGATGGCATTGACAAATTTATTGACACCCACAACTCTTAATGATGTATTACTATATGTGCATATTATAAATCCGGCATTGTTGAAATGTGTAGATAAGCTATCTCCAAAGCAAGTTTACTTATCTCGAGATATTCATATCGGCTTTTAGATTCCGGCTAACGGTTTCAACAATCATATCGAATATCAGTTATGCATTTATGATCTACGATTATGTACCATGGGTTCTCTTTATTTCAAAGCCTTACTTTATAATAGATCTAACAATTAGGACATATTTGATTTAGTAGAGGTAATCACGCAATAGTAACACTAAACCCAGTCGTGGTGTCTAAATTGCATGATGCCAACATTGTTACTATTGTGGATGTGATGAAAAATTTCAAAAATTAAGGTTTGTGTAAATGGCATCAAGAATGGCCGACTAGCCGATAACTATTTTAGTTCCGTTGCTACTACAACGTTCCTTTTGATAGTCGGCACTTTTTCCTTTTAGGACTCACTAGTCACATCTTCGCTTATTTTAGCATTGTCTTTTACAAGTAGGCATGGTGACATGAATCACACGAGCAAGCGCTGGCCTTTGCCGTACGACCCCCCTAGTTTCTCTCCCAATTCCCCACCATTGCTACTATCGGTATTGTCATTGGCAACTTGACCCAGGTCTATAACCCTAGATCACGTGTAAACATTACATTTTATTCTCCTGTATACCGAAACATCAGTGCCGCAATCCACTCCGCGCACTCGCAGTCATAAAAATTTTCAGCCCAAAAAATCTACCAACTCGTTAAGAAGTAAGTAACACCCCTTTCGTTGACGAATCACACTAACGACAGATGTCTATTTCCCGTACGACTTTGAAGAAGAGGCTGGCTACCGGTGCCCGTCGGGCCCAATTCCGTAAGAAGCGGAAGTTCGAACTTGGTAGACAAGGTATCCACACCAGAATTGGTGCCAAGCGGGTCCACGCTATCAGAACCAGAGGTGGTAACCAAAAGTTCAGAGCCATCAGAATTGAAGGTGGTAACTTCTCGTGGGGTTCCGAAGGTGTGGCTAGAAAGGCTAGAATTTCTTCTGTCGTCTACCACCCCTCGAACAACGAATTGGTCAGAACCAACACCTTGACCAAGGCTGCTATTGTCCAAATTGACGCCACTCCCTTCAAGCAATGGTTTGAAAACCACTACGGTGTTGTCTTGGGTAAGCCCAAGGAAGGTGAAGAACCCGTCAAGAGATCTGAAGCCGCTGAAAAGAAGTTTGCTTCGAGAGCCAACCAATCTAAGATTGAAGAAGCTGTTTCTTCTCAATTCACCGCCGGTAAGTTGTACGCCGCCATCTCGTCGAGACCCGGTCAATCCGGTAGATGTGACGGGTACATCTTGGAAGGTGAAGAATTGGCCTTCTACATCAGAAGATTGACCGCCAAGAAGTAGGTGTAATATAGCTAATAGATGAAATGAACGGATAGCACCAGCGAGTGCCTGGCATATAATTTGGTTGTAGGCGTGGTGATAATTTTGTTAGTGATGGATTGTGCGGGTGAAAAATTTGATTCCATGGCAATCGGTTGATCAGTGATGGCTAGTTACGTCTAACAGAAGTGTGCTGACTTATACAGGAAGCTAGACGGTAATTTTTGGCTACTGGGATTTCTAGTTCGTTGTTTATGGGATATATTTTATTGGTAGAATTGTATTCACATTGAATGGGATCATCAACAGAACTATACTTCAACCAAACAATAAAATTAAAAAATAACCCATCTCCAAATTTGTCTGACCTCCTAACTTTTTTACCATACACACTGTTCGATATACTTGCCGTCATACTATTGACAATAGTCATACTACTGATAATATCCCGCCACCATGGGACAGTCCTCGTTACTAGTGCGACTCAACCATAACACCTTTGCCACTCTAAAAAAACGCACATACTCTTGAAAAATTAATTAACACCCCCGTCCTATCATCTCTCTTTTGTCCTTCTCCTACTCCCTACTCTCTCTGGCCATTCTCGCTCACCATTCTTCTAATGATATCGCGCTCTTCGCTCGAAAAATTTATCATGCTTAGTCGTACCGTACGGTCGTTGTCGCTGACGACCAGGGTGTTTGCCAAAGCCGTCGGGCACAACACCGCCAAAAAGTCGGTTCAATTCAAGGCCAAGCGGGAAAATGCCCCCAAGGCCAAAAAGGGGGGGATGACCCACCATGAGTTCCGCGACGCTGTCACCAACTTGGGCTACGAAAAGGTGGCCTCGCCGATTTCGGTGCCGGAGTTGACGGGGGAAACCACTGGGGTGTTCAAATACCCTGCTCAAGTCAAGCCCAAATTGGATGTGCTCGGGGTGTGGCGGCCGTACCAACACCTGGAATTGTTCCCTGAACCGGTGGCTTTGGCCACCACCAACACCGAAACGGTGAAGCAAGTGGTTGCCAAACTTGCTGGGCCCTCCAAGGACAACCGGGTATGTCTCGTTGGTGCCAAGGGGATGGGGAAGCTGACATTGTTGGCCCAGGCGATGTCACTTGCCGAAAAGTCGATCTTGTTGCACATTAACGATGCCCGGCAACTCACCAATGGTCTGAACGACTACTACTTTAACAAGCTGATGGGTAAGTACCAACAGCCCATGTACACCAAGCGGTGGATCTGGAAGGTCAAACAAGCCAACGCCGATGTTTTCAAGACGTTGAAGTTGTCGCGGGACTTTGTGTTTGAAAAGGAGAGAAAGGAGGTCAAGTTAACCAAGGACGAATCGACGGTGTTTGATCTTGTTGACCAGTGCCACGATTTCGGCAAGTATGGTCCCACCACCGCCTTTCAATTTTTCGTAGAAGAGCTTCAACACCACTCTAAGGAAGTGCCGGTTCTTGTCACCGTTGACCTGGCCAATGGTGTATACGACCTCACCACCACTGAATACCGTCACACCGACTTTTCCCCGGTGCATGTGTCCGAATTGGAACTCGGTGACTGGTTGATTAAGCTCGCCCTGGGGGAATTTTCCTTCGAAAAGGGCGGGGTTATTCTTGCTGAAACTTCTGACTTTGGTGCTCACCAGCAAACGATGAAAGTCGCGCTTGGGTTGAAGGAATACCGTCCCTTTGCCAAGAAGTGGTTGTTTGACCTTGGTATGGCCAACTCGTTGTTGGCCAACGGCGGGGTCAAGCCGATTGAAGTGGCTCCGTTGACGAAGCAAGAAACGGTCAAGTTGGTGGAATTCTACCAACAGCAAGGGGTGTTACAAACGACTTCGGGAGAAGCCGCCAAGGTGGCTGACCTTCACTACACGTTGTCGTCGGGGGTTCCGGGAAAGATGGTGGAAGCGGCGGCTTTTGCCTACTAATGTATATAGTACGAATACGAACGAATAGACGAAGAACGAGAACACGAAATCTCTTTAATCTTTCTAGTAATTCCTCCTTTCTTTTAGGGAACATTTTGTCGCGGTGCGGCTTATCAACGCGTACACGTATACCATGGACCAAGTCGTCGCTGCGTTAGAATTCCCTGTGAGTCTCCCTAACCAACAGCGGGTGGACAAGATGGTCCACTTGCTTACCGTGTGTGGTGCTGTAGTAAGTCTCGGCGCCGGGATCATCACCAATAATCTTCTAGTGTTGGTGGTGACGTTTTTTATCCTGTTATTGGTGACAATTCTCGTGGTGGGGCCGCTGTGGCCGATGTACAAGGGAAAGAACCTCAACTGGCTTGCGGTAAAGTTTTAAATAGGTTTAATAAAGAATTACGAAACACTGGCTATTTATCTTGGTTATCGAACGTCCAGCCATAGGAGGCGGCTAGACGTTTCTGCAAATGTTGTTTTGCAGTAATGACGTCGCCGGTATTGGCCCCACGGCTAAGATGTCTTATCTGATCGCTGGGAATTGGGGTCAATGGGGTGTTATCACTAGGATGACAGAAGAAAACGATTGAATAGCGATCGGTCACCTGTGGCGGGAACTTGACTCGATGGACCGTCAGCTTCAATTTTCCGGCCGTCCAATACGAAAGCTGATCTCCGACATTAACAATGATTGGCGGGGCCTCATCTGTTGAAGAATCAACAAATGGCACTGGTTGCCATGATTTAGAATAAATCTCAAGACCTTCTTGGTTTCTTTTCTGAAATAACAAAGTAACCCCGCCATAATCAGTATGGGCACCTGCTCTAATTTGTTCCTGGGAACCTCCACTGGGATAATGGAGGAAACGGAAAATCAGCCCCAGAGGGGAAGTGAGGTCATATTTATCAGTAAAATATTCTTTACCTCCCGCTTCTTCATCGATACCCAACCCCAAGGCAAGTCCCCGGTGGATTTGGAGGCACAATTGATGTAGTTTGGCTACCGCTTCCGATAGAAACTTGTCGTCATAGGGTAAATGTTTCGGATCCATATTAAGCGTCTCCTTGGCATCGGCATGGGCCAGATTGAGCTGCTCAGATCCGTTCTGGTAACCAATATTATTAGGTCCAATTGGAGTTTTCATTTTCTCTTCTAAAGGCTGGGCAAAGTACTCTTGGGAAACGGTAAATAACCGGTCCACTTCAGATCTAGAAAATCCATGGCCTTTAACAAACACAAATCCCTGTTGTGAAGCAGCATCAACTAGCTTGGCACTGGTTTCAGGGGTGATTTTAGACACGTCCACGATATCAAGAGGGTTGGTCATAAGTGGGGAATAATCCGGTGAGGCACTGGGAAAGCGACATAGATAACGACATCCACGGCGATAGGAAGAAACTGGTGAACTATTTGTTTGATTATGTCTGAGGCAAAGTAGAAGAAACCTATGAATATTTTAAACTATAAATTTGTAACTATCTTTTCTCTAATTATGGCATTATACGAATCGAGATAGCTTATAATGGCAATCTGGTACGAGTCATTTGTTTGCGCGCATGGGTTTTAGTTAAGAAATGTCTGATTTGTTATGAACATCGGACTCAATGGAGAGTTTCATGAACATACAAAAAATTATCATTTTTTGAAAACATTTTTGTATGTAATTTTATTGCAAATGTGAAACACAGGGTTTGATACAGTATAAGCACCTAACAAATCTATGTGCTGAACTGTATTTGGAACTAGGTTGAACCACATTGCTCACGTTCATAGCAACCTGCAAACTATTAGCATTGTATGACTTTTACACCACAAAAAACCTTCACACACCATCTGAAATTATTAAGTCACCCCACGGTTGATCTACAAATGTTTTCTTCCAAGCTTATTCATGTAGTGGTACGCGCGTTACTTAACTGGATCACCCCAGAAGTAGCCTCATCTCGTAATGATAATCCGTTTTATTCCATCGTTCCGGCTCATAGTAGTAACAAACTTAAACCAACACCAATACATGTAAACTCCAACTATTGGCTCTTTCTCTGACAATTGTTTTTCTATGGTTTCTTCGCATTCTCGTTTACGCGGCGCAAATTTCATCAGCTATGGATCTGACCAATACTGCCACGGTTCTGCCGTTGGATGAGTTCATCCACTCCGCCCAAGCCAAACTCCAGCCTTACATTCAACAGTACCAGCTGCTTTCTGTTGACCAAATAGTGGATGAGTTTAAACAACACAAAGTGACACCGTTGACGATTGGTGTTACCATTGGTACCGTTTTGCTCATGATATTTATCGGCAAAGTGATAGGATCACCTGCTCCTGCTGCTGCGGAAGAAAAGCCTAAAAAGAAGAAGAAAAAGGTTTCCAAGGCCCAGGCCACCAATCGGCAAATTCAGCTGATCTTGGATTTTGTCGAGCTGGTGTACGTACCTCAAATTGATGACTACATTCTCAACCATAAGCTGTTGAGTGAAGCTGATCGTGAATACAAGTACAATTACTTTGAGGAAATGTTGCTCAAAGAATTGATGAAGTTAGATGGTGTTGATGTCACCGGAAATGAGGTGTTACGGGAGAACAGAAAGAAGGTGATTAAGTTTATCCAAGACCACCAAAAGCGGCTTGATCGCTTCAAGCGTGAAGTTGGATTTTAGCACTGGGTATGAGCCAAAGTAGTAATATGAAATAATGATTAAATACCAGTCAAGGAAGGTCTTTCAGTTTCAAGTGATTTTGATCCTTAGAGTAAGTTTAACTCGACATTCGATGAAATTGAACAACTAATAATTTACCAACATACCACTCTGTTATCTTTCCTAATCTTTCGTCGCCACCAATGAGCCACACCTTCCCATAATAGGTGCCTTACAGTAGCTACTCTAATACTCAAGAAATCGGCCAAACATAAGACCACAAAACAATTGATTTTGCAACGGTACAGGGTGCTTGTGATTCATAACCCACCAGATTCGAATATCCTGAATTGAATTGACCGTGACACTGCCGATGAGAACAAAACTACAAAATAGATTATAAATTGTTGCTATAAGCCAAGACGTAATACAAAATTCAGATATCCATCACATCAGCAATTAAGCTGGAGGTCGTTTTCCTTAGATTTGATATCCAAGCCGCCACACTTGGACTACGCTGCTCTAAATGGTTGTTGCAACCACAAAATGAAATACGAAACCTCAGGAAGTATTTGTCTCACGAAGGGATAATATATGGGGCAATTGGAAAATATAAAATATTCGGTGAACGGTGGAATGCGAGGGAAGAAATTTTGGCTATCAAACTTGCCGCATTAATTTTCCGGATTTGATATTCCGCGTATCTGTTTCCATGTTTAAATTCCGTAGCAAACGAGATCCTGTTATCTGACACCAAACATCCCAATTTAACTAGAACACAAAACGAGGATGACATCAACTGCAAATCTCAAAAAGACACCATTCCATTGATTGTACGCTCCATCTGTTGAATTTGTCAGCGAAAAATTGACATGCAGTATCCCGCGGTTATCTGCTCGCTTACAAATGATCCGATGTTCATATATATCAATCGACCGAAGACTTATTTTTTATCATGACTCAAGATAAGAACGTCCCCCTTGGCGACAGCAAGCTTTTTGAACCGCTCCAGCTTGGGGCTAACCAATTGCAACATAGAGTGGTGTACACTCCCACCACTCGGATGAGAGCATTGAAGAACCATGTACCCCTGGATTTACAAGTGACTTACTATGGCGACCGGACCAAGACCCCTGGCACTTTAGCAATTACTGAAGCCACGTTTGTTTCACCCCAAGCTGGTGGTTACCCTACCGCCCCGGGGATCTGGAATGATGAACAAGCCAAGGCATGGAAAGTGATTACTGACAAGATCCATGAAAATAAATCGTTCGCCAGTGTGCAATTGTGGTTTCTTGGTCGGCCAGCGTTTCCTTCTGTACTCAAGGCTGATGGCCTTGATTACGTCTCTTCGCTGGCTGTATACGATACCGAAGAACGCCGGAAGGCTGCTGAAGAGGCAGGTAACCCTCTTCGGGCTCTTACTACAGAAGAAGTGGATGAATTGATAGAAACGGTATACCCCAATGCAGCGAAAAAGGCCATGGATGCAGGGTTTGACTATGTTGAATTACACTCGGCTCATGGTTATCTTTTGGATCAATTCTTACAACCTACGGTCAACCAAAGAACTGACAAGTATGGTGGCTCGATTGAAAACAGAGCCCGGCTCACTTTGGCACTTGTTGACAAGTTGGGTGAACAAATTGGCTACGAGAAGGTTGGTATTCGGCTTTCCCCTTGGGCGCAATTTGAAGGTATGAAGGGGGTTGAATCCCCTGTCCACCCTATGGTAACGTTTTCCTACGTGTTGTCGGAACTTCAACGTAGAGCCAATGAGGGCAAGAAACTTGCCTACGTTTCAGTGGTGGAACCTAGGGTTTCAGGGATTCTCGACAGAGAAGCTGGGTCTGATGAGTCTAATGATTTTGTGAGCATGATCTGGAAGGGAAATGTGCTTAAGGCCGGTAACTACACGTATGATTTGCCCAAGTTTGAAGGGATCAAGAAGGACACTGCTGATGATCGTACATTGATTGGGTTCTCTCGGTTCTTCACTTCCAATCCTGATTTGGTAGAAAGGTTACGGAATGGGCAAGATTTGACTCCGTATGACAGAGACTCATTCTACACTTATGACAATTGGGATTACAACACCTTTACCAAGTTTGGAGAAGAAAATAAGTTTGATGAGGAAGTAGAAAAGAAGCGGTTACCTCAACCGATTAAGTCATTAGTGTAAATAGAACAATTAATTGATGTCTGATAATGGTTAGTACAAACTATTTTGCACAAGTTAATCGAGTAATTGTGGTGTAATAACACGATACCGGCTTATGTGATTTAGTGTATATTTCTAGTGTATTTGCTTATTTACAAACTGTGTTTAGAGCTTTGTCAATAATTTACCTGGACCCTTACCCCCAAACAATCTAGACCATACCACAGGCACCTGAGTCCAATCACCCTTGACATCCACCACAGACGCCACTTCAGGACTAATCTTGCCCAGCTTCAACCCTTCAGCCAAAGCTTTTACTGCTTCAGGATATTCCTTAACATGATCAGTAATAATAAACCCCTGAACAACCAACCTGTTGGTAATGATTTGTCCCCATTGTTTCACGAAAAGCTTTTCATAGTCATTATAACCAGCAACGGCACCGCAAGCCACCACTCGGCCAAATGGCTTAACCTTGGTCAAAGCAAGGTCGAGAATTTCCCCTCCTACATTGTCAAAGTAGACATCAACGAAATTATCGCCAATAAGCTTAGAAAATTGCTTTCTATAGCTGGGATCATTATAATTGATACAATGGTCAGCACCAATAGATTCCACCCACCGGCATTTCTCAGCAGTACCAGCAAGCCCAATCACCCGCTCGGCACCCACAATGTGCTTTGCAATTTGTACAACCAACGACCCAGTTGCCCCCAGAGCAGCAGAAACAACAATCGACTGGCCCTTTTTCAATTGACCAATTTTAAGTGTACCAATAAAGGCAGTCATACCGGTCATACCGAGGGCGGACAAATAGTAAGACAAAGGAATGCCAGCCAGAGGCGCCACCTTGTTGAAAATATCAAAGGCATTTACAACTGAATAATCCTTCCAACCAAACATCCCCACCACTGTATCACCGGTTTTGTACTTGTCATTTTTCGACGCAATCACCTCACCAAGTCCCAAGGACTTCATGGGTTCACCCTTGAGCACCGGAGCAGTGTACATACGTTTGGGATCATTTCCCAATTGAATCCAACTTCTCTGAGTAGGGTCGTTCAGAAGGTAACTAACCTTAACCACCACTTGGTCGTCCTTGAGTTGAGGAAAATCGACTTCTTGTAGGGCAAACGTTGACTTAGGCGAACCCAACTCCACGTGGACGTCTTTAAGGGGCGGATTTTGAAGAATAATTTGCTTATACTTTGAAGGAAGGGTCATTTTGATGAAATTTCTGGGGTGCGCAACTAAAGTTATTTAAGGTATTTCGGATATATGTCATTGCGATCGTAAGCCATGCCCAATTCGGAAAGAGGTGAGATTAAGAGGGGTAAGAGGGGGACATAAAATGGCCCAAAAATATGTTCATTATCTATTACTTGAAATCCTTGAAACTCCACTTCTCGGTAATTCTAACCGCCTTCTTCTTCTTGGCTACCACCATTCTCGCTTCAACCTTACCCGTAGATTGTAATCCCAACATGGTATCGTGCAATAAGTTACCTTCAGGTTTGACCGTTCTCAAATTCAGAGTCAATTCATCCGACAATTTCACTTCCAACGGTGCTTCCATGTGACGGTATTTAGACAACTTCTTTGTCTTTCTCGTCTTTCCCTTGAAAGACGCCGGTTCCACTAGCTTTTGTTGGTCTAAAATATCATCTAATTGCAGCAATTGCTTCACTTGATCCTTAAGCTCTTTAATGTCTTCCCGGAGTTTTTCTTGATGCTGATGACGGGCAAGTTTGTTCCGTTGGGTCTTAGTCTTTTTCTTATTTTTGACGGGGGCGTTAACTGAAAGCGAGTAATCGCCAGCTTCTTCTTCCTTTTCTTCCCTTTCTTCCTCTTCTTCATCCGACAGACCATCGCCTTCTTGGTGGGTGAGTTCAGCGGCTAATCGTTCCAACTTTTGAGTGAATTCAGCAAGCTGTTGTCTCACCGCTTCCTTCTTTGCTTCAATAGTGTATTCTTGTTCAATCAACGCCTTCCACAGCTCAAGAGCCGGGTTATATGACTTACCAGCATGAACTTCCTTCCGAGTGAGCTCATTTTCAGCAATCTGAATCGGGGCCTGGGCCATTGTCCGAGGAGCATGTTTCGGCTTGGTAATAGAGGTGATGGCATTCTTCTTCAATTCTTCAGGGGTATCATCAACAGGTTCAGGATCATCCCAAAGATCACCCTTGGACAGATCAATAATACTTAATCCATCCTTGTCCATCTGTGCCTTTACCTTGTCCTCTTCACCATACTTCCCACCATTCATCCGAATAAGGTGCTTTAATTGTTTCTTCAGCACCCCATCAAACTTTCTCCGCTTAGCTTCGGCCTGATTGTTAACCAAAGCAGGCACTTTCAGCTTGTTTTCCAAAATCTCTTGGTACTTGGGCTTTTTAACATTGACATCGGCGGGGGTGGTGTCAATGACAAAGTCTTCATCATCGTCATCACCAAGAGTCCGCTTGCGTTCTCTAGCCAGTTCAAGACCAGCTTCAACGTCAGTGATATCGACGTTCTTTCTCCAAGCTTTCTTGCCCTTACGGGAGCCTGCCAGTTTTGCCAGATGAGCCATGTGCGATGAGATGAGATGCGACTGATAAGAATTATATATTGGGTGAACGAAAACGGCGGGTGAGTAAAGAGGAAGGGGGTGCATTTTTGTAAGCGATGGAATCCGCTCATACCGCCATAGTTTGCGATTTTTCATGAAATGGGTTACTCATTATTCGAGGCCATCGGGATCATCTTGTAACGTTGCAAACTAGCCCAGCCATTAACGAAATGAAGATCCTTCTATACAATTTTATAAATATTCTTGAACACTTTAACTAATCCCTATATTCTCTCAATCTCCCCTATTTTCTCTCAAATCATATCATTTCTCTCCTCACTGCTCACTCGCAACCTTTACGTCATGTCCAAACCAGTGAAAGTGTCAGCTCTTTGTGAGTTATGCCACGGGCGAAAGGCGGTGATGAAGCGGCCAAAAAACTCCAAGAAGCTCTGTAAAGAATGCTTTTACCTTGCGTTCGAAACCGAAATCCACAACACCATCATCGAAGCTCATCTCTTCGAACGCGGTGACCGGGTGGCCATTGGTGCTTCTGGCGGAAAGGACTCCACCGTGCTCGCTTCAGTACTTAAGACACTTAATGAACGCTACGACTACGGGCTTGAACTAGTTCTTTTGTCCATCGACGAGGGGATCGTGGGGTACCGGGATGATTCCCTCGCCACCGTGAAACGGAACCAGGTACAGTACGAGATGCCACTTGAAATCTTGTCTTATAAGGATTTATACGACTGGACCATGGACGAGATTGTGGCGTGTGCCGGCATACGCTCCAGTTGCACTTACTGTGGGGTGTTACGGCGCCAGGCGCTTGATCGGGGGGCCAATAAGTTGGGGATCAGTCATGTGGTTACGGGCCACAATGCTGACGACATTGCCGAAACAGTGCTTATGAACTTGTTGCGGGGAGACACTGCCAGACTCGAACGGTCGACGGCGGTCGTGACCACGTCTGAAGGTAGCCCCGTGAGGCGCCTGAAGCCATTCAAGTATACCTACCAGAAAGAGATTGTTCTTTATGCCCACTACAAGAAGCTTGATTACTTCTCCACCGAGTGTTCTTATGCCCCCGAGGCATTCCGGGGCACTGCCCGGGAGTTGCTTAAGCAGTTGGAACTGATTCGTCCTCTGTGTATTATGGATATAATTTATCTGGGGGAACACTTGGCATTGAAGGAAAAAAAACAGAGAAAGCCCAAGAAGCCTACGAAAACAGACGTCACCGAGGTGGAGATTGTCGAGAAACGCCAGGGGAACCGGTGTAACAATTGCGGCTACATCCTGTTTAATGACGTGTGTCAGGCTTGTGTGTTGTTGCTGGGATTGGAGCGGGCAAAGGTGACGATTGATGGTGATCAGCTGATGATTGGCGCTGCTCGTATAGGCAAGGAGTTGGAAAAATTGTCATTTTAGCTGGGCATATACGAGGAGAATAGACGAGGCCTTATGTATATAGATTAGCTATAAATGAACGGGTCAAATAACATTGATTCCGGGATTATTCATGGGATCAAACGTTTCCAAATCTCTCACTGCCATGATCAATCCTCTTTCCACTACCCATTCATAAATCGCCCCATCCACTCGAAATCGCCAATACCCGTACATTACCTGATTATACTCCTTGTACCATTTCATGAAATTCAAGTACAAGTTTTGGAAGCGGAAAAAGTAATTTGAAAACATCATAAATACCGCCAGGGTTAGGTTCATGATCATTAACCCCAAGATATGCTTATCGTACACCATATCAAAGTATTTGGAAACGTCCCTACGGAACATTACTTGGTAAGGCATGTCAATTCCAAATTTGATAGATTTGACCAACAGCTCATTAACTTTTGTTAGTAGGTGGCTGATTTTTTCGACATCAGCCTCCAGAACTTCACCAATAACCACGGGAAGCTCATCCATATATCGCTGGATAAGGGGAAGAGTATACCCAGCAGGACCAAAATCAAACGATGGGTAAAGGATATGAAAAAAACGTGTTCCCTGTAATAACGGTTTAACTAACCGATAAGTGTTGACTCTCCCTACTACTAACTGAAGGTAATCATGTCGATTGACAAAATCGACCAAAGGGAGCATATCGTTAAACCGAATCACCGTATTCACAAACCCTCCCGCAAGTATTAATACTTCTAATTCACTAATGGTCAATTTTCCCTGGAAAAGTCCCTCCATTAGCTTACCCACCTGATTGATAACACTATCAAACTTGCTAAGACAATAGTGGTTCATCTCTTGGAGACTATCGGGAATCGACTCTTTGGTGGGGCATTTTTCCGAAACGATTTCCAAGCCAACACATGAAAAGATCCCCTGTCTGATTGTATCCAGTTCCGTTACCAACCTTGGCATCAACTCCCTCCATATCGACACCTGTTGTTTTTCGCCACTTTGGACAAACGGCTCTCCCTGACGATAATATGTGTTCAAGAGGGCCAATTCAAACGGGGTGATATTCATATGAGTGTTTGGGCTGTTGAGCCGAGCAATTTGGTTGTTGTATTGAATGAATATTGTTTGCTGTTGCTCATACTTACACACCTTGTTGGTGGCAGCACAATACTCACAGGGAAACCCCTGGTCACACTAGTGTTAGTCAGTAAAGTGAACTGCGACGTACCTTGATTTTCAGTCGTTTGCAATTGGTGCATTTTTGTAATTTCCTTGCCATATCTCGTTAAGAAATAAACTGGGGGGTGGGATAAAGAGGAGGGAGGGATACACATGAAACACAAGAAAAGGCCAGACCCAAGTGGATTTTCTTTTGCAGATCGAATTAGATCTTCTTTTTGACTAAATATTAGGTTACTTTTTCATATACCACGTTGATTTGTATTTATCTACTACTGTTACGATCAAGTTTTAGGTAATGACCAATGGGGAAATTAATACAAATTGAATGGTGCCTTTCATAAAAGCAGCCTATTTTTGAACATTGCATATCTGGACTTTTTCTTATCTTGGATGTAACTTATCTTGCATCTTATGTGACCAAACTAGGCAGAAGCTCTATGCCTAAAATGGATGACCGGTATTTTAGAACAGTCACAATAGATCTATTCATAAGTATTACAGAATGGGAATCGTGTGTAACTCTAAGGGAATCACAAGTCAGCTATAATTTTCGAGTATTTCAAAAAACAGTATTCGATGATAACTACAAATCCCCTCGGTAAAATTAAAACAGCCACATCAGTGTGAAGTTTACCAGAGTCTTCAATTTATATAAACCACCAACTATTTTAACCTTCCCACCAAGTTCACGTGGAGCTCAGTTCAATTTGCTATACCAAATCAGTAGAATTGTTCCTAACAAAATTTCGAGCCAAAAAATTAAATTCGTTACACAATTTATAAAGACAACTACCCCTAACCACCATTTACACTTACCAAACCGTTTTTCACTACCCAACCATTTCCACCGTGCGCGCTTCTATTCGCTCTACAGTTGACCGCTATAGTGATGAACCGGTCCAAAATCCGCCCCCCTCGACGACTGCGCCTTGCCGAAGGATCCACCCAAGACTTTAACCAACTGTGGCAATATCTTGCAACTGCGTTTACCCAAATCCAAACCAAGGACATTTCTCACTTGCTGTATGAACAGCTTCACCGACGGGCGTATCTACTTGTGATCCAGAAATTAGGGGGACAATTATATGATAAAGTGTCTGCTCTTATCCTGGATCATCTTGTTGAACGGCGCAAGCACGTTCTTCAGCTCGAACCTACCCGTGGGGAAGAGTTTGTCAAGCAGGTGCTAAACGAGTGGGACCACCATTTACAGGCAATGCGATACATCAGTGATATTCTCATGTATCTTGATCGTAACTACGCAAAGGAAAACAAGCGATTGTTGATCTATGATCTCGGCATCCAACTTTTCAAAACTCACTTTATTGCATTCAACAATCATGAAGTGGGCCACCGGGTGATAGAGGTGGCGGTGGATGAAATCATCAAGAGTCGCCAGGGTCAGGTGATCACACTGACGGTCTTGATTACCCGGTCGATAGCTATGATGGAGTTATTTGTGGAAACGCTGGGGTCGGAGTTGATTTACACCGAAGAAACATACTACATAAACGAGTTCGAGCCGCAGCTTTTGGCCCGTACAGAAACTTTCTTGTACGGGCTCTCCCTGAAATACGCCCAGGCCAATGACGGCACCACCTATGTCGAGGAGATATCTCGGTTTATCCGCGAAGAAGATGCTCGGGTGATGTCGTACCTTCCTATACGAACAGGCACCCGAACAAAGTTGGAATCGTTGATGAATAACGTGTTGATTAATGATCAAATAGATACCCAGATGAATCTTCCGGGGGAGGCAGGAGGTCTTCCTCATCTGTTGGAGGCCATTGCCGCGGTAGTTATCAAGCCAGGCTCGACCATTGTCAACTATGGATACTTTGGGTTGCTATTTCAGTTGTTTCTGCGGGTATGCGATGATTATAAACTCCTTTGCATGCGGCTTCGCGATGCAATTGGCGACCTTGGCTTCAAGTTGATGGAGGTGTGCAAGGAACTGGCCGGGGCGGATGGCAAGAAGCTTCTGGCGTCTGCATATGCTGTCAAATGGGTAGAAATGGTGCTAAGATTAAGGGTGGAGTTGTTAAAGTTGTGGGAAAAGTCGTTTGACCGCAACCAACACCTTGAAATCGCTTTGACCGAGGCAATAAAGGATGTGGTGAACCGGACGCCAAAGAAAGCGGTCACATCGCTGGCTCCAGAAACTCTTTCTGTGTACATTGACCATCATATCAAACAATCACAGAAACAGGCTACCACTGCTGGTGGCACCGCTTTTCAAGAAATGGTGGATAACTTTGTGAAATTTCTTGGATACATTCGCGATAGGGACGCATTTGAAGTTCATTACGCCAACCACTTTGCAAAGCGGTTTCTCAACTCCAAGCTGGGGGCCCTGGCAGCGATTGAAGAGATGGTTCTAGCTAAATTGGCAGAAGAAATGGGGGTCAGTTCATTGAATAAGGTGGTGAAGATGAATGTGGATATCAAGTCGTCACGAGACTTTAGTGAAGAGTGGAAGCATACCCAGCCGGCGGTCGACCTTGAGGTGAAGATCTGCAATGCTCAAGACTGGCCCCAGCTGATGACCAAGGACTACCAGCAACTGACGGTGATCTGGCCCCTAGCTATCCGCCAGCTGCTCCGACAGTTTGAGGAGTTTTGGCGCCAAGAGGGCAAGAGAAACGAAAATAAATCATTACACTGGACGGCCAAGTTTGGCAGTGTGGACATGCGGATTACCTACCCTCTGAGAACCTATGAATTTAATCTCGCTACATACGCCGCCATCATCATGCTTTTGTTTGCTCCTCAGAGTAGCGACGATGAGGGAGTGCCGGTGCTGGCATTTGACGAGGCCCGCGAGCTTACGTTCCACGAAATTAAGGAATTGACCGGCATACCTGATAGTGATCTTCGTCGTCATCTCCAGCTGATTGCCGTAGCCCCTCGGCTGCGACTTTTGGTGAAAGTGCCCATGACCAAAGACGTCCGTGATGACGACAAGTTTCGTCTCAATTCGGGATTTAAACTGCCCAGTGTTAAGGTGAAGGTGTTAACGGTGCTGGGGTCGTCTTCGCTGCTGTCAAAGAAGGAGCTAGCGGAAGTGGACCGGGCGATCGTGGAGGGGCGGAAACTCGAGGTGAACGCCGCAATTGTCCGGGTGATGAAGAGTAGACGACTGGTGAAGCATAACGAATTGTTGGCGGACTTGATCAAATTATTGACTCTGCGATTCCGCCCCCAGGTGGTGATGGTGAAACAGCAGATCGAAGATTTGATTGAGCGTGAGTACATAAAGCGGGATGAAGAGGACCGCAACATGTATCATTATTTAGCATAGTAGGTAATGTGATATTTCATCATGATACCACTTTTGTAATTTGTAACGGAATTGAATTATTAAAAGGTCCCTCCAAAAATAAATCCGCATATACTACATGAGAAGTTTGTTCCCTATATGGTCAAATTCCAACTCCGTTAAATAGAAAAAATATCATGCACATCGGAACAATAACAGGTATTAACATGATTTAAAGAATTCGCTTATTTCCCATGAAAATGTATTGAAAATTTTTCAAACGCGATAGTCTTAAGAATTCGAAACAACAAACCTTACCTACATTTGTTGAAGTTACACTTTAATCATGCAAGTTTCTGTCATGAATTTCTACGTCACCCAGCGTAAGAATAGCAACGGCTTTGCTCATGTGACACTGCTTATGCCGTGTCAATTGACTTCTTGGCAATCTGCTGGAACAAGTTTTCCGTTAGCCGAGAGTTGCCCCTCAAATTAACGAAGATCATCACAGATCTGTGAATCTTATCCGATAAATAATTTTCCTCCGTAAACTAAAAAAACACAATTGCGTTTTTGATCGAATCCTTAAATGAGGGTCGCTATCACATAAAAAATAATGGCTGCGATACCGGCCCATATTGCCGTACCCCGTTCCGATCGGACCGGTGACATGTGGATGGCTAACAACAAGATATAGTTGGGAAGCTGAGGCCGGTGGACGGTTGTTTTTGTCACATTTTCTTGAGTTTTTCCTTTGTCCTTTTCGTTACAAGATATGCTATTCTGAGCCCTGATAAGTGCTCAATCGCGACAGGAAAAGCCAAGCGAGGGGCGGTACCTAACCATACATTAGCTCTGATGCTCTCCACAGCCTTGGCCCCCACATTCACTTGTAGTTGCCTCTTTTCTTATTCACTTCACAAGCCCCACAATTCGCACTTTTTCGTAATCTCTGTTTCCTCCGTCCCCACCTTCCCTACTCCGATGACCAACGTGGTCGGCTCTCCCGAGACGGGAGACGAGCCAATGGATAGCGAGAAACAAAAGCAGAAGCGTGTGACGGTGGCGTGTATCCGATGCCGAACCCGTCACATTCGTTGTCCTGGTGGGTCTCCCTGCAAAAAGTGTGTTTTAGCAAAGGCAAAGTGTGAATACATCGAGGTGGACAAGAAGATCGTGGTGTCGATGAAGTACCTATCCAAACTACATGATGATATTGCCCGTCTTAAAAAGGAAAACGCTCTCCTTCGGAACCTGCTCCAAGGACGGCAAACGCCACCCCTGCGGGAACCGCGGCTACTGGTGAACTCGCCGGAGGAGATTGATCCCCATGTTAACCACGAGGTGATACTGCCGACGTTGGATAAACATGGACGCATGATCGAGTCTAGAACGGGGGAAAAGATGTACATTGGCTCTTCGCTGATGACGTTGTTTGGGTTGGAAATACAGAACATGGCGCTGGAAAGCTCGCCCTACGCGTCCACCATTCTGCACAGCGGGTCTACTGATACTCCTGAAGGATATAGCGAAACCAAACGGGAGACAGAGATCTTAGAAATGGAGGGCAATGCTTACAAGATCACCCTCGCCAAGACCAACACCCGCCCCGGGCTACTGATCAATTTCACCCTTCCCTCGTACCTGTATGCTATGTTACTAGTGGATACGTTTATCAACTACAACGACGGGTGCTTTTACTTTTTTAACGAAGGGTTGGTGAAAAAGTTCCTTATGAACCTTTATCTGGGCAAGCCCGGAGATAATCGGGCCATTCTCCAGCGGAACCATCGCGAGGGCACTGAGTCAGAAGATGACACCATTCTCGAAACCATCTGGTTCTGTAAGATTCTACTTATTTTTGCCATTGGCGAAATGTACCTCGGCACTGAAAGTGATGTGCAAATGAAAAACGCCAACCACGACAAGCAACAACAACACCGCGTTCGCCAGCGCCAGCAGAGTCGCCGTAAGGACACTCTTCCGGGACTGGCATTCTTCTACCAGGCACTGGAGTTGTTCACGGGGTTATTTGCCCTGGGTGCCATTGACAACATTACCAAGGACGGCGGGGTGGAAGTGATGTTGTTGTACGCATTTTATCTACAGGTTGCAGATTGTACGGTGGCGCTGTATTTCTATTTTGGTCTCGCGTTGCGACTGACGCTTATCCTTGGTTGGCATGTCGACGCCGACAAGGACAACTTGAACCGGTATGAATTGGAACACCGGCGCCGCATATGGTGGACGGTATATATGTACGAACGGATGCTTCTGTCCAAGGCGGGGTTGCCGCTCTCGTTTGCTGACGATCTGGTAAGCACCGAGCTTCCGTTTGATTTCAAGCCCGACGCGCGTTTTGACGATAACGACGTGCGCCAATATTACGTTTTCCCACCTGCGGATTATATCAACAATTGCGTCACCATCACCCAAATCAATGCCATCATCTTGTCCCTGCTTTATACCAAACAACCCACGGTTAATATTTTGCCTGTGGTGACAGATTTGGTGCAGAAGTTGATGCTGTGGAAGGCGCAGCTACCTTCATATCTCAAGGTGGACTTTTCTAGCGGTTCCCTCAAGGTGAGCCGGTTGGTGGTAAATTTGATGACCGAGTACTTTCAGGGGGTCAATTTGGCGGTGCGGCCGTTGCTCTTTCACTTTGCCACAAAGAAGTTGAAGCATTTGCACCAGCTAACCCTGGACAATAAGTATATTGACTTGACCAAGTTTTCGAAAAACGTGTTGCTGTTGCTCAACCTGAGTTTCCAGGCGAGTATCAACACCATCAAGCTGATATGGGCATTGGTGCCCGAAAACATGGTGGCATTGTTTGGGTGGATGGATCGTGAATATTTGTTTACGCTGGCGCTGACGTTGATTTTGTTTAACGCGTCGTTTGGCGTGCATGAAGCCACCAAGGAGCACTTGGACCACGCGCTTATCATCTTTACCAAGATGAAGAAATTGGGCAATTATCCCGCCGCCCTCCGTCGCGCCCAATTGCTTAAACTTCTCAAGGTTCTCGATTCCACTGGCGTCACCAAGGACCTCATTTCCAAACACGACGATACCCTGGGCGATCTTCCTGCCGAATTCAACCGTCTGGAGTTTAGCTTTGCCAACTTGGCTGACCAGTTTGCTCCGCCCACCCAGGGGCTGATGACGGATTTGGACTTTCTCCTGTTCCCTACAAAGTCCACTATGGAAGTGGTGGATCTTGACCCAACTCCTGGTGCCCTGCAGATGCCCCATACGAACCCCCAGTTTGGTCAGCCGCCAGGTCAAGCCTCCACCACATACGCCCTGGATTTGGCGGGGATTGAAGGTATGACATTTCCGGATGAAGAACTGCGTTTGTGGAATGAGATTACCACCGACGCGCTGTGGTTGAATGTACAAGCGGCCGGCGATGAACAGTCAGCCACCCCACAAGCTCAACCGTCTGGGTTGGGTTACCTTGATTTGGTAAACCATGAGTTTTCCGAGTTTATGAACTCACCCCAGTGATTTCACTCTGATGAAGTAATGATATATTCTAATAGAATGCCACCATGTGGCCGATGAAAACCGTTTATGTAGACGACCAAAAAAGCTATTGACGTGGCTCACACAATGGCTACCATGGAAATGCTTCGAAGGATGCAATAATTAGGAAATGGCGGGCCACATCGTCAATATCATAGCAATCAATGCTGCGGTGAATCAGGTCATTAGTCTACTGAATCTAGCCGGGATTTTATTCTGGTATGTGCAGGAGGGCACCGCTATCAAATATGAAGAAAAGGGAGGATTTAAAGTTGGGCTCGTATAGCAGCGACAGCGAAATATATGTTCAGCAGCAACCACTGGAATTCACCGACGCGTGGTGTTTAAACTAAGCTAAATAGATAAATAAACTAAGCCTCGACGACAAAGATCTTAACCAACAAACGGCACTGGAAACCGCCAATACCAGCGAAGTAAAGGTTTGTTTCACCACACCTGTTTATGAACTTCTCTAAATTAAACTATCGGTTGGCAAGGTTTACATTGCTATTACAAATAGGGAGAAAATCACGCATTGGTCAATTATCACCTGCCGCGTCTGGTGTTATCGGAACCTTGTAGGTGACACATATATATATATTAATTATTACCTATAGTACATTAAAACAAATCGAACCCCTGGTTGCCTTGATTACCAACAAATTGTTGATTAAACCCCTGACCCACTGGCCCCCCGCCAGGCACAGGCGCCAGCACCGGTGCCGAACCCACCCCGGGCACCTTTTGCTGTTGCTGCTTCATTTGTGAGATCTTCATCTTCAAATAGTGGACAGCCTCGGGGTACGCTTCTTGAAGCTTGTTGTACGCCGGGGTCAACTCGGGCATATCCGGAGGAGCATTAAGTATAATCGGAAATTTCATCCGCGAATTTGTAGGGTCCCCCTGGTACTTTTCATGGATATACAGCAATACTCCCAAATTGCAGTGTATCCGCCGTGTATAGTGCTGGTACAGGTCCATGAGCTGTTGTCGGTCATGGGTCAGCATTTGGGCGAGGGCTTTTTGGTTCAGAAACATCCCTTTATATACCAGAAGCGCCTTTTTAATAAGTTGGGTGTTGATGACAAGGAGGAGGGTGGCTCGCTCCCGGTCGAGCTCGAGCTCCAGTTTCATAGTGCGATTGTATTGCAACTTTCGCGACAAACAAATCACAAACGAACTCGCACGACTGAGCAAGAATCGAAAAGAAGGAAGGCTGACTTTTTGGAGTAGAGGCAATAAGGTTGATGGATGTTACTCTAGGTTGTAGGTTTGGGGTCATTTGTTTACCCTCTTAGGTAAAGTTTATGATTGTAGAAAAGCAGAAAGTGTTTAACACTTGTGTTAAAATAACATCTTAGAGGAACTATCACAACACTATAACAGCTTTTTATTGGAAAGCACCCCTCTCGTTCACTAGGATCATGACATAACCAAGTGACATCCAACATCTCTCACTGATCAACACTCATTTTCTCCGACAAAGCCGCACAATGAATAATAAGTTCCAAGTGGAAGTGGACCCCAACGAAGATACCGAATGGAACGATATTCTTCGGGAACACGGCATCATTCCCGAAAAGCCCCCGTCGCCCCTGGCCCAACTTGAAGCCGCTCTTGAAGAGGCGATTCAAAATGCCCATGACAATCGACTCGATGATTTGGAACTAGACGAATTGGCAGCACTTGAAGACGATGAAGACGAGGATTTCTTGGAGCTGTATAAACAAAAAAGAATGGCGGAAATGAGAAAAATGGCAGACAAGCCCAAGTATGGCCATGTGTACCCTATTACCAAGAGTGAGTATAACGACGAAGTCACCAAGGCACTGGAAAAGGGGAACGACGGTACGTGGGTTTTGGTACACATGTCTCTTCTGCTGGCTCTACAATCTCGGCTATTGGCCGAGCTTTTGTCCCAATTGGCCCCGAAGTATGCCGAAATCAAAATGTGTGACATCTCGGCGCTGAGAGCGGTGGAAAACTACCCCGAAAAGAACTGTCCCACGTTGATTATTTACCACAAAGGAAATATTGCCAAGCAGTATATCACATTGACGGAATTGGGCGGGAACGCCACCACGTTGAAGGATTTGGAGCGGGTGTTGACGGACGTCGGTGCGGTTTCTTTCAAGGACAAGAGACTCTTGGTGAACCAGGACGAAGAAGAAGATGATGGCAGAGGCAGGGGTATCAGATTTGCGAAGAAGACAAGGCCGGTTGATTCTGACGATGATGATTTTTATGATTAATTAAATAAACTAACGAGCAATGTTGGCGAGTGAGTGTGTGAGTTGACCATAGATTATAGAAGTAGTTGACACCTAGTTTTAAAATATAGCTACATTGGGGTAGTACAACAAAGAAATGCTAGTTTAAGGGATGGTGATGTTAGTTGGCGGACATGAAAAAATAGACGCGTCCGGTATTGATATCGAGAAAACTCTCCCAAGCAAATTACGATTTTGTTTTATAACGTTTACCACATAATTTAGGACACGCCTTCATCGTCAGTTTTACTCTACTGACGGTGTTGCCATGGCAAGTGCACTGACGTCGGGGACAATCACCTACAATAAAAGAATTCTAGAAACCCACGGCTAGGATTGTTCAATAATAGCCTAAAACATACCAAGAACAATTCCAGACTCTTATTATCTTTCAATCGCCACCTCAGCTTCTTCCTTCCCTACTTTATCTACTTCATTCGAATGGGGATAGATGTTAGTGAGCCGCACTGAAAAAATCAACTTCATCCATGGTCAAGGAAGAAGAAGCCCTTCCCGACGAAAAAGAGATTAAAGACTTTGCCCTGGACCACTCCAGCGGTGAAGAGGGAGACGATGTGATGGAAGACCTGTCGGAAGAAGATGAAGACGAGGACGACGAGGAGGCGATGCAGAAAGTTCGCGACGGGTTCATTGTCGACGACGACGAAGAAGAAGTGGGGCGTAAACGACGGAAAAAGAATCGGAAACGGAAAGAGAGACAGGTGGACGACGACGCTCTTGACGCCGATGATCTTGAGTTGTTACTTGAAAATTCGGGGGAAAAACGGCTGCAACTGAAATATAAGCGATTAAAGCGGGCCCAGGGCGACGATGCCGCTCCCAGTGCTCCGACAACCAAGTTATCGGGAATGTTTTCTGACGACGAGGGCCAGGATGGCGAAGACCAGGATGACGGGCGGGAAAACATCATTGATGAGTTTGAAGACTTTATCGAAGAGGACGAGTTTAGTGATGACGAGGAAGCCAAGCGGGCCAAGGTGGCGCAGCAACGCAAGCCCAAAAAGCTGAGTTTAGACACTTCAAAGTTGTCCAACGTCGACCGCGACCTGTTGCAACAATTGTTTGAAGTGTTTGGCAATGGTGCCGAGTACGAGTGGGCGCTTGAAGCCCAGGAACACGAGGACGAACGTCCCGACGCTGCCGGCGGCGAGCCTACCACCTTGGACGAGGTGTTTGAGCATTCAGAGTTAAAGGAACGAATGTTGACCGAAGAAGATAATTTGGTGCGGATCATCGACATTCCCGAGCGCTACCAGAAATTCAGAGCCACGCTTAACTATATCGATTTGGAAGCGGACGAGTTGGCGCGGGAAAAGCTGTGGGTGGCCGATATTATCGCCGCGGAAAAACTGGGGTTGTTGGGTGGTGAACTCGTGGAGCCGTTGCGTGAAGCGGTATCGGCAGTGGTGGAATTTATCCTGAAAGACAACTACGAAGTTCCCTTTATTTGGACCCACCGCCGGGACTTTTTGTTGCACTCTGTGGAAACAGAATCCCCCGATGGCGTACAAACCGAAGTGCACAAATTGTTATTTGAAGATGACTTGTGGCGGATTGTCCAACTTGACATTGAATATCACCTGTTGTACGAAAAGCGGTTGAACCTCGAAAAAATGGTGGCGGTGTTGGGCATCGACGACGACTTTTTGCGGGACATTTCCGGGTTAGAATCTATGACCGCCATTCAGGACGTGTATGACTATGTTCAGTTTACTTATGCTGACAAGTTGCGGGAAGCGCACCCCGACCGCCGTGGCAGCAAGCCGCAATTGTACCACCGCGTCAAAGCGAACGTTTTGTACGACGCGGTCGAGGCCTACGGTATAACTGCCAAGCAATTTGGCGACAATGTTCATGACCAGAGTTCCAAGGGATTCTCGGCGCCGTACCGGGTACACGCCCTGGACGACCCGGTGGAAACGCCTGCTGAGGTGATTGAACGGTTAGCCGACGATGACGAAGCGGTATTTAAAGACGCCACCACCGCGCGCGATGCTGTCAAGCGGGTTTACGCGGATGAAATCGCTCATAACCCGAAAGTGCGGGCGGAAGTAAGACAAACATTCAAAAAGTTTGCTTCTGTTTCTGCTGCCGTAACCGACAAGGGGAAGGCTACCATCGATGTGCATCTGCCGTATGCCGACATTAAATACGCGATTAACCGGACCCCGGCCGACTTGGTCAAGGACCCGCTGTTCTTTTTACGGATGCTTGACGCGGAAAAGCAAGGGCTTATTGTCATCAAGGTGAACACCAAGGACTTTGACCTGTGGTTCCAGTGCATTTTTGACTGCCTCAAGCTGGACGGGACGTCGGAAGTCGCCGACTTGTGGAACCAGGAACGGCGCCAGGCGCTTGAATTGGCGTTTGCCAAGCTTTGTGCGCGAGTTGCGCTTCTGACCAAAGAAGACTTGAGACGCGAATGCGAACGGTTGATTGCATTGGAATTGCGCCGCAAGTTTTTGTACCGAGTGGACCAGGCCCCTTACACTCCTCAAGGGTTCGACAAGGGGACCAAGCCCAATGCGTTGGTGCTCACCTTTGGGAACGGTGACCCCGAGTCGGCCGTTGTGGGGGTGTTTATCAAAGAAAACGGCAAGTTGGATGAGTTTTTCAAGCTGGAAGTGAACCCCATTCGTGATCGGGAATCCCAGGACCAGTTCAATGGCCAACTCAAGGAGTTTTTTGACAGGCATCTCGAATACGTCAAGCCTGACGTTGTGGTAGTGCTGGGTTTCAATGCCAACACCAAAAAGTTGTTTGATATCATTCGCACTTTTGTCGAAGAAAACCGCCTTGAGGTGCAATTACCCGAAGTGGAGGATGCGGTGGAAGGCGCACCCACTCTGATGCCACTTCCGGTGATCTTTGGCCAGGACGAAACGGCAAGATTGTTTCAAAATTCCGACCGGGCTCGTCAAGAGTTTTCCGACAAGCTGGTGTGGGTGCGGTACGCGGTTGGCGTGGCGAGATACGTGCAAAACCCGTTGCTTGAGTACGTGGCGTTGGGCGAAGATATCTTGTCGCTTTCATTCCACCCTTACCAGCGGTTGTTGGACCCCGACACCGTGTTATCGGCAATTGAGCTGGTGTTTGTAGACATTGTCAATCTTGTGGGGTTGGAAATCAACGAGGCGGTGCGGAACCCATACCTTGCACAGATTCTTCCTTACGTAGCCGGTTTGGGTCCTCGGAAGGCCCTGGGGGTTATCCGAAACATCAACTCGCTGAAGATTGGTCTGTCGTTGGCCAACCGAGCCGATCTCATTGAGTTTGACTTGACCACTGCCACTATTTTTGTTAACTGCCTGTCGTTTCTTAACATTCCCTACGATTCTGCACCCAGCGTGCGTGATCCGCTGGTGGAACTTCTCGACGCCACCCGGATTCACCCGGAAGATTATGACTTGGCGAGAAAAATGGCTGCTGATGCGTTGGACTTGGACGAAGTCGACATTGCTGCCGTGGAAAAGGAGGGGGGGATTATCCGCCAGTTGATTGTTCAGGGGGTGAACAAGGTGGACGAGTTGAACCTTATCGATTACGGCAAAGAGCTCGAGCTGAAGCGGGGGAAGAAAAAGTATGCCACCCTTCAAATCATCAAGGAAGAGTTGGTCAACCACTTCCAAGAACTTCGGCGCAACTTCCGCATTTTGGACAATTCCGATGTGTTCCAAATGTTGACCGGCGAAACCGCCGAAACGTTCTCCCGGGGGCTGATTGTGCCGGTTACGGTGATCAAGGTTCTGAAGAACTACCGGGACTTTAACCATGCCAAGGTGCGGTGGGCCAAGGTGATCACGTCATCATCAATTATTGGGAACATCGAGGAACAGCAAATCCCTCCTGGTTTGGATGTAAACCAGCTGGAGGTGGTGCAAGCGGTGGTGATGGATATCTACTACGACTCATTCACCGCCACCTTCCTGATGCTTCCCCAAGATATCAAGAAAGCGCTGTCGCCCAAGTTTGCCATGGAACGGGGGAAGTGGGACTTTGATGCCGAACAGGAAGATGTTCGCCAAAAGGAAGCCAAGGAACGGGCTTTGTTGGCTAAGACCAAGAACATCAGTCACCCGCTTTACCACAACTTCAATTTTAAGCAAGCGGAAGAGTTCTTGGCGGCGCAACTGGTGGGGGATTGTGTGATTCGGCCGTCGCTGAGAGGGTCGTCATACTTTACCGTCACCTGGAAGGTTGCCAACAATTTGTTCCAGCACTTGTTGGTGGAAGAAGTTCACACTCCTGATGGCCAACGGATCTATGTTGTTGACGGCAAGCAGTATCACGACATTGACCAGTTAATTTTTCAACACATCCAAGCCATTGCCAAGAAGGTGACGGAAATGACCCGGAACCTCAAATTCAAGGAAGGGACGTTGGCCGAGGTCAACGACTGGTTGGAGCTGTACACCAAGGCCAACCCCCGACTGTCGCAATACGTGTTTTGTTTTGACCACAAACAACCAGGGCAGTTCCTTTTGTTGTTCAAGGTGAACGCAGGCACTCCTACTCTGACATGGCATGTCAAGACCGAAGTGGAGGGGTACAATTTGAAGGGGTTTTCCTACCCCAACATGTTGTCGTTGTGTAACGGGTTCAAGCAAACGTTCAAGTCGTTTGTTCTGAAGCAGAAAAATTTTAATTATGGGTACTAGCCCGCTGTATAATAAATGACCAATTCGAGAAACACCCAGTGAAACTAGACAAACAACACCTAGAGAACTAGAGAAAATCACAGCAGCAAAACTGTTGGAAATAATATATCTCTATTTCGGTGGGAAATGAATTTCTATCAAAATGGACAATTATTACGAAAAAAAACGTAAGGAAGAACCCGAAATTTGTAGTTGGCATTTCGAGGATATACATACCATATATGCCCGACTAGAAATTATCCATGTGTACAAGAATATAAAGTTTCATTTGATTAGAGAGTCATATACTGATAGTGAGAAGACAAAAAGATTCGATTGACAGTGAGAAAAATATCATAATCGTCGATTATGAGTGAAAGTGACCTAAATAACCCTGTAATCCCCGATTCACCTGAATAGGAACCCCAAGAGTTAATCGTTCCTACTGATAACGCTACTATAACTCCAGTCCATAACCCCAAGAGAAATTAGAGGGCTGGTGAGCTAGAGAACTAGAAGCCACAACACCAGAACTAGAACACCGAGAGACAAGTGCTATCATTTTATTTATTCACAAGAGGCGTGACATCGCGCTATTTACAATCATCGGATGTCTGCCCAAATATTAAAAGTATTACGAATCACCAAGAGCCGTTTCAGCAACGACAATCATCTTCTCCACCGACGCCAAGTGTTTGCCGTAACTATTTTTCAGAGAAATGTGCTTGAGGTATTGTCTCAACTTAATGACAAGGAGTCTCTTTTCGGCACTCTTGGCATCAAACACCTCCACCAACTTCTGAATAACATAGTTGGCATACTGATCCTTCATCATCAACGCTAACGGCGAATCATCCGCCACCGAGTCCTGTTCGAGGTCCTCATTGCCAAGCATCACTTCATGGAGGATCCGTTTGCGTTGTTCGGCCAGCCCATACTTGATGCACTTTTCAATCACATTCAGGGCAAACTTGTGCTTGGAAAAGTTCACCACCGAGCCAAGCACCACCACAAGGATCAGTTCCCTGTCCTTGGGATCGCCCCGTTCGATAATGTGTTGCATGACATAGTTGCCGTACTGATCCTGGATGAGGTAGTAGATGAACCGGTGGAGTTCGTCCAAGATCATTTCCTGGTCGGCAGGGTCAGAGTATTCCAATAACCGCTGAATTACACGGCACCCGTAAGGGTGGGTGGACAAGTGATAAATCTGATTGCTTAAAGCATCAAGAATAAACTTGGTGTGTTCGAAAGGAATCCGCTCAATCAGCTTTTGAATGACATGGTTCCCGTTCTGGTCCTTCGCACACACAAGCACATATTCGCGCAATTCGTCCACCACCCGAATTTGCCCTTGTAAATCAATAGCCTCAAGCGCCCTTTGCACCACCCGACACCCGTACATTTGAAGCGACAACTCGTAAATGTGTCCCATCATCAGTTCCAACAACACCAGTTGTTGCACCGCGGACCCGTGCTCAAAGTACTTTTGGATTACGTAATTGCCAAACACGTCTGTCATCAACTCAAACAGAATTTCTCTGATTTCGTTAAAGATCATTTCCTTTTCCTCTTCAGTGGCGTCAGGCAACTTTTGTTGAATGAACCGCAGACCGTGTTGGTCCTTGGTGAATTCAATGGCGTGGCCATAGATGTCCTTCAATTGGTAATCCTTTTTGGGGTTAGCCCGCACCTCTTCAAGAAGCGGCAGCCGGTAGATATGAGCGGGGCCTTGTTTACTATTCGACTGGTTGCGCTTTCCGTTGCGCTTCTTTCCTTGATTGGCAAATTTGCCGGTGGCGGTTTGACCCTTGGGTGCGGGTGGGGGAGCAGGCGGAGGGGGGGTGGATGCGCCTACCATGCCCGGAGCCCCAGGGGGCACCGGTACACCCGGGGGTGGGGGCGACGGCAGCGCCGGAGGAAACATGCCATAGGGATTAAACGGGTGAAACATATAGCTCACGGGTGTGAACTGTTGTTGTCTCGATTGGTTAAGCCCAACCCCCCCAGGAGCGGACTTTTCGCCCTCCTTCATTTCACCCTCATTTTCTTCCTTGTCGTCCATTACCGCCGACTCATCAGCCGGAGGCGGAGGGGGAGCGTACCCCCCACCAAAATTGTACGCGTCCATAAACCCGCCTTGAGGAAGAATCATAAAAGGCGGGGGTGACATTGCCCCATTGGGCCCGGGACCGGTGTACGAGTTAAATTGAGGCGGGTACTGAAAGCTGGTGGGCACAAACAGCGGTGCCGTAGCCGGGTTCCAGAAATTCTGAGACTTTTGGCCTTCGCCAGCTCCGTTAATGTCCAGAGTGATCAGAACATGGGCCTGTATCGGCAGACTATTGTTATAGTTGTCGATTTTTTCCAGAATCAGCTGTTTCCGCAGAGTCCGCGGTAACGGCATGTTCAAGTTTTCGTTGAGCGAGCCTCGAGGCAGGGACATTTGTACCAAGTCGGCCTTGAGATTGATGGTGTCGTTAAACAGCTGGCGTCTCAGCCCGTGCTCAATATTCAAAGGCCCCATTCCCAACTCGATGTCTCGGGTGGCTTCCGCCACCAGGGAAAACTTTTGGAGAAATGAGTCCAGGGGAGGGTGCCGCAGGGCAATCCCCCCCAGAATCAGGGCGGTACCAAACTGAAGTCTACCGCCACCATACTTGGCCGTAGATGGCGCCACCGGAGCTGTAATCGCCAGAAGGGAACCTTTCTTGAGGCCCATAAGAGCATCGTCAAAATCGACAGGGTTTTCAAGGGAAAGACGGTTCAAAGAATCACTCAGAATCAATTTTGCCACTTGAGGACCCACATCAAACGGGGAGCCAGTGGTTGCCAGCGACAACAGCAGGTGGGTTTGATGAGGAGACCCATGGTTACTTGACCAAATGGTCTCGGAGGGCATCGTTAAGTAGTGATGACCAGGTAACTAAACAATATCGGCAAATACGCGTAGCAGGTGTCTGCTAATAGTGTAGGTTGAGGGTGAGTGGTTTCTTTTTTCCGGGTGCGAGTGGAGGCGACCACTAAGAGGGGCAAAACGGGACAAGCGGAGAACAAACGGGGTGGGGTTGAGGTGTAGAGGTGGGAGGGGACGGAGGATATAACACGTTTTGGGTTAGGCGATCAATGACAATGGCTACCCTTCGGAGTATACTGAGATTGGGGATATCGGCAAGAGATGACAATATGACGCATGTATCACGTGTGGCGTACAGGGGTTACCATTGGTGTTACAATACCGGTGCACATGACTTAGTAGGCTATAGGAAGCATTAGTTTCCGTTCTGGGAAGAGATAGTGCACAGAATAAAGAAATCAATAGTAAACACGCGAGCCACAATAAACGTGGGTGCATGGTGGTGGTGTAAATAAGAGGGTGTGATGAAGCAACCTAGAGTGATCGACTTTTACAAATACGTAACACGGGGTGGTCCGTGAAGTAATTGGCTTGATCTGCATACCATATCCCAATGCGGTATTACAATTTAAAGGGATGATAAGATGAAAGAGATATCACAATCACAGTGGCAATTCGTTACCTATCAATATCATTAGATATCTCTGTTGATTCCTTATTAGATGTCTCTGTATGGTGGCTATTTCTTTGATCTGTCTGTTATAGCTGCTAAGAGAACTGCACTAGGCGGTGTCGCATTAACACCACCACAGAGATCACCGATTCGCACAATGACCACCTGAAGGCTACCAAATGTATAGTCTTCACTATACGATTTAGACGATAACCATACACCCACCCAACTGACAAAATCCTTCCATCCTGTATTGTTCTACACTTTTCCATGCCCCCCACTTGTTCCCCCGCCTTTTTTTTCACTGCCCCACGCATTTCGGGAATGTCCGAAGTGATATATATTCACTGATATCCTATTATCAACCTCATGTCCCGTGCGATTGCTCTGAACCAAGTCCTTCTCGATGGCAATTTGACTCCTGCCACTGTTATTTACAGCGCCAACACCGGTACCATCCTTGCTATCTTGCCTAAAGTAGCAGATTCATCCGACGCTGATATCAAACGCTATCACGTCGACTCTGTGGAAAACGTCTCTCCCAAAGTGGTGATGCCCGGGATCGTTGACGCTCATGTCCATCTAAACGAGCCGGGAAGAACTGAGTGGGAAGGGTTTGCCACTGGAACTCAGGCGGCTGCCTCTGGCGGTGTGACTACGGTGATTGACATGCCGTTGAATGCAATCCCTCCCACCACTACTGTAGAAAACTTTAACCTCAAGATCGATGCTGCCCACGGACAAACTTGGGTTGATGTTGGTTTCTGGGGTGGGTTGGTTCCAACCAATTTGGATGATCTCAAGCCGTTGATCCGCATGGGAGTGCGGGGATTCAAAGGGTTTTTGATTAACCTGGGGGTGGACGAGTTTCCTGCAATTGACCCTGCTTATATCCGTACTGCCATGTCTAAAGTAGAGGGCGAGCCTACGTTGCTTATGTTTCACGCAGAAATGGAGCCCCACGATTTTGATGACAAAGCAGTTGAACAGTTGGACCCGGCAAAGTACTCGTCTTTTTTAGCCCTGCGGCCTGATTCTTTTGAAACGGTGGCTATTGGTGAAGTCATCAAGTGCTCAGAAGAAAACCCCAACGTGCCGTTACATATTGTCCACTTGGCCACCAAGGAAGCGGTACCTATGCTCAAACAAGCCCAAGATAACGGGTTACCGGTACTGGCAGAAACTTGCTTCCACTATTTGTCATTGCTGGCCGAGCACATTGACAATTGCTGTACCCACTTCAAGTGCTGTCCTCCCATTCGCTCGGAACAAAACAGACAAGAATTGTGGCAAGCGCTTCGGGAAGATGTTGTGACCACGGTTGTTTCCGACCACTCGCCTTGTACTCCTGACCTTAAGGGGGTTGGACACACCGACTTTTTCAAGGCGTGGGGTGGGATTTCATCCGTGGGGTTGGGGTTGCCGATTCTTCACACTGAAGGTCTCAAACAACTGCCACCAGTGCTGATTGGCGAAATTTCTAAGTGGTGCTCTCAAAGAACCGCCAAACAAGTGGGCTTATCACATAAAAAGGGCGACATCAAAGTGGGATTGGACGCCGACTTTGTCGTGTTTGACCCGAACGAAAAATGGACGATTGAAAATAAAGATGTGTTGTTCAAGAATAAGTTGACCGCTTACGACGGCATGCAATTTACCGGCCGAGTGGTGGAAACGATTGTGCGGGGGAATAAGGTGTTTGATGTCAACCACGGTATCTCTCATCAACCGTTGGGGGGATTGATTCTCGAACCAAGAAAGTGATTGTCATCTCAGAATTAGCATGTGTATCAATAGAAGTCATTAGACAATCTTAATCGCGTTCTGGCAACTTTAGCCCATCGGTATTTTCAAATTCCCATGCTGAAAAATAAGCTTTTAGTCGTATGTAAGGCTGCTCTGGACAATACCCCTACATACCATCTTCGATGGAATTGTCTTTCGATACATATTGATACCAGAATGTATTGGTAACATTCCCTCGTTTATTTTTAACGGGATATGTGTGAGTTCTTAGTCTAACGAGGGGAACCAATACCATGTCACAATTGACGCGTCTTAAGTATGTTTAGCGTTGGAGCATACGAGTATCCAGGTACGCGAAGTTAGCATTGTAGCATAATAATATTCAAGTCCGTAGTTTTAGTCTTGGAAGACGGCAATGGCGGCAATCACAAACAGCCAATTATACTAACACATTGTGTATTCGCATTTCACGATATTCATTAGATCACAGTGCTACATTATACTAATCGTGACTATTTGTGTTATTTCGTTTGTTCGTTGTACGGTCGTTTCATGGTATCACCCTCTGTAGTTACCCTCACTAAAGTATGGGTGGACCATTGCTCTCTTTGCCGAAATCCGGTTGCTCGGATCATACACCAACATTTTTTCCAACAAGTCCAACCCGTCGGCGTCCAACAGAGGGATGTATTCGGCCAAGTTCTTTTTCGTCCACTTGGGAAAGGTGGGCTTAAAGTCAGGCAAGTAGGCGACGTCGGGCCACGTTTCTTCGGTGGGGGTGCCCAACACGCGGAAGATTCTAAAAATCTCGTCGATTTCGGAATCACCAGGGAATAACGGCTTTCGGTTGCACATTTCGGCGAAAATGCACCCCACCGACCACATGTCTACCCCAGTGGAATATTGCTTTCCTCCTAACAAAACTTCGGGTGCACGGTACCAAAGGGTCACTACCTCGTGGGTGTAGGCCCGCAAAGGCACGCCAAATGCTCTCGCCAACCCGAAATCAGCCAACTTGAGATTTCCCTCCTTGTCGATCAACAAATTCTGAGGCTTCAAATCCCGGTGAAGCACCCGGTGACTGTGACAATGTTTGATCCCCTTGACTAACTGGTTCATAAACCGCTTGACCATGTTGGCACCAAGGCCCACTCCGGTGGGGATGGACTCCATGTATTTTTTCAAGTCCATATCAAGAAATTCAAACACAAGGTACAACTTGTGGGAGTCCAGATGGATAATGTCATACAACCGTACAATGTTATCGTCTCTCATTTCCTTAAGAAGCGAGATCTCGCGGATAGCCGTCGACGGCACCCCCTCGTCTTCCAGTTCCAACCGAATCTTCTTAAGCGCCACCACCCGGTTATTGTGCCGGGTGTCAAGCGCCTTGTACACCACCCCGTATGTCCCTTCTCCAACTTTTTCCTGCCTCTGAAAGTCAGATAATTCCACCATGTCGAGAGGTGTTTAGATCGCGCGAAGAAAGGACACGAGGGCGAGACGAGACGAGGGAAAAATACCGCGACCGAAGTGGTGTCGTATGGGCAGATCGAGTGAGTTTCGCCAACACTATCGACCCGGTATTTCACCCCCTTTCTTACTAATTTTGCTAGACGCGTCTATATCATTTATTATGTAATCACTATTCTGACAACAACGCGCATGATATGGTGATCGATACTAACTGGTTTGAGCCTGCTACAACCAGGTCACGGCTTTTTCTCTCACGGCTTTTTCTTCATCTTTTCTTCTAACAACTCCTCTCGCCGTTTTTTATGTTGGTATCCCATCACACTCTGCACCACTTCTCCATAGATTTCGGTGTTTTCGGTAACATTTTCTAATTGGTGCTGCCAAACCCCCGCCAATTTTAACAATTCCTGATAATTATCCCGGAATAGATGGAGCTTTGCGTCGATGACCTCATCGGGGGCGTTTTCGAGGAATTGAACCGAGGAGTTGGTGAGGTTGTCCGTTTCTATCCGCGCCAATGTATCAGGGGTGTTATTGATGAGTTGGGCAATTAGCTCTTCGCCAAGGGACTCGGGGTTAGGGATGGGCATCCCCTGCCAATCCACCTGCAGACTTGGTTTGATATCGAACAGTCCATGGCCAGGAGCAGTAGCAACTTCATCTAGGTTGATAGGAATACCCAAATTAATGAGGAGGTTATGGCGAATATTCAGCCGGAGCCAATTCGGAGGGCTGAGACGAGGTACGCGGGAGATTTCCTGAAAAACCTGTCGAGAACGGTCATCTAGAAGGGACGCCAGCTTAGACGGCTCCGAGCCGGTACCCACGGCCAACTCTCCAAACACCGACAGAAGAACTTGATCAAGCTTAGCCCTGTAGGCAGAAGCGTTGGAAAAGAGTGGCTGGGGAAATGTTCCGCTATTATCTGTTCCCGAAAATGCAAAAGCTGGAGGCGACGATTCTTGGAATTCATTAAAATCATCAAAGTCGTCAAAGTCGTCATCGGAAGCGGTGTTGGAGACGTTGATATTGTCAGCGGCGTCACCATTGGTTTCCTCATTTATTTCAACTTCCATAAGAGTTGTTTCAATGTGTGACACTTCCTCCAAGACTTCCTCCATGTCTGCACCTATGGCTTCTGATGCTTCTGTTTTCAATTCTTCCCTTAAAACCATTGTTTCAGTATTAACTTCTGGAAGATCCTCTCCAATTGCTTCTGTTAGTTCTCCATCACGTTCTTCGACAGAACCAAATTGGATTTCTTCATCCTCTTTATCTGTAGCTTCTTCCACATTCTCTTTAGATTCCTCGTTTTCGTTACTCTTTTTTTTCTCCGATTGATCACCTTCTAGAACTTCGTCTTGGTCCTCTTCCTTGTCCGTATCGTCTTTCTTGGGGTCTGGCAACTCTGTCTGTGCGTCAACCTCTCCATTGACATGATCGACACCCTTTTCAACCAGATCCCCCTCTGCTTGATCCCCCCCATCAACCACATCTACCACCTCTAGCTTATCATTCAATTCGTCACTCATACCGTGTCAAATCCCAATTGGTGCTCGTGCGAAGTATGCTATCTCCGTGTAAACCACCACAGTGTGCGACATGTTAGTCATATTTTCCATAGGCAATCCCGGCCCCTCCAATCGTCATAGTGTGGGCCACCAAGCACTAGGACGCATAGCTACTCATGCTAAACAACTCACCAAACATAAACTCTACTCGCTGGTAACTTTTGGCTCCACCGTCTTTGTGCGGTCTGGTCTGTATATGAATGAGAGTCACAAGGCATTAGAAGCAGTGGTTAACGATTACCGCATCAACTTGGCCCATGATAAGATTGTGGTGTTGTATGATGACTTTGAGTTGGCATTGGGAAAGATTAAGGTGGCCCCACTTTCGAAGAACGATAGTCATAATGGAATCAAGTGCATCCATCGGTGGCTACAGAGCCGGCCTGGGGAGACAAATGTTTACAAGTTGGGCATTGGAATTGGCCCCAAGCCACAGAGTGCATCGAAAGATACCATGGCGTCGTGGGTACTAGCAGACTTTAGTTTGGCGGAAAAGGCCCGCCTCAAAGAAGAGGTGTGGCCCAAGCTTGACCGAATCGATATGGAATTAGACGGGGAGATAAACTATAAACAATTAACCAGGCAAATAAATGGGTAATTTTATCGATACAATCATTTAAATATCTCCGCGTTGTTGTCTAGCCAGGTATTGTTCGAGGGCGGTAATGGCAATATGGTGATCTTCATCTTGTTTCAACCCACTGACAACCAATGCCCCAATAGCACCATCGACTCCATTAATACGGATGGGCACACCACCTCCATGGGTAGCATATGTTTCTTCCGGACAATAATTGGCGTCCTCCAATCTCTTGCCCTTGGAATTCAACTTGAACCCCAAGTACAAAGTCAGGCAATCAAAACGAAGAACGGAGGCAACCTTGCGCTTAATCCAAGTATCGTTGTCAAGATTGGTACCTGACGTAGGGGTAATGGAATGAAACACTACTTGGCCCAGAGCCATGGTAATGTTAATCACAGCAGGACGATTGGGGAATTTCTCAATCACCGCAATACGGGCGAGGCTACCTAATTCAAAGGCATCGACGGCGGCAAATCTGAATAGTTTTGTCACCTCGGCTTGCCGCTTTTCAATTTTTTCGTCCATGTTCTGGTATACGTTCATGATGTAGTATTTTTCCGACGGATAATCTGCGTGGACAATATAGTGGGGAAAAAAATGTTACTAAAATTGGACCTATATAAACTATGCTATTTCTTGCGTTTGTTTTGCAAACGTCTTCTTTCGATAATCTCCTTAATCATCACGGCAAGCACTTCGTCGACATTATCATCGGTGTTGTCTACGGCTACAAACCCACACTTCCATTGTCTTGCCAACAGCCGTCCCCGGTCTATAAGTAGCGGCAGCCGCACCGGCAGCTTGGAATGGGTGCACACAATCCAAATTGGAGGGGGGGCGTTGGGGTCCAGGGGATCCAGCGGGTTTTCAATCAACGAGATTTCCTTGCGCAACTCCTGGCGAAATTGCTCCATCTCCGAATTATCTTTCCACATGTTTTTTAGAGAGGTTTTGAAATGAAATATATCGTGTTCCTTGCCCTGGTTCCATCTCGTTTTGAAGGTGTTGTATTCGCTCCAGGCATCGTCCAACGCCGCTTTGATCACCGATAACAAGCTAAACGTTTTGGTTTCGCACTTGGGAAGGGGTGTCTCATCGTTATAATCATCCACGGGGTCGGGGAGATCGTCGTACATCGGTGGCTCCGACAGTGGCACCGCCAGATACACAAAAAAGTAACCGTCGATGTTGCCATTGAGCTCCAGAGCCCCCAGCGCCACCAACAACGGGTGAGTCAGCACCGGCCGCCGGGGCTCGTCAAAGAGGTTATGAAGTGTCTCTTTATCCAACTTTACATACAACAGCGCCTCCAAAAACGGCACCACCCGTGCAGGATCAAATGCCGGAGTATCAATCATCTCTACGAGCACCGGCGTCACGTGGGGAAGTACATAACTACCGTCACTGGCGACATCACTCCGGTAGCAGAACCCCTGGTAGATGGAGTTTTTCCACTGGGAACTAATAAGCGCTCCTAAATCCTGTGGCTTGGATGGAGTCGAAGTGTAGGCATGGTGGAGCACCGGACTGAGGTCCACCAGCTCCAGCTTCACCAAATGGGTAAGCAGGTTCTTGCCGTTGCCTTCGTCTAGAAGATACCTCAGTAGAGTGCCCGTGGGCTGATAGGTCAACAATACCGGGTTGATGCGGTGAGTGGGATAGTAGTTGTCCCGGAAGGTGCCCATTGAGAGCTTGGAGATAAGCGACAGTTTCCCCAGCTTCGCCCCGCCCAAAAAGGCGATACGAAGCGGCAGGGTGAAATTGACCGCCTTGCCTGTTTCCTCCGGTGAAAGTGAATGCTTTTTAAGCATGGTCACCAGTGCGGCTCGCACCGGTCTCGCAACCATATATAACCCGACTATGGAGGAGCTAGCACGACGAGTGGCGGACAATGATGCTGCCAATGCCAGCATGCGGCAAGAGATAAACGCCATCTTTAACCGGTGTCGGACGGAGCCCGATTCGCCGGTGGTGAAGCTCCTCGCTACTCAACTAACGCGGCTAGAGACCGTCACCCACCAAATCAAGTGCCAGCGGCTAGAAAGCGATAAGCAGACGGTGTTGACGGATATCGACCGATTGCATAGCCAGATGGCGGCGGCAGAAGCGAGAAAATTGCTGCTAGAAAAAGCGCTTGCCGGCAATAGTGATAATATTCCCATCAATCAAGACGATATTAATCTGATAGAATATCGTACCAAGAGCGCACACCGCCAGATCAACGCTGTACAGAAGCAATGGTTTGATGCGGTGGTGGCGGCGATGTTTGACCGGAGAGACCAACTCTTGTTCTGCCAACGACCGATCATCAACGTGGATGACATAGCCACGGCGCCAATATTGGACTTGAACGAGTTTCTAGAAAACTTGATCCGCCTACAACGAGTGCTTTCGGTGATCTTCGCCGTGGACCTTCCGTTCATTGACGAGTTGATGGCCACGGTGATGCCAAACAGCCGATTTTTCGATCTTATCCGGTGCAAAGAAGCCCAGATGAGAGGCGAAGATGACGAAGAGCGCCTCGAAGACACCACATCATCGGTGTCGCATCTTTCGTCTCCTACAGTTGGTCTACTGCTGGTTTCAGTGGCCAACGGGAAATTGGAAATCTCCGCTAATCCGCCGTCGTCGCATCCGTCAGCACTATCGTTTCTTCCCCTCCTGTCGAAAACGATTAATGCCCAGCGCAGGGCATCCCTCCGCCAAACGTACCTGCCGCCATCACGACAGTTGCTGCCGCCCGCCTCCACCACGCGACGTGTGATTATCCCTCATCGGATCCTCCTGGTGCCATTGGCCAAAATCGGCACCAAGGACTTTTGCAAGTTGATGGGGGTGCTTTTGAAAATCCACATCAATTTTCATATGTTCTTTGTTCACCAGCGAATCAAGTACACACTGCTTACCAATTTCCGGGATCTTCTAACTCGAATCATACGACAAGAGCCGCTGGACGAGCCCCGACAGTTGGAGGTGACCAAACTACTACAGGAAATCTACAACCTGGTGGTAACCCGCCACCTGGCGCCCCAGCTTCGCGATTTGAACGTGGTGGAAATGATGGCGGGCAAGGACGACTGGGAACGGGTAACCAAGCTGACTTACTCGAATTAGTGGGTCGCGTCTAGACCCGGCGCGTGCTGCACGATGCCTGATTTCAAAACCCTGACATGTTGTCTGCAGTTCATTAGACCCGATTGGTGAATAGTCAACCTTAATCATTGGTATAAATTTGTTAGAAATCCACGTTCCATTGGCATATCCGTAGATATGATCCGTCTCCGGTAGGCTTGATTCCAGATCAATCGGGATCATTGATATTAAGGCATGTTGGCGCGTACCACGAACCTAGTTGGAGAACATCTGATATCCAATTGGCAACCGTATCGTTCTAGTTACGGCTTGACCACAAATGACACCGCCAGCCCGCCCTGCCGAATCGGGGCAAAATTTAGTTAGAAAAGTGCATGCCGTAGTCTTGCCTACAAGAATAGCATAGTTGTTGTGGTCAATAGTGCGTGTGATGGCTGGCCATTGCTGTTGACGCAAGGGCCAGGGGTATACATAATCGCTTATTCAGAGTGAAAAAAAACCCGCCCAGCAAACATATCACCCATAGGGACTGCTTTCCCCTCAAACCGTACTGCCAGATGCTTCAGGTGGCCGCTCTACTAAACTAACCTTCCTTATTTCTACACTCAACTCCCCGCCTCAATACACTTCGCCCCTAACCGGAAACACCAGCCCACGATGACATGGGCTGGTGCCACCATCACTCGCGGCAGTGGACCCTGGCTCTATCGCTGTCGGTCGTTCCGGGTCCCAAGTTCTTGGCGATGCCATTATTCCCAACATCCCCCCTCGCGCCTAAGTGGGCGGCTGGATACGCCAAATACGCCCATGTCCTTCTCATCAAACTTCGCTCGAGCTCTCCTGCATACGCCACATTCCGCACCCAAACCTGTCGCGCTCCGCTGTGATTTAAAAAAATTGTATATCTCCAGCCCACTCCGTGCGAAAACTACGTGTTTCGTGTTTGTTCATTAGTGCGTTTATTCCACATTATTTCTGGTGGAGCTTCTAACCCCTGTTAGCTACTGGCTGCTTCGTTTTTATTGGTATCCTTTCCTTCCGTTTGATTTGGCATGGGGTTTAAATTGCTGAATTTTTTGGCGGATCCGTTTGCCGTGACCACAGTGCTGTTTGGGTTTTTGCTGTGGATTGTGGCTGTTGTTGGTGCCGCCACCCTGGACCAGTCTAAGTTCCCCCAGTTTTCCTGGTGGGGGGTGATGTATGAGTTTGGGGTGGTGGTGGTGGTGTTTGCGTTGTATCTCAACAACAACATCGAGCTTTATAAATTCACCCTTGTCGGGTTGGTGCTGGTGGCGTTTGTCTACACCACCAATACCACCAACTCGCTTATTTATTCTGGTAACGGGCCCAATCTCGCCTGTGCCCTGGGATGTATTTTGTTGTCGATCTTGAACGTGGTGTGGATCGTCTACTTTGGTGGCCACCCCGAGTCTCCTACCAACCAGTTAATCGACTCGTTCTCCCTCAAGAACCATCATTCCGCCACCTTGGCGCCGTCGCTGGAGCCGCAGGCGTTGGGCCACGAGCCCAAGATCCGCGGCGACGACGACGACTATGACTACAAGCGCTACGTGTCGCCGGTGAACCTTCCCAATCTGCAACTGACCACCCATTTCCAGGACAACAACTTGCGCCAACTGCAACTCACCAACAAGGCCCAGGGCACCAACAATACCGGCTACATGCTGTCGCTGCAACTAAACGGCCTTGAAAACTTTTCCTCTTCCGACGTTCATAACCGGGACTTGACCAATAACACATCGCTGAATAAGCGAACAACTGGCACCACCTACGGGGAAAACACCGGCACCATTCTGTCGATTCCGTTCCGGTACAAGGCCAAGGCCCTCTACTCTTACGACGCCAATCCGGACGACATTAATGAAATCTCTTTTGTCAAGGACGAGATCCTTGAGGTGGACGATATCGACGGCAAGTGGTGGCAGGCACGCAAGGCCAATGGCCAGGTGGGCATTTGCCCGTCAAACTACGTCAAGTTGATCGATTGATCAATTGCATGTTATTCAAAGCATTGCCTCGTGGACCCCGTACTATTCTTTCCTTATCTACCCGTATCGGGGGCCAGAGGATCCGAGTCGCTGGTGGCTCAAAATGAACCGCCCATGGATTGGGTCGGTGGGTTGGCGAACGCCTTTTTTGTAATTAATAAAAGTCCCACTCTCAGCAGTGGTGGTAAATTTAACACCCGTGTTTTTGTATCCATTCTTTGTTTATTTTTGCCACCCGCGCTAACGTGTTCGGCTATGCGCGATATTTGTGGCATATTATATAGTGATTAGACGGGCTCGTGCTCCACTGCTCCTGGCTGACTTTGCCTTTAGCTAAGGTTTAAAATTAGACGTGTTTGTAACATTTCGGCATTTCAGGGCCCAGTTTAGACCATACAGGCAATGATCTTGCCGGGATGCAGCAAGTGTTTCAGCCTGGAATTATAGCCAAAGTGTATATGATTACTCTATTCATCGTCATGGAAAACCTTGACTCCCCATTTGGGGTCCACAATCCGCTTGGGGCCGCCGTTCTTGGCGGCAATGTCGTCAATAATCTTCCCGTCAGCGTCGGTCAACGGCACCACAATAAAGTTCAGATCAATTCTCAGCAGAGTCACCAGCTTAGGCAAAACCGCCACTCCTCGCCACACCGACCAGGAAATGAGAATATTGGCCGGGCCCACTTGGGCATCCAAGTTCTTGGAGGTATTGTATTTGTTGGCAAGTTCAACAATGGTGGGGTCCTTCAAGATGGGGGAATTGGTGGAGCCCAATGGCGAGTAGGCTTCCAAAACAATCTTGTTTTCCTTGCAGTAGTCCAACAACTTGGGTTGGGGGAGGTACGGGTGCAATTCCACCTGGTTGACAGCAGGAACTACCTTGGTCGATCCGGCAGCCAACAATTTCTGCAAATTAACAACGGAAAAGTTCAGCACCCCAATCAGCTTGACCTTTTTCGGGTCCAACTCTTGCACCTTGGCCCAAGTGTCAATAAACGAAACATCATCGACGTCTCTAGAGCCGTCTTCACGAGTAGGAAATTTGGGATCGTTCCCATTGGGGTTCAAGGCAACTGGCCAGTGGATCAAATACAAGTCCACGTAATCCAACCCCAATCTTTTTAACGATTCGTGCAACGCCTTTTTCGGGTCCCGATGGTCAGTAGACCACAACTTGGTGGTAACAAAAATGTGTTGTCTGGGGATTCCCAGGTCCCTGATGGCCTTGCCAATGGCTTCTTCATTGCCATAGGCAGCTGCGGTGTCAATATGACGGTACCCCACCGAAAGCGCTTCCTTGACCGCATCGTAAACTTCATTGGGTGACAGCTGCCATGTACCCAAGCCAATTGCAGGGATGTCATTGCCGTTGTTCAAAGGAAATGTAGTCTTGTTGGTAGCCATTGTAATTGTGTGAGAAAATTGATTCTATGACTAATTTTTGGCTTTAATTTATATGGAGGGACACAGATTCGGGGCGATCGGTCCGAAGAGGGGGTGGGGGTTGCAAATAAGTGCAGATCAAAAGCAAAGGGAAAAATTGAAATTGTGAATGTTATTAAATTGAGAATACACTCCCGTCAAGTCCACAATTAATTGTATTGTCCTATGGATGAAGTTGTGGGGAAGCCACATCCCACTACGGCTATTGCGCGATATTTATGCAGATAGAGTTGAGCTGTGCCATGGTTTAAGAAGAAAGGTTCATTCTATAATGATAGATGGCTCTAATTTATATTCAATAGTTAAGGAGATGTACTATATGTGGGTTAGTCGTCTTTATTGTTGGTGAATAGTGGGTAATTCCCCATAGTTCACCATACAACAACTAATTGGGGGTGTTTCTTTTTGCAACACAAATACATGGATTATTAATCATTAGTTGATTAACGAGAGGTCAATTTGTCGCCTATTGCCATCGGTCTTTTTACCCTGTTTGTAACCATCTCACCTTGCAACAATCTCTATTCTCACCGATCTATTGCGACATGTTCCGTGCCATTCCCACTGTATGGCGCCGGTGCTACTCAATTGGAGATGCGCTCGCTAAGGATATCCCCACCGTTGATCTAGTGTACGAGAAAATCTCCCCTGATGGAAAGACGGGCATCCATCTGCCGATTGTCATTTGTCATGGTCTTTTTGGGTCTAAAGCAAATAACCGGCTGGTAGCAAAAGCGCTAGCCAATCGGCTTACCCGAAACGTGTACAATCTTGATCTTCGGGACTTTGGGGCACTGCCTCATGACCCCCGGCTCGACGTGCCAAGTCTTGCGGCTGATGTCGAACATTTTTGTGATACCCATCTTCAACAAGAAGCAGGACAGCCAATTCTTTTAGGTCATCTGATGGGGGCTAAAACGGTCATGGCAGTGGCATTGCGGCGGCCAGAAATCCCGAAGATGATCATTAGTGTCGACAATGCCCCGGTCAATGTGTTACAGAAAAGTTCCAAGTTTTCCCAATATGTTAACCAGCTTCGGTTAGCAACCGAGAAATACCAATACACCAACATTAAGGATGTCGATGCTAAACTTGCTGAGGTGGAACCGAGCAAGATGGTGCGGCAGTTTCTTTTGATGAATATGAACCGGGGCAAAAAGGACGATGTCATCACCCTGAAGGTGCCATTGGACATTATTGGTAAAGCCATCACTTCAGGCTTGGTTTCTCAGTGGCCTTATGATTTTACAGTGCTGAGATGGGCAGGACCTGCTCTTTTTGTTCGGGGCACTAAATCTACATATGTTCCTGATGAAATGATTTCTGATATTGGCCAGTTTTTTCCCAATTTTGAATTGGTGGACATTGAAGCTGGTCACTGGTTGATTAGTGAAAAGCCCAAGGAGTTTGAGGATGTGGTTTGTCAGTTTATTGAAAAGCAGGAGGATAACGATGACGATGTTTCGTTTTTGTTGCCGCCATAGATATAGAATAATGAAGGATTAGAATAAAGGAGAATAAGCGAGATGGTGAAAATAATGTGACGAGAATAAGGAGGTGGAATTAAAGATAACTAAAACAAAACGTCAGAAGTACCTATTCAGATCATCCCCCCAATCAATAGCTATTGTCTAACGTACATACAATAAGATTTCTCTGAAACTTTTATTGTTGGTATTTTACAAGACAATTTCAACCTGAATTGCTGTGGTTACAGGAAAAAAAACGAAATGCATGCAATATAGCACTCTACTCGGCAGACACCTTGGCCTTGCCATCGCCGACAAAATCTTCATACACGTCAAACCGCCGTTGGAAATTCACCGGAATCGCCTGTCTGGTGGTGGACAACTTCTCAGGACTCAATTCTGCGTAAATAATCTCTTGACTTTCACCAGCCTCGGCAATAATCTCCCCCATGGGATCACATACCAACGAATGACCATACGCCTGGTATCCTTCTTTGTTTCTCGCAGGCAGGCATAATAACGTGTACACTTCATTGTCCACCGCTCTAGATCTCCCAAGCAAGTGCCAGTGGAGAGGGCCAGTGGTGGTGTTAAATGCACCCGGGTAGATCATGGCAAACAGCTGGTGGGGACTTCGAGAGGCGATCTGGGCCAACTCAGGGAAACGAATATCATAGCAAATTCCAAGGCCAACATTCCCCCAATCACCAACAGAAAACACTGTGGCCTTGTCACCGCCGGTAAGAGTGACCAGCTCCTGGAATTTGATCCCATTGGGAATATCAATGTCAAACAAATGCACCTTGCGATGTTTGGCAATCACCTTGCCTTCAGGGTCAAAAACCACACTGGTGTTGTAAATCTTATCGTCGTCCACTTCAGGAATGGAGCCACCGACAATATAAACCCCATGCTCCTTCAGCATTTGCGCGAGGGCCACGGTAGTCTCGCCCTCGGGAATCGTTTCAGCATAGTGGCGAAATTGATCCACCGCGTATGGCGAATTAAAACATTCAGGGAGTACAATCAAGTCGGCTTTCGGCGCAGCCTCGCTAATAAGCCTGCGAGCATTGGCAAGGTTAGTCGCCTTGTCTGCGCCCAGCTGGAGTTGAATAAGGGCCACACGAAGAGCCTTTTTGAGAGGAGTGGCGAGCGACATGTATAAGCGCGATTTGTGGGGCGTAGCCTAGAAAACGAGGCGAGGCTAGTAATGAAATACTGCGCCAACTTATTAGAGTTTAGTTTAGTGAGTATCCACGGTATAGGAATGCAATACGATGGAGTCTCCTTCGGCTATCGAGCCCAGATCGAGGCAGGAAATCGGGTAGGCACGCAAAAGAAATAATTGACAGCAACAATCCCGAGCACTCGTCCCGAAATCAGAGGCCCTGACCATGAGAGCCATCTCGGGCACCGCGGTAATATTTGGATTTGTCCAGCAATGATAATTCTTGTCACGCCTGTTTGCCGCCCATTTGCCTTTATTGATCTCTATTTTAGGTAATTACAACCTTATGGTGGGAGGGAAGCCACATGATGTGAATTTCCAACCTTAACCAATTTCTCGATGAATATCTCCTCCTCCACTCCCGTAAGGTACAGCCCCAAGGCTAGCACGCATCAAATTTATTCTTCTACAGGCCAAAGAGGCACGGGGCGACTGCCCACAGAGAATGCACACACAGAACGGCTAAATTCATTTCTTTTGAAATGAATTTGCAACCGACGGACATTCCGGAACTGTAGACCTTTTCCAGTTCTCCCTCGCCATCACTGTGGTGATGGAAATGATCAGCCATGGTTGACATGCGACCCTGCAGCCCACTCAAAAAGGAACTTTGCAAACAATCACCGTTTGGCCGCCAGCATCCGCCCCCAATATATGCACCGATGGCCTAGTACTGTTCACAATGAGAAATAATTTGCTATTTCCATTCTGTAAAACTACAGGTTTTCGATGATCGAGGCAGGGATCGGAATCAAAGTTTATTATATTTCCGTAAGCCCATCACTATCGATGCCATAACAGTAGCCCCCAATGCAAGGAGGGCATGTTTCCGACGTGGAAAAATGCAATAATTCGATGCAATGAGGGATGTGTCTGCCGCATCCTTATTGCATTGGTGATTGGATACGTGAGTGTGAGCAATGCGGTCATGTTTGGAGCGAGTCCCGGGATATGGCTGGCAACTGAATTAGGTAACTGTTAAAACAAAGGTTTCATATGTCCTTCTCCTACATCCAAGTATTATTTTTTTGCTATTTTTTACAGGATATACGTGCGCGTCATTTGGCTGGACACGCCAGGCTCACACAAACCACAAATTGGTCAGTTAGCACCTTTGGTTTAGTTAGATAGTCAACGGTACGTTTTAATGGTTACAATTAGACCCGTTGGCTGATTACGGAAAATTCCCTTTTGTAAACTAACATAGTTGGTTTTTTTGCTGTATCCATGAAAATGAACCTAAATATAGTTGTCTTGCATGATTTTGAAACACCTCCTTCTACATTTCCTGGAGGTGGAGGTATATAAGAAATGGTATCGCTGTCAAATTTATTAGCAGAAATGACCAACATCGACAACGACACCGAAATTGACATTGTCAACCAGCAAGAGAACTTTGAAACCATCCAACCCAAGAAGAGATCGTTCATCAAGAACACCCCCTTTACAAATGACTTGTTGGCTTGTTTGGCTGAATTGATTGGTACTTTTATTTTCCTTTGGGTTGCGTTTATGATTGCCCAAATTGCTAACCAAGAACCCATTTTGGCTGATGCCGAATTTAAGGAAAAGTTGGGATCTTCTCCTCAACAATTGACCATGATTTCCTTTGGTTTCGGGTTTGGGGTCATGGTTGCCATTTTCATCGTTGGCAGAATTTCTGGTGGTCACTTGAACCCTGCCGTTACTCTTACTTTGATTGCTGCTAGAGCCACTGGTCCCATTCGCGGGATTGGTATGATCATCTGCCAAATCATTGGTGGTATGGCTGCTGCTGGTGCCGCTTCTGCTATGACTCCCGGTAAGATTGCCTTTGCCAACTCTCTTGGTGGTGGATGCTCCAAGGGTCGGGGTCTTATGATCGAAGCTTTTGGTACCGCTTTGTTGTGTCTCACCGTTTTGATGATGGCTGTTGAACCCAACCCTGGTTCTGCCTTTGCTCCCGTTATTATCGGGATTTCGCTTTTCTTGGGTCACTTGTTCTGTGTCTACTTTACTGGTGCCGGTCTTAACCCTGCCCGTTCTTTTGGTCCTTGTGTGGCCGCCCGTTCTTTCCCCGTTTACCACTGGATTTACTGGGTTGGTCCCATTTTGGGTTCGTTGATTGCCTTTGGTGTCTACCTGATCTTCAAGGTGTTGCACTACGAAAGAATGGCTGACGAAGAAAAGGGCGAATAGACGTGCATGATTTTTCTCTCGATACAAACCCTTCTTAATGTCTCTTTTCTTAATAAACGATAATCGAGTTAACTTGGACTAAACTAGCTCTCACATGCGAGAAATACTATACCCAATCATAATTGAGATGAATGTAACCCAGGGGGATGCGCATGCACAGACTAGTTTCATTTGTAGCTGTCCAATGTCTGTTTGTGAAGATGTTGTAGCATGTGTCCCATGTACCATGTAGTAGTTTTTTTTTTTTTAACTGCATAATATTTGCATTATGCCAGGGTCTCGAACCCAACGCTTTTGTTACATGAGAATTGATAACAACAACCACCCTATGCAAGGCAATGCCCAGGAAACATCTAGGGTTTACTGCAACATTCGGTGATGATAACTTTTAAAATGATTAGCGTTGTAGGCTTTGAGTTAACCGAAATTGCTGTCAAGATGTCGGCGGCTTAGTCAATTTCAACTATTTTCCCCATCTTTGCAATCGTATTTTTTACTACTGCATATTTTTAAAAGGTACGAATTTAGTTGGATAATAACTCCATTTTGAATAACACTCGTAGAGGCTTAATATTGGGGGTAAAGATGCAGTGTTAGAAGGGGTCTGTTTTCAGAATGAGGTGTGCGGTTAAAATTCCCTCTTTCAATACATGGCTGGCTCAGCATCCTGTAGTATGTAACTCATGTAATATGCAGGAGTAGATGACCTAACGGCTGAAAAAAAATATCCAAGCACATGTGAGAACAAACGAGACGTTGAATCATTGCTATTATAAGTGGTGAGTTATTTATAGTTAACTGTATAGTTCGCTTGTTCTCGTTTCTTCTGGAACTGTGTTTTTAAACTTTTCTCACCCTTGGTCTGGTCGCTGGAATTTGTTCTGTGCGCAATTGATAATGCCCCGGTTGTTTGTGCTCACCGGGACACAATAATCATCTATTAATACCCTCTATGTTTATGTTTAGGGATGCCCTTGTATGCCATCTGAATTTCTTTTGCTTTTTGTTTTGTCTGCCTCTAAGTGACCGTATGTCAGGCTCTTGGTTACCATTTGAGTATAATATTCTCTTGGCAGTGTCTGAATTTGGTAAAATTGAATTGGTAGTGATAGAGATATGGGGTTGATTATAGTGAGAGAATTTGACTTGGGTTTGGTTGTTATTTTTGTGATAAAATTGTGGGCGTGTTATTTAGTTATGTCGCTCGTATGCTTGTATAGTGCACTAAAGACGAAGACAAATTGTGGTAAATTAGTAGGAATTCAGTAGTTGTAAATTGGTGGCTTGAATTGAGAATTCTCCAGATGCAATGACTATGTGCATATATCCTGGAATAAAGCTATGGAGGCTTTAAACTTTTGGGTCGCCTTTGGCCTGTGGGGTAGAGAATGTCTTCTGATTTTTAACGAACTATTCTCCTATTCTTACAGAGAGAAGTACTGTAATAAATTTGCTAAATAAAAATTCTTATGATCAATTCAATCGTTGTGGCAATATGATGACACATTTTTGTGATTGTCACTGGAGATCGCTAGATTGGCAGTTAAGTCCAACCTAATTTAAATATTATTGGTTTATTTTAATTTCTGATGATGGTCACGGGAAAAGAACTTATACCTCTATCTTACACTCTCTGTAAGTTAGTAGTATCTTACTAACAAGTCTCATTTCTAACACAAGATGAATATCCCAGTAACAAAGTTACGGTAAAATAAACACAATACCTACAACTCACGTTTGTTCCAATCATTTCTAACTTGTTCCAGTATGATTCCTATACATCATCTCTTCCATGTCATAAATGGTCAAGTGAGGGAACAACATCAAACCCAGTAATCACTTCATCTAGCCTAATCTAGTGATATCATTCTTTGAAAGCACAAGTCAATTGAACATGTACACACCAAAACCCTCATCTACCGCAATGATCTATTCTTCGTATATGTATTATCCGTATCACAAACTAACACCCGCAGCGCTGGTGGATCATTTGTATGCATCTACTATTGTTCAGTCTTCTTGGACAAGAACTCAGCCGTAACCTTGGGGTCCTTGTTGGTCCCAGTGTAAATGGGGTTTTCCTTCAAGTGGATTTGCGCTTCAGGACCAGGAATCTTCTTTTCCAACTTCAAGTTGTCAAACACACACTTGTTGAACACCTTTTCCAGGGCCCGGCAAGCACCTTGCCGGTGGTTTTCTTGTTCAAGGCACAGGTAGTGCAACTTGAACTCGTCAAAGCAATGAGTGTTGATATCTTTAAGAACAGACACAGCACACCGGGTCACTCTTCTACCTTCCTTCAAGCACTCAAGGGCACCGCCGTTGTGTTCTTGTTTGCACATCATAAAGTCATCATTGTAGGGTTGGCACCGGGCACCGATAAAGTAGGCGGCACTCAACAAAGGAGCCGAGGTGGCACCGACTTCGTCAACCTCGGGGATGTCCAGAGGCAACTGGTTGTCTTCAGTGTTTTCCCACTTGTGTCTGCCAATGAAAAACTCGCCAAGGACCATGATGAAGGGTTTGGTTGAAAATTCGCGTGATTTGGTTGGTGCGAATGGGCGACAACGCAAATGGGAAGGGGTGATAGAAATGGTGGCGATTGGATGATTACAAGGGTCTATCACTGTAGAGGAGGTGGCTATTTGTGTCTAGAGGTAATTGGTTGGCTAAGGTTGGACAAACACCGTAATTGTAATTGGCGGTCGGTTATTGGCTGAACGGCATCTGTTTATGTGCAGGATATAACCACGAATTTAACATTGTCGAAATTGGTATTCTATATTATGCTAACTACTTCAATGAGCAGGAAGAGCACCGCCCCGTTTTCTTGCTGCTATCACCAAATCGGTAAAATTTGCCTTCAATGCACACCACGATTGAACGCCAGCAATAATCACAAGCGACACAATACACCCGATCCACAACCCCTTAATATCGCCCCGCCAGGGAGAGTAAAAAGACCAGTAAATCGATAATGGTAACCCCACCACATAATAAGCCACTAAATTGACAATCCCACCAATTTTGGTTTGGCCCTGGCCCCGCAAACACCCTGCCAGCACAGCATTCATACTATCGACCACTTGCATCACGGCAATATACCAAATAACATTATTAAGAGCTTCAATCACCAAGGGGTCTTCAGTAAAGAGTTTGGCGATTGGGACCCTGAACGTCGACACCATGATAAAGTTAAACAACGCAGAGCCCAAGCCGAACAATAACGCCACCAGAGTGGCCCGGTAGGCGTTTCTCGATAATCCAGCACCTAAGAAGTTAGCAATACGCGTCAGGGCAGCGATGCCAATGGCAAAGGGCACTTGATAAGTGAGGGAGGCTAAAGTCGCTCCAATCAGCTGGGCGGCCAAGTTGATGGTTCCCAAACGAGACGCCAATAACGTCAAGATTTCAAAAGCCAAAAACTCGGCTTCCAACATGATCAACCCTGGGATGGCCAACGAAATAAGCGTCCCCCATCCACTGAACGCGTTTTTAACGCTAAACCCGGGCCAACATTCCCGGGGATTGAGCCCCAGGGGGGTTTGGCCGGCCAGAACCTTGAAAACAGTAAGATACACCAAAAGCAACGCCATCACCCAATAATTGATGGCCACGGCGATGGGAGCGCCAATATATCCCCAATACTTGACCAAGGTGATATTCATAATCAAATTAAGCGGTGCTGCCACCATCAAGCAAAGCGTCAGCACGTGAAACACGCCCTGAGCCTGAAGATACCGCTTACCACATTCAAACAACACGTAGGCGGGGATGCCTGGAGTGACGTACCGCAAGTACATCCCCGCTAACCGGGCAGTAGCAGGATCAGGAACAACCAACAGCAAAAGTTGATCCCCAAAACCAGCCCACATGACCAAAATTGGAGCCATCACCACCATGATGATAGCCATACAACGTTGCATATACGTCCCCACCAATTTATAGTTCCCGGCACCAAATGCTTGAGGGCAGACGGTATCCAACGAGGTGGCGATCCCTTGGATAGTAGCGTAGCCAGTGATATTGGCCGTCATCGCCCCCATCAGTACTGCAGCCAATTCCGCAGCACCAAGATGACCGACGGTAAACACCGATACCGTGGATAGAGAGTTCTGTAAAACAAACGTCGTCACCAAAGGAATCAGCGCCTTAAAGAGAGCCCGCAGTTCAATCGTCAGCGTGGTGTTTTCGAGGATTCTAGAACTCAACGCCAGAAACACCAGCTCAACTCCGTCATCATCGGCGGGGGCTTCGATGTTTAAATCGGTAAGAAACTGACGTTCCTCGTTAACAATCTCGTGATGAATACTCAGCCGACGACGGTTATTGAGTAACGGCTGTTGTTCTTGATCAATTTCTGGCTGGTTGGAAAAATCCAGAGGGAGGAATAACCCACCTTTGCCCACCAGACCATATACCACCAGTTCACGACGTTTGGTATTCGAATGTGTGAACAGGGACATCAGATGGACAAATAATTTATTACTCTATAATGAAGTGGAGGATGGAAATCTCGCGGAATGTGGAGTCATCGAGATTAGCCGGCGAACCCCCCTATGTGCCGGATTTTTTGGCTAGTGAGGGGCGATAACTGATTGTGGAGATGCGCTTAGGTACAGATTAGGAAATACTTCCGCCATGAGTCAATAAGATCGTACCTTGGTACTCAATTATTGCCCCACTTCGATTATTGATCATATGGCGAGTCGAAGTGCGCAATATTAATTTCCAAAATTTTGAGCGAATGACGACCCCATAGCACCCGCCATATGACCCTCGCTACCGCCATTCGTATAGTTGGTATCGCCTTTGCTTTTTTATTTTTCCTACTCTTTTCTTCGTAAATCGTAGACCTCATCGCACCGCACTCATCTCATCATGCCTCCAGCAGATACTCTCGTGTTAGATGCTGCCCCCCTCATCACCCAGCCGGCGCTGGTGTTGATGCAACAAGCAGACCATTTCTATACTACTCCTGGCGTTCACTCCGAATTAAGGGACGACCAAGTCCAGCAACAACTCGTTCTTTGGGGGGATCGGTTAAAGATCCGCCAACCCAAGCCCGAATCAATCACCAGAGTGAATAACTTTGCAAAGCTAACCGGTGATTTTGCTGTGCTTTCCAATAATGATATACACATTATCGCCTTGGCCTATGAACTCGATGTTGAAGCTAATGGTGGTGATAACTTGCGGACCGTGCCTCAACAAAAGACGTCTTCGTCGAGATATGTGCAAACAGATGAAGAAGACCACCACCAGCAGGACGAAAAGTCAGATGAAGACGATGGCTTCCAAACGGTGGTCCGGAAAAAGAGAAATTCGAGGAAACCGAGAAGACAACCCGAGCCCGAACCCGAGCCCCAGCCCGAGCCCGAAGCTCAAGTTGAAGTGGTGGAAGAAGAAATGACCGAGGCTGACCTTGCTGATTTTGATGATGGCGAAGGATGGATTACTCCCGATAACATTGTTGAGGAAATGACCAAAGATGCTAAGGACCAAGTGGAAGACATCGAAGTGGCTAAAGCAATGCCTGTGGCCATTGCCACTGGCGATTTTGCCTGTCAAAACGTCTGTCTCCAAATGGGCCTTTCTCTCTTGAACTACTCTACCGGGAAAAGAATCACCCGGTTGAAAAACTTCATGTACCGGTGCCATGCGTGTTTCACCTTGACTCCCATTCCCAAGGACGGAAAGCCGAAACACTTTTGTCCCAAGTGCGGGGGGGCTACTTTGCTCAGATGTACAGTGCTGGTAGACGAAGCCACTGGCAAGATCACCCCTCACTTGAAGCGGAACTTTGTTTACATTACTCGGGGTCAACGGTACCTGGTGGCTTCACCGCTTCTGAAAAACTCTCAGAAAAAGGCCGGTAACCGTGGGTACCAACACAACAAGGACCACGACGAGTTGTTGCTACGGGAAGATCAGAGGGAGTACCAACTGGCACTCAAGCATAACGACTGGGAACGGCGCCAACAAGACAAGCAGTTGCAACAATGGATTGGCGGGGGGTCTGCTGACAACTACATCAGTCCCTTTGCTGATGGTGGTGTCCGTCCCCTGGGGGTAAGAGTAGGAAGAGGCCGTCATCTGAATGCCCTGAAAAAGAGAAAGTAGAGCAAGATAACCGGAACAAATTGACCACGGAGTGCACCCGAGAAATCCTGCATGCCCCTAATCAGTGTCAGGGTCTCTATCATAACGGAATCTTCGACTAATTATAAATATACGAAAATAAATACGAGAGTCATAGCTAGGCTGGAAACATGGGATTGTCATCTTTGTGTCCATGCAGGATCGGCCTAGAGAACTCCCTCAATGTTCCGTTTGCGGGAATTGCAACCACCATGGCTCAGTGGCAACAACAAAGTTTACTGATAGTGGATGATGCTGTGGCTACCAATGGGTATAGTTTATATATCCTTCTCCACGCCTATCTCCACGCCCACTACTTTAATCTCGGCTTGATTGGTTGGTTGGCGCTAATCAGGGACGGCATTTTTGCCTACTATGGGTTGGTGGTATTGAAAATTGCATGGACTTATATTTACGGGTATGGTCCCATCACCGCTTTCAAGATGGCCTTCAATTGCGTACGGCGGAAGTTTTTCGCCTGGATGTTGTCGTTGCCGCCGGTGGCGAAAAAGGTCAATCGTAAGGTGGAGGATGCCAAGGCCAAAATGGAAGCCGACGTGATTCAAAACGATGATGCCTTGTTGCAGTTGCATCTGTTGCCCGAACACGGGATTCTGGCCGACAGGATTGAGGGGGAATTGGACAAAATGGCCAATTTGAAGCATACCGACTATAAGCTGGGGAGAGTGCTGGGGGCGGTCTACCACGGTGGTGATGATTTACTTAAGCTCCAGACCGACGCCTACGATAAGTACTCGGTGGCAAACCAGTTACACCCGGATGTTTTCCCCGGTGTGCGGAAGATGGAAGCAGAAGTGGTGCTGATGGTGTTGCGTGCTTTCAACGCTCCGGAATCGGCCGTCGGGTGTACTACTCTGGGTGGTACCGAATCGTTATTGTTGGCCGGTTTGGCGGCTAGAGAATACGGGAAGCGCTACAAAGGCATCACCCGTCCTGAAATCATTGCCCCAGTCACCATCCATGCTGGTATTGAAAAGGCTGCTTACTACTTTGGTATGACTCTTCACAAAGTTGATCTCGACCCCACCACCTTCCAAGTCAACATCAGTGCGGTGAAGCGGTTGATTAATTCCAACACTGTTCTTATCTGCGGGTCCACTCCTAATTACCCTCACGGTATTTTTGATAACATTGAAGAATTGGGCAAGCTCGCACAAAAGTATAAATTACCCTTACACGTTGACGCGTGTTTGGGGTCGTTTATTGTTAGTTTCTTGGAAAAGTCGAAAGTGCACGGCGACCTTCCACTTCCGAAAATGGATTTCCGAGTGCGTGGGGTGACGCTGATTTCGTGTGATACCCACAAGTATGGGTTTGCACCAAAGGGGTCGCTGATCATCATGTATCGGGATACCAAGATGCGGGAATGCCAGTACTACGTGCTGGCAGACTGGACTGGCGGGTTGTATGGTTCTCCCACTCTTGCAGGGTCTCGTCCGGGGGCGCTTATGGTGGGGTGCTGGGCCACCATGCTCAATGTAGGTGAGGATGGTTACACCAAGTTGTGTTATGAAATTGTTCTGGCATCGATGAAATTGAAAGACGCCCTTCAAACTCATCCGTTGCTCTCAAAGTATTTGCAGGTGATTGGTGACCCGCTTGGTTCGGTGGTGGCGTTCAAAACCCGCACCGATAACGTGTTTAACATTTACGATCTTTCCGACGATTTGAGTAAAGCCGGCTGGCACTATGCCACCTTGCAACACCCTGCCGCTCTCCATTTTGCATTTACTAGACTTACCGTTCCCATTGTGGATGAGTTGATTTCTGGAATTGTTGAGCTGGTTGAAAAGTTGGTGAAGAATAGTGATGGTAAGGCCAAGCCCAAGGGGGACACTGGGGCATTTTATGGTGTTGCTGGTTCAGTTCTGACCACGGGGGTCGCAGACCAGTTGATTGTGGGGTTCTTGGACGCCCTTTACAAACAATGAACAAAGAGCAAAATCGATTGTAAATTTTTGTCGTTTCACATCATTAATAGCGCGATGTTGTAATACATGAATCTAATAGGAAATGTAAGGTAGGGTGGAAACTATGGATACAAAAGAATACAAACAAGGTGAGAAAGACCAAACCTGTATTTAATGCTATCACTTAGCCTTTAATTTCGTGTCATCTAGACTCGAACTTCCCATTAATTGTTATCTATATCCAAGACTTCCACTGATGTTAATTCAATTTGGAAGTTACAAAGCTACCAAGAGCACCTCCGAGCATGGCAAACCCCAGTACTGTAGCTAATACATCCACCTTACGCACCTCTATTTTAGAAAGCATCTCCAGCACTATGTGTAGCCACCACACCTTCAAATCAAGCCGTACTTGGTTAGCCATCGCCACCACCGACACCCACACTCCGTGTAACCCAGGGGTTTGTCTAGCTAATTCCCTCTGAGCACCAATAGCAGCCCGTTCAGCATCCTTGCGGCCCAGTTCCTCCTTGTCATCTGCCTTCATCTTGTCATAATCAGCTTCGATGTCGGGAGTAGTATTGACCAAATGAACAGCATCATGGACAAAGTCTTTTACCTCATTCAAAGTGCTTGGGTTCTCCTGCTTCAACTGGCTGATCTCCTTGTAGATCTTTTGGTCACCCAGTTCCACTTCGGCCATGGTTTGTCTCATTTTCGCCTCGAAGGCATCCACCAACCGTTTCCGTTTCCAGGGCTCTACAAAGAACGTTGCCACCACAAATAACAACAAATTCACCCCCATGATAATCCAAGTCCCCCACGTCAGCGCCCGCCGGATCTTGTCACTCCAAACTTGTTCCTCGTGGTACCGGGTTAAAATCAGCTGGGTGAGCTTAAGTTGAATGGCATCCACCCGCTGTTCGGCCTCATTCATGTTGTCCGAAGCCTCCTTTTCCCGGAGTTCATTGGTATGGTCATTGCGGTACAAATCGGTAAATCGTTGAAGGTCAACGTCGTTCCAATTGTGTTTCCGGGTGAGCAATTCATTGATCTCCCGCTGAGACGTCAGTCTCAATTGGATAGAATCGGCGTAGTCCTTCTTACACTTTTTCACTTGCTCCTTGGCTTCCTTAAGCGAATCTTCAAGATTTTCAATCGACTCTTTTAGTTTTTCAATCGCCGAATAGCCAGTGACATCATTGAGGGTTCTCGTGGCAATTAGGATGGTCAGTTGTAACGAGTCAAAGTACTTTGACGCATCTTTGATCCATTTCGGTTTCATTTTCTCTTGATCCAGAGGTAAACCCTCGATTTCTCGATGGATCTCGTCATTGATCTGCTTGCTTACATTAGGAACGTCTTTACCCAGCTCTTTGGCCGACGCTGCCACCCGTGCTGCCTCGCCCTTCAAGTCATCTCCATCACTGTCCTCCTTGATCTCAACTGCGTCCTTATCCTCTTTTTGTTGGTCTTCTTCCACCTCCACCTGGAATTTTTTGCTATGCAATGCCTCTTCTAACTCTTCAATCTGGCTCTTGGTGATATCCATCGCTACTTTTTCCCGTTTGAGCTCGTCCAGGAGTCGTAACCGTTGTACGTTTTCCGTGGAATTGTCCAAGGGATCGCGTAGGTCATTGCCCACTTTTTTAATGGTTTGGTTTAATGCATCACCTAATCGACTTTGGAACCGGCAAAATGCTCTGGGGGTAACTCGTAGTGGAAGACTAACTCCGATTCGGATCATGGTGCGAGCAAGAGTGAAAGAGTGGTGGAAAATGAGTGGTAAAAGGGGTCTATTGATGGGACAGGCTGTGTAAGGGAATAACGATGGAATAACTATGATAGTGGTCACATATTGGGTGTAAAATAAGGGTAGCGTGAGAGAAATGGAAAAAGTTTGTAAAAGTCGGCATTCGCTACGGTATATTACTAGTGACATAAAATGATTTGATCATAGTGAGCGAAAGTGAAACAGAAGAGCGGATATGAACATGAGAAAGGGGATATTAACACACCATATGATATCGCCTCACTTTTACTGGATGGTAATGTGATGGTCTAGGCTACCCACCAGAGTTCGCAACCGGGGACCCCATATCTCTAAGCAACAATTCTGGTCCTGGACATGTGGTAACCTAAATTTATTAACTTAAGCTTTCTCCCTGCATTATACTAAAATTGCCTAGACCTGCTAATGAAATGGTTTGTAACTTTGAAAAAGCTAGGATAATTGTAAAATTTGTATTAAGTAAATAATTCGTTTATCATATTTGGAGGTCACCATCCCCATGACAAAGCTCATAAGTTTGGGGATGGCAGTAAATGGAACCACATTCCTTGCACGAGAAGACCAGCTCCCCGCAACCACAGGTGGTAGTTTGTACTCCTGTGATATCGTCACAGTTACACTCTTGTGCTCCACAATCGAACATGGAAGATATAGGCCGGTTTACGCCGTTTATATATTAGATTCTCTATTACTTGTGCCACTGTATTAAATTCTTTACGGTAACTTTATCGTGCATAATTTGACATCTACACGCCATCTGATCAAGGCCATGGCATTGGCCTCGGGAAAATTAGCATAAGATTACGAAACAGGGCAAACAATACCGCAAATGGACACCATCCCAGATATCAACAGGGAAGCTACCCTCCAAGAGAGGGTTCCAGATGAATAGACGCTGGTTCCGGAGTTCCCAGTTTGATAATTAGCTGCATATCGCACCCGAAACTTCCATATTGGGAATGGGCTCAAGTAGTCACTGTGGTCAATATGGCCACATTCTATCTTCGATAGTGCCAAATGTACGCACAACTGCTTCGGCCAAGAATGACGGTTGGAGTTGCTTGCTGTCTTTAACTAGGTTAGTTGTGTTTATTATGGCATTAGCTATTACCTTCTACGATGATAACATTATCCAAGTGTCCGAAACCACCCGAGGAGGAAAAGTGACATAACAAAAGAATCGTGAAACGCAAATTGTAACGTTGCGCTAGTGAAAAAGATGGTCTGGACGAATATGTATGTACAAGGCATTTTATTCTGTTGAAAGAAGAATTGGTTTTACATTGACCCAGTGGCAGCAATAGCAGGTGGGCGCCAATATTTACATTCCTCGACACAGGGCGCATCTTCCAATTTTGGCAGCATATAGAGCCGTTGGTGTTGGATGTTGAAAACGTATGGAACATAAACAAGTAGATGTTTCACCTGGTGATGTAAACTAATTTGTCATTGACAGGCCTCGATAGGCAATACTGTTAGATCGGTGTTTCACCTGAGGGGATTATTTACCCGTGCCAGATACTTTTAATGAGGAGAGATGACAAGACACAATAGAGGATGTAAAGAAAGCGGTAAAGCGGTAAAAGCCACTGTTTCATAAGCAAAAGTACAAGTGCAATGGCTAATGCTGAAATAATACATGGTACCGTTGGAAGAAGCGATGCCGTATTTTTGTCCCACGCCAATTTAGCCGGTATGACAACTACGGAGGGATGAAAAAAACGGTGATAATTACGGACGTTGAGGCATCCGTTGGCACCTAAGGGACGAGAAACTCCATTCAAGTAATACAGGCAGCATGATTTTCAATTTGGAGATTTCATGGCCGAAAATTATTCCTAAAACAAATACCTGTTGAGATGCCCACTGGTAATCTTGTTTTGAGCCATTTCCTACATCCATTCCTCCTCGATACAAACCAACTTCCACCCCAAGTTCTACCTAATCACAACACACCCCTCACCTCTCTTTTGCCACCCTTTTTCCACCATCCTCTCTATAGTTCGCGTTGTTCATTTTTTGGTGGCGTTCGCGACTCACCATGTTCTTGACTCGAAGCGAATACGATCGGGGGGTGTCCACCTTCTCTCCAGAAGGGAGATTGTTCCAAGTGGAATACTCTCTTGAAGCCATCAAGCTTGGCTCCACCGCCATTGGCATTTGTACCTCGGAAGGGGTGATTTTGGGGGTGGAAAAGCGGGTGACTTCGCCGTTAATCGAACCCAACTCCATCGAAAAGATTGTGGAAATCGATACCCACATTGGCTGTGCCATGTCGGGGTTGACTGCCGATGCTCGGCTGATGATTGATCACGCCCGGGTTCTGTCTGTCACCCATAACTTGTACTACGACGAACAGATTGGGGTGGAAGCATTAACGCAGTCGGTGTGTGACTTGGCGTTGCGGTTCGGTGAAGGTGCCAGTGGGGAAAAGAGATTGATGCTGAGACCGTTTGGGGTGGCCTTGTTGATTGCTGGTTACGACAACGACAAGGGCCCGCAATTGTATCATGCCGAGCCGCTGGGGACTTTTTACCGGTATGACGCCAAGGCTATTGGTTCTGGTTCGGAGGGTGCTCAAGCAGAATTGCAAAATGAATACCACAAGTCGTTGACGCTCAAAGAGGCAGAATTGTTGACGCTCAAGACGTTGAAGCAAGTGATGGAAGAAAAGTTGGACTGCAAAAATGCCCAATTGGCTTCGGTCACCAAGGATGGCGGGTTCCAGATATATTCCGATGAACAGACCGATGAGATTATCAAGGCGTTGGCGGAGCAAGAAACGGATGAAATGGAGGATTGAGCACGGTTAGAGGTGGATATGGCTATATAATCAAAATGACTATCACGAGTAAACACTAGACGTTATAGCCGACTATGGTATTGCCCACCCTTTATTTAGCCACATTTTACAGTTTCCACTATGGTTAATTGTATTTTAGTTGGTTACAACGACATGTTACCTTTTTGCACAATCGTCCTTGCGCAATTATTGGACATCAAGTCGTAGGTATTCATGACTAGTGGGAATCACGCGAATAAGGTTACACCTCAATTGGATGCCCCGAGTATAAATAGTTATATAGGGCGATTCAATATATTTCTTGATTCCATACTCATCTGGATTCCATTTTTCAAGATTCCACATATTTCATACTTATTGATTATCATTGGCATAGACCAAGCAAAAACAGTAATTCCAATTTTCCTACACTACCCATTACTTTTATTCTTTCCAGCTTTCTCTAAATTCAATTTCCACAAATTTTCTCCTTTCTTCCCTACTTGCCCCTTGCCAATTATCTACTTTTTTCCTATCCATTTCCGCCACTTCAGTGCGCCGCACCCACACCATCTTTCGTCGTTTCGCACTTTGCCACCACCACCACCATGGAAGATCCCCTCACTGTGCAAGAAGACGATGTCTATCTTAAATACAAAAAGCTCCAGCGTGATCTTGATCTTCTTCACCTCCAAGAAGAATACATAAAGGATGAACAGCGCCACCTTAAGCGCGAATTGGTTCGGGCGCAAGAAGAAGTGAAGCGGATTCAATCGGTACCGCTTGTCATTGGCCAGTTCCTTGAACCTATTGACGAAAACACCGGTATCGTGTCGAGTACTACTGGTTCCAACTACGTGGTGAGAATCTTGCTGACGTTAGACCGGGAGTTATTAAAGATGCTGTCGCTGGTAGCGTTGCACCGGCATTCCAACGCGTTGGTGGACATTTTGCCTCCTGAAGCCGACTCGCTGATTTCCATTGTTGGCGATCATGAAAAGCCCGACGTGACTTATGCCGATGTTGGGGGGTTGGATATGCAAAAACAAGAAATCCGGGAGGCGGTGGAGTTACCGTTGACTCAAGGGGACCTTTATAGCCAGATTGGGATTGACCCTCCCCGGGGGGTGTTGTTGTACGGTCCCCCCGGTACCGGAAAGACTATGTTGGTCAAAGCAGTGGCCAACTCGACCACGGCGGCGTTTATCCGGATAAACGGGTCGGAGTTTGTGCAAAAGTATCTTGGGGAAGGTCCTCGGATGGTGAGAGACGTGTTTAGATTGGCGCGTGAAAACTCCCCCGCCATTATCTTTATTGATGAAATCGACGCTATTGCCACCAAGCGGTTTGACGCCCAGACGGGCGCAGACAGAGAAGTGCAGCGGATTCTTTTGGAATTATTGAACCAGATGGATGGGTTTGAACAAGACCACACCGTCAAGGTAATTATGGCCACTAACCGGGCTGATACTTTGGACCCGGCGTTGTTGCGTCCGGGGCGGTTGGACAGAAAGATTGAGTTCCCTTCGCTTAAGGACCGGCGGGAACGTAGACTTATTTTTGCTACCATTGCTTCAAAAATGAGTCTTGCTCCGGAAGCGGACTTGGACTCTTTGATTGTTCGGAATGACCCGTTGCTGGGGGCGGTAATTGCCGCCATCATGCAAGAAGCAGGGTTGCGGGCGGTGAGAAAGAACCGGTATATGATTTTGCAACTGGATTTGGAAGAAGCCTACACTGCACAAGTCAAGACTGGCACTGAACATGACAAGTTTGAGTTTTACAAGTAGCGAGTAAAAATATAGATGGTAATAACAACGAGTTAATGGATATACAGCAAGTACCGAACAGTAGTATGACATTTATTAAATGATACGGGAGTAGTACTCAAACTATGATCTGTTTATGATTTAGGACCGGCCTTCTTATCAAATGGAACCACTCGGGCAATGCACAACGACATATCGTCCAACTTTCCTCCCTGACTGGGACCGCTCAGGGCGATTTCCAGGGGGAGTGAATTCACCTTTTCGTTATATGGAGTGTAGGCATAGTCATCAAACGCCACCTCCTTTGCCTTTATAATAAACCGGTTGGCTGCTCGCTTCAACAGGTCTTTCTTAATGTTTAGGTATTCGTCAACGTACTGGACAATCTCCAGTTCGTACAAGTTGTCTGAAATACCGTCCAGACATGCCAAGATAATGTCGCCTACTTGTAGGGTGATATGTCCTACCCATGCCATGTCCAGCGGCAACTTATCGAGAGTCTGGGTGCCTATTTGCTGGGGACACAATGGCAGCACCATTTGCTCTTCATTTGTACAGACAATTTCGCCATTTCGAATGACATAAAGCTTGGAATCGCCAATGGAGATTATCCGAAGCGTTTCTCCTACAATGATCCCCATTATAAGTGTCAGAGATCCCTTGAGGTTTTGCAAGTCCATAAGGTGACTGGTGTGGAGGTACAGATCATCCAAAATCTGGTCAATATCACGCCGTACAAGCGGATGGGGCGAGTGTTGGATCTTATACTCGGTCATTAGCCGGGATAACGTTTCCAACATCAGTCGCAGCCAGGTGCCCAGGTCTCCTTGTTTCAGAGAATCTTCCTCCCATCCCAGTACCCCGTCTGCAATGGCAATCACCAGCGGCAGCACCAACATGGCATCATCGCCAGCTTTGACGGAAAGGGTGTTAGCGGGAGACCCCACTGGCCGCCGTCGCGGCAAAAGAGTGTTGAGCTGAGTGGGATCCAGTAAATCCAGGAGCGAGTGGATCATTGGCACCAGCAGCTGCGAATGGTATCCGAAACTCAGGTAGGCAATGTCTAGCTTGTAGGTGTCATGAGGAATTTTCTTGAGTTCATCATTTGTAAGTTTTCGGTAGGAGATAAAATGCAGGACGTCGTTGGGGTCATCGATGATTTCCAGGGGCTCCAGGCGAAACGCCGAAAAGAAGCCATATCGACGGGTTATCCGGTGGATACTGGGGAGACGTGTACTAACACGACAAAGCATAGTGATAGAAAAGCCGCACCGCGGGGGAGGCCGAAGAAGTGAGAATTGAGGCAGTGAAAGAGGGGAACGGCAAGAGGGGGAGATACAGGGATTGATTGGTGTTAGGTTAGTATATGTGTGGTGGGTTTAGATGTATTTGTTTAATTTCGTTACCGTAGAGGTAGCTGTAGCTTCGGTGTCCCTTTCATAGACGTAGTGATGCATCATTAGTGAGGTATGGAAAAGATGACCAATAGAAGTGTAATAACCACTGAGGTTAATTTTTTAAAAGGATATTATTTACCGCTCACTGGGGATGCTTTAGAACCGATCCTAGGTGTTTAATTCTCGTTGTACGATTCTCGCTTCTCCGGTAACGGACGTCGGCTAGTCCGGCAAGTTGCCAAGATTGTGATTGCTAAGTCGCACAGCTGAAGATTTGTTATAGTTGTAGCAAATTTTGCTATGGCTATGTAAAAACCAATGATTGTGGAGATAACCAATGATAATTCCGATGCATTTCCGTGAAAACTCCTACGCTGAACACGTAAAAAGGGACCCACGCCACTCGCGCAGGTGAATATTACAAAAAATATTACTTTGGCAAAGTTGAAACACTACAATGTTTGTTATTTTCGTTATTCATGTCTATAATTACGCTTCCTGTTCCTTAACCCTGGTCCCAACTTCACCAATAACCGTCTCATTCTTCCGCAACTCTTGCATCCGCTCGCGATGGGTCATTGGCTTCACCCCCGTCCGAATCTCAAACTCGCGCTTCCGGGTCGCTTCCTGATCCTCCCGAATGGCGCGTTCCCGTTCCTCTTCGATTTGCATCATGTGTGCCTCGTGCTCTTCCTTCACCTTAAGCAATTCTTTATTGTAAAAGTCCATCAGCTCAATCTTCAACTTCAGCTCTTCACAATACTTTGCAAAATCGGGGGGGAGCTTTCTCCGGAGCGCCAATTCGATGATTTCCGGGTACTTCTTTTCTTCCAAATTGAACTTCAGCTTCACTTGTTTCCGGGTTCGGTGGGGGAAAAGTTTAGAAATCATGGTGAAGTCGGTGCCAAACGTTGAGAGCGCCTGGTAGAGTTTTTCCGTCTCCTGGGGAGTCCACCGATCACTGTATCTTCTGTTAGAGTATGTGCTGGAAATTACAGGGTTTTCGTAGGGATTGGATACCAATCGTTCCCGATCACTGAAGTCGGTGGTGTTTCTGTGCACATGTGTCGATTCAGCGTCCACAATCAACTTGCCTGTCAGATCGTACATCAACTTGGGCCCCAGCGCTTTGGGCTGAAAGTCAGTATCCAAAATGCTCTTGGAGGGTCTTTCAGTGGTCTCCTCTTGTTTTTCTCCTTCATCCTCATCGATAATATCATCAATCGATTTCCCCTCCTTCCGCGCCCGGTCCCGCTGCTTCTTGCGCTTCAACCGGGCCAATCTACGGTTTTCTTCAGCTTCGGTGGCCATGGCAAAGTTTTCACTCACCTTGCCCAACGGAAACAGAGGTTTGCAAAAGTCTTTCATAAGAAATTCCCCCTCGTCAATCTTGACGTTTTCCCAGAGCTCGCGATCCTCGCTATTGACAGAGCGGGGTAACTGGTGGTGTCCCTTGATTGCAAGCAGTTGGTTGGAGTACACCAATTCGCCCACAGGCTCGGTTTTTGTCCGTTTCCGTTGGGGCTTTTCCTGATAGATATCGCGGTCGCCATCGTCGACTTCTTCAACATAGCTCAATCGCTGAATAGCGTCCTTTTTTGCCCTTCTCTTGGGGTACCGCGGGGTATTCTTGTTGTTGGTCTTTTCCCCACTAAGTTCCATCAACTCTTTATCCACTTCAGTAAGCCGTTTTTTCTTGTGAGGAACGTTGGCCACTGCCGGGATCACCTCGCCGTTCTCCCCGCGAACCACCTTGTGTTTCCGTAACCGCCCATCAGGGGCAATGGCAAGCACATAGTCACCTTCCGGGATATCCTCGGGCTCAAGAGGAACCACCACCGGCGCAGGTGTTTCTTCGGTCTCATCCTCCTCAAGAACTGGGGTGGGTTCCTTCCGGGGCGGAAGAATCGCAACCACACTGTCCTTTTGGCTTTTGGAGATCAGTGCCCGTCTGGGAGCGCCGATTTTTGTAGGCGTCTTATCGGTATCAATCAGCGGCGATCTCACATGCAAAGGGGTAATTCCTGAGAGTCTCCGCAGGGCCATCAGCGCTCTGCGGTTAACCAGCAGCTGTCGCAGGGTCTTTTCAGTGGGAGTTGGTTCTTCATCGTCAGAATCGGCCACGGCATTTTCTTCGATGCTGGGTGGAATGAGCTTCCCAAATGGTGCCGCTTCTGTTGGTTCCGTTTGTGTAGCAGCTGGGGTCGCTGTCTCTGGTCGAGATGGGGTTTCTGCGACATCGTTCACGGTGGAGGCCTCAGACGCCTGGGTAGCAGGGGGAGTGGTAAGCCCTGCCAGAAGCAGGGGCCGGCGTTTTATCGCCTTTTTTATTTTCGGGACAAACCCTTTCAGTTTCTTGACTACCGATGACATATTGTTTTCAAACGAGCGCGTTCGCGATATGAGAAAGAGCTAGGGTTGGAGATGGGATGGGACAGGTTGATACCGTGAAATGATTCTATGGTGGAATGTTGATGAGAGAGATTTTGAGAGTATTGGTTAAGAATGATGCTGGTGGTTTTATTAAACATGGGAGGTTTGATGATTGTATCTTGTGCTGTTGTGAGATTGCTCACTGTTGTTTGAGGTCATCAGAAAAATCATTGCGACGGTGAGAAGTAGAGTGAGATGTAGGAGAATCGTAGGCTTGAATAAAAAAACAGGTGGTTGCCATTTGAATCTTGTTTGGATTTAAATGGTATTATTTAAATCCATATTCGTGGTAGCTACAATGTCACAATTACATCGGTGTTATTATCCGAGGTTCCTGATAAGAGAAAAAATAAAATAGTCCTTCCCCACAACTTTCTTCGTAAACATGATTTTTATGTACCGTTTATTTTGTTTGTTTCGATTATTTAAAACTACACTTCCACTACTGTTCTCTCCCCCTAATTGTTATTCTCCTCTTATCCGTTACCCCGACTTTTGTTCACTTATTGTGGGTGAGAACGGTTAGTGATCCTGCATTTCCCCACCCTTTCCTCGGAATATTCACAAGCAATTCTTATGAACAACGACGAAGTGGTGGCAGACCTTCTTCGATTAGCCAAACAAGAGCAAGAAAAGGGAAACCCTTCAATCACTGTGGAAAAGCTTGACCAGCTCCAGGCTTACCTTGACCTTCAGCAACCTAAGATCCGTTCTTCGTCCCGACCGGTAGCGGTGACCCCACCTAAAGGCTATACCACCCAGTTTTCAAACAAATATCCCAGCTACGGGAAGCTGTCAAAGCAGACGTTACCGCCTCCTCCGCCCGTCTATTCGCCCCTTATCTACAAGTACCAGCCCCACTCGGAATCAAAAGAGCCGGTCCGCATTGGTAAAATACCTAAGTCTGAGTCGGTATTTTTGGATTTATTACAACAGTTCAGTTGGAGGAAACTAGAACGGGTATCGGTGCTGTTTCTTGAAGCCATTGGAAACATTTTGGACAACTTACACTTGTTTGCCAAGCTCCCGATGTTCCCGCCGTTTTTGCAAAAGTTGTTGAAAAACACCAACAAAGTGTGGGTGTTGATTTTGGTGTTTTTAATCAGAAAGACGCTTACTCAATTGCGCAATGTCCTCAAGAAGGAATCTAAAGTCAAGTCGGAAATGTCATTATTGGAAAGATCCAAGACGGAAACAACACCAGCCATGAATGATAACATTCGCCGCAAGTACACCAAGGTGCTCAAGGACTTGAAGTTTGATAAGATGATGTTGTGGATCGAATTGTTTGGGAACTTTTTGGATTTGACATTTAACGTGATTGAATTATACGAATGGCCAATCCCCCAATGGGTGATGAACTCGTTGAATGTTACTCTGATGGCGATGACCATTTACAGAATGAATAAGGATGATGAATACTTGGATGATGACATTACTGAAGATTTGATTTGATGGGGTCGCTTGTTTTAATTTATAGAGAACACAATCCGACAGAATTTAGTGGTTACGATGCATTAGCTTAGGGTGGACAACTGGTCCTTATACTTGGAGTGAACGAACAAGTTATTGCGTATTCGATGACCTGTTGGCATAAATGGTAGAAGGCCATTAGTATCCTTCACCTTACAGTAATCTTTGAAGAGCGACTGCCAGTCATTTACTGCTATTCCACTACCATTTCACTGCCGTCACTGCTTAGATTTCACCTCTAACAGTCTATGTTGCACTCAGTAAATGTCACATTCAATCCAGAGCAATGATTTGCTGTTTTATTTTAAGAGCATTGGTAATTTCGCTGCCCTCGGTTTCGCTGCCCAAATTTGTACTATGTTTTGTTGTTACCCTTAGGACAGAAATCCTAACCACAGGAATCCCTCTGTATACGATTTTAAAATAGGATCAATAGGACAAAGTGAAATAACAAGGACAAAAGTCGGTACCTTCTTTGAGACCAGCCACGTCTGATAATTGAGATATTGTGTTTTATCGGTCGCCCACACATTGGTGGTAACTGGACGATTAACAATTAATGATCGCCAATCTATAGGAACCAAAGATTAACCCTGCCTTGCAATCTATACTATATATAGGTTGGGATAACGTTTCAGGGCCGAGGGCGGTGACGGTACCGGAGCTCGTGCGTGGAACATTCGACTCCTGCTGTTCCTTTGTGGTATACTAGTTCAGGGTCAGCTGTGGTTCGGGCTCTCTTGGCGGGACTTGTAAACTTCTAATGTTCTTCTATATTCGAGCAATAACACAACTATTCAGTAAAGTGACACCTTGTTTACATATAGAAAGTTTTGTAAGCAGTGAATTGCTGGGGCATTTTACCTACATTAAGCCTTCTTCGAAGTCGACAGACTTTAATCGATTCCTACCGAAAAATGGGAGGTCCTCTTCTGGGATACCCCAACAATATATACGATTGATACATTTGTTATTGGCAACGCCACCTCCCCTTTGATGAATTGATATGAATTTATATTATTAATTTTATTCACAAGTGATTCGATACAACAAGCAGCCGTCTGAATGGTATTCTTGGGTATATCTTCTAAATTTACATCCAGAGACTTGAATACACACTAGATCATACACGGCCACCACAACATTGATTCGTTTGTTTTTCGTTGGTTTTATATTTCTACTACCCCAAAATTTGCAAAATTTGTTGGGTCAAGTTGTACAATTCCACCTTGGGGTCGTCGTAGGAGTCGTCGCCCAGCGATGGCGGGTGGGATTGGAGTTGTACTGAAGACAATTCCTTAATCCCCGACAAAATCTGCTCGTTATCCTTAATCAACAGATTGATTTCACCATTGTTCAGCTCCAACAATTGCAAAATTGTCCACAACGCAATGTGTTCAAAGGTGGCCAGACCCAGCGACAAGAACCGCACAAGGAAGCCGTGAATGCCGTCGTTGGGTTGCAACCAGTTGTCGAGAATGAAGCTCTTGTGTTCGTTGGAAACCCGCAGACACAAGTTGGCAAGCGCCGCCGCAGAGTTACCACAAACCTCACCATTTTCGGAAAAGGTAAGGGGGATGAGAACATCTATTATGTGGGCTTCATACAACTTGGGCTTGAGGTCGTCGGCAAGCGCCAAAATGGCAAAACACGCCGAAATTTCCAGCTGCACCAGCAACGGCACCAGCAACACCAACTCCTTGCACTTGTCCACGGCACCAGCGGCCAACAACGCCGTGCGGTTCTTTTCCAGCAGCGCCGCCAAGTTCCGGAGAGTCAGCACTGCGTGGCACTGGATTTCTTCCAGCTCGTTAAAGTCGAGCAATGCCACTAACGGCTTGAGGAAGCCTGCTTCAATAATAAGTGCTTCGTTAAGGGGATGGATAGAAATGTTGCGGATACAAGCCACCGCCGCCAACACGAGCGGCTGGTGGTTGCAGGTCAACAATTGCACCAAGTGGGGCAACCCACCAGCACGGACAATTTCCGCCTGGTAACCCAGGTCGGAGGCAAGGTTTCTCAACGCAAGCGTCGCCTGGCACTGGACACGGGGCAGGGGGGAGTCCATAAGGTTGACCAACTGCGATACGAGCTTAGGTTCGGTGGTAGCCAACTTTTTGCGGTTGTTTTCGTCAACAGCAATGTTGGAAAGAGCGGTGGTGCAATAGTATTGCACGTCGGTGTCGTCGTGAGCCAACAACAGCACCAACACCGGCACCGCCCCCGCGTTGACCAACTCCTGGCGGTTTTCGTGGGAGTGGGTCATGTTGAGCAACGCCCCCGTGGCGTTACGCTGCACCCGGATATCCTTCAGCTTGGCCAACTTGGTGAGGGGGATAAGAGCCCCGGACTTTGCGATTTTCAGCTTATTGTCGTCCTGAGTGGCGAGATTGGTGATACAGCCCACGGCGTTACATTGCACCTCGATATTGGGCAGCATCATTTGACGAATGAGAGGCTCAAGCCCGCCCATTTCCACAATCAAAATTTTGTTTTCGGGGTGGACCGCCAAGTTGCCAAGCGCCCCGCACGCCGCCCGTTGCACTTCAACGTCACTCAGCTGCAACAAGATCAAAATCGGTTCGAGAACATCGCGAGACACCTCACGGACGTCCTTTTCGGTGATTTCCGCAAACGCAAGCGCCGCCAGTCGCTGAAGGTCGATGTTTTCCGAGTACACCAAAGTGGAAAGTGCTCTTAACGGTCCGTTGGAGAAAAAGTCAACGTCGCTGCGGTTTTCCAAGTAGCTCAAGAGCGCCGAAATGGCGTCGCGTTCGTTTTCTTGGAGCAATAATTGGTTAGACGAGCTGTCGCCCAGGCCCAGGCCAAGACAACTACAACATGCACCCATCTTTGATTTATCAGTAACGAGCCAGTCGTGTGCTGATCAGAACAAGGTAATTAACCAAAGTTGTCCACCAGGGAGGGTGAGAAGTGCTTAAATTTTGGTCATACGCGACCATGTTTGGTGCAGGAGGGTCGTCCTGCAGGTAGTGTGGGAGGCAAAGATACCAGCCATCAGCCGATGTGTGTTGAAGTTGGGGAATGTTGGGGTACTGGGAGATGTCTTGTAGGGACTTGTGGTAGCCTTGGTAGATGATCTGAGTTTGGGGTGAGTCTGAGGTGAGTGTAGATGTAGGCTGATGCAATATTGGTTTCAGCATTGTGGGATGTACGTTTGTTATCAATATGGACGGACATAGACGAAGAGATGATTGTATGGGAAAGATGATGGAAAAAGAAGTAGAGGATGGGAATGATAATGGGAATAATGATGGGAATTTTCTAATGGAAAAGGGAGTGGCGTGATGTAGCATTACCATGTTATTGATGGAGGCTCAAGTTGTGCCGAGTCACCCCTCCTTGTATGTGAGGAATATAAAAATGATGGAATCCGTAGGGGGGGTCTGGCGTGTCGAGATTGTAGCTGTGCTGCTAGTGCTCATGTAAAGACGTGTGCAGTTGATTGTAAACGGTGTTGGCGTATGATATTTAGGTGTAGAATATGCAACTACAGGACATGTTGCTAATTGTTTTCGGAGAAAAAGATTAGATATGTGATTGTTTGGTGGTGGTTATGGTCAAGGTAGGTTATTTATGGTAGCCATAGTATTATGAAAAATGAGAAGATAAAAGGCGGGAGGTAACATTTCCTAGGGGTTGTGATAATGTAGATTGTAAGTTGTGAAGATAAGAAACCATTACCAATGGGAATGCTCACCACTTCTATAAGGACTTTTCATAGTAAAATGCCTATCTTGTCACATTGTACGATCGAACAGAGAGAGTTCTTTTCTACAATTATATCCCTTATCAATATGAAATTGTGATAGCATTGCGGTTGTTGAGTCATGGTGATCGCTTGAGTCAGGACAACTCAAATTCTGCAACAATTTGCAATAAGTATGAAATTTCAAATGTGTGCAAATCACATGTTCACACTTCAATTTACTTCCAAATAAAACCACATACAGGCAAACTACAATACACTTTACCACACCCACGGCAATGAAAATCAATACCCACCTGATAATGACCTGAAACCAACCTGGGCCGGTATAGGAGCACCATGTACCATTTTCCAACACCACACGCGATTACCCGTAGTATTCACCCGAAAATGAGTTGGCCCGCACAATAACCGAACCGAGTCCGGCTTCCCCGATTGCACCGCCACTCCCACCAACATAGGCAATTTTCACCGGTGATTCCCCACCTCAACGCACGGGTAATCACATCTATTCAGCTCCGACGGCTAGCCTACCCCTCATGATGGGAAAAGTCAAATGTTACACGATAGTTGTGGAAAATCACAGCAGCAAAACACAAAGAGGTCTCCGTTCACCCGAATAACGACTAGGCTATGATGAGTAATAGTTGCAATATCTTATTTCTCTTTGAATCATCACCTCCCACCATTTCTTCCACCTGGTTACGGACTATTGTCGTGGCCTTCCGTTAATAACCGCTTATTTAGACACTATCTATCCCCCTCACGCGTGCGAGTTTTCCGGGGAAACTCATATGGTAAAACCGACGAAAAATTCGCCCCAGATACATCGCCTGGGAGTAATATTTAAATAGGTCCAACAGAACACTCCCCGGATTCTTCACCAATTATCGGTTTTGTCGTGAATTTCTCCCTCTTCCCATAAACGCCAATCATGTATACACCAAAGTGGGGTCAACTCGGGGTGCATAGTGCGGATGTCGGTTGCCGTTTTCCTCCTCAACTATAAAAAAGCAGAGTGATCCGCCTCAAATTCTTCAGCAATGTTGTCGAGAATTGCCAGAACCAGAGCTTCGGCAACCGGGGTGTCCCGGACGGCCGTTAGATGCTTCAACCTTCACACCACTACCACCGAATTCCCCACTGATCACGTTGCCCCTGACGCAGAACCTTACGTGACTCCTTCGTTTCAAGACGGCAAGTTCTTCAAGTCGCTGGCGCCCAAGTGGATTGATGTCCATGACCCTGCCACCAACGTGGTTGTGCTGAGAGTGCCTCAATCGACCCACGAAGAAATTGATGCTGCCATTGCCCTGGCCCAAGCTGCATTTGAAGGGTGGAAGAACACTTCGATCATCAGACGGCAACAAGTGGCGTTTAAGTTTGTCCAACTTTTGCGGGAAAACTTTGACCGTTTGGCTGCGGTCATGGTGACCGAAAACGGTAAGACCTGGGATGATGCTCTTGGTGACGCCTTGCGGGGGATCCAATGTGCCGAACAAGCGGTGAACATTGTCAACGACTTGAAGGCTGAATCGCTTGAAGTTGCCCAAGACATGGAAACCAAGATGGTCAGAGAACCTCTTGGGGTGGTGGCTCTGATTGCCCCCTTTAACTTCCCTGCCATGGTGCCGTTGTGGACTTTGCCTTTTGTGTTTGCCACTGGTAACACCTGTGTTCTCAAGCCCTCGGAACGGGTTCCTGGGGCGGCGATGATTATCGCTGAACTTGCTGCCAAGGCCGGTGTCCCCCCTGGTGTTCTTAACGTGATTCACGGTCAACACGACACTGTCAATCAAATCTTGGAAGACCCCAGAGTCAAGGCCGTCACTTTTGTTGGTGGTGACAAGGCAGCCAAGTACATTTACGAACGGTCTGCTCAAGAAGGCAAGAGATGTCAAGCTAACGGTGCCGCCAAGAACCACATGATCGTGCTTCCCGATGCCTCGAAGGCTCAAGCCGTCAACGGGGTTATTGGTGCCGCCATGGGTGCTTGTGGTCAACGTTGTATGGCCATTTCGGTATTGGTGACCGTTGGTAAGGCCAAGGAATGGGTTGACGATGTTGTCTCTGAAGCTTCCAAGCTTATTGTCGGCTCTGGTTTCAACAAGAAGTCACACTTTGGTCCTTTGATCAACCCTTCTGCTCTTAACCGGGCTGAAGAAATCATTGAAGACTCGGTCAAGGCCGGCGCCAAGTTGATCTTGGACGGTCGTGGCTACAAGCCCGAAGACCCCCGGTTTGCCAAGGGTAACTTCTTGGGCCCCACTATTTTGACTGATGTCAAGCCTGGCATGAGATGTTACGACGAAGAAATCTTTGCTCCTGTTCTTTCTGTTGTCAATGTCGACACTCTTGAAGAAGCGGTCAACTTTGTTAACAAGAACCCTTTCGGTAACGGGGTGTCGTTGTTCACTTCGTCGGGTGCTTCTGCCAACTACTTTAACAAGAGAATCGAATGTGGCCAAGTTGGTGTTAATGTGCCTATCCCCGTGCCTTTGCCTATGTTCTCCTTCACTGGTTCCAAGCAATCTTTCTTGGGTGACTTGAACTTCTACGGTAAGGCTGGTGTCACCTTCTTGACCAAGCCCAAGACTATCACTTCGTTGTGGAAGCAAGAATTGATTGACGGTGAAATCTTGAAGCCTTCGACTTCGATGCCCATTCAACGTTAAGTAAATAATGACCAATACATGTGTAGTAATGATGATAGCACAACACAATGTTTTGTAGGAAAGAAATATTCCAAAAATGTCAGGTAGCCACTTTAGCTTACTATTAATTTACTACACGAGATCGGCAGACCCCTGTAGATCGCATTTCAAAACATGTGCGCTGGCATTTACAGAAGGTGATGCTGGAAACTGTGCTCACCACTCATATTTTAGACAAGCTGTATAGCAACGTAATAAAACAGGACCTAAAAAGTTTATGAATGGAACTCAAACTGAAAAATTATGCCTTCAGCCAGATTCGAACTGACGATCTCCTCATTACTAGTGAGGTGCCTTACCAACTTGGCCATAAAGGCGGTGATGTGGTATTTTATAAAAATAGAGTTTGGTAGAATATCGCCATACCAACATTACCTACCAGCCAAGAAACGACTTCTGACCACCTTATATGGCTTTGCATAACGTAAGCTTTAATTATTAGTACATTAGAGTCCAGCTTTAACACCCTCAGCTCCTAAATATCACACATCCTTCTTATCTGTGTTCCTCTCAACAAATCTCCATCGCGCATCATGAGAGCCATCTCGAAGCATTCATGGCAAGTGGGGGGTGCCGATAATTGGGTGCTCAATCTTCAGTACTTTCCAACCAACAAAGCCATAGTCGCTGGTTCCAGCGATGGTTTCCTTCGCGGCTACTCTCTCACCGGCACCGACTTGTTCTCGACAAAGGCACACGAGCTGAGTGTGAACAATACAGCTATTGTCGAGACTTATGGATTGGCGCTGTGTCTGACGGATGGTGTCAAGGTATGGGACTTGCGTACCCCCCAAAACGCCGTTCACCACTTTACTAACGACAAAAAGACCAATTTTATGTCGGTAGCTGCCAATGCCGCTGGTACCTACGTGGCAGGTGGCACTGAATTGCTGGGGGTTGATGCTGAGTTGTATGTATGGGATTTGCGTCAGCCAGATACCCCCTTCCGTCGCTACGTCGATGCCCATCATGATGACATCACTGATATTAAATTCCATCCTACCATCGATCACTACATGATGCTGGGGCTGACTGATGGTTACGTAAATGTTTATGACATTCGGGAAGCAGATGAAGACGAACTGATCCACCAAACCATCAACTATTCCCTGGTACATTCGTGTCACTGGACACTTGAACGGAGGATTGGCGTTCTTAGTCATATGGAAACGCTTGGGTTTTTTGACTTGAATGACACAAACTATGAAGAAATTGGTGAGGCTCAGCCCCATGATTTTGGTGATGTGAGACTGATGTGGAAAGACTGTGAATATGTGGTGGATTTGCTGTCGCTGGGTTACGTTTCCTATGGTGCCAATTCCAACTCCCTGTTGACTCTTCTCCCCTTTAATCCAGCAGTAGAACTGTTCGATGAGAACAAGCCGGTGTGGTTCCCGCAAGCACACGGGGAAGAGGTGGTACGGGACTTGTTTGTGGTACCTGAAACGAAAACGACAATCACTTGCGGTGAGGATGGTCACATTAGAGTTTGGGACCTCCCGTATGATCTTCAATTTTATGATTTTACAAACTTGGCGGTAGAGGGTGGTAATAAGGAAAAGAAGGAAAAGAAAGACAAAAAGGACAAAAAGAAAGACAAGGAGAAAAAGGACAGAAAAGATAAGAAAGAAAAGAAGGATAAGAAGGATAAGAAGGACAAGGATTCCAAGCACAAGTCAAAGAAGGATAAAAAGGAGAAACGGTTCAAGCCTTATTAGCTTGTATATAGGTAAACTTTGGATGTGGATATCTGCAAAATGAGATCAGTAGTGAAACGGTTGCAACCATCATTAACAAACAACATGACAATTTTCCATTACAAAGTTGGTGTTTTGGTTGTCATTATATTGCTGCTGTGATGTTTGTCATCCCTATCTAGCGCGACAGCCGCATACTCTGTCATGACCTCAATAACATCCACGCCAGTCCTGGTTATCCCAGTACGACGACACGTTACTGAATATGGCGCCAACTACTATGATAACAAGTTTGTTCTTTTTAATATTCCAAAACGGGTGTTTGCCTGGCTATATTCAATCTCGTTTGTGTTGCTTCTAGTACTAGGATTATTGTTTGTTGCGGTGACCCCTATCGATGTCATTGTCCAGACCGGGGGATCGTACCTCCTGTGGCTTAAAATGTTGATTGTAATTATTGTGTGGGTGGCGTTTCTTGTGGTGCTGTTGATTTTTTACTTTTCACGGTTACTCCAGTTCCGCACGGCATTGAATGATATTCCCCTGAAACTGGTATACATACCTGCTCTGGGAGACTACCCCACCGAGGTGTATGGGATGATTGATGGCCGGCTCCGTCAATGCGTCGACATTGGTGTCCAGGGGGCACCTCTCAGTGATCGCAGCATCATTATAAACCAGAATGGGTTGTCGCCTCCTGGTTATGTCCAGTCACGTAACTTACTGGTACTTGAGGAGATGGGGGTTTCTTCGGTGGAGGAGGTAGCCGCCACCAACCCGGCAACGTTATTACCCCCCGACTCGCAATACGAAGATATCATACGATCAGTTGGCGATAGATTTGTAACCCAACGCTACAGGGTGTTCACCCTGGTGGATCTACCCAATGAATATAGTTTCCGGGAAATCTGCTTCTATCTTCAACGGTTATTCAACACCGATACAAAGGTGGATGAAATTGTCGAGTTGTATGAAAAATTTCGTTTTGGCAAAGAGTTGATTGCTGCCCACGAATTGGTGGAGTTTATGGTAAAGTTTGATAATTTAGCTCTGGAGTGTCACCTGGACTACCACCACTACAAAGACCAGGACGAGCTCGAGTTACGGGCCCAACATTTGGATCGATTAGATCCGGGCCACCACAAGGGGGCGGTTGAAGAGTCTCTGGTGGAAAATCTCCGATTTGACAACCGATATGACGAGACCCATTTTGACACCATTTACGATTATGACGATACAGACTCACTAGGCCATCAGTCAACCAATCTTCATTTGGGGGTCCCATCAACCACTTCTATCCGACGCATGTTTAACAATGATAATCTGAGTCTGAGTATGAAGCTGGTGATCCGACTGCGGTTGGCGTTATCCAAGCATCGGCTGTGGACCGATGACGACGGGGGTAGTGTGATTGAGAGAAACCCACTGGGGGTACTGATTCATAGAAAGTATAGTGGTTATGTTACTGATCTGGAACCTCTGGATGAGGATAACTAACGACGACTATTATAATATTGCGACACCAGTCGATAGAAGACACATCGTCCCAATTTATAGATATTTATATTTAGGCTTTCACGGATTAACTACTTTTGATGCGTAACAATTGACTCTACAATTACCTGGCCATTTTCTCCTTCAATTTCCCCATCGCCATTCTCTTACTATCTTCTTTCCGTACTACCACTACCAAGCGCATCATTCGCCACTATCTCAACACGCACGTTCGCTTATAAATCCATACAAACCCATAAACAACTCAAAAACGTCCACCCACAACAAGTAGCCACCTAAACCTGTCATCCCATCCCTCCTCCCCTCCCCTCTTTCGCCTCTACTGTCAAAATTCTCGCTTCGGTACGCGCGGTCACTCGCACAATTAGCAATCGTTTTTCGGAGTTGATAGCAGGGCTGACATGTTTGAAGGAATTGTAGCCGGGCTCCTTAATAGGGTGCTTGGGCTGTACGTACAAAACTTTGACCTGAAACAACTCAACATTGGTATTTGGGGAGGAGATGTTACCCTTCGCGATCTTAAACTCAAGAAAGAGCTGTTGGACCAATTGCATTTACCATTGGATGTGAAATTCGGCGAGTTGGAGGAATTGCGGTTGGTAATCCCGTGGTCTAATTTGAAGCTGAAACCGGTTCAGATTACCATTGACGGTCTCTACCTTTTGGCGGTGCCGACACTAAACCATGAGTGGGACGAAGCCGAAGCCCGCAGGCGGGAGGTGGCGTTGAAGCGGCACAAGGTGGACGAATTGGATGAGGCAGAACAGGCGCAAGCCGCGCCGCTGGGGGACCAGGAGGGGTTTGCGGCGCTGTTTATCACCAAGGTGGTGGACAATCTCCAAATTACGATTAAGAATATCTATGTGCGCTACGAAGATTGTGGTTCGGAGGGGCTCTGTGACGATGCATATGCTGTCGGGTTGTCGCTTGAAGAATTATCCGCCGTGTCTACTGACGGCAATTGGAAGCCGTCCTTCATTAGCATCACCGACGAGCTCACCCGCAAGCTCTTGACTTTGAGTCAATTGAGCTGTTACATGGACACTGAAACCCAGCTGATTTATGACTCAGATCTGGCTGATCTCACCAAGCAGGGGTTTCTCAATACCTACGACCGGCAATATCTCTTGAAACCGGTTCTGGGCACGGGGAAACTCACGCTTCATAAAGGCGGTGCCAACGCCACCACTCCTCACATTAATGCCGATATTGATTTTGAAGAATTCGGGCTCAAATTGGACGATACCCAATACCAGGACTTGCTCACCACCGGTACCGCCTTTCACGGACACCAGCATACTCTCAAGTTCCGCAAGTTCCGCCCGAAAACGACGGTGAGCGAAGACCCCAAGGCTTGGTTCAAGTATGCTGCTGAACTGGTGCTTTCGGAGATTAAAGACCGCAACTACCAGTGGTCGTGGGACAATTTCAAGACTCGACGTGACCAACGGCAATCCTACATTGAATTGTACATTAAAAAGCTCACGGGCACCGCCTCTGAAGATGAAGTTAAACAGCTTCGCAGCCTTGAAGATGATATTCTGTTTGACGATATTAAATGGTACCGGTTGTTGACCAAACAGCATATGAAGGATAAGGGGATCAAGGCTAAACTGCCACAACCACCTCAAAACAAGGGCTGGTTTGGCGGGTGGTTTGGTGGCGGTGGCAGTGGCGCCAGTGCCACTGGCGGCGGCGGTCCACCAAAAGACCAGGATGCCATGGTGCCGGGGGGCTTTGCTCTCACCGACGAACAACGGGACGCGTTGGACGATATCATAGACTACCAGGAAGATAAACCAGAGTACTGTGGAGATGATAGTTGGGTTCAATGGAAGATGAACGCCCGTCTTGGCCATGGGGGCGTGGCACTCAACCATCACAAGGTGGATCTTCTTGGCGAGATGGTATTTGGCGGGTGTCTGATTTCCGTCACCAACAAATTGAAACTGATGGTGGCGACCTTCGATCTTGATGAGTTCAGGGTGGAAGACGGCACCAACACTCTGGTGTACAGACACGTGGTGTCAGTGCTGGATGATGACAAATCTGAGTCTCTGTTTTTGTCGATCAAGTACGAGGATAATCCTGAAGACGGATTAGCGGATAAAGCCGTCGGGGTGGAACTCAAACTGATGACGATTTTCTACAATCCCAAGTTTATCGAATCGATCATCAAGTTCTTCACCGCCCAGGTCCACGACGTCGACACCGTGGGGGCGATAATTAACGCTGCCAAGGACCAGGGGGGCGAATTCATCAACCAAATGACCCGGATCGGTCTTCAATACGCTCTTGAAGAACACAAGACCATCAACTTGATCTTAGATCTCCAGGCGCCGTTGATAATCGCCCCCCTCAACCCCAATCTGTATCAGCTGCCAGTGGCGATTTTTGACGCGGGGCACGTCCTGGTGACCTCGATTCTTGGCGACAAGACCAAGATGGAAGAGATCCGTAAGAAAACAAACTACGATCACGAAGACTGGGACTCGCTTAAGCAGTTGATGTATGACCGGTATCAACTCGAATTACGCGACGCATCTTTCTGTGTGGGCCCCGACATAAAACTGACGATGGAAAAGCTCCATTCCCCCGATAATTCCACCGCCATTTTCGACCTGTTGGACTTGACCCTCACCTTGGGGGTGCTGATTTTACCCGAGGTGGTGCAATTGCCAAAGGTCAAGGTGGAAGGGGACGTGCCGGAGGCCAAATTGGTGATTAATGACTTCCAGTACAAGACGCTCATGGAGATCATCGACCGGGCAATTCCGGGGGACGATGATAGTCCCCAGCAAAAGCCCCAAGTGGAGGAGGAAAAGCTGCACCAGCCCGTCACCAAGGGCGACCTCAAACAACATGAAATCGACTTTTCCCTTCAGTTCCACAAGGCAGAAATTGTGCTCTATCGATGCACCGATAACAAAACCATGGCAGCGCTGTTCTTTGCCGATATGAAGGGGAGTGACATCAAGGTGAACTACTGGCAACTGGGGGAACAGGCACACTGTGACGTGGTGCTCACCACCCTCAAGGTGGTCAACCAGAACCGGATGGCGCTAATTCTGGGGTTGGAAACTAAGGATAGCCTGTGTCTCTTGAAAGTCAACTGGGACCGCCACCGGCGTGTCGCAAAGTGGAAGGGCCAGGACATTGAAGTGTTGGATATGCAGACCGACGTCAACATCTCCGCCGTCCAGTTTATCGTGTGCCGGTCGTCGTGGCTTTCTATCATCAATTTTATTCAAAACACCTTTGTTGATCCCGACCCCGAGCCGCTTGCCAGTGATGAGTTGGCGGGGAATAGTGTGCACGACGAAGCGGCCCCGGCTAAGAATATTGTTAACGTCACCTTTGACCGCGTACTCGCCGACTTCGTGGAGCAAGATGGACGGGTGCGCGTGGGTTCCCTCAAATTGCTGAAGGCGGACCTTGCCATGTTAATCACAGCCGAGTTTTCTGAAACCAAGGGCAAACTAGGGAAACTCGTTCTTGAAGAGGGCGAGAACCGGGAGTTGTTATCGATTGACCTGGATAACTTGGTGGACTTTACTTACCGTAGCTATGAAGGAAAGGACACCAAAGTTCTGCAGGAGATAGACATCACCACGGGGGCAATGACGGTGTACTTTTTTGAGCTGCTGATTGTCCACTTGGTAACGTACTTTTCCCAATTTGGCCAGATGCAGGAAATGTTCACCGCCGCCCGGGAATCGGTGGTGGGGCTGAAACCATTGCAACTGCCGCAAAAGACAAAGTTTGACATTGTCGTCGATGCACCCACCATCATATTCCCGCAATTGAAGGATTTTGCCACCGTCAAGTTGGGGCAATTGTATGCCAATAACCAGTTTGAAAATGGCCACAATCTCATCAAATGTGGGGTACGCAATTCTCTGGTGCTGACTCACTTTGTGTTTGACGACGACCAGTTTCCTCAGGACCTTTCAATATTGGATAATACCGATATCGGGTTTGAGGTTGATTATTGTGAAACCAAGATTTCCGTCACGGGGAAAACCCCGGATATCGAGGTGAAATTGACTGAGGTTCAGGCCCAGTATTTGTCGAATATGGCGGCGGCCATCCAGCGGGTGGCGGACTTTGACGCCCCCCTGGTGCCAGTCAATGAAAACATTGTTGGGCTTGTGGAAGCAGAAACCGCCAATGCCAAGGCGGTGGTGTATCCCCACAAGGAGGAAACACCAGACCTGCAAAAGGTGGCCGAACAGATTGTGGAAGAGGTCACGCACACCCCGCCCCCGGAACCGGTGCTGACGCCGTTTGCGGTGGATGTTCGGGTGCCAAAAGTGCTGTTGACGGTATACAACCACACCGAAGATAAGAATGCCGACGAGGTGGCCAAATGTGCTATTGGGATGTTTGCCCTCCATAACCTAGGAGTGTCCATGGAGCTGACCCAAGGTGACGATTGGAAGGGGGCGATTTCGATGCATCTGATCTCGGTTCAGGATAAACGCGAGTCTACCACTCTGAAGTTTAGGGAAATCATCCCCACCTTGAATAACGACGATCAATTCAAGGTCCAAGTGGACAAGGAAGGGCGCACCCTCTCGGTGTTGTTGAATGTAGACCGGCCCAAGATGTACATTTCGCTTGATTGGTTGTGTGATTTACAGGAATGGTACGATGCGGTGTTTGCCGACGATCCCAATGACGGTATCGCCGTTGATAGCACCTCCAGCGACCCCAGCCGTCGCCAGAGCGTGTTAGGGGGAGCCAGGCGTCGTGCTAGTATGTCTATAGGATCCAGTGCTCATGACCATGACCACCCCGCGGTGAAGGTGACGGAAAAGAAGGAGGCGCCTCCCATTGTAATTGGCTACAACATCAACATCACTGACCCCAGCATTCTCTTGTTGGCGGACCTGTCTCGGGTCGACCTGAAGGCGTTGGTATTCAAGGTGGAACAGGTGTTGGTGACCAAGCAAAATGTCATGAGTATTGCCACCAAGAATATTGGTCTTTACTTGGCCAGTATGGACCAACCGAAGGACTCCACCTATCGGATTATTGATGACTTTTCAGCTCTGTTTGCCTACAATACTGCTGGGAGCACCGACACATCGCTCATGACCCAGATCCACTTATCGGTGGACCCGTTACTTGTGAAAGTGTCTGTTAAGGATATTCGGTTGGCGATGACGGTGATTGAACGAACCCAGGCCATGTGGCAGTCTCGCCAGCCGGAAATCGACGACGGCAAGAGTTCTGCTATATTTACGTTTGAAGACCTACAAAATAAGGTAGCTGACTACGCGCCGCTGATTTTATCCGCAGACGATGATTCTGCTAAATTGGTTGTCAATGGCGAGGAGTTTAATGGCCAGTTTGGCGGGATGCGGTTTCTACTCATTGGCGAAGTCCACGAGTTGCCAGTGGTCGACATCAACGTCAACCTGTTTGATGTGAAATGCACAAACTGGCTGCTGAATTTGTCGGGGGAGGTCCATGTGGATCTGAACATCAATATCTTTAACTACTCCCAGCTGCTGTGGGAACAATTGTTGCAAAAATGGCCGTTATCGGTGTACATGAACCGGCCCGAGAAAACCTTGTTGATCGATGTGGTGCTGCGCGAACTGGCCGAGGTGACGTTGACGCTGAGAACGATAGCGTTGATGTCGCAACTCCAGGTGATGATTTCCAATATCGACGAGCCGCTTAAGCCCCGAGGCGAAGACAAGCCGTATTTATTGGTCAACCAAACCGGCGTCCCGATTAGGATAAGTGCTGACCAGGTGCAGCCGGTGGAAATCGCCACCGGCGACCTGTGTCTCTGGGCTTTTGAAGACTGGATGGAAGTGAGACAACTGAGTCCCCAGGAGATTTTTGCCAACCACGAGCCCAACTTGACGGTGCAACTTTTACTGCTGTCGTATGATCCTATGGATGTATCATTGCGGGGAGAAGGCGCGGAAATCTACATGCTTGGACCGAAAGTGGGGGAAAAACATGCACGGTTGGTGTGTGAGATTTTGTTGAGGGAGGATAATGTCAAACGAGTGGTGTTTAAATCCACTGTCACCTTCCATAACGTGTTGGATCGGTCGATCCGGATCTTGACAGGTTCGAATGAGTTAGTTATCGGCGCCAATGAAGAGGTGGCGGTGCCCATTGACGACGTGCTTGTGGGTACTACGCGTCTTGCGCCTGACGATAACACTCACCAATACTCGGAGACGGATTTGTCGTGGGCCGCGCTCGTCAAAAATCGCCACCAGGTGATAACGTGCCTCCCCACTGGCGACGGCCAACGGGAGTATTTCTTTATTGAGGCCCAGATCGACGATAAGGAGCCTCTTACCAAAGTGTACCCCCACATGACGGTGGTGGTGCTGCTGCCGGTTGAAATTGAGAATTTATTACCGTTCACCTACCACTACTCGTTGTATGACAAGCTGCTTGGAGTTCTGTGGAAGGGTCTGACGGCGATGGGTGAAACCACTCATTTGCACGTGGCGGACTTCAAGAAATCCCAGTTATTCTTTGCCATTGAGCCGGAGGGCTATCCTCAATCGGAATTTATTCATTTGAATAATCAAGAGCAGGTGGTGCCGATTTCGATGGCATCCACTCTTCTTGAGCTTCGGGTTCACTACCTGGCGAACTCGGCGAACATGAAGGTTTCGATCTACTCCCCATACATTGTTCTCAACCAGCTGATGAAAAACTTGCACATTTGTGACCAGAAGGACTCTGATAACGTGTTTAAGCTGGAATGGCGGGATCCCAGACCGTTGTTATACAGTTATTCCGGCGGTGGGGACAATAAGCTGAGGCTGTTGATTGCCAGTCAGGATACAAAGTGGACGGAACCCATTTCGTTTGAACTGGCGGGACAATCGGTCCCCGCCACCGCCCAGATCTCTGGCAAACAACTCGAACAAGACTTTGCTGTGGGGGTGAAATATGGCCAAGGCAAGTTCCACCACACTAAAGTGGTGACGGTGACTCCGCGGTACGTTGTCCGCAACCGGTATGGATCGTCGCTTTCGTTGTTGGAGGTGGGGGTGGTGAAGCTGACCCCAATAGCCAACGGCGAGGACCTCCCGTTGTACAACTTACGCCGCAGTGATGCCAAGCTGGTTATGCTTCTGTTGGTGAATCTGAAGTGGCTGTCGCCATTTTGTATCGATGACGTCGGCCAGCTTTCTATAAAGTTGATCCACCCCGACCAGTATCAAGTGCTAGTTAAGGTGACTGTGAGGTTGGTGGGGGCCACGGTGTTTATTACTTTTGAGCCGAATCCCGACTGGCCGTTCCAGTTCCGCAATTTCACTGACGACACCTTCTACATTTACCAGACCAACCCCAACGTGAACGAGAATGGCGAAGTGATCAAGAATGACACCGAGTACAAGCCGATTTACTACAAATTGCCGCCCAAGCTGGTGATGCCGTGGGCTTACGATTACCCCAACGCCATCATCAACGAGGTGGCGTTCCGGCTGGGAAACCATGAGCGCGCAGTGAGTCTTGCGGAAATCGGCAAGTTGCCCAAGTTCCGTGTGGACGACCATTACGATGATATGGACGTGATTGCCGAGGGGCCGGTGACGCTGATGGCAATTCGGCCCCATGATGGCGGCCGGCTGGTTCCCGATTCGGCGCTGATGGTCACCACCCTGACCACCGCCACTGGAATGGATAACTTGGATGACCAGGACGAGCAGCTGACTACAATCAAGGTGGTGGCCAAGTTTGATGGCATTGGCATCTCCATGGTCAATCTGTATCGAAGCCAGGAACTCTGCTACTGTACATTCAAGGGTATCGAGCTTCGCTACAACGAACTGGACAACCTCCAAAACATAAGTGTTAAGCTCAAATGGATCCAGGTGGATAACCAACTCTATGGCGGCATTTTCCCCATTGTAGTCTACCCCACGGTGGTGCCCTTGCTGAGTCGGGAAATCAATCAGCACCCAGCGTTCCATGGGGCCATATCCCGAGTCAAGGACAAGCCGGACCTGGACGTGGCCCTGGGGGTGTTGTTCATCAAATACGCCACCCTCTTGCTCCAGGAAATGCTGATTGAGATAGACGAGGACTTTTTGGTGGCGCTCCTTGATTTTGCGAAAATCCCAGGCGCCTCATGGAACGCGGTTTCTAAAGACGAACTTTTTGATATTGGCGACATTTCCCCTTTGCCGCAGCCCGCGGATTTGGAGGGGCTGCAATTGGACGTGTATTTCGAAGCGCTTCATTTGCAACCAATGCAACTAGATTTGTCGTTTATGCGTACCGATAGGGTGAGCACAGAAAGTGACGACGACGCAGCAGCCAGTCTGTCGCTGACGCTCATGTTTTTGTTTAATGTATTGACGATGGCAGTGGGCAATGTTAACGACGCGCCTATAAAACTCAATGCGTTATTTATAGAGAATATCCGGTCGCTGCCTGCATTATTGATTGATCTGATTCAGAACCACTATGCCCAACTGTTTTTTTATCAAGTTCATAAGATCTTGGGAAGTGCCGACTTTTTGGGTAATCCGGTGGGGTTGTTTAAACACTTGCTGTCTGGGGTGATGGATATATTCTATGAGCCGTACCAAGGATTCATTATTAATGACCGGCCCCAAGAAATCGGCATTGGCTTGGCCAAGGGGGGGTTGAAGTTTGTGAAGAAGCTGGTATTTGGGGTTCTGGACTCGGTGGCAAAGGTGACGGGCTCGATTGCCAAAGGGTTGTCAGTGGCCACCGATAGCACTTATCAAGAACGGCGACGGAAGGCGCTTAGACGTAATCGCCCCAAACACGCATTGTATGGGTTTGGTACTGGAGTGGAGTCGTTATTTGAACTGGTAACCCTGGGAATAACGGGTTTGGCTCAGGCGCCAATCCAGGGGGCAGAAACGGGTGGCGCTGCTGGCTTCTTTAAGGGGGTGGGCCAAGGGCTTATTGGCTTGCCTACCAAAACGGCGATTGGGATCTTTGATTTTGCCCTGAACGTGTCAGAAGGTATTCGTAATACCACCACCGTATTCGATTACGAGGGATTAGATAAGGTGCGGTTGCCGAGATACATTGCGCCCAACCAGCCTATCGCCCCCTATCTGGCGTATCTGGCCCAGGGGCAATATTGGCTAATGTTGGTCAACTCGGGGGCGTTTATGAATTCCACCTATGTCGCCGATTTGTTGCTCACCGGCACCGACATGTGTGCGTTGGTGACGTATACGGAAATTATTGTGTTTGACATAAACACCATGTTGAGTAAGACGGTAGTGCCGTTTTCCCGGTTGACTGAGGTAGGGAAGGAACACTCGGGAATTGAGCTCAAACAACAAAGGACGAATCCTGTGTTTATTCCCATTGCCGATAAGAAAATGAAGGACTTTTTTTATGACAAGATCGGGCAGGCGGTCAAGGATTTTAATAAGAAATGGAGAGTCGAGGAGTGATAAAATTGAGAGGTACATAGCAATGAAGAATTTGATAGCTAATTTGTATTCTTTTATTGCTGGCAACAAATAACCCGTTGCACAGCTTAAGCTGCAACAAAAACAGTTAGCATTTTTGCCCACTTGTGCGGAGAGACACCTCGTGATCGTATCATCATCACCCCACCAAAATTCGTTCAATTGGGAATACTCATGATCAGCTTTATTCGGTAAAGTTCCAAACCCCGTCACCCAAGTAGGTCAACAATTCCACACCAATGCCCTTGTTCTTTTCCTTGATATCCTTGGTGCTCATCAACAACTTGCCGAGCGCCAACGCGTTTTCCTTGCCTTCAGCATTCACCACCACGATGGCTTCTTCTTCATAGTCTTCTTCTGGAAGCTTGGCCCCCGCCAGCGTTAACCCGGGGCACATGATATTTGCCCCCAGTAACACAAATTTAATTGCCCCCCGATCGACCTGGACAGTGGGGAAACATTGGGGCCACTTGTGCACCAACCGGAGAGACGGGTACAATTCGTCAAACTTGCCGAAGGCCACAACTTCGCCGTCCATGGTGTACACCAGCACCTTGTCTTCGCACTTAATTTGAACAATAGTGGCCTTTTTGGGGATAACTTCATCAATCACCAGCTCCAACCCAGGGAATTGGTCAACAAGGTTCGACTTGAGCCCTCTGACCGCCAGCGATTTGATGTTGGACTTGGAGTGGATATCTTCCTTCAGGAACTTCTTGAACATGCGATGCGAACGAGCGAGTGAGCAAGTATTTAACTTGGCGTAGGTTATGATTTGAAAGAGACAGGAGAACGAAGAAATGTGATTTTAAAAAAAAAAGTCGGGATATGTGGTTGTGTCCACCATGTTTGTTCTAGCAAACCATTTTTGTGCGAGCTCCATTTCAACACCGACGGTAACCATGATACAAAATTCACTTAGAGAAAACGTAGGTGATTCCATAATATCCCTATAACGGTATGAATGCTCTTATAACTCCATTTAGCCCCTCCTACCTCTACAATTCAATACGATGTTCGGGTTTTTAATTACAATGCCACCACTTATCTGGTGTCATCGCACTCAAAAAACCAATTATTCTTGCCCATTTCCATCCAAAAGGATTGGAATCCAGCTCAAGACTGTCCACAAACACAGCCGAGCGAGGCACAGGGCGCTACATGATCCCTCCGATTGCCACCAGTGTCCTCACCGTTGCCAATGGGAAGGAGATCTTCAAAGAAGAAAATGGGCCAAAAATTCCCTACTGCGGTAAAGCGGTAGGAGCTGTCGAATGTTAAAGTTTTCAACTAGCAAAAACATGCTCTCGGACGAATCCTCACTGAACCACGTAACATCCTTGCATAAAGATGGCGAAAAAATTGGCCACCTCATCTGTTTTATAGTCTTTTGTTATATACAGGATGTGACACCGGTACTGCAGACAACACAAAACTTCGTTAGGTGTGAAAAGTGATAAAGCATGTCTCATTATGATAGCATTAACTAGCGGTGAATCACCGCCGGTATTGTTGATTATTTACCACAGTTACACCAGGATACAGTGCCTCTTTGATATAATTGTCACTGATGTCAACAACGTCAAGCACAGGGGCCGCAAGTTCAAGTTGACTCAACTCGTTGAATCGGAAGTTGAGTTTGTGTAGACTATAACAATGAGCCAAGCATCCCACTATGGTGATTTCATTAAATGACAAGTCAACTTCCTTCACCACTGGTCCCAATTTTTCCACCGTGGTAAGGCCACAACTCCAAATCACAACTCTCTGTAATCTCGGGTGGTTTATCTCCAATATTGGCGTCAACCGACAGTTGACTAGAATTAAATGGCGGACGTTTCTGGGGAGAAAGTTGAGGTTACCACTGGCAATCACTTTTGTAATTTTCAACAGTTCAATCGTCTCGGGTAGAACTGGTACTGGATGGAATGTAGGAAACATCAATTCTAATTTGGTTAACACGGGGAACATGGCCCAATTGTTGAAGTGACATAACCCACATAGACGAAGTTCTTGTGCCGGACTTTTTGCTGGAAATCTACCCAAAATCTCATCAATGGGAAAATCATGGGAAGACCATGGTCGAGGGGGAATCAGCCGCCAGATGCGGAGTTTATCGGGATTATCCAGAGGTGTAAATTTGGTCCATGAAAGATGCTCAATTTGAACAAGCGTAGCAGTGATGAGGGAATTACCCCCATCTACATCATCAAATACAACTCGTTTAAGGGTAGGAGGAGCTTTAGTGAACTCCACCGCACATGACTGTAATCGAAGATATTGCAAAAATGGCGGTAACAGTAGCACCACTTCTTTATACTTGCCATAGCTTCTCACAGAAAGATCAGTAATGGTTGCCACATCGCCAAGATCAATCACGGAATCTCCCATTTCCAATAACGTCAATTGCTGTATTGGCATCAACTTGAGGATTTTAGGATCCACAATGGTCTTTGATAATTGCAAGCTTTGAATCCGATCAAATAGAGTGAAAAATGGCTCCACCTCTAATGTTGCCAACCGAAGGGACCGTATGGAATTTGAATAAGGGAGTAACGCTTCTGCGCTGATATTAGCCACCACATCATTGGCAACCACCATGCCTTCAAGTCTTCGTACTGTGGTAGAATCAATAGCAATTGGAGACTTGATACGATATGGAAGAAACCGGGCAGCATCACATTGGGTATCGATATCGCAGTAGTCTAAGATTAATTCAACTAATTCCCAGGGAAGCCACATGATGGCAGTTTCAGCTACTCATGCCGTTATATAGAGAATATCCTGATTCAGAAGATAAAAAGAAAAGGTGCACAAAATTGAGACGAACGGCGTTGAAAAGCCGTGGTAAGAAAACTACCTAATAAAAATCTGAAACCCAGTTATCCCATTTCCCTTCCCGTCATCCTGGTATCGCCTTTTGGAACTTTTCAACCTCAAACATCCTCAAGTGAGGCGATGCAATGCAGCCGTTATCGTAAGCACATGACGAGCAACCTTATCAGAATGGCACGACAACATGTGTCAAAGCAATACAACAATAAAACGAAAATACTACAATTCAAAATAGTTCACTAAGCTACATTAGCCTACTTCAAAACCTTGCCATCTGCGATTTCCCGCTTTTCGCCATCGACAACAACCGGCTCATCCCAAGCAAACATGTTGTCGATGAACGCCTTGTCTTCTGGCTTGGAGGGATCCAACGGCGAGTACGCGTACGACTCCCAGTCAGGAGCAACATCAAACGCCGGCGCAAACTCCTTACCCCGAACCAAGAACGCCCCGGTGATGCCGTTGTTGTTGTTTTCTCCGTAAACCACCATACAGCCAAACATGTACTTGGTGGAGGCCGACAACCGGTTGAAGAAACCACCAACTAAGTTGTTTGACATGAAAGTCAATGTCAATTCATCATTGTATTTGTAGTCGACCTTCCACAACGACCATTCGTCGGGGTTCCATTGGTTCTTCCAGAACCAAGGAATAGCCACTTCCCGAGTTTCCTCGTTGGAGTATACCCGCTTCCATTCGTCCACGGGGGCTGACGCCTTGCCCAACAGTTCAAGCGGGTGCTTAGGCTTCTTGGGCTCTTCCGTGGCAGCAGGAGCAGAAGCAGCAGCCTCCTTTTTGGGGGCCGCTTCCTTCTTTTCCTTCTTAGGAACCGCTTCCTTCTTTTCTTTCTTGGGAGCCACGTACTGGATCCGCTTTTGACACAATTGGTAGTCCAGAGGCAACGCGTCGGCGACAATAGGTTGGGCAATCACCGTTTTGAACCACCTGGTGGTGTTGGGGAACTTCTTTTGCCATTCGGGGTCAAACAACAATGAAAAAGGCTTGTTAAGAAGAATAGCACAATAAACGTCGGCCCACGTCAACCGTTCACTAGCAAGGTAGGTGTAGTTGGCTAACCGCCGTTCAAATTCGCCGATATACTTCGTCAACTTGGCGTCGCTGTCGTCAACATTCTTCTTGTTGTAAGTGAACCCATCACCAAGAATTGACCGGAACACCACTGCCGCCGTCGGCAACACGTCAGCATTGACGAAAGACGTCCACATGGTGATTCTCGCCTTGTCCTCCTTGGTCTTGCCGAGAAGAGGCGATTGGGGGTCGGCGATTTCAAAAAAGTATTGGGCAATGGCAAGAGCTTCGTGGAGCTTTAGGCCCTTAGGGCCAATGAACACCGGCACCTTTTCTAAAGGAAACGCTTTTTGAAATTCGGGGTGGCCTTCGTACGATTCGTAGACGGTGACATCCAAGTTGTAGTGTTTGACAAGAGCATTCACCGCTCTGCCACGGGTTCTGGGGCCAGCAATAAGAGTACCAATGGACATTGTGGCGTTAAGCAAGTGTGAGTGAGGGGGAAGTACGGATACCAGTAGTCAACCGGGGGTCCGACTATTAATAAACAGCATATTACTTTCGGAAGAAACTTCCGAACAAACCGGAAAAGATATTGTGTTACGAAAATATCACGGGAAAGATGTGTTGTAACTGGAAAATAAATAGTTGCTATTTCCTTCATATTCTCAGCGGAGGCACCGCTATATACTGTTGAGTCATTACTCTTCCAGGCTCAATATTCGCCAACAATCGGTGAGATCGCCCACCGAAAGTCACTGGAAATAATGTTTTTCCACACCGAAAATCAAAATCGGAATTTACAAGTGTGGAGTTTTTCGGCGACCACTTCCAGGAATCAACGTGAGATATGAAAAACACCTCATGGAATACCCAAAGTATCAAACCAGAAAATAAAATGGAACGGGACCTATTGTAAATCGTAAGAGAATGTGGCGCGATAACATCTGGCCCAGTCAATTCCACACGACCCTGATGTATACTATCGTCTATCTCGTTGGTGAACAGGAGGCATGTTCCGTACAGGACGAACAAGCATTTTGCGTGGGGGCGCCATTACCGTAGGGGACACCATCGGAAACACACGGATATTTATCCGACATAAATCATTTCAGTGGAATGTGGAGAAAATATTGATGCCAGTTGGAGCCCAATCTGATTTGAAAGTCTAATTATACCAAATGTACACACCAATGTCAGTGATGGCGATAAAACGGCACCATTAACATTTGGAAAGAGACCCGAGCACCCGTGGGGGCCAGCGGACAGTTCTAATTTCATTCCGTCCCCCATTTATCCACATTTGGTTAAATTCATCTGCATTATCATTTCTTTATATCTGCCGGAGAAGCTTTAGTGCTTCAGTAAGATCGACTCCTAAATAATTTGACTTTTGTGGTTGCCTGCTATTGTTTTAATTTAAGTTTTTGCCAACACTTTGTGAAATGAAATCCCTGAGCTGAGCCGGGTTTTTGCTTCGGGAAAAGCTGACGTTTCCATCACCGTGTCAATTGAGGTCACCCCGACACCATTTAAAGTTTAGGGGCAGGCCAATGGCGAGAGAAGATTAAGTGAAGGGCGCCGTCGAGATTGGAGGCGATCATCGATATGATGCTGCCCGCAGTTGTCCTTGGTAACCCCACCCCCCAACAAGTCAGGTTTAGCCGGGAACAATCCACACCATTCCCAGCCACCGCCAGACGACAATCGGTTGCTCCACCGCCGTCGCCAATCTAGGGCCACCCCCAACTCCCCGTAGTGGCCATTTAATTTTTGAAATAATATCTGTACGAGCTAAAATTGATGTAATGTTATTTTTTGTGCCTGTTGCAAGTGTCCGCCGCATATCAAGGTCTAGATCTTTGTGTCGGGGAAGCTCTGAAACCTCACCCAATGTTCGATTAAATACATGGTTTTGATGCAAATGGGCAATCAAGAATTGGTCCACCCAAAAAATCCCTGCCATCGATTCTTGGTGTCGTCGTCGGCCCCCAGCTCGTGGATGATTCGAAAAATGAACTGGGTGCGGTAGCGGCACTGGCGTACGAGGTGAGGATCATGACTGTTGGTGATAGCCAACACGTGCTCGCGGAGGAGGTTTATTGCCACTCCTCTGGGATTGGCTAGAATCAGCGGTGGTGGGTAGTACTCGTCCACTCGCAGCACCGGCGGCATGTCAAAGAGGTTGGCTTGCACTAATGGCGTCACCAGCCGCAGATCATCTCGCCGCAGCATCGGAGTGTCGCCATTGATGGCGATGCGGAGGGCCATTGGTTCGGCGAGTTCCACCCGTAGCTGTTCGCCGGAGTTGTGGCGAACGTAGTCGAGCTTGATTAGGTGCCATACCAACTCCCGTAGTTTTAGCAGATCTGATAACCCCACCAGGCCGTCGCTGCGGTAGTGGTGGTTGAGCTGGGAGAATTGCGCTCGGGCAAATCCCAGGTTGAGCTCGCCGAGCTCAAACGGATTGAGCATGAATAATGACAGCAGCGGCGGTGTCTCCATCATCGACGTAAGCGGCGGCTCCATTATTGGCGGCGGCGGTGCCAACGGGCCCGCATTGTACCGTTTGGTAATAAAGTATTTGAGAATGGTCACCAGCTGCACTGCCAGCGCCCACACAATGTCGTTGCTGCCGGTGTCGTTGCGGGTGGTGATTTCCGCCACATGGCCGGCGATGGCGTCGTAGAGGCGGCCCTGGTTGTAGGCAACCATGCGAAAGTAGATATCGAGATGGTCTCTTTGGAGCACCGCTACGAGGATAAGCGCAATCAGCACCACCAACTCCATTACTCGTAGCAGCCACCCCTTGGTGGAGTTATGGTGGTCGATCTGTCGCTGGATGTCGTCCGCGATCAGAGAATAGTTGCGGGTGGGTGGGGGGACCGCCAATCTCGATAACTCGGAGTATATTTGCACCTGAGCAGCGATGACGGGGTCAATATGCACCATGTCCGGGTGGGCGTTGATAAGGAGCGCTTGGTTGAGAAAGGACAGGTGGTAGTCGGGGGTAAAGCACCGGTGGGGCACCATCAGCCCCCAGGTGGATAACTCATTGAAAAGATCAAGAAACCAGTGGTACTGGTGGCGTTCGACTACGTCGATAAACTCGGACACTTCCTGGGGAAGCATCGACGGCGGCGCTGGCGGCGGCGCATATTGAGGACTCGGTTTCAATAAATACAGGGAAATGTCGTAGGACTCTTGGATCTGGGGGAACACGCCGGGGGCATCTAGGGGACCAGCCCCAGGAGGGAAATGTGTCATGTAGCCTTGGGGATAGGGGGTAAGCAGCGGTGATTGGGGGTTGGGGATAGGGTCAGGGACGTCGTCGGGGGCAATCACCGTAGGTGTGGCCAAGGCGGTTCCCTGGCTGGGATCGATGGTTGCCTGAGCCGCGGCTGCCGCCAGCTCGTTGTACCTGCGATCGGCCTCGAACAAGTCGGCGTCAGAGTGGAGGTGGAGGTACAGGCCGTAACGCCGGCGGCCATGCTTGTACAACAGAGCGATGGTGATTGACTGGTCTAGAATGCGATACTGGTCCGGGTTGGACGGGGGTAGGTTGGGCTCATGCTCCTTGGGATTGAAATAGGTGTACTGGGTGAAATTGAGCCTGATCCCCCGGTAGCACTTGCGCTTCAGTTTGAGACAGTTCTTGCACACTGGCTGATGCTCGTCACATTTCATATGGCGGTCCCGGCAGGTCAAGCACCCCAGCCGGGTCCGCGACCTTTTCACCAACGGATTCAACCGCTTCTTGGCCATTGGCGGACTACTATGGCTGCCGGTGGTGGGGTCGTAGTCGGGCGAAAACAACGGCAATGGAGGCGGCTTGGAAATGGTAAATGGCAGCACCTCCGAATCAAGCTGACGACCTTCGTTGTGGTGGAATTGTCAACCACTTATAACAACGAGCGCGGTGTGTTGGGAAAAAACGTACTAGTCCCAGGGCAATTATTTTTTAGTTGCTTGCCTAATACTTGTTATTTTCATGTATCGCGGCAATGCCAGTGGCCGCCGGGGATCAGGTGAGGGGGGAAATCGGGGTGTGTGGGGACAATCGATGGATTGGGGATGTGGTGGCGGTTGTTGGGGAAATTGGGGGCTGGGGGTTTGCTCCTGGAGCTTGGTGAGAAGCGGTTTGAAAAAAATAACCTGCGTCTGTCAGGGTCCGGAACTAAAGTTTTGATTTTACTGTTTTTGTTGTATGCTGATAATAAGGTTTGGTTATGGGATAACGAGGAATGGCTGGTTGGTGCGGATCAAATAATATAATATCAGAGCCTAATCACTCGCTCTGGCTGCGAATCCAAGTACGAGTGAATCTCGTATCGCTTAAGAGGGTGAGCCCGTCACAATAGTCTTTACGAATTGAGGGAAGGATCAATAACCCTGGTCTGTTCGTAAACATAAAGTTAGTGGTGGTGACTTAAAAATGTTCCAGTTCTATTATGCTTCGCACATCCGCCCTCTCGCTTTGAGGGCATCTTTTGCCGGTTTTCAAATTTTCCGGTTCAATGTGAATAGTATTAACAATAAGATGGGGTATGTATCTCATATTCGTCGTGTTTGTGGGAGTTTATCCGCGTAATACGTTAAACAGAGATTGGAATCTGTATTAGCACTGGTTATTGCTTGGCCAAAATCCCGCTCAATAATGTCAAGATGCCCTGAAATAATAATATATTTAATTTTTCCGCTAGTTACTAGGTAGTTGATCATAATATTTGCAGTGGATTAATTATACAGGAGATGGCCGGTTTTTTTTGGGTTGGCAATTTTTCTTTGTTTCTGCTGATTTTTAAATGCATCAATTGTCCAATTAATTGGCATTTAATAATTAGATCTGTTGCTGAATCGGGTTTAAACCTCTCTGAATTATCATTGACCAAGTGTTCTAATTTGCTTTATGGTTCCTTTTGGTTTGATATCTTGAAAGATTAAACTTCTGTTCAGACACACCTCCAGGCTTGAAAGTTTGTAAAACAATAATACGGTAATAACCTAGAATTCCTTGGCCGCCTACAGTTTTTCTTTCTTCTTTTAAGACGACACACGTTTATTATTATTGTTTGTACTTCTCAAACATCTTTCAGGGATGTCGTAAGTCGCTTAAAAATTTATAACTCAGTGTTAAATACATTTAAATACATTTTCATTTAACTGGGGGTAATTAAACTGGGAATTTGGAACCCAGGGTCATCTGGCATAGAGAAGATTCACGAACACAAAACAACAATGCGAATTCCTCAACACAATGACAACTGCTTATTGGTTTAATGCTAAACTCTTCTATCTTTGCCAAACGATTGTCCAAATTTATGAAATACTGGAGATACAGCAACCAATCTTATTGTGATCATCATTTCGATTTTTGTGTTAATTGAACAAGGGCAGCATCGCAGATTGTCGGTGACACTATGTTGAAACTAGATCGTGAAGCCATTAATAAGTTGATTTACACATCTCCCGTGAATCTTGATTAATTTAAGGTTCTTGGTACTAAAGTATGCCAGATGTTTCCGTTGCTAACAGTCTAAAATTCAATCACTTTAATTTGATTGATTACAAAATAACTGGTGGGGCGGAATCATATAATGGCAATTTGCTATTAACGACGCTTTAAACAATAGTTGGTAGTGAGGCCCCATGAAATTTGAATAACCCAAACAGCATCACCAAATAAACTTCACCAAAAGCTTGGGGTGCAATTTCAACATATTTTCAACAATAATCAATGGGTATAAGATATCCCCAACCCTTGATTAATATGTTACCAATCCCCGAAACCCTAGATAGCTTAGATAACTCAAACACGTTATAAGCAAATGAAACTCTTACGCGATAAAATCGGCTGGATTTCATCGAGGGGAAAATATTTACATCCATCGCAAAGCTCAAACGTGGCACCACCTTGGGAATAAATGTGACGTGTGGTGACAGCGCATATGTCGTGCTGTCAGAGGTACTATAATTATTGTTATAACGGCTGTATTCGAACAAGTGCATAAAGAGGACACTATCAAGCATCCAAGTGCATAAAGCAATCTCGGTCCCTTTGAAACCACTAATCAATGTGTTTCATAATTGTGGGGTATTTTCCTGTTAATTTCCTGTTATTGATTCTGTTGGAAATTGTTCAATCTTTATGATTTACCTTGCTTGCTGAACTTCAGTAGCTTGAATCAGACAGCAAACTATTTTTATAGTGTCTTCGTGTTGAAATTGGAATAACCATACACTGAATGCTTCGCTTAGCCTTTGAATGTTTATTGCAAGTTCCCCATATGCATGTTGTTTGGAGCTGCCTGTAACAGGACACAGTAGGAAATTTTAATGTCCCACCAAGCTTAACCAAATCAAATTCAGCCAAAAGTATTATTTTCTGAATTTTATTGAAATTCGTCCTCCGTACTTATCTTTTATTGAGTTTCCCTCCTTATTTCTCAATGTTCATAAATATTGACGTACATGTGATGGCTCTCCTATCAGCAAAGAATCCACTTGGCCTTTAATTTTAAATTCATTTATATTAGGTGTACATTAATCCGTGTATCTTTTATAAATTCATTAAAAAACTGGTTCACGGAGTCAATTTCACCAGGCTTGTATTCTTTCCATGTTCAGCTTTCCTCAAATAAATAAGTCTTTGTAAATTTACCATATACTAATTGAATAATACTATTGATTCAAGCACAAAGAGTTATTGTGGTTTTGACAATCTGATAACTGCTTGCCATTAACAAATAAAGTCATGACAACTTCTCAAAACACTTTCGTTATTTTAAAAGCCTTCCGAATTCAAACAACCATCAACATTTGTGTTTGTAAGGTAATATGAAACAATGACTTTTATTGTACCCCTAGCAATCCCAACAGCCATTATAGTAAAATTTCCCAACTGAAAACACAATAAAATAATTCGAATCTGAAATGAGCGTAAGCGGATTCTGTCAAAAGGTAAAAAAATACGTGTTACTTTGTAATTTCATCAAGCATTCCTTGGTTTCCTTTCTACAGACATTTTTTGGGTGTGGCTTGCACGCCAGTAACGTTGCTTATGCACCTTGCAAATCGCTTGCATTGATCCTGAAATCAAAATCCTCATTGATTTTAAAACAGTGTCTGGAGGTTTCTTGATGTTTCCTCATTCCTTTTCGTTTGCACTGCTTTCCTTGTGAATCCAGCTCCAGAAGGAAGCTTCTCCCATTTTCTTACATTGCTTCCTTTGAAGTAAACCAATCGTGATACTTGCCTGAAATTCTGGAAATCACTGCAAACCCTTGTATATCATGGTTATAGCGGAGGTGGGCCTTCCACGAAAGAAAAACATTGCCAGAATACCCGTAGGCGAAGCAATATTTTCAAGGATGTGTCATTTTGAAAATCTCAATTTCAATTACAACCAAAGTTTGTAACGATAACATCTTAGATTGAAATTTTGTTTTTCCCAGCGGCCAATACTGTGTTTACATCCGAGGTATCAGTTATTGATGCGGCTCAGGGTAAACCTTCCTCAAATCGCTTCTGTAAAACCGACATGCCCCTTTCCCCTAAAATTTGCTTTAAAGAAATCATGGAAACAGTTGTTTAACCAGGGTGGATATCTGACGTTTGGGTCAGGAATTCGGTAATCAATAACAGCTCCTGAGGTGCATGAAACTACGAGAAGTGGGATGTGAAAGGTCCCGACCATGAAACTGACATATTGCTGTGCCACCATGTCACCATCTTCCTAAAGCGTTTCTGCTTCAACATCTTAAATAACTACCAGTCTGCCTGTGACTGCATAGGTCTGTTGGAAACAACAACAGAGCCCCATGGTAACCAGAAAAGAGGAAAATATCAGGAAAGGATTGAAAAGAATGCACAATCAAACAATGCATTCGGCTATTTTTGGGGGATGACATTTTTACCTCGAAATCGTTGACAGGTGGCTTCCGGTATATTTCCACTACGTTACGCAATAGGCGGTGTAATTCTGTTACGGCTTAGATCCAGGTATACAACTTTATTAATTGGTGCCACTGTCTTTTTCTCAGTATCCAGCCATGAATCTGATGTCAGTTGCGGTGAATATGGCTAATTTGCCTCCAGTCTCTAGTGGAGAGTTGTCTGAATTTGTGAAAGTGACGTTAGAGGCAAATGTGGGCAAAGGAGTTGAATATGAAGTGGCATTAGAAGAGGTGAAAGAAATTTATGACCCTCAGACAACAGCAGTGGTGTCGATTTGGGGAAACGAAGAGGCGAGTACGTTTGTTGAGTGCATGAATGGGTTGTATTGGAAAGGACACACGTTGGAGGCTTCATTGGTGATCCCTGCATCTTCATTGATGATGTATTATTCCGTTAAACCATTTCCTTCCCTGTTTGCTCCAGAATTCACTCGATATATCGAAGTCCGAAACGAAGATACCAATGAAATGATCCAAGTTAACCCCTGTAGGGTTTATATTGGCAATGTCCCGTTTTCCCTGACTTGGGTACAGTTGAGGGCATTTTTATTGTCCGAGCTGGCTGCCAAAGACCCCAACCACCCATTGGAAATATGTCGGGTTGAAATTCCCATGAATGGATGTCGAGGCCGATTGAATAGTGGCTATTCTATGGAGTTACATGACCTGACGCTGCTTCCAAGGCTGCGGGGATTTGCCATTGTTACCACAGCCACTCCTGAGGCCGCCAGCAATTTGATTCAAATGTTCAATGAAACGGAGTTTGCTGGTAGGGTATTGACAGTCCGTTATGACCGGTTTCCAGATATCTGCCACCCTCTGAATTCTATGATGGAAAAAAATTTTTGTGGCGGTCACATAGAGTGGGCGCCGCCAATCTCACCGTATTACTACGGCACTGCCCCTCCCTATTTGCGCCAATTACCGTCGATGCCCAGGGGTTCCCAAAAGAATCAGGAAAATTCACTTGCACCCTAGCGTCTTTCATAGTCGATCTCAACGGTTTTTATTAAATATGAGTGGCTTGATCTCATCGTCTACAGATTAGGGTTTGGCAAAGTTTAAGCGAGGAGGACAATGTTGATGTCGATAAGAATGTGTGTGATTACATATTTGACACGTACTATATATATGAATCTATCAAAAAACAAATGTTGAAGATGGTATTTGTTATCTACACTTGGATGTTTTCGTCTTCCCCGTGCCGTACTTCCCCGAGTTCATTATTTTTTAAAATGCAACCCCTGACTATAAATATTATATATAAGTGCGTCTCGACACAAAAAATGCAATTGCCTGCATAAACGTAAGCGAGTTTGTGAACAACCTTTGTCAGCCCAGGACAATTTTATGAGGCCATCTTTCCCAATTATATCAATATAAACGGATTCTTGATGCGAATGTTACAATAAAACGTGTATAACTTTAGCTTTCTGTGCTTTTTCCTCTGCGTCAACATTAAAAGTCCCAGTATTCCACATTATTCGCTTGTTTTAAAATCTTTAGCAGACCTGGTTGCCAATAACGCAGGTTAGCAATATTGTTGTTTGTTTTGAAACTCTTCCTTTGCGTTTGGTCAAATTTTGGCTTTCTCTGGGGTGCAACAGTTGACAAGCACCATTTTCCAATATACAAAGAGCCCTGAAGATGGTGAAAACAGGTATAAGTCTATACATGGATCCCTATTAATGCCTGGACATAACATTTGAATATTTGTATCCTCAATTCGCCGACTTGGAGGAATATAACACACGTTCAATAAACAGCAATCTGGGTGGCTCAAATCCACTGAAAAGTGTTGGAAGTCACATTAGCAAGGAACCCTGTAGTAAACAAAACAATCAATGTCTTGTTCTTATTATATTTAATTCTCATACGGGGAAAGAGACATGTATATACAAAAGCAAAAAATCCTCTAAGCGAAAAAAATACACGTGGGAAGAATAGCCGAGTCGTGAGCAAAAATTTGCTCGATTGCCCACAAGATAATTAGAGTTAATATTGAAATTTTGGTGGATAAGCTGGGTCTTATTGAAGTTCTTAGAACCACGGGGATATTTTATAGCATCATTAGAGTATTTTTAGGCTAGTTGTATCCTCAAACAAAATGCACGTCACCTCAACGGTGACAAACGGACACTTGAATAAAAAGCTTAATTAGTGCCATCAATTTAACAAGTTTTTAAAAGGTTTCGCTTTTAGATATTTGATTTTTGATTGTGTTCTGGGAAGCACGGCGTTTTTTGGGAAATGTTTGGGTTTCGGTCCGACTACGTTGCTGGCCTTGCTTTCGCCTTAAACAGACATTTGTTATGGTTATTGTTTGAATCTGACCTATCATCTACTTGTACGTAGACTCCACAAAAAATCCCGTTATGTCCTCAAAAATATCGGAAATAACGGTATATGAATTTACATCCAAATATAGGTCAAGTTTTGGGGATCCATTATACCACAGTGTTTGATGTGAACTACCCACCACAAGCAATTAATACTCCAAAAACTGCAATTGCTTGACGTTAAGAAGTCAAGATATCTCCCATGGAATCTGGTTTATTACTTCCTTCATATCCGCTTGGTCATCCGCTGCTGCAACTACCAAACTATTCTCCAAACAAGAGAGTATTATTGCTGGGAAATAATGTGTGGTTTGCAGCTTGGTTGATTCCGTAACTGCTTTCTATATGTTACCATCAAATGCCCCCAGGACTTTCCAAGATAGTGTAAGTTCTTCAGTAATGTGGTTGAATGGTTACTGGGTAGCTATTGTGAGTTATGAAATAGTGGATCATAGTGGACCCGTCCAAACAGATGTTCTAGGTTAATATTGAGCAATGGCTTTGACTACGAAACTAACAGTTCTTATCAATACCCCTTAATGTATATTTCTATTGTACACCGACAGCTTCATCTGTCATGAAATAGGACAATCAGGCTCAAATTAGTAACCAGACTACATGTACCTTCGCCATGTATGTAACAAGAAATTACAGCTGAGGCTCTTGACTCGTCTCGTCGTCATCATCGTCATCATCATCATCAGTGTCGCCCTCATCATCAGTGGCATTCCGGTCGGCATCGTCACGCTCGCGATCACCATCATCCTCGTCGTCTTCTTCGGGATAGCCTCCCAACTTTTGCACAATCCGATCAACAATCTCGTTCCAGTCCATCATCCCCCCCATTCCGATATCTCCGTAGGCACCAATGACCTTTTCCACCGGCCGCAACACCTCAATCCACGGCATTTCGTCTTTAATTAGCCGCAATTGACGCTTGGTGGTAACAGCATTATATGAATAGGAAATCATCGCCGGCGCCGCCAAGATCGGAAACAGAGTATTCCAAGCCCGGATGACATTGGTAAGCAAGTTATCACAAATGCCAGTCGCGATTTTAGACAAGGTATTGGCGGTCATCGGACACACAACAAGAATATCCGCCCAACGTCTCAACTCAATGTGAAGTACGGGGTCCAGACGGGTCTTCCACGTGGTCCACTCATCGTCGTCACGCCACACCTTGATCCCCTTGGTTTCCAATTGCGCCATCGAGTCAGTGCTGATAAACTTCTTCAGCGACTCCGTCAAAATAAGCTGAATGGCGATGCGGTCACCATAAATCTCAATCAACTTGGAAATGATCAATTTTATCTTGGTGGTAGAAAATGCCCCACATACCCCAAGAAGAATATGAGTCTTTCCGTCATCCTGAGCCAACCTCGGATCAATGTTGGCGTTCTGTTCCGGGATCCGGGGCGACGCCACCAGCGACCCCCCCGGGCTAGGATCCCCACTGGTATGGTTGCCTGCAACAATATTATCCACCAGGAGTCGTCGTACCTGGTTGGTGAAATCCAGCATCAGCCCCTGGCGTGACCTTGGCCGCACAGGTTCTTGGAAGTGGGCATGCATCGACTGCTGCCTTGGGTGGGTGACGGAATCTTGGAGATCGTCGGTGGAGGCGAGCTTCTCGTCGAGAGAGAGCTGCGGTTGTGTGTTAAGGATAGGCGGTGGCAGTGGACACCTTAAATTGCTCATGGCGATTGCCTTTTGTTCAGCTGTCATGGGGGTTGGTGGGAAAGCCGTGCGCGCTATGGATCGTAAAAATAGGATTGCGAATGTAGGGAGACGGTGGAATGGGGATCGGAGGGGCACGCGTAGGCTGCGGGGTTATAGATGGGGTGGCGGTGGCAAAGGGGGTATATAAATGAGCTGAGCCTCTGTTTTATGAAAAGGAAACCGAAACTTTGTTAGATTTTACTCGTTTAAATCATTATTTATCCGTTCTAATCCATATATTCGTTTCGTCGTTATTAACCATAATTTTCCCGATACTTCTGAAGCTGTTGTTGTCGCCAATCTTCGTAACTATCAGTTTTCGCCGCTTGCTTTGTTGTTTTTGTTACCCGATTGGTAATCGGCTGCAAGGGCGCCAATGGACGCGTGAGAGGAGGGAGGTGGGGCTTCGTAGACTTCGAAGGGCTAGGCCGAACTCGGGCGCTAATTGCTCTTGTTGGGCTTCGCACAGGGCTTGGGGATCGTGTTCTGGACAATCGAGCCGGCGTAGGCAACGCCAGGACCGGGGGTCTCTTGCGGATCGGGCTCTGTTGCACTCTACCCGGACTACGCTGAGGAGACATCGTCTTGGTGGGACTGCGCCGAGTGGATTCTTCCCCCTCTATTTTGGTGATAATCGCCATCAACGGCTCATCATTCACCAAAAAAACCCCCTCGTACCCGGCAACCAATCTCTTTAAGTCTCCAATCACCCTGGGCATGTTCTTGTTAATACGCTTGCGTGTACGCTCTTCTTCAAGCAAAATTTTGCACGAGTTCTTGGACAAAAGCCGCAGCAGATCTTTGGAGCTTTCAAGCAAAAATTGCTTATCGGCCATCAATGTGCGGAGTTCGGCGTAGATATCAAGCACTTCCTTTTTTGCTTCGTATTCCTCTTGTAGTTTTTCCGTGTACTCTTCGTATTCATGAAGAATAGTCTCCTTCTCTTCGGTAGTTTCATCTAGCAACGCCCTCGTGCAATCGCCATTGGCGTTTCGATCCTGATGATACTTCCACTCGGACTTTTGAAGGTGGCTGTAAAACAACCCCTCCCAAAGCTTTTCAATCTCAGCACGGCAACTGTCGATAAATCGGTCAATATTGTTGGTGCGTTCTTTACGCAACCGCTCGAGTTCCAGCTTCCACCCAGCCACTGCCCGATCCAGCAACCCCTGGTTTTGTTCACAAAAGTCGTTGATAAACGTGTGGTGAATCTCAAGTTTCTTCCACAAATTCCGGCACTGTTTTACCAAGAGTTCCCGGTGCTTTTCCGTCTTCGCCGACAACTTTTCAAGCACCTGACAAAACTTTGTGAGAAACTGTAAATGGCTTTCAAAGAGCCCTAGCTGCAGAGGATCACGATGGATATACTGCAAAGTCGAGCGGTCCAAAAAGGAGTCCTCGGGAGGTTCCAGCGCTGCCCGCAGCACTCCCCCGCCACTCCCAAGCGTCAGTTCTGAATCGTCAGAAGCACAGCGCACAAGGTTCTGGCGTTGCTGCAACTGCTTCAATTGGTTATCAGTCAATTCGAGACGGTCAATGACATCAAAACACCGGTCGATCACTTGCCGCACTTCCGCCTCCCGAGTTGCCACCACTGCTGTAGCTGCTGCGGTTTCCTGGACAATAGCAGCAATTATACCGTCGGTTATTTTCAGCATCGGCAAGTGGCGCACAATCACCACCAACTTATAATTGACCTGTTTGAAGCGGTCCCCCACCAGTGCCGTGGTGGCGGGGTTGAGTGGGTGTAGCGGCTGGGTAGTAGTGAACCGGCACTCTTCCAAACGAGCCTTCTGGGGCGACGCCTCCACCACCTCAATCCCCATCATTCCCCCTTCGGTGAGTAACTCGTCATAGTCCTCGAGTACTTGCTGGTATTCTGCCACCGCCTCCCGGCTAAGCAATTGGTCCAAGGCAATGGCTTGAGGCTTCCAATCTACAGCCAATGCCGCTTCCCAATACTCGCTGAGAGAGAGGCAAAATTGGCTAAACACGCGAACAAACATCTGCGCCACCCGGGAAAACACCTGGTGAAGCCGGCGTTTTGTTTCTAGAAGTGACGGTGGTGAAACCACCACTTCGTCATTTTCCAACGCCTCTGCCGGAGCCGACAGGATATCCACCTCGAGATATTCCCGATCGTCGTCCTCCCGAGGCCGGGTGTTGGCCCGGTCCTCAAGAACCCCGGCCTCATATTCAGCAAAATCTTCAAACAACAAACCGCGATCAATACGCAGGAGCCGGCTACCTCTAGCATCATCCACCATCGCCAAAAACACCAAGATTTGTTGGCGTAGCCACGCGCACTCGCTGGTGATGGCATGTTTCTCCTGGGCCACCAGGGTCAGCACCTGGTTAATAGTGGCGTCAATCATGGAAAGGACCTGGTGTTTTCGTTGGTCGATTTCACTAGCAGTGTACCCGATCGATTGATAGGTGGAAACAAGGGTAGACATTGCTGAGGAAATGGCATCGGCAAATTGTGATGACGAAGGAGTTTGAGGTGGCGAGGACGCCGCAGCAATTTTGTTGACTGTATTGAGCTTAAGGGAAAATTCAAGATCCCCGGACCCCGATGTTATTCGGCGGACTGGGGTGGATACATTCATTGTAATGTTTTGAAAACAACGCGCGTGCGAACAAAACACAGGGTCACTCAGAGAGGGATGAGGTTTGAAGGGATGGGCGCGTGAGGTTACTGGGAGGGTTCAAAAATACAAGGGAAAGATCAGAACAAGGATTAAATCAAATCATTGAAAGTTAGACCAATTGTAGTTGGTGTATGAATGAATCCGACTGCTTGGGTGAGGCACTGTTCATGCTGTATGGTCTTGTTGATAGGATAGAGTGCATAGAGAGGATGACAACCTCTAGGTTAAAAATCAAGATGGTTTCGTAGACATTCCTTAGTTGGTTGTGTTCTTTCTGAATAATATAGGAAAACTGGCACTGCATTGGCATTGAGCATTCAATCTGTCATTGCAATGGGTGTATTTCATATTATAAACCTAATTACCAGATAATCGGAAAGTGTCCTTAAGTACGCGGAGTTCGAGAATACCCTAGTACCATTATCGATATAATCCTACCCGATTGTGAAATTTATTTTGCAATGAAAATACTATGTGAATAGTAGATTGGTATTTTGTTTTATGAGTGTAAGGTAAATAGCATTACAACATTTTGTTCATGACTGTGTACTAAATTCAACAAGGCGGAGTGGATTTGGTTCACCTTTTGCACAAGCTTAATCAAAACGATAACAATTTGTCTTGTCAGACTTTACAATTACTATCGGTACATAAGAATGTTTCATTGAGTGTTTGGGAGTGAAGTTACCGTATTACCACTGCCGATATAATTTTCAATTATCAATTCTTTTGCTCTGACCACCAGATAAATAGCAGTGTAGTATTATTCTTTAATAAGTTTATAGTAAATTTTATCTCATATTATAGTTATAAAGCGTATACTAATTCAACAAGGCTGTGCGACACTTCGCACAAGCTGTATCAAAACAATAACAGTTTATTGTATCAAACGGCTCAATCTTAACCCATCTAAACTTGTCCCATCAACGCCAAAAGCGCCATTTTATCCCCCTTCAACTTTTCACTCACATACCACAGCACATCGCTCATCCGCCCTAATTGTTCTCCTTCTGATGACGACATCGACAACGCCTGCTTTTCTGTCATCACTTCCCTGGCCGCCAATTCCGCAGCATCGATAATCTTTCGATCAATGCCACACATTGCCGCCACATGCATCCCAAACGAACCCGGCGCCCGCCCCGGTTCCAATTTGTATAAAAACGTGATTCGGCGGTTGGCGTCGTCAAAGTCAATCGCCATTCTCACAGCATCTACTTGCGGGTGGTTGGAAAACGCGTCCACCAACCCACCGAAATGGGTGGCAAAATACCCGAGCGGCTGAATGTGGGTGGCCAAGTGATACAACACTGCCTCGGCAATGGCGTACCCATCGGAACTCAGCCCGCCCCGCCCCAATTCGTCAATAATCACCAACAGTTTGTTAGTGGCTTGGGCCAATACCTTTTTGGTCTCAGCCAATTCGACGTAGAACGTAGAATGGCCCCCCAAAATATTGTCACTAGCGCCCAATCTGGTCATGATTCGATCCACAGGAACCAACCGCGCCTGCTCGCAGGGAACATAGCACCCCAATTGCGCCAAAATTACCCCAATGGCAGTGGTCCGCATAAGCGTCAGCTTCCCTGCGGCATTGGCCCCCGTCAATAATCCTAGACATGCGTTTTCGCCCCCTAATGAGACAGAATTGGGGATGAAGTTCAGCAGGAGGTGCATTGGATTTCTTAACTCCTTAAACTCAATGCTACCAACATCGCTATCGATGAATTCCGGCCGCACCAGCGGACTTCCCATCAGCTCCAGTACTCGGACCAATCCAAGCAAGCAGTCTACATTGGCCACCGCATCCACCGCGCGTCTATACATGTCTGATTTTTCGGAAAACCGCCGGTACAAGTTGGATTTGAGCAGGGCACACACCAGCTTGTGGTTTTCCCGCTGTTCCATCAACTTTCTCGCCAATTTTTTCACCTCTGGTGACCAGTACCGCTTCACCTTCGACGTAGACCCCATTTGCACCCAATCGTCGGGCACCTGGGACGTCAACCGCACCGGAAGCTCAATAAGGTAGATCTCCTTACCCAGATCCTTAAACACCACCTCCCGCGAGCCAAATTGGGACCGGATTTGTTTGAGTTCAGCCTCCAATTGCTGTTCAAGCCCGTCCATTATCAATTGCAGATGGTCAAAATCGCTGTCGACACCCTTTGAAGGCACCACCTCGTCATCAAGCGCCTTTCTCCGGTCAAACGCGTCTTCCCACTCACCAATGGTAGCGGCTAAGTCGGTGGGGATATTGTTCAATGCCGTGTGAAGCGCTGTTTGCTGAGGAACAAACTCAATAAGACCCCGCATCTCGCCAATCTTTTCTAACAGCTCCACCACCTTGACGAAATCCCGGAACCGGAGAGTGCCACTCTTCACCCGCGCAAGAAGCCGTTCGGTATCGGGCAACTCTGCCAACGCCTTTTCCACCTGGCTGCGGAAATCGCCATTTTCAAGCACAAAGTCCACGGAATCGAGCCGGGCATTGATGTTACTGGCTTGGGCCAATGGCACCATAAGCCACGACCGCATCTTCCGCTTGCCCATGGGCGTCTGGGCTCGGGTAACTAGTTTAACAAGAGTTCCGCGGTTCGAGCCGTCGTCATTATTGGCAAGCACTTCCAAGTTTTCCAACGAGGTGCCGTCTATGTTCATATACGACGATTGCACCGACGTGGAGTACCACAGGATTTCCCCGAGTTTCACTACTTGTTCGTCAAGCAAAAGACTATTCAAGTACCAGAGAAGACCGGAAAATGCCAGAAACGCCACCGGTTTGTCGGTTATACACTCCCTAAGCACCGGAGGATAGTTGCTTACGTCATCTGGACCCATCTGGTCGAACCACTGACTGTCGCTAAGAAAGTCACGCGCCTTGTCGTTGTCCCAAAATTCGGTGATGGGATTGACGGCACTCCATAGCTGGTTCAAGCCACGTCCCAGGTTCCGGAGGATCTTGGTGGCCAAGGACGTCAAATTATTTTTCGCTACAATCACTTCCTTTGGCCGCAATTGCAGCACCACGGTGTCAAGACGCGTACAGTCTCTGTCGTCATCAATTTGGCACACTTGGAGATGGCCCAGAGCAACGTCCACTGCCGCCACCCCAAACTGTGGATGCAACTCGTCCCCAGGCTCCTGCCACACTGCCATACAGTAAACAGCCGCATCGCCACTCAACATATCCAAGTCAGAAAGCGTGCCGCCTGTCAAAACTCCGGTCAATTCCCGTTTGATGATCTTTTCTTCCTTGGTGCCGCCGTCGCGCATTTCCTTAGCCAATAACGACTCCTTTTGGTCCACTTTAGCCACCTTGTATCCCGCATCAATAAATTGCTTGGCCCAGTACTCAAACAGCATTTCCGGAATCCCGGCCAATTGCATATTTGCCCGGCCACCACCGGCAATGCGGAGGTCAAACTGGGTGTTGGCAATCACAGCGTCTTTTTCATACAATTCGTAGAACTTACCCTTTTTGAAAAACACCACCGTGTCCCACATTTTGCTCTTGATTTCCCAGTATTGGCGTTCAAACGCAGTGAACTTCAGCCATGCCAGCTGGGGGATGTAGAGGGTCCGAGGGTCGTATTCCGGGTCTGTTTCCGGGCGCTTGGAGGCATCCTTGATGTCAAGAAGCCATTGGTACCGTTCTTCGTTGATTTTGGAGAATTTCGACCCAGAAGACGGTTTGGATCTGGACGGTTTTGGCGGTTGGCGGTTTTGACCGTTATATGATGAAGAAGACGAAAACTTGGAAAGCGACAGCTCCAGACTTTCGGATCCATTTGGTAGTGATTGTTTCATAGGTGGCTGTTTCGTTGGCGCTTGTGGCTTCGCTTGTGGCTTCGGGGAAACCCTTCTCTTTTTGGCCGGTTTCACCACCACATCGTCCTCTCCCTCCGACTCCAGGGGCGTTTCCGGTTCCAGATCCTCAACCGCGTCCCCCATGCTATGGTCACTATCCGACCCACTTCCGGGAGCAAATTCGTCACCCAGATCTTCCGACACATGAGGCAGATCGAGCTCCGGATCCGAAGACACTGGCGATGACGGCACATTATCATTGGCAGTGGGAGACGACGGAATTACCTTTTTCCGTTTGGAAGGAGACGCCGCTCGATTATTCTTTCGCTTCTTTTCCTGGGTCTTTTCCTTGTTCTTAATTGGTGACGAAATGGGCTGTTGACTCAGGGGAGGCGTGATGTTTTCTTTATTGGCAGTAGAAGGGAGTGGCAGTGATGACGGGTTCATTGGTTTAAAAAACAGCATCAACAGTTGTTGTTTGAGCCCTCTAGGGGGCGTGGGGGTAACCTTGGTCATGATGGGGGTTACGCGTTACGCGACGCGTATTTATCTGCCTAAGGAGACGAACGCTAAGACACAAATCCTAGTCACGTGGCGTAAGTGATTGAGCAGTAGTACATTCTAGAAAACGAAATTGGAGGAGACAGTGAAGAGATAACTTGCATGTCCGGCTTTCCAATTTTTCGCTCAACAAATATTACTTAGCCCCAATTTCCTATTGCTAAGAATTACAAGTAAATTCCGTAGTGACTGCTATCTTTTTTGTCGCCCTGACTCCTTTCAAGTATCGTTTTTAATAAACCGCACGATATTTCACACCCTGTTGTGCGAGGTTATAACAAATAGTAATTCATTTAAGACCATTCTCTAGCAAAAATAAACTTGCCTAAAAATTTGTAAGTTCTACTAGTCCACTCAAAATCTACATTCGTCAATCTTCTCCTAGTATCTCCCTATTCTGAAATTTTCCTCTCACCACTTCATAACCATGACCAGATGGAAACCTCGTTACTTCGACATTGGTGTCAACTTCTCTGATGCCATGTTCTCGGGTATCTACCACGGCCGTAGCCACCATGCCAGCGATCTTGACCAAGTGATTGCCCGGGCCAAGGTTATCGGGGTTGATAAGATGCTCATCACTGCTTCGCTGATTTCCGAGCTGAAAGCCCACTTTGAATTGTGTCAGAATCATCCCGGGTTCTACTCCACAGCAGGCGTCCATCCCTGTCAAGTGGGGATGGAGTTTTACGAAGCAAAGCCCAAAGACGAAATTGTTGATGGTGAGCCCCATTATACTGAAACCCTTCGGGGGGATGCTGATCAAAAACTTGCTAGTCTTCGGGATATTATTGTTCAAGGCCATAAATTGGGTCATGTAAAAGCTTTTGGCGAAGTGGGACTCGATTATGACAGGTTCTTCTTTTCTCTGAAGCAACAGCAAATCACCATGTTTACCAAACAGCTTGAAATGTTGCGTAGCATTAAGCATCTCGAGTTGCCGTTGTTTTTGCACATGCGGGCCGCCTGTGATGACTTTATCGAGTGTCTTTCTCCGTTTATTGCTGACGGAACCGTCAAGCTGGGGGTGATCCATTCTTTTACTGGTACTGCCGAAGAATTGGAAAAATTAGTGGCACTTGACATTTTTGATTTTAGTGTCAATGGTTGTTCATTACGTGCCCAGGAAAATGTCGACGTTGCAGGAAAGATCCCTCTTTCTCGACTCATGATTGAAACTGATGCCCCGTGGTGTGATGTCCGCCGGACTCATGCTTCTTACAAATACCTTCAACCATACCCTAACTATTTTTGTCCCGAATTTGACGCCAAGATCGGTACTTCCAATGTCAAGTTGGATCCGTTTTTGCCATTTCCCTCCATCAAAAAGGAAAATTGGGAAAAGCACCAAAAGGTGGCTACTGGTGAAGTTGTAGGAGATTTTGCCTTTCCCATGATTAAGCTGAGAAACGAGCCAGCGTGTATTGTGCTGGTGGCCCAAATCATGTGTGGGATTTATGGGTATACTACTGAGCAAGAGATCGAGCTGTTTGTGGACACTGTATACGAAAACTCGTGTAAGATGTTTGGGGTATAAGGCCATAGATATAAAGAAACGAAATAAAGTCGAAAGAGTAGTGTTACGTATTTTTTGATATTACGTCCAAGTTTTAAAATCCGTTGTATGGATTATCCCTTCACAACCTTTCTCCCTTTCTACATTCCTACAAGTATCATGGGATCAACCATAGTGATGGGTGTCATTAAAATGAGTTTTATGTGAAATATCTGTAATTATATTTAAATGGCTCTCTGTGATGCTCCAGTTTTATAGTACCTGTATTAGAATCACTTATACCACTGCTTGGTCGGTTTCTTGGTTTAATATATGGTGTATTTTATGATCAATATGTGGGTCCCCTTTCATGGAGAATTCGCTTTTTTTATCTCGTAGTCATTATCTTCCAATTCGATTGGCACATGACAAGATGATGTGTAATGAAGCAGACTTGCCATAGATGAATATAAGATGGCGACTATATTGGCATACTATCTCTATGCAAACGACTGGAGCTTCAACTTGGGTAGTAATGGAACTAATATATTTTATTATTTATTGGTATTTCCCAGTAACCATGCTGCTGTCAATAACATTTTCCACGTTGTATTTGGCAACAGTTCTATTCTTCCGGCTTTTGTGAATGGTTTATTTGTAATAAAATGATTGATATTGTACTGACAATTCAAGTAATTAAAGCAATATAGTTATTCCCCAAATTCGAACTTTACTGTGAGTCCAGTAGGTTGTTTGGAACTTCCTCATCCCCTGAGCCTAATAGTAGCAAACGAAACTTGTTAAAGTTACAAAAGTTTTGGCACAGTGACAAACTCTCGTGCTACTCAATAAATTCCTTAATGTAACCAGTTGTATTAATACTTTGTTTTCTATTGCTAATTCCTCAAAGTCTTAAAAACTAGTTTCTGTAAAAATACTTACTGTATGAGTATAAAAGTATTGATGTAATTCCATTCATTTCTTCTTGTTCATTTACAGTAATTGACTTTCAAAATACGGCCGCGTAGTCTAGTTGGTTATGACGTATGCTTCACACGCATAAGGTCCCCGGATCGAGCCCGGGCGTGGTCATTTTTTGCTTTCAAAGTAAGGTGTCTTCCTGTGCCTGTTTTTGTAACTATGACAAAAGGATATTGTTAAAATCTTTTGGCATATGTATTACCTCAATGAAAAGCTAAAGGTAATCTGATTATAATAGTGCCCCACTTAACAGTTGGGACTAGGTTTATAGTTAGAGTGATGGGTGTAGTGATACTTTACAAGGTTATTGCATTGTAATATTCATGTATGATAACAAAGAAGGTTGCCTCAAACTCTAATCTTTTAGTCATTCGTGGTAATTCTCTTACTATGAGCGTCCCTTCCAAATCAGTAGTTTTTATTGTTATGTGAGGTTGATCTTCTGGTATTTTTTTAACCAATTAGGAATAAGGTCGTACCATAATCATTAAACTATAAGATGTTCTGATCTATTCAATTATATCATGTCCCAACGATAATTGCAGAAGGCGAATAAATTGAAACGGTTTCATTCAAACCGTTCGGCAATCTTAACAAATTGGTATTTTCAGACGTACGGCAAGTTGCCGCAGAAATCAATAATATATTTAGAACTCTATAATTATAGTAGTTGAATTAAAACAGGAATAGAGAATTAAGCCACATTTCATGTCAAAAAGTTTATTTTTTGAGGAGTAATTTGTTGAGTGATAGTGTGGTATGGGGAATGTAGAATTTCTAAAAGTAGACGACTCTTATAATCATCTATAATTGGCAAAATTGTGGTACAATTTCGTGAGTCTTGGTTTATTTTTTGAACCGGTAAGAAGTTTGCAAACAGTGGAAGCTTAAATTTTTCAAGTCGGACGTACAACCAATAATTATCAGATGTACAATTAGGTTTGAACAGTTTTGATTTTTACTTGATTCACATATAATTAAGAAATTGCCTCACAAATAATATCACCAACCCCACGCAATTCGTCTCGGCCGCGTAGTCTAGTTGGTTATGACGTATGCTTCACACGCATAAGGTCCCCGGATCGAGCCCGGGCGTGGTCAAATTTTTATGTTTTTCAATCAATTTGTTTTTTTTTTGACAAGTCTTTCACGATTATTAAATTTGTTACCTTACATTTGTAGTATTACCTATTTACAACCCTTCGACTGCTGCCAGGTGCATAGCATTGTAGCTCGGCTTGTACCCGGTCAATATTTCGAACTGGGCTTCACCTTGGTTCACCAACATTTCAATGCCTGGAATCACCTTCCAGTCATATTTGGCTTGAGCCAATTCCATCATAGGCGACACCGGCGGCTTGTAGCTGGCTTCCAACAACGCACCAGCCGGTGACAGCTCAAACACAGCGGTGATCTTGGCCCGCACCGAATGGTCGATTTCCTGGGCAGTAGGAACACACAGCACCACCACCGCAGCATCGGCAATGGCAGCAGCTTCTTCATCAGAAGTCACCAACACAACGTTATCAAAGGGCATCAGGTCTCTCACCGCCTCCACGTTGGCCACAGTGCGGTTGATCATATAAATCTTCGTACACCCCATAGCATTCAACGCATACACCGCCGCTCTCGAGGTGCCCCCCAGGCCAACAATGACCCCCGACTTGCCGTGAGCCGAAGTGACCCCTGCGTATCTGGCAAAAGCATTGGTGATACCAATCCAATCGGTGTTATCACCAACGAATTTACCGTTACCCCGAGGTGCAACGGTGTTGACGGCGCCAATAATCTTGGCAGCATCAGAAAGCTCGGTGACGTAGTTCATGATGTCCAACTTGAGAGGCATCGTCACTGCGAGCCCGCCAAAGTCTTCCTTGGTCATCAATTCATCGTAAACAGGCTTCGCGGTGGCAGCTTCAAAGTGACCGAATTCATAAGGAAGACCCAAATGTTGGTAAGCAGCATTGTGCATTGCAGGAGATCTCAGGTGGATGATGGGAGTCCCAATGACCCACATCTTAAGCAGAGCTAGACCACCCACACTGGTGTACAACTTATTGGTAGCAGCAACACCTGTAGAGACCTCCACAGGCGAGAATACCTGGTTGGCAAGCCGCGAGGCTTCACCTACACCACCGGCATTGTAGGCAATCAAAGGGATTTCCAGAACCTGGGCCCGGAACACACTCACGGCGGCGTTATCAGCAAACGACCGCTTGCCAGTACCGATGAAGCGAACTGCATCGAACGAAAGTGCTTGGTTGTACTTGTTTAACCAATCGAGATCGGACCACGGCAAAGGCGACGAGTAGTGGCCAATGACTCTAGTGTGGCCCTTCTTCAGCAACAACCGATCGACAACGTCGGCATCAAGAGTAAGCGGCAACGCTACGTATTCCACCCCAAGCTTGAATGCCAATTCCCCCGCAACCTCGGCGTTTGTGCCACCAACGGTAACCAAAATGGCCACATCCGAATGTTTGCGCAAACCGGAAATCGCTTCAACAATAGCGGTGGTGTCGGCATTGTCGACGTTCACATCCACGGCCACCGTGCCTGCAACCGCATCGGCAGAAATAGCAGCAACTTCGTCAACGCCCACTTGCAAAGTCAACGCTCTGGTGGAGGGAATGGACACCACTCTGTTACCTGTAATAAGGTTGACGAATCTGGCAAACGAGCCCCGCAATTGAGTGAACTCTTCATCGGTGATACAGTGGCTAGAGTAATAGTGGTAATTCAGGCATTCCTTGTACCACTGCTTCCGCCGCAACCACACCAGTTCGATTTCGTCGGCGTAGGCCGGACGCAGGGCATCTTGGTTCAAAAAGGCAATCGTTTCCTTGACGTCTCTGTGCAAGTGAACAACAATACCGGAGTATTCCTTAAGCAACTTGCGAGCAGCTTCGGTTTCAACAATGCCACCGCCGGTGGAAATGACATAACCGTGACCGTACAGAGCCAAAGTTTGTTCAAACAATTTGGTTTCTGCTTCTCTGAACCCTTCCCAGCCATGGGCACTGATGTAAGCACCGATGTCGCCGTGTTTTTGCGTGAAAACAGTGTCCAAATCCACAAACTTGAACCCAAGAGTGGAAGCCATCCATTGAGACAAGGTGGTCTTGCCGGCGGCACGCATGCCAATGACCACCACCAGCTTGTCGTCATGGGTAGTGTGCACGGCATCAGCACTAGGCTCAAACCCGTCCAATTCAACGCCAAACTTGGTGTGCAAGGTATCCCACCACCCAGGCCAGGTCTTGCCGGTGGTGTGGCGTTCCTGGATGGTTACATTGCCACCACAGACCCCCGCCAAAAGCGACAACGACATGGCCACCCGGTGGTCGTCGTAGGAGTCAATGGCTTCAGTGGGGACGTTAAGGGCATCTACAGTCGAGCCGTGGATGATGATACCATCATCAAACTCATCGGTCTCAACGCCAAATTTGCCCAATTCGTTCCGCATTGCAGCAATCCGGTTACACTCCTTTACCCGTTGATTAGCAATCCCGGAAATCTTTGTGGTGCCCGAAGCAATAGCAGCCACCACCAGGGCCGTCAAGAACGCATCTGTCATGGGTTCCATATCCACTTCGGGCAAGGCGCTAAGTTTCTTGGGACCAGTAACCGTGGTCGACGTAGCCGTTTGTTCAACGGTGCAACCCATAGGCCTAAGGACATCAGTAGCAAATCTGGCATCACCTTGGAGCGACGCCAGACCGATATTGGGAACGGTACAGATGGTACCAGTAATAGCAGCAAACGCCAATGGGTAGGTGGCCAGGGAAGCATCCAGCTCCACCACGTACTCCTCGGGGTTGGTGTACTTCCCTTGGGGAATGTGATAGGTGTAGTTTTCCCCCTTAGTAACATTGATCCCGAATGAAGCCATCATCGAAATCGTCATGTCAATGTACAATTGCGAAATGGGCTTGCCGCCCACAAGCGCCAACGTTACCGGTTCCTGGGCATACGGCGCTGCCATCAAAATCAGCGACACGTATTGCGAGGAAATGGTGGCGGCAAGTTCAATGCGGCCCCCCTTGAGGCCATTGTTGGCAGCAATACGCAACGGCAACAGCCCTTCCCGGTTAAGGTACTCAATTTGCGATCCATTGGCACGGAGGGCATCCACAAGTGGCCCAATAGGACGCTCTTGCATCCGGAGATTACCTGTCAACACCACGGGGCCGTCACCTGAAACTAAAGACGCCACGGTGGTGAGGAATCTCAGAGCGGTACCGGCATTCCCCAAGTACAACTCGTTGGACGTGGAGGTCAATTTTCCCCCCCCTTGGATAATCAAGGTGTCGCCACCGTCTTCGGTGCCTACAATCCGCGCCCCTTGCAACATTTCAACGGCGTCAATCATGTGCTTGGTGTCGTCGGAGTGCAACAAGTTTTTGATCTTGACCGTGCCTTCCCCAAGAGCAGCCAAAATGAGCGCCCGGTTGGAGATGGACTTGGAGCCAGGAGGAACCACCACCAGGGAATTGGGGGGGTTGGTGAAAGGATGAACGATAATTTCATCGGTCAAAATCACCCCCAAGTCCTGTTTCGAAATCTGGTGGGCCTTGAGTTGATAGCATCTGCCAATGCGTTCCAAAAGCACACACCGGATCTTCAGGCCGTCGTTCTTCTTATCGATAAGCATCTTCTTGATGAGCACGTCCAAATGGAGCAACTTGCGCTTGTAACCAATCTTGGCCAAAAAGGCGGGTTCATCCACCAGCACCGGCAAGCCATAAGCAGTGAGACTCTTGGCCAAGCGAGCGACGGCAACATCGGAAAGAATCCCAAGATATCTCAGCAATTCCGCTTCGAGGATCATCCCCACAGAGACACACTCCCCATGCAAGGCCTGGGGAGTCAACACCGCCTCAATTGCGTGGCCGATGGTGTGGCCAAAGTTAAGAAGGTTCCGCAAACCGCCCTCCTTTTCATCCTGGGAAACCACATTGGCTTTCACCCGCACTGATTCCAACACTGTTTTGATAAGTTCAGGCTTAATCAGCACCAAGTCGGGGTTGGGCTTCAGCACCACGTCCAAAAAGGTGGTGCTAAATTGTTCGAGACGGGTAAATTCTTCCTCGTTCCAAATGGCCGCTGTTTTCACCACTTCGGCCATCCCGTTGATAAATTGTCTCGTAGGCAACGTTTGCAAAAACTCGACATCGATAAACACATACTGGGGCTGGTGGAACGCCCCAATAAAATTCTTTCCAAGAGGGGTGTCAATGGCCGTCTTCCCCCCGACCGAAGAATCCACCATTGCCAACAAGGTAGTCGGGACTTGGACCACACGAACCCCCCGCATAAAGGTGGCAGCAACAAAACCAATCATATCACCAATGACCCCCCCCCCAACAGCAAGGATCACGGTGTCTCTGGTACAACCATGGGTCAACAAAAAGTCTTCCACGGCCGCCTTGGTTTCCCGGTTTTTATTGTTTTCACCAGGTGGCACCACATAAGTCAAGAGTCTAGAATCACTCCGTTTGGCCGCCAACTGAGCGGTGAACAGCGACACCAACTTTTTGTAAGGATCAGTTTCCGCCATATTTTCGTCGGTGACGATGACGTAGGTAGACGATGCCAAGTTGGCAATCGTCTCGTCTACGATATGGGTCTGAATACCATACCCAACATGGATGGTATCCTTCCCAAGAATCGTGACTTTTTCAATCATGGTTGGAATTTTCAATTTTCGCTTGTGACTCACCGCGATAAGGTCTAGCAAAAAGGATGATGACAGGTGATGAAATGGACAAAGGGGATTAAGAGAACGTGACTTTTTTTAGGAAGTGGATACATTTAGGTAGGGGGTATTAATGGTGTAATTGAGGGATGGCTTACAGTTGCCAAAGATGGGGATTCTAGGAAGGAAACACAGCACGTTTGAGACGGTTAGTGGTTATTGGCAAGTATTTTGTATCATGTATTGGTACTTTTAATTAAAAAGGTAATTAACCGTCTACAACTCATTTCATCTTTTAGGTGGAACAGTTTGGATAGATGTCTTATTGATGGGAACTGATTAAATGCAGAATGATTATTGGTTGAGAGTTTTCGGATTACTAAATTGTTGGTTATTGCATTGATGGGGTTTTGGGGGTATGGTAAATCACCTTATTTGTAATCCCAACCCTTGCAGATTTTCATCCATGAGCGTCTAGTTTTGCACTGCTCTCTATAAATTGCACATTAGTAAATTCTTAAAAATTTAACAATTCTCACTCCCACAAGTTCGAACCCGACTAGTTCTACATTGTTGTAAAATTCAAACTGTGAATGAATTCCCAAGTAAAGTAAATCGATAAACTAAATACAATACCACGCTTCATTCTAACTAGCTTTACTGTCTACTTCTTCTATCTCCACCTCAGTCTTTCCATTTTTCTTTTGCAAAGTCGACTCCACCACTCGTTTCACCCCAGGAATAATCAGCTCTCCCACAACCTCCTTTACCTTCCCGCCAGCCTTGATTACCCCAGGATACACATCCTTTTCTACAAACGGTTGAACCCGATCATTAATAAACCCAGGACGAACCTCATCTGGACTAATCAATCCCCTGTTTCTTTCCCCAATTCGGGTCAAATGACGCTCGAGCAAGCCAAAGTTTCTTGAATTGGCCTTGTAACCAACGACAATCAATGACCCCACCACCGGAATCAACCCCAAGCCAAAATCAATGGCCATGTTCATTAAAAACATCAATTGCAAATCCAAGGGAAATGGGTCACTAAGCCGACGAGTTATCCAAAGTAAACGCAACAGCATACACGCCGTTAAAATCGGTCCTACCACGGGAATAAAATTAATCACCGACAGCCAACCAAACTTGGCATGGCCTATGGAAAACCATTGATCATAACGTTTGGCACTTGTACGGAACTCCAGATACACTTTGGCATCATTTTCAGTGATCCCTTCAGGAATTGGCCGGGCCACAGTCTTTTTCACTGTCTTGCCCCGTTTTTGAACATCAACTTCGATGAAGTAAGGGTCTTCAACACCAATCCTGTTCCATTGATTATCCCGAAGAATTCGTTCCACAACGTATTTGACGATAAACAGCATGATCAGCGAAGATTGCTAGTAGAAAGATTCGATTGCATAATGGTTGCTAACACCGATGACATCAGCATTCTTATCATCCAGGGCTTACCCCACGTCGCAGGGAGTGCATGTGACAGCATGCCCCAAAAAAAGAAACTTCAAATCTAATTTAAAACTTTGCCCATTCACAAATACATACATCACTGATAACAACCAGATGGCGGTACGGGACCTTGCAGGGCGTCTCATATTTAGTGTGCCAGTGGTTGGTCGGGTTGCTCGTTATACTACGGGGCAATCTGGGGACGAAGCTCTGAGGTTATCGAGAAAACAGGGAGGAAGAGGAAGAGATGCATACGGAGGAGGAGACTATGAAGTCGTGGATGAAGAAGATGTTGCCGTAGTTGAGCCGGACTCGCCTCGTCAACGGATCCACAAGCAATTACTCAAGAATCGGAATGAACGCTGTGAAGCATTGATCGACGATGATGATGTTACCCTCGTAACCGAAGCCCTGGGCATTGATGGTGTCAAGGAACAACGAGTGGAAGAATATTTATCAGATCAGCACCAGCCGGGAATAGTGTCGTACTTGGTCTCCCTGAGTGCCAACCGCATTCTCCGCAGACCTGCCAGTGTGGCCGCTGATGTTCCTCGGGTCAGTGCTGCAAAGAGGTTATTGGATACCGACTGCAAAATGGACTTGTTTTTGGATTCGTTAGATAATGAAACCAAAGAAAAGCTATTGGAGGAATTGATTAGTGATCTCAATCGGGACGTTAATCAACATGGTAGTAACAATCATATCCCAAAGAAACACTCTTCCGAGGAAATTGGCATCGATAAGATCCAAGAGGTTATTATCATGATGATCAAGTTTGGCATCGTCATGTGGAAGTTGCTGATGCCGTTGTTCCGCTTCTTTTACAAGAGATACACCGACAATTCGCTCTACATTGTCAATCAGAGAAACACTGCTATGGTGTTTGAGTTTATGCTAAATGTGATGCGAATTGTCGAGGGCCATTTGTCGCAAAACGAGGAGGTGATTACTCATATATATAACCAGGGCAGAGGGGGAAGTGAAGATCGGGAGATGGAAATGTTATACCGGGATATCTCCCAGGAGGCGTCGCGATATTTGAGTCAAACCAACATCAGACAACTGATGATGGAGTTTATCCTCGGAAAGGTCTACGTGCTGAAGCCAGAACCGTCTAGAGCTACTCGGGACACCAGAACTGGCGGTGGTGTTGGTGTCGGTGCCCTCTGAGAGATTTGCATTGTTTTGCATCGGACATTTCTAGTTTTTCCAGTTTAGGAAGTGATCAAGTTAACCCTAATTGTTGATCTCAGTAGGAAGCACAGTAATCGTGGAGTACGCATCGATGGTACATAGACGATTATACTAACCAGCCATCGGTGTCCTCGATTCATGAGGGCACGCGTCGTCACTCCCGATTGAGGGAAATTGCCTGCATCAGGTTCCACCAGATTCTATTGAGGCGGCCAGACACCTTGAATGTGTGCAGGAACTACATAGGGGAACGCAGAATGACTAACATCGGCGAGTGATATGTACCGAGGACAAGTAGTAACCATTACCGGCACGGGATTTTTATAAGCGTCCGGTCCCGATTTTCTAGATTTCACAATCACGGCAACCAAAGATACCCCTCCCCTGATTATTCCTTTTTTGTCAAGTTGCTATCTCCTCGTCTATTGCCACCTGTCGTTTATCCACGTGTACCCAACGCAGTGATTACCTCACTTCCGGTCACTTACGGGAGCAATGCGCATCACCCAGCCTCGATTCCATGCAGTCGGGAGGCGTGGCCTTTGCCATAAAACAATTAACCCGTGACCAGATTTGAAAAAAAAACCACCCAACTCTACAAGGTCATTACGCACCCGTACCGTTGACCTTACCCCCAACTACCACACCTATAAAAACCTATATTCTTCCGGATACCCTTACTATTGATAGTTGAGGTCTTGGTGGTTTACACGGTTTTTTGTTACCCCTTTCTGGCAGCCTTCGTTGACGATTTTTGCCCCCTTTTCTGAGACCTTTATTGGTGGAGGAAAAAACTGCGAAGCACCTGACTTTCACGTGACTTTCGCACCCGAAAAAAGGTTACAACTAGACCCTAGGTCCAGTCTTTTTTCGGCCTTACGGTTATGGCGTTGTGTTCGCAAGCGTTCCCGTCGCTGTTGAAGCGAAGCTGTCTGCTGCCCCTGGGCCGTGACCCCAAGCGGGTGTGCTTGCCCCTGCTGGCTCCGGTGGCGTCGTCCTCAGATGAAGATACTGACGACGAAGCCCAATGCTACCGCGCAGACCAGATTCGCGCTAAGCGCAGAGCGTCTTCTAGAGTGTCGTTTGTTATTAACCACGACCTCTCCCGCGCCTGTGCTCAATACCTGGATGAAGATGAGGAGGACACTCTTCAGTTTATCCAGAAACATGGCATGTCGCTGCCATTTGCCCCGGGCTCTCCCCAGCGCCAACCAGAACTGTTGGATTTGGAGTTGCCCTGTGGTCAGCGCAACTCGTCGTTTATCCAAATCTCGGATGTGCCCCGGCAACCGTCGGTGGCGGTTCCTCTGGCGGCGTCTTCGCATGAGGACCACGCGGCTCGCACTCGGTGCTTTGACTATATTGTTGGTGCCATTGACGAGGCATGGGCCAGATATTGCGATGCTGCTACTTATGTCGAGGATGAAGTTTACGGGTACAACACCCCGCAACTGATTGCAACCGACGAGGAAGATTACGTCGAAAACTCGACGGATATCACCGACTACGATGATGATGACCACCTGGTACAAAAGCTCAGTGCCCAACACGTGAGAGCGCTGTTCAAGCCTCGGATGCTGATGCTGGGTCCGCCCACTCCTGCGGCGCTGAGCGCAGCGGTGCTGCTGCTGGGTGCTCCGCATTTGCAGCACTTGAAGGACCGGTTAACCAAAGCCAAGTACTACTTGCAGGACTTGGTGGACTCGGAAGATGCCTACGACGTGCTGTGCTTCTGGAAGCGGTGGGACATGATTAAGTATGCTACCATTGAATTGGTGGAGGATGATGATGATGATGAAGTGATGGAAGCAACCATTGAAGATTTGGAAGCTGGACGGATGGCTTGATGTGTTATGTGTTTATGATTTTTTTAAGGTTTTGGGATGAAGGTGTTTGATTTCGGAAAAGGTTGTTTATATACTGTAATATAGTTCACAACGAGTGTGATGAGATGATTGTCTGGAGACCAACGAGTATTGATAATTTGGCAAGTGAGGAAGTGAATTGTGAACAATTTTTTGTGGTCAAGATGTATAAAAAAATAAAAGGTTATGGAAATGAGGTGATAGTAATATTAAGAGGTGCCTCGGTGAAACGTGACATCGAGCAGGTCCCAATAGTATAACCTGGTAGGTTTAGCCACCGTCCAGCTTTCAGACATTGCCAATGAAACCCAAGCAATTCACAAATTCTATTTCATGTTTCTTAGTATCTTATCCTATCAATCTATTAATAAATATCATTAATATCATCTGAGAATAATCCATCGGAACCCTCAATATCTATAATACACTATATATTAAACCCAAAGTCGTTCATCACCGAATCGACATCTTTCCACAATAAATCATCATTTAAATCAAAATTGTCCAACTCGACATGATCGAATCCATTAAGCGGCAGATCGCCATACTTCTTCAGCTCAGCAGGCAGCTGGCCGCTATCCGACAGCGAGTTCACCACCTTAAAGATGGTCAGACGCCGGCCCAGACCGGTAACCAGAATAGGTTGAGGATCCAACGGAATGGTCCGAATGATTTTCCTCGCCTTGGACTCGGCATTAATCGTTTGCAGAAGGGACCGCCGGCGGCGCCGTTGCAGCAGAGTAGTGGAACCCGGGGTCAGTTTGGCCAGCGGTGGCGGTTGTTCTTGGTCCAGATGGTCATCTTCCCCACTCAGAATTGCCAACTCGTCCGTTTCTTCGCGAGTGCGATTATTAAGCTTCATCATCCCCACCTGGTCGCGAATTATATGTAAACAATCAAAAAACACCAGTGCCGCCATCCGCCCCCGCACCGTCACCGATAAGGTCGACATGTGCTTGGCATCGAGTGCCCGGAACAACTGCCACATGTTGCGCATGATTCCCAGCAGCCGGTGGGCTATGTCGTGCTTGAGAATCAGGGCCTTGGCCGCGAGTGAGATCGCTGCCTCATAAGCCGCCTTGCCACTACCTACGTCAATCACCTTTTTCAATTGCGAGTGGGTGAGCTTTGCCACAATACACGCCGCCTGCCAAATGTTGAGAATATACACCGAAGGCAAGTATTTGACAAACTTCCGATCAAGATTTTGGCAGGTGGCGGTGTGGTTGATCAAGGCAATCGCCAGATTAAATAATTGCACCAACCCGCGCTCGATTTCAAACAGAGCGATTCGCAGAAAGTCAATAAAGTAGTAGGTAAGGAGCCGCACCCGCGCACAAAGGAGCTGGAATCGGCGCCATCGATCTTGAGGAAGATCAGTCATCATTCTCGTTTCCAACTCATCCAACCTCCGCCCCAATAACTTTAAAAGAGGAAGCCGTTCATTGGGATTGGCTAGCCCATACAAATCTTGGGGATTTGAATTAAGCGCGCGCGCCACTTGGTCTTCGAAATAGGCAATTTCCATCATGTAGCGTAACTCAAACGGAATCCGCACATTGTGGTGGCTCAACAAATTCCACACCAGGGAATCGAATTGTACAAACCCAGGAAAGCCAAACGCCAGAGCAATGGTTTGGGAAACGGTGTTCAGAGCAATCCAGGTTTTCGCATTTTCTTGAGCCATTGCCAGTTGGTACGGCAGGGTGGTGGGAGCTACGTTGACGTCGGTGGCCATGGCTTGGACCGGGGTTTGGAGCCCGATACGGATAGCCATCAACATGGCGTTGCCCACAGTGTTATAAGATGAATCTGCGGAAAGAGACGAGGTGATTGGTGGCCAGTATGAATACAAAAGAAACGCCTGGATTGCATACACCGATAACCCGTTGATTATCGGTTCCTCCTCCTCGGTAGGGTTATACCTAGTGATGGGGGAAATCATAATCTCGGCTAACACCCCCTTGACCAAAGGCAGCAATTGCAAGAGAAGCGATTCCAGCTCGCGAAACCGCCGGAGCGACACAAACATCATCACCCAAAAAAGGGCAGGACATAGCTTATATATACGTTCCGGACCTTTAGAGACATCCACCAACGGTAGAATAGGATGGTAGCGCTCGACATATTCCGTGTACAACTCGCGGATTTGTCCCAGGGAAAGCAGCACCAGATCAAGCTGTTTATCGTCACAGGCAAGCACGTAGTCTGGAATTTCGACTGCCATCAGCGAGTAGCCCTGGACAGGCACCGAATCCGCCCGGATCTGGGGAGTATTGGGAATCAGCGTCTCCGACAGGTTATGGGAAAGTCTAGAATCAAAAGGAGAACCAAAACCAAGGTGCCCGCGTGGCAGTTCCACAGGGGTATTCTTCGACTGGGCTAACGAAGGGATTTTGGCCAACATATCCGCCAGTTGTTGCTGGGTCAACAGCCGCTTCAACTCGGAAAACTCCTTTTCAATCTGAGCGATGCGAGCCCGTTTGTAGGTACGTTTATAGTCCGACTTGAGATCACAGCGGAGACTCTTTTTCTGGCACCTGGTACAGGGATTTGGGTATTTTTCATGGGCGTCACACTTGGACTTTTGCTGACGGCATTCCACGCAAGCCATGCGTTTGGACTTTTGCTTACCCAGGGAAGTGGTATCATCCTCTTCTTTTACATGGACATCATGTGATGTAGCCACCCGGACCAAGTTTTCCAACAGCGACGGGGCGGCGTTCATCCGATGGGATGGTGATGGGATGAACTTTATCAGGCGCGCGAGGATTACTAGAGGGGAAGAGAGGCGATGAATGCGGGGGTACGTATATAAGACGTAGGAGGAAAAACAAGGTGAAAATAGAGGCTGTAATATATTTAGACATACGGGAATTCCCTCTACAGATAGCTTATTTTGGTGGTTTAACCTTTTGAGAAGAGCGAGCCATTGGTGTGCGATTTTAAGTTGAGCTGCGGAATTTGCAGTAAGAGATTAAGGAGTTACCAGGGAATAGATGTACGGAGTAGGTGATAGTTATTGTACAGATTATATTTAGCCTTGATTGCTATGCTGTGGTCACCTAAACTACTTGTCTTTGATGCAGTTGGTGTTAAAAGGACTGCGCGGTTAATTAACTATTTTGTGCGATCTGGATAATTTCGGTTAAACGCGGAAGAGAGATTCAACAAATTCTAAGGAAAAAAACCCTAGGGCTGGAGGTGTAGGGAAAAGATCATAAAAAGGTAAATTTATCAGAAAAGCGGAATATGCTTGACCATGTGCTATAAATAATAAAAACATTTTATCTTCCCGTTCGGTATTTTGTAGAAATATCCAATTTTAGGAGTTGAAGTTTAAAACAAAAAAGAGTGGCATGTTTTATAAGGGGCTGTTTTTATTGTTTTCACACAATCGGATAATCAGCGTTTGGTAGATTGGTTATAATTGCTATGTATTCTAGGAAATTATAGCATGAGTTTGCTATTAAAGTTTACAACTATTTCACTCTTTCTCTCTCGTCTATAGAGGCTATTAGGCCAGAAAAAAATAGACACTCATTATAAAAACACTTGTGCTACATTATTTATTGGAGTCACGTTTTTTTAATTTATATGTACATGTTTAGTCAACTTCTTCAACAGAAGGGCCATCGCCAGCAGCGCTAGCATTAGGAGCAGCGCCACCAGGAGTAGCACCGCCATAAGCCTTTCCAACAATAGGATTGGCAATGGCTTCCAATTCCTTTTGCCGTTCGCTATATTCTTCGGTAGAAGCCAGTTGGGAATTGTCCAACCAGGCCGTGGTTTCAGAAATGGCCTTTCCAAGGGTATCCTTGTCACCGGTGTCAATCTTATCCTTCAATTCCGACTCAAGAGAGTTTCTCAACCCATAGACATAGGATTCCAAGCCATTTCTTGCTTGGACTCTGGCAGCTTCTCTTTCATCTTCTTCCTTGTACTTTTCAGCTTCAGCCACCATCCGGTCAATGTCTTCCTGAGACAAACGGCCCTTATCGTTGGTAATAGTAATCTTCTGTGTCTTGCCGGTACCCTTTTCAACAGCAGATACGTTCAAAATCCCGTTGGCGTCCATATCGAAAGTTACTTCAACTTGAGGCACCCCACGAGGAGCAGGAGGAATGCCCGACAATTCAAATTTACCAAGAAGGTTATTATCCTTCGTTTGTTTCCGTTCACCTTCAAATACCTGAATCAAAACACCAGGTTGGTTATCAGCGTAGGTGGAGAAAGTCTCAGTCTTTTTGGTGGGAATGGTGGAGTTTCTTGGAATCAAAGTAGTCATGATACCACCAGCAGTTTCGATACCAAGAGACAAGGGTGCAACGTCCAACAACAACAAGTCTTGAGTCAGCGACGAAGTGTCGCCAGTCAAAATAGCAGCTTGTACAGCAGCACCATAGGCAACAGCTTCATCAGGATTGATGGACTTGTTTGGTTCCTTACCATTAAAGAAGTCGGAGACCATCTTTTGGATTTTGGGGATTCTGGTAGAACCACCAACAAGAACAATTTCATTCACTTGAGACTTGTCCAATTTGGCATCCTTCAACACCTTTTCCACAGGGTCAATGGTCGATCTGAACAAGTCACCACACAACTCTTCAAATCTGGCTCTGGTGATAGAAGTGTAGAAATCAATACCTTCGTACAACGAGTCAATTTCAATTGAGGTTTGTGCAGATGAAGACAAAGTTCTCTTTGCCCTTTCTGCCGCAGTTCTCAATCTTCTCATTGACCTTTGGTTGCTGGTAATATCCTTCTTGTTCTTTCTCTTGAATTCTTCAACAAAGTGGTTCACCAATCTGTTGTCAAAATCTTCACCACCAAGATGGGTGTCACCGGCAGTTGCCTTCACTTCAAAGATACCATCTTCGATAGCCAACAAGGATACATCAAAGGTACCACCACCAAGGTCAAAAATCAATACATTTTGTTCACCTTTGGTGTTTCCCTTCTTATCCAACCCATAGGCAATAGCAGCAGCAGTAGGTTCATTAATAATTCTCAAAACGTTGAGACCAGCAATGAGACCAGCATCTTTGGTAGCTTGACGTTGAGAGTCGTTAAAGTAAGCCGGAACAGTAACCACAGCATCAGTCACCTTTTCTCCAATAAAAGCTTCAGCAGTTTCCTTCATCTTCCCCAATACCATTGAAGAAATTTCTTCCGGAGAAAACACCTTGTTTTCACCCTTGTATTCCACTTGAATAGCAGGCTTACCTTGTTTGTCAACCACCTTGAATGGGAAGTGCTTCATATCATTTTGTACTTCCTGGTCGCTGAATTTACGACCAATCAACCGCTTAGCGTCAAATACGGTGTTAGTAGGGTTCATAGCTGCCTGGTTCTTTGCAGCATCACCAATCAATCTTTCAGTGTCACTAAACGCTACGAATGAGGGAGTTGTTCTGTTCCCTTGATCATTAGCGATAATGTCACATCTGTCATTTGCAAACCGGGCCACACAGGAGTAGGTTGTTCCCAAATCAATACCAACAGCTTTAGTCATGTTTTCTATAATGAATGAATTTTAGAGCAGAGATCCTAGCGTTTTTATAGAAAATTGTGTTTGTTAACTAGAACGTTCTAGTTTGTTCTTGAGCGCGCTATGATAGGAAAAGAATGCTGTGGAACGATTTAGAACAACGTGGGGTGCTGTGGAATTTTTCTGTGCGAGAGTCGTGTGATTGTGCTAGTTTTTTACTACGAGCAATCAACTTGTTCAAGCTAACCACAAAAAAGTTTATTTAAAAGATAACCCATAAACCATTTCATAAATCTCCAAAAAGAACCTCGACAGGGCCACGATGAAATGGAGAACAGCCCCGGAACAAGTAAAAATAATATAGTTTCAAATCAGATAAATATTTGTTTAATTATCCCCAGTTCAATCTTGATTGAAAAATCCATTGGAAATTAACATCCTTAGGATCATTTGAGCCAAACTTCTTAAGCATTGGCACCATTGGAGGTTTTCCTTCAGTCCCCAGAATAAACTGAACCTTGCCTTTACTGGTGTCTGGAATCTTTGATGACAAGTAGTTTTCGACAAAATCAAAATTGATCGCTTCAGGCACATCTTCAGGAAGATCAGGCGCTGCTACCAATAACGAGTCACCACCCCGCTTTTTCCCGACTACACACGCCACCTTGAACACAAATTCTAAATCCGCCAAATTATAGGCAGGGGCCGCTTCAACCACTGTCGACAATGATGACCGGCGTCTGGTGTGGCCAATAAAAGGAAGCAGCTGCAATTCACCCATAGAAAGAATGGTAAAAACCGCAAACTTTTGCGTTGCCCACAACACATAATACAGTTTGTTGGTGACAGTGTTAGTGATTATAGCCCCCTTGACTTTGGTAAACTGTTTCTGTTCATCGGTACCTTGGATATTTGCTTGTCCATCTTCAATTTTGTACATCAGATCCAAAAAGTCATAATCAGGCTTAAAAGCTACTCGGGTATCAACATTGGGCTCCGGCTGGGCAACCATCGACGCCAACGCCGGGTTCAGCGCCCGCGCTGCCTGTTGTAGGTTGGACATGGAAGTCAGCGACCGGCGCCGTTCATTCCCCAATTCAGGGTGGTAGGAGGTGCGGCTCAAGTCGCCAATGGTTGACATCTGCTTAGAATCCAAGATTTGCCGGATTAGGGCCTGGTCTCCAGCATCGTCATCTCGCAACAACTTGACTACCTTGTCACCCACTTTGCTGCCTTGGGTAAACCCTCTTTCGATAGCCGCCGTTTCCTCTTCGGTAACTAACGTAAAAGGCACCTTGAACAAGTCAACGGGAAACCCCTTGAACCCAAACCGACCATAATAATCGCCAACGGCAGAATTGAGATACCAAACAAACTTTTTCAGCAAAAGGTGATTGGCAATAGTTTTATCTACCTTGCCGTCGGTGACCACCATCAGAGAAAACTCCTCGTCATCCCTCATCACCCAATGCTTAATAATCTCATTTTCGGTATTTTCAATCGCCGCAGCCAACAACTTGCCTGCGAGTCCTTGATTGCGGTACTCACTATCGACAAACACATTGGTCAAAAGCAACCCCGTGATATCGGTTACCCCAATCAGCTCAGGATCAGGAATTGACGTGGGAGAGCGATCCACATGTTTAGCACTTCCCGGAATTGAAACCACAAATGCCAGCGCTATCACCTTGCCCAGTTGTACATCCTCATAGTAGTAGGCGGCATGATAGCGGCTATCTTTGTAACCCGCAACCATCACCGCACCAAACTGCTCTCCGTTAAGACCATTTCCCCATTCGGGAGCAGCCAAACCATAGATTTTACTAAACTTGGAAACATCGGTGGTTACACCAAACTTCAACGACGACGACGACGACATGATGCGAATTGCACTTAGGCAATCGGAATACTCACACCCCCCCGGCCAAGCGCGGTGTCGTCATTGCTCATAACATAGTAATGGCGGGGAAAAAATTAATCAGAATCTCCGACAATGGTTAATGTTGGCGAAAGAGGAGAAGATGAGCAAGGTTGAGATTTATTAAAATAAAATCTTAGCAAAAGAAACAAGTTTTTCATGACTCACTTCATGCCGGTAATGGCCAGACTAACACCCACGTCATGCCCGATGCCGGTGTATGCTGGGGTGACATTTTGCGGCGCAATCTCATCTCATATAACAATAGTAGTGTTGACAAAATAGAGTTTGGAAAAAGTTACATTCAGGATAAATCTCGTATCGTTCTAGACCCGACGGCCTGCTAAAAATGTACCCAAAGCCATTCTACATACGAAGCCGACAATCGTGTCAATCAGGCGGTTGTGCCTGAATCGGACATCAATTTCTTTTTTCTACACCGTTGACGGAAAAAACCTGCATTATCCATCACGGCATCTCCCATGTAGACCCAGATGAAACCAAAGTGGGGGGCCAATTGCCCCCCAATAATCGCCATTTTTCTTTAAAAACTTTACGGTAATCTTCGTCCGCTTCCCCTTCTACTTGTCACCTCGTTATACTATGCTCAGAACCACTTCTCTTTCCCCACCACTTGCCCGGAGTGCGCCGCAACAGGCACTAACATACACGGCATTCGGAGGATGCTGCATTAGGGTGAGCGGGAGATTTTTTTTTGAATAAAAGGCATCAATCCCCGGCTTTTTTTGGTCAGCATGTCTAAGAAAGAGGAAGATTTTAGTAATCTGTCAGCGCTTCTGACTGAAGATTCTCCGTACCTGTCGGACGTAAAGCCTTCCAAATGGCAACTGTTTAAGGATTCTTGGAAGCCGTCTCAAACCGGCAAGGTTGCCGACATGAACGATGGTAGTGACCTTAAGAAGGGGATGAAGAAGCGTCAATTGCAAATGATTGCCCTTGGGGGTTGTGTGGGGTCGGGGTTGTTGGTAGCTTCCGGTAAGGCGCTTGTGTTTGGTCCTGCTTCGGTGTTGATTGCCTGGGTGTGGGTGTCTACGTTTTTGTACTGTACTATGCAATCGTTGGCAGAACTTTCGTCATACCTTCCTGTAGAAGGGTCGTTTGCCATTTACCTGGCTCGGTTTATCCATCCTTCGTGGGGGTTTGCCATGGGGTGGAACTATGCCCTTTTCTGGGTGGTGGTGTTGCCTTTGGAATTGGTAGCTGCTTCGATGACCATCAACTTCTGGAAGGGCTCTTTGAAGTATAACAATGATGCCTGGATTGCCATTGAATACGTTTTGATCATTGGCGTCAACTTGTGTGGTCAACGGGGTTTTGCTGAAACCGAATTTGTTGCTTCCATTATCAAGTTGCTTGGGATTGTTGGGTTTGACATTTTTGGCATTTGTATGGCTGCTGGTGCCACTAAGGTTGGTTACATCGGTGGCAAGTACTGGCACGATCCCGGTTCTTTTACCGATGGGTTCAAGGGGGTGGTTTCCGTTCTTATCACCGCCACTTATTCTCTTGCTGGTACTGAGCTCATTGGGTTGACTGCCACTGAATCGAAGGAAAACCCCAGAAAGATTTTTCCCGCTGCCACCAAACAAGTATTGTACCGGGTGGCGATTTTCTACGTGTTTTCCTTGGCGTTGATCGGATTCCTCGTGCCCAAGAATCACCCTCAACTTGGTGCTGGTGACAACTCAGCGTCGCCGTTTGTAATTGCCCTTACCGAAGCCGGTCAACAAGGGTTGGCTTCTGTGTTTAATGTTGTTATTCTCGTTGCCCTTTTGGCTATTGGTAACTCTGCTGTGTACGGTTTCTCCAGAACCATGTTGGGGTTGGCCAAAGAAAACTTGGCTCCCAAGCAATTCATGTACGTTGACCGCAAGGGGAGACCTTTGGTTGGTATCGGTGTGTGTGCGTTTGTCGGGTTGTTGTCGTTTGTTGCTGCTTCCCCCAAGCAAGCTGAAGTGTTTGCTTGGTTGATGGCTCTTTCTGGTTTGTCTACTTTGTTCACCTGGGGGTCTATTTGTGGTGCCCACATTCAATTTAGAAGAGCTCTTAAGCACCAAGGCCGTTCTCTTGAAGAACTTCCGTATGTTGCCAACACTGGCTACATTGGTGCTTGGTACGGGTTGTTCATGAACGTTTTGGTGTTGTGCTTCCAATTCTGGATTTCGGTGTGGCCAATTTACGGCCCCAAGGGTGACGGTGACCTTACTCCTTCTGCATCGTACTTTTTCCAACAATACTTGGCTGCACCGATTGTGTTGGCGTTTTTCCTTTTCCACTACTTGGGAATTTACAGAGCGTGGAAGCACAACTGGAAGTTGTTGGTGCCTGTGTCTCAAATTGACATTGACACCGGCAAGAATGACATGGATGTTGACATGATCAAGCAAGAAGTCGAAGAAGACAAGCAGAGACGGGCTAACATGCCTTGGTGGAAGAGAACTCTTGACATTCTCTTTAATTAATACCTGCATACTTACGAATAACGAATACATAATGATAACCTATTATACAACTGCCGTAGATGAGCATCCGGTATTATCAGATCACGCGATATAAATAAAATCAAGTTGGTATCACCCTGAAAAGAAATTTTCGGAGATAGTGGTACTAATCCGACTAAAAGAAATTAAGCGGAGAAAGAAACACTCCGAACAAAAGAAATTAAACGGAGAATAATACAATTTAAAAGTGGAGAAAAGAAACAACAGCCATGCTCTAAGATACAATTTTCGGTTAATTACGGTCCAACTAAAAATAGCCAATCCCTACTTGTCGATGTCCGTGGCAATTTATAGTCCGCCAGCTAACCAACTTTGCGTAGGTACAGGTGATAAAGCATTAAATCACTTGGTCATATCTCATTAAAATTAATACATATACTTGAAGGTGGGCGAACGGTCACCCAACATCTTCTGGTCCCGCTCAGGCAACGAGTAAAACCAATCTTGATACGCTGGAGTCTGTTTCCGCTTATTCTGCCACATGAACGATACCAAAATCAATGTGCCAAAAATTAAACACATAACCATCATGGCAATACAAACAGATAAACCGGATGTGAATTTGGGCAGATCCTTGGCAAGGAACAAAAATGTGGAAATAATCCCACCAATGTTACCGAACCCAATAATACAAGCCAGCCCCACCGACTTTCTAATATGCGACCCGTACGATAACGTTTGCCAGCAAATAAGGGTGGGCATACACGTGTATAACCCAGCACATGCCAAAAAGCACCCGCCATAACGAACATTTGAGTTAGTAGACCCCAACACCATCGCCAACCCGGCAATGGCAATGAATCCAGAACCCAAAAAGAAGGGATATCTCTTCTTAGTGAAATCGGAGCCAAAGGCAGCAATGTTACTAAGACCAAATGCACAAAGCCAAGGGTAAACAGAGTGGGATTGGGCATCCACAGGGTTAGTGTACCCCAAGTCTTTGACAATTTGGGCAAGGAAAAGTGCTACTGCATAGGCGGAAATAATCACACAAAAGTACGCCAACGTGGGCAACCAAATCATATAATCCTTCATGGTGTTGAACACATCGCGAATCTCGAACTTTACTTCATGGGCAGACAGCGTCCCATTGACAAGTTCGAGTTTGCGTTTCAAGAATTCAACTTCGTTGGGCTTCAAGAATCTCAGCTGTTCTGGGAAATCAGGAATAATAAATAACAAAACAAATGCCAACCCTGCAGTAAAAGTCCCTTCAATGATGAAGATCCATTGCCAGGAAGCAATGCCATATCTCCCGTCAAGATCATGGATTCTCCAGGCAATAGACCCCGAAGCCGCCCCTGCCAATGTGGTTACCGAAAAGAATGCAGAAAACCGTTTCTGGGCTTCAAACTTGGTGTAGTAGGTGGACATCAAGTAGAAAATGGCGGGAAACGTAGATGCTTCGGTAACCCCAATCAAAAAACGGCAAGCAGCCAATCCCCCGAAATTGGTGACAAACCCCATGCCAATGGAAATTACCCCAAAACAGAAAATCGACCCCGCCAACCAGTATCTGGGAGCAACAAACTTGATGACGTAATTGGACAAAACCTCAAAAACAATATAGGGCACAAAAAACAAAGTCAACGCCGTGTTGTATTGGTTTCCTTGCAAATTTAAATCTTCACTGAGACCATACAACTTGGCATTACTGATATTGACCCGATCAAGAAATGAAAGAAAGTACAACAATGCAAGAGGAGTGACAAGACAAACATCAACCTTCCACTGGAACCACTTGCTAATGCCATATTCTTGTTCAAGCTCTTTAAGCTTGGTTTTGGTGTCTTGATGGTCCAAGATTTCTGACGCCTGGTCGATGTAAGCGTCATTCTTTTCCATATCACTCTTGCCACTGCCACTGTCAATAGTGGTGATTTTTTCTTCGTCAGCCATGCTATTACAAGAGGGAACTACAAGATTTAAATATAATTGTTACGCCGGTCCGGCGACGCACTCATACCGCCCAAAATGTGGGGGACAATTAAGGAGTGAAGAGGGGAGGAGGTGAGAGACATGGGTACAACACTAGGACAATAGAGTTACAAAACTGACCTGCTCTATCTAAGCTTGATAAGACTATCCGCCTTACTAATCACGAATACTTGTAGTTTGATTCTAAAATTTGTTATGCATCTCTCTGTTTGACTCACATGATATGCGACAACAATTTCGACATGAATTCGTGAAACAAGACAAAAGAAAGATTCAAAAATCTCTTTGTTATTAGGAACCAAGACTTAAAGATTAGGGTTGAATGCTTGGCGATTCAGGGCGATCATTTTACGATTTTTGCATCGTTGTTTGATTATGTAAAGTGCATTGCTTCAGCCGCCTTCCTGCAATGTGAGTCAAGGATGTGGTAAATATTGATTTATAAATGGGAACCAAAAGTTACAATTAGGTTAAGGTTCGTACGAGTTGTAAACCCCGCTTGTGTCGATTTTCTATATATGTTTTTACCCCACGATTTTTTTTGCTACGGCATCTCGCGTCCGGTACCGGCACTAATTTTGTTATCGCGAATAATTACAATAGCTAATTATAATGATTTATTATACGGGATGCATTGATGAGAATAACGGCAATTGGAATAATAAGATCGGGGGGGTGACGTGGAAGTATATGTCAGAAGATTAAGCGGTGGGGAGAATCTTGATTTGTAAAGTAGACCTTGATATTACTTTTGTCTATATAAAGAGATGTTGCAAGTATGCACAGGACATGAAAAGCCGATTATTAAAAAGCTTGGCTATGAAGCCGCCGCTTGTTGAGTGATAAATATTTTGTTGTATTTGTATTGGTATACTCCCCCGAGCCGTCTCTCTTCTGAAACCAACGACGTGGTAATGAAACATTAGATTTAAATTATAAACCTATTAATTGTGTACCATTTGTTGTACAATAAAGTTAAACAAATTGGTGCCACCTATTCATTTATTTCATTCACTCAATTATTCTTCTGAATAGCCGCATCGATATGCCGCGCGTCCAGCGCCCATCTTCCGACTGGTCTAGATACGACGATACGTCAATCAAGGACACTGTCCTATTTCCGTTCGTAAATATTGACTGGCGCTCAAAGTACCAGAGTATGCTGTTTTGCAACACCGGCCACTATTCCGCAAATACAATTCTCTGGTTGCGAGAGCCTCGGTAATGTTGATATCTTTACCATCATAATTAAACCTGGTTACGGAGATGGTTAGGTTAATACTGACAGCAAGCTTTGCCAAAATACTCAGAATCCCAATTGCCCTTCGGTGAAGATAGTTTGGGTCTTTTGATGAGCTCGTTCCTTCCTGTACAGTAGAATTGGATGATTTGGAGATTTCTTGCAAAATCTCCGTATTCTTTCAGAGTGAAAGCGCCTCTGCCAAATACATAGTGATAGTGAAGTAATAGAAGGATGAATCGGTTTGATGTATAGGTACAATTTCTGTCATTTACAGGTGAAATCCTTTTATGACTTATCTATGCCCCAATCATTGTTTCCAATACCAGTGATACACTTCTATCACTCAAGTTTGAGGATAGCATACCCCAATTAGGTCATATTTAGGAAATGGGCTTCTATGACTCAACTTTAGCCATATACATGTCGTGAAATGCAGATATTTCATTTCAATCATCCAATTTTTAACTTACTGCACCGTGATTAGTCTATTTAGGTAATCAGATTCTATGATACAACCTTTTCGATACCTTAACTACTTAACTACGAATGGTACACCAAGCCACAGTGCCGAGTATTTTCATGGCCACAAACGTCCAATTTCAATTCCAATAGCACCGCCCTGTATGTCCATCGATCGCCGATGTCTCAAAATTCCTTTTTCTTGGTCCTCCGCCTCGGTCATTCTATCTTCTTTTTCTATCATTTACCCGCGCATTCCTCGAGCAAGACCATTCAATGGATTACAAGGCACCGACGGGAGCTCCTCCTGAATGGGGACAACAGGCCAGTGGGTCATATCACGAACAATCATATAATAATGGCCAGGGTGAAAGAGGCATGTTTTCCAGCCACCAGCAACAGTCGTATGGGGCCCCTCAACAACAATACTACCAACAGGGCCAACAGCAGTACTACCAGCAAGGACCTCCTCCTCAACAAGGATATTACCAACAGCAGCAACCGATTTACGTTCAACAACAACGGAGTTCATCGAATAACGATTGTTTGACTGGGTGCTTGGCGGCGTTGTGTGTGTGCTGTACTTTGGATATGTTGTTTTAATAGAATAATGAATGTGAATAATGAATGAAAATGATATATGGCGAGTGGGGTAGAAGAATAGAGACGGCGACGTAAAGAATATATATTACGTTAACGAAACAACTGACAACTGCTGCTCTATAAATTGTGGCAATTCAACCTTAGTAAATTTAATGAATTTCCCCTTCATCATACTCCTTCAGATACTTCCAAAGAATGGCATCTGCCACCAACACACAGCCCCCGTTAATGGCAAACCCCCAGTGGAGTTTTTGTCTCGAGGCCAAAAACCCCGTCACCGGCGGTCCCACACTTCTGGCTGCCGTCTTACCAAGATTAACTAACCCCATGACCTTTGCCAACTCATTGGGGGGGAAGAGCGCCAGCAAAAGCATCTGGCGAGGAACCACATCCAACGTCAGAGTAGCGGCATAGCCTAGAAGCAAGGCGGCGGTGGGAGCAAACGCCGTCATCGCCAGGATCAGAGCAAACATCACCGAGGCAGGCACCTGAGTCGCCAAAATCGCACTGACATTACCCAACTTGGTGGCGATCCACGCCAGTGGCACCAGCAGCCCAGCATTGACCAAATTGATGACAAAGAAAAGTGTGCCTAGCGAAGTGGCCAGCATGGCAAACGCAGTTTTTAGGTAGTACACCACCCACGCCCACGGCATAAGACCATATCCCAACGAATCCAACATGAATACCGCCAAAAGAGGCGCCAACATCCGGAGAGTCCGCGAAGACAACCCAGTGGATGAAGTAGGAAGTAATGGCGCGTCTTCGGCTGCAACCACCACCAACGGGTCCACCTCGCCCTTGACCTCACAATCTTTAGTAAGCACCAACGAGAGAAGCCCCTTGGTGACACCAATTGCCAGATAGATAGCAAACACTACGCGGTAGGCGGTCTCTGCTTCAAACTGATACCCTAAAACTAGCTTATCCACCACAATCCCTGCCACCAACGACCCTAGGGCAGCCCCTGCTGTCGCCAGTAGCCCGTGAATGGCGTAGATTTTAGCCCTTTGCTCCGGAGCGGTCAAGTGGGCCAACAGCGCCTCCTCTACACTCTTAAATGGGCCAGTTTCATCACCAGACGGCAGAATTACCCCAAACACCGCCGCTGCCAACAAAAACCAATAGTTACTGGCCCGGCTAAACACCACCCCCGACAATGCCATAAGCACACATCCAAGCACAAGAATACGACGGCGGCCAATCTCGTCTGCCCGCCATGTAAGCCAAAGCAGAAGCACCGAGTCGCCAATGAGGGTTGCGGTCATAAACCAGCCGGTGCCAATCGCCAGCACCCCCACCAGTTGTAAGAAAAGGGTAAGAACCTGATTAGTTAAGCCATACCCCATCATCCGGAGGAACACTAGCGACCATAGTACGATAACGTCGCGATGGAACATCGTGGATAAGATCGGGCCACTCACAAAATAAACATGAGAAAATCCACAGGGATAAAATAAAGGCCAATAGAGCCATGTATTTTAGACCAATTCTACACTGGGTATCAAACTAAAGTCAAAAATATACACATTGTGCGTCCAGCCAACATGAAATGGCGATCTTAGAATTCCAATGCACGCGCCATCTGTGGTAATCACACCATAAAAATGCATTGAAAAGAAACATGATGTACATGTCGACCAACGGGGTGATTGGCATTGTTAAAAGCGTTTTCCGTCAAACTAAGCCCCAATTTGCTGCTTGAACCGCCTTTAAACGTCGTTTTTTCACTTTTGACGACATGAAAAATAGTACCTGATTCGCTTGGAGAGGAAAATGATAACCGAGAGATCCACTGCATAAATAGAGTTGGCTTGGCTTGATTTTATCATTATTGGAATGACGAGGTTTCATCCCCGACCGTTAACTCTGGCGGAGATTGAGATCATCAAAGGAACGCTCCCGCTCTTGCAACAAGAAGGGACACTACTTACCAATGATTTCTACAAGATTATGATGCGTAAGCATCCGCAAACGCTGACGTTTTTCAATAAGACAGACCAGAAATTGATGAGACAACCAAAGATTATGGCGTACTGGTTACTACAGTATGCTGAGAATATCGAAGACTTGACGCCGATGAAGGCGTTTATCGAGCAAATCGTCAATAAACACGTTGGACTTCAGATCATCCCCGAGCATTACCAGTCTTTTGGAGAAGGATTGATGGAGGCATTCAATGAAGCGTTAGATTATGAAGCCACTGATGAATTTCTCGAGGCCTGGAAGACAGCATACGCCAACTTTGCTGAAATGTTGATCCAGATTGAACATCTGCGAAATGCAGAATTACCTTGGACGGGGTTCCGGCGGTTTGTGGTTACCAAGCTTGTTGACGAGAGTCCGGTGGTGAAGCTGGTTTATTTCACTCCTAAGAACCCCAATCATTGTATCATGATGCCTCAGCCTGGTCAGTATGTCTGTATCCGTTGGCCTACTCCTGAGATTATCACCAGAGAGTATCTGGTGCTGTGGCTACCCCAGGACAATTGCTACCGGATAAGTGTCAAGTTGTTGTCTAAAGGAGAGTGTTCTACGTTTGTTCACACCAAATTAGCTGTTGGTGACACCATGTATGTGGCTCCTCCGGGGGGACAGTTTGTGTTTTCGCCAAACCAACTTGAAAAAACATGGACATTTGTCATTGGAGGGATTGGAATTACTCCCACCGTTCCTATAATGCAAAAGGCTCTTGAACAAGGGGTCAATGTCGAGTTGTTTTGGTCAAACAAGTCTCCTGAAGTACGGCCATTTGTCGAGCTCTTTCGAGAGTGGAAACAAATATACCCCAACTTTAAAGTCAAGGAGTTTTTCACAAACGTGGATGAGGCTTATGACGCTATTGAGGAGGCTGAGGACCGGCGACTACAGTATACTGATTTGAAGCACATCGATAACGACGCCAATTTGGTGCATTTGGTTGGACCAAGGGGGTTTATGAGTGACATTAAAGATATATTGGATACAAAGGGGGTTACAAACGTTACTGCTGAGTTTTTTGGACCTACTCTTTTCTTGTTCATGTAAGGCTGAAGTAAAACTGATGACAGCCTAGCTGGAGTATTCGACTTTGACAAGGCGGTATGGGAGAGGACGAGAAGAATAGGTAATGTGAATAGTGTCCATGTGAAATTTATCTTGGCGGAAATTTGAGAATTCTAGCCCCTGGATTAACGTACAGTAGTGTAGTTGTGCGTTGTTTTCGTACCGGTAACAAAAGCGTATTCCACTATAACCACATATGCGGTTAGGGAATCGATATGTACGTGAGCAGAATAAAATGTGCGTATCGTCAATACCAATATGAGTAGGGGACAGTAACAAATTTTGCCTATGGTTAGAATAAAAGGCGTGCCTAGAGTAACCAAATGCGCACTGGAGGTAACAAAAGCACATCGGATTGTAACAAAGTGTGCGTATCGCCAGGCACAAAAGCCTAAGGGCGGTAACAAAAGGTGCGTGTCGACTGAACAAAGTGCGTAGCGTTCGGTAACAAATTGTGCGCATTCCTAGCTGTATCTTTATGTGCGTACCTTTCTTAACTGCGTTTATCCCACAGACATTAGCCTAACATTTTCGCTGTCATTTTCAGGATCAACGTAAATGCCCCCTATCTAGTGGTTAAAAATAATATTAGATTTGTAACCAGATCTCTATCTAGTATCCCACTCGCTACCGTCCACATCCTACTTTTTTAATCCACTTTCTTCACATAGCCGTTCTCCTGTACGGCTTCGATGAGATGGAATACTAGGTCCCCTTGGTTCGTTATCAAAACTCTATTTTAAATCCATCTTCATAATGGTCTACGTTCTTGATTGCCCCTATTTCCCAACCCCCCAATTGTTCCCCCACCCAACTTTGGAAGCTACTCTTTAATGTCACCACCCCCTCACTTTCTCGCTTAGACCCATCATGCCCTACTACGAGTGCTTGCCATTCACGGTAACGCCGTCCCACTATCAGGTAGATATCACCGACATTGACTACAAAAATGACACCTACACCGGCACTGTTAAGATCGACGTTGCCATTGCCGAACCAGTGAAGGAAGTGCATTTGAACTACCGGGACTTGGAAATCGAGCTGGTGACGGTTGGAGAAGCGGTGGCTTCGTCAATCGAATACAACAAGCAAAAGGAATACTTTGTTGCCAAGTTTGACACCTCATTGAACGCTGGAGATGCGCAAGTGGTGTGCAAGTTTGGTGGGATCATTCAAACCAACATGGCTGGATTTTACAAGTCGAGTTATGTTGAAGACGGCGAGACCAAGTATATGTACTCTACTCAATTCGAAGCCACTGATGCCCGCCGGGCGTTTCCCTGTTTTGACGAGCCCGCGAGAAAGGCCACTTTCGACGTGTCGTTGGTGGTGCCGGAATCATGGACCGCTTTAGGCAATATGCCGGTGATTGAAGACAAGATTGAAAATGGCGTTCGCAAGGTCAAGTTTGCCACGTCGCCAGTGATGCTGTCGTATCTTGTTGCCTGGGCCATGGGCGAATTTGACTACATTGAGTCGCAAACCGCAGAAGACTACGTTGACAACCAGCCGCTCCCGTGTCGAATTTACACCACCAAGGGGCTGATTGAAGATGCGGTGTTTGCTGCTAGCATTACCCCCAAAATTGTAGACTTTTTCTCTAAGATCTTTGACATCAAGTACCCATTGCCAAAACTTGATTTGTTGGCGGTGCACCTGTTTTCCCACAATGCCATGGAAAACTGGGGGTTGATCACCTACAGGGCCACGGCGTTGTTGTACAACGAAGCTAAGCTGAGTGCCGCATACAAGAAGAAGGTCGCTTACGTGGTTGCCCACGAATTGGCACACCAATGGTTTGGAAATCTTGTAACCATGGCGTGGTGGGATGAACTTTACGAAAATGAAGCGTTTGCCACCCTTATTGGTTACGTGGCTGTGGACTACCTCTTCCCCGAATGGGATATTTTCTCGGGGTTTGTTTCCGAGCTGATCCAACTGGCGCTTGCCTTGGACGGGTTGCGGAACTCTCATCCCATTGAAGTGCCCGTGAATGACGCGTTAGACATTGACCAGGTGTTTGACGCCATTTCCTACCTTAAGGGGTCGTCGGTGTTGATGATGTTGCAAACGTACCTTGGCAAGGACGTGTTTGTCAAGGGGGTGTCTAACTACCTCAAAGCCAACGAATACGGGAATGCCACCACCAAGGACTTATTTGGTGCCATCGCCAAGGTATCGGGCAAGCCGGTGGAAGAAATGATGCAACCGTGGATCAAGAAAATCGGGTTTCCAGTGGTGCTGGCTGAAGTTAGTGGTGATAAAATCAAATTGACCCAATCGAGATTCTTAAACTCTGGCGATGCCAGTGAAGACGAAAACACCACCTTGTGGTGGATTCCCTTGAACACCTCGTCGCCACTTGAAATCGACCAATTTGCCACCAAGTCGGTGGAAATTGCGGCTCCAGAAGGGCTCTTCAAGCTCAACACCAACTGTCTGGGTTTCTACCGGGTAAACTACGACCAGACCATCCTCGACAAGCACATTTTGCCGTATTTCGACCAATTGCTGGCGGCGGACAAGGTGGGTTTGATTGCCGACGCGGCATTCATGGCCATTTCCGGAACTCTGACCACGGCTCAATTTATTGAATTTTTGAGAAAGGTAGTACCCAAGTTGGGCGACGACCACGTTGTGTGGTTGGAATTGGGCAAGGTTTTGGAAAAGTTTGCCATCACTTTTGGTGGCGTCACCCCCGAATTAGACGGCAAATTGAACCAGTTGATGACTGAAATTTACGAGACCAAGGCTCGAAACGTGGTGGATGAAGTGAAAAAGTCCGTTTCTAACGATTACTTAAAATTGTCGCTCCAACTGAACGTGCTTTCGCACGCTGGGTCAGCTCAAGTACCTGCTGCTGTAGATTACGCCCAAGCGTTGTTTGATGAGTGGCAAACTAGTGGAAAGATCAACCCGTCATTCAGAGGATTTGTGTGGCAAACGGTAGCGTCTCTGCCGAAGTTTACTCAATCTCAATTCGATGCCATTTTCCTGCAAGTGACGCTGCCGACATCATTGGACTCGCGGGAAATCGCCTTGGATGCACTTGGGCACATCACTAACACCGAATTCTTACCTAAGCTTTTGCAATCGTTGATCACCCCCGACGAGATTCCTATTATGGATGCTCATTTCATCGGCAAGCCGCTTTCGGCCAATTCAGTGACTCGAAGCCAATTCTGGACGTTCTTTAGAGACCATTACGACGACTTTTACAAGCTTATGCTGACCAATATGGTTGTTCTTGACCGGTTCGTTAAACTCACGTTGTGCAACTACCAACTGAAGGAGAAACATGATGAAATCGCCGGGTTTTTTGAAGACAAGGATGTGCATGGGTTTGAACGGGCTTTTAAACAGGCTTTGGATTACATTAATTTGCAGGCTGCCTGGTTTAACCGAGGCAACCAAGACCTCTAAGTGATTAGGAGGTATAAATTACGTATTCGACACTTCATCAAAATAAACATGACGTCATTGGTAATTCACACCTTTTCCAGGCTATTTTAAGTAACTAGTACTCATATTTCATTTGTATTCACTTTATTCATGTCTATCGTTTTCTCGTTAAAACAAGCCTGCCTTTAATTCTTCAAACAAACCAGCAACCTTCTTTTCAGCAGCATCAATTTTGTCCAGAACCAGGTTGGCCAGCACCAGGTTGGCCAGATTGGCAGATTGGCCCCAAAAGTCCTTCAACCCTTCAGCACCACCGTTGTAGATCAAGTTGTTGGGGGTGCCATCGTTAGGAATGTCCGACAACAAGTTCTTGGTACCAAAGGCAACAAGGTTCTTCTTCAATTGCTTGGGGGTGACACCATCGGCTGCAACAAAGAATTCCGATTCCGCACCGGGTTGCAACGACAAGTAGTACGACAACAACCCAGCAACGTGGGGCGACGCCATCGAGGTACCCGACAAGGTGGCGGTGGCTCTGTCGGACCCAATGTAGGTCGACAATACATTCAAACCAGGGGCAAAAATGTCGACACACTTACCGTAGTTCGAAAAGTAGGCGCGGGCATCGGAAATGGTGGAAGCACCAACGGTGATGGCATTTTCAGCACCGGCCGGCGATACATTGCATGCGTCTTGGTTTTCGTTACCGGCAGCCACGGCGAAATGAAGACCGGCATCGACAGCAGCGTTAACAGCCATGTCCAACGCAGGCGACTTGCCACCACCAAGGGACATGTTGGCAGCAGACCCCTTGAACCCCTTCTTGCCTTCTCTAAGTTCTTTTTGATGCAGGTTAGCGGCGAATTCCACCCCCTTCACCACATCAGACATGGTACCGGACCCGTTGGATCTCAACACCTTGACGGCAACAACGTTGGCCTTCTTAGCCACCCCGTAAGTCTTCAGGGCAATAGTACCGGCACAGTGGGTCCCGTGACCATTGCCATCTTCGTCGTAGTCGCCTTGGGGCACAGTCTTACCCCAGTGGGCGCGACCTTCAAAGTCTTCGTGAGTGATTTGAATACCAGTGTCAATGACGTAGGCAGTGACACCTTCGCCACCGGCATTGTCGTACAAGTATTCGTTAAAGTTGCCTAACGACAACGGCTTTCTGTGAGAAATTCTGGCAAGACCCCAGGGAGCCCCCTTTTCAGTGTCGAATTCCGAGGCGTACACCATCAGGTCCTTTTCAACATAGGCAATCACCGGAGACTTCCGGATGAGGTCGACAACATCGTCAGTAAAGTACCCCGCGTAACCTTGGAGAGAATCAGCCACGTTAAAAGTGGAAGGCTCCTTCCATTCGTCCTTGGATGCAGATGCAAAGAAAGAGTGGTCCTTTTCAAGCAAGTTGACCGAAGCAACGTTTTCAGCAACCGCCCAAGTAAGGTGGCTGGCAATGTCGTCCGCCTTCACCCCTTGCTTAAACACAATCATATACTTGTGGGGAACAATGTTTCTGGGAGCCTCCACCAAAGGAGCAACGCCGTCAGAGACACCAAGTTGAGCAATCGCCAGCGCCTGCGTCAACGACAACACTTGCTTGGCACCAGCAACAACGGCGTCGGCGCCGTGGTGGAACACGTCCACCACGTCACCCCCTTGGGGGATAACGAGGGCGTGGGCGCCAATGGCGGCCACAAGGGAAAGGGCGAGGGATTGAGTGAGTTTCATTAATGAGAAAGTGAGGGAGAGAGGGGTTTATATAGTGAGTGGCGACTCCGGGGCGCGCATGCCGGAAAGGTGGCTAGCGATAAGATTAGATGAAATAGGAGTTACAAGACAACGATGAGCCGGATAACGGAAAACAAAAAACGAAAATACGACACGATGCCAAATCGGGTGGCAATTAAAAAGAATTGGTAACAACCGTATTTCTAACCATTTGGCTAGCAACGGAGGTTACGCCACACCAATGATGGTGGCGGGTCCTAATCGGGATTTTGTCACGTGGTGATAACCAGTGGCGATAACTCCCAGCGATTGTTGGGGGTGAAGTGGGGATGTTTGCGTCACGCTTCCGGTGTTACACATTGCACTACAACCGGGAATGGCCCATGCAGTCCTAAACACGGTGATGTAGTGACCGTGACTCATGATTATCTCAAGGGAAGCAGTCCCTAGTATACAGGAGATGCTGACTTTATCTTGTGCAAAATACAGCCTAGTGTAAATCACCTTTCTTGAGGTGTGCGGAAGAATGACGCAATGGAACGTTGAATGACCGAAAGGGTAGTTATTGACAGTGCGACGGAGACATGGAAGAAAGAAAGCAAACAACAGAATCACAACATCACGAATGAAAAGGGGAAATAAAGGCAAGGGGAATGGTACGAAGTGGGCGGGACACGTCAAAATAAAAGAACAATAAGATCTTCGCCTACGCAAATTCTAAATCGGGGATTATTGATTGCCACCAATTGGTAGTGCCCCAAATTAATTATGCACCAGTTCGAACTTGCTAGGTAGCCGCACACCCAATAGTAAACACAATTGCACAATTACAATCACACAAACACATGATTAATGACCCCACCGTCCATTTCACCAATGATACGAACCAGCGTTCGACGCCATTCTATCACTCACACATTTATTGGTGGATCTCTCCTGCACACATCCCTTTCTTTTTTCCGCACAACCTCAAAAGAAGGGCAAAAAATTTTCATCCATTTCTCATCAACTACTCATTGAAAGAATTAATATGAGCCAAAATGAAACGCAAAAGAGCGGCTATGTTCCGCCCCACAGAAGAAACGCTAACGGCGCCGGTGCTCTGAGACCCTTGTCCAACGACTCTGGCTTCGGTGGCGGCGCCGGCGGCGCCGGCGGCGCTCGTCGCGACTTGGGGGGCGCCTTTGCCTCGCGGTCATCTGGTTTCGGCGGTGGTCGTCGCGGCGGCCGTGGGTTTGGCGGCAGAGGCTTTGGCGGCCGTCGCCCCGGTGTCGGGAAGTGGGAAGATGGCAAGCACATTCTTGCTGACCGCGACACCCGCTTGGAACTCGAGTTGTTTGGTACTGCTGAAGACTCGTCTTTCCAATCGTCGGGGATCAACTTTGATCAATACGACGACATTCCCGTGGAAGCCACCGGTGACAATGTGCCTGATCCTATTACCACCTTTACTGCTCCTCCCTTGGACGAGTTGTTGGTGGAAAACGTGGTGATGGCTCGGTTCACCAAGCCCACCCCCGTTCAAAAGTACTCGGTGCCGATTGTCGCTGCTGGGCGGGACTTGATGGCGTGTGCGCAAACCGGGTCCGGGAAGACGGGGGGGTTCCTTTTCCCCGTGTTGTCGGAATCGTACATGAACGGTCCTGCACCCATTCCCGAACAAATGGGTGCGTTTTCCTACAACAAGTGCTTCCCTACCATCTTGGTGATGGCCCCCACCCGGGAATTGGTGTCGCAAATCTACGATGAATCTAAAAAGTTTGCCTACCGGTCGTGGGTCAAGCCCTGTGTTGTATATGGTGGTGCCGAAATCGGTAACCAAATGCGTCAACTCGAGCAAGGGTGTGACTTGTTGGTGGCCACCCCTGGGCGGTTGAAGGACTTGTTGGAACGGGGTAAGGTATCGTTGGCTAACATCAAGTACTTGGTGTTGGACGAAGCCGACAGAATGTTGGACATGGGGTTCGAACCCCAAATCCGTCACATTGTCCAAGAGTGTGACATGCCTGGTGTGCAACACCGGCAAACTCTTATGTTCTCGGCCACCTTCCCCCGGGACATTCAAATGTTGGCCCGGGATTTCCTTAAGGAATACATTTTCCTTTCTGTTGGTCGGGTGGGGTCCACTTCGGAAAACATCACCCAAAAGGTGATTTACGTGGAAGACGACGAAAAGAAGTCTGCTCTTCTTGATATCTTGGCCCTGGAAGACAAGGGGTTGACGATCATTTTCACTGAAACCAAGAGAATGGCCGACAACCTTGCTGACTACCTCTATGGCCACAACTTCCCTGCCACTGCCATTCACGGCGACCGGTCGCAATACGAGCGGGAAAAGGCGTTGGCGCAGTTCAAGTCGGGGGCCGCCCCGATTTTGGTTGCCACCGCGGTGGCAGCGCGGGGGTTGGATATCCCTAACGTGTCGCACGTTATTAACTACGACTTGCCCCTGGACATTGACGACTATGTCCACAGAATCGGTCGTACCGGGAGAGCCGGGAACACCGGGGAAGCCACTGCCTTTTTTAACCGTAACAACAAGGCCATTGCCAAGGGCATGATTGACTTGTTGTCGGAAGCTAACCAAGAAGTGCCCGATTTCCTCAACAAGATTGCCCGGGAAGCGGCGTTTTCGCGCGGTTCTGGCCGCGGACGCGGGGGGGCGCGCTCGGGGCCTATTCGCGACTTCCGCCGTACTGGCGGTGGTAGCAGTGGCTACGGTGGCGGCTCCAACTGGGGCAACAGTGGCAGCTCAGGTTCGTCGTGGGGTAACTCGTCGAGCGGTGGCTATGGTGATTCGTCGCGGGGCGGCAACTTTGACTATGGCAACCAAACCAATAATGCTTCGTGGTGGTGATTGCGCAAACCTATGCATTTGGCATTGATAACTCTTTTTTTCCGGAAACCGGCGGTTCTGTTGGCCCCGTAGTGTATTATTATTGATTGATTGGGTATTTTTAGATAGAACGGCTACTTATAGATGAAAAAGGGTTGGGTATAGCATAGGTATGAATTAAATAATGTGATAAGAAAATACTAGAAATGATGTAGATTATGTATATGTGGGGGTTATATTCTGTTCCCTGGTGAGAAATTGTGGTCATAAAATATACGCAAATATCGTGAAAAGGTCTTTTCTAGTTATTTCTGTTGTGATTTTCTCTATTAAGTGAGGTTTTATTAAGACTACCTACGCAAGCTAAGCACCCTCCATTGCTATCTCAATTGATCCTTTTGATAATAATGTCCCCCATACATCTCAATTAATTTGGGATCGCTAATCACCATACAATTGCGGATAAACTCCTTCAGGGTTAGTACAAGTTCATAATACAATAACCACTTCGGAGGAGGTTTAATGCCGTAGACACTCAGCGACGGATGGACCAGTACTGGTACCAGTGGCTTACCCCCAGGCAGGCGTAATTGTTTATAACTATCACCCATAGCCCCCAAGCGAACTACATTAGGAAAGAACCCCAGGATAATCAGTTTTTCCACCCACGCCACCATACTATCATCGTCGCCTTCTCCTTGAGTATCTTTGATGCCAATCTTCTCACACAATCGAACAAGCTGTCCTCGAACATCCTTTGCCCGTTTCAAAGTCTTGTACTGAACAAAATGGTCCTGGCACCACAGTTTCGAATACCCAGAGTCAACCCATTCTTCCCATATAGTAAGGAGAGTGTGGTGATCACCCCGAATGTGATGAAATCGCTGGTGGGCCTTATCTGCTGCTTCCTTATGGTCTTTTGGCCGATAAAACAAAGACCCTGACTCGCCTAGCATGGCCACAATCAGTACCACTTGAGGAAAACAGCCAAACTTGTCGGCTGTAAGCAAGCATTTACAGAAATTAGGCAGCAACGGAAAGGCTGCCATTTTTACCCCCGTGGTGGTCAACTTGCCATGACGGTTAAGTGCGCCCAATGCATACAAAAGCTCCAACAGTCTCTGAATGGCTGCCACCAGTGGTTTATCCATAAAATCAAAATGGACCAAATCGGTAACCCCGAGCGAAAGAAGCAAGAGCACAACCCCGACCAAATTGACCCGCAAGATTTCCGGGGGAGGGTTTGCTTCTAACTCATGATCATACGCCCACTTTGTATATAAGCGGAAACACTTACCTGGCCCCACTCTTCCAGCACGCCCTGCACGTTGATCAGCTGATGCCCGCAGGCATGGGGTGACCACAAGCTGGTCCATTCCCAGGGTCGTGTTATACACATTTTGTTTTACATAACCGGGGTCGATTACGTAATTGACCCCATTGATGGTGATTGATGTTTCGGCAATGTTTGTGGCAAGAATCACTTTTCGGGAATTTGGTGGCACCGGCTCAAAAATCTCCAGCTGCCTCTCTGGAGGAAGATTGGCGTAGATGGAGCACACGTGAAGATCAGGAACATCATCGTTATCTCGAAGCTTTTCAATTGCTTCGGAAAGAGCCGCTTCCATCTGCTCAATCTCATCCTGACCGGTGAGAAAAACTAGAATGTCTCCGGGAAGGGGCTGGGTCAAATGGATCTGGAAAATGGTGGTTAGAGCTGCCTGGATGTAGTTGGCTTCAGGGGCCTGAGTGTAGTGGACTTCTACAGGAAACCGCCTCCCGGGAATGTTGAGGATCGGTGCCCCCCCAAAATAAGCGGAGAATTTCTCTGCATTGATGGTAGCAGAGGCAACAATCAACTTGAGATCCTTTCTCTCACTAATGATATCCTTTAATAGCGACAAGAGAATTTCCGTCAGGAGAGTTCTTTCGTGGGCTTCGTCAATCATGATTGCCCCGTATTTAGAAAGAGTAGGGTCGCTAAGCACTTCTCGAAGAAGCATCCCATCGGTCATAAATTTCACTGCAGTGTCTTCCAGAGTGTTATTATCAAAACGAACAGTATACCCTACCTTCTTCCCCACTACGGTATCCATTTCTTCCGCCACTCGCGTGGCCACCGACATCGCCGCCACCCGTCTCGGTTGAGTACAGGCTATAAGTTTGGGTGTTCCTGCTTCATATAAGTACTGGGGTAATTGTGTAGTTTTACCAGACCCAGTTTCCCCTACCACCACAATCACAGAATTCGCTTCCACCAAATCCAAAAACGTTTGCCGGTACTTGTATACTGGAAGCAGTTTTCGGATCTCTTGTAGCTCCTCTCCTACCGATTCGATGTCTGAAACATCGTCACCCCCATAGGTTTCCTCATTTGAAAAAGCAACATATTGAGTTTCGTCAAACACAAGCAGGTAGTTTTCCAGACCGGGAAGATTCAATTTGTCATCAAGAGACACTATTGCAGCTCGATCTAGTTGCGATTGTTCCCATCGTTTGGCGTTGTATTGACCGCTGTTCTGCTTGGAGGTGAGAAGTTGTAATTTCTCTTGTCGAGTTTGCCCGATAAGTTGCAGGAGGTGTCGGTAAGTCTTGAGTTTCATTTCATAGTCAATACATTTCCCATCGGCAAGCTCTTCTCGAAGCTGATCGAGTTTTTGTTGCTGGCGTTGTTTGAGTAAATCCTGACGGGAAGGTTCTGGTTGGGAAGGAGCTGTGGGCGGGCCAGCAATGGTTGAAACAGACTGAGTTTTTGTTAAATGATCGGCATTTTCTATTTCCTTTTTATCATCCTCTTCGTCACCCCAATCGAGCTTCCGTTTTCGTTTCCCCAGAATCATCGGTGCGGCTCAAGATGACTTGGTAGCTACCATCAATTGAGATTACTTGTCACTAAGATTGCTTGTCACAATAGGTATAAATAAAATAGAGGTAGAGAGTAAGCATTAGCATTACTATAACACGCTATCTAAAACTACGGGATCAAACGTTGCCATTTCCGAATAATCACCAACTTCATACCGCTTCGTCACTACCATCAGATAGAGCGGCTCATCCCAAACATACATCTGGTGGCCATCGCGATACCAATCCATATATTCGATCCAAATATTCATATTTCGATCGAAACAATACTGAATAAGTACACATAGACCAGCGTACACATTGACGATCGATAATGCCAACGGATTCCGCCCATACACCAAGTCCCAAAACGAATCACTTATACAAGTAGATATTTGATAAAGATAAACGTAGGATCGATACTCACTGCAATAGTAAGTGTGTTGATTCATAATCGAAATGGTATCATGGAGGATGGAAGTGATGCGATGATCACCAATGTACACCTGGGGGTTATTCACTTGTTCTAATAGTCGCTGGAACAAAGGCAACACCGGAGATGGGATGTGGTTGGGAACCACAAATAATGCAAATAGTGGTTTTGGTAACAACGGCATGCACTGGAGAACCATTTGTTTGAACCCTTGGCAGTAGCTAATAAAGTCATTCTTGCGAGTTTCAAAATGAACAAAGGGGAATTGTCTTTGGGGATGGCTAACAACTACGGTAAATAATAGTATCGACCCAACACATAACGCGATGGCTTCATCTGGAGTGCAATTGCCTTGGACCAACTTTGACATTAGGGCGTTTATCTGGGTGATTTGGCTGTGGTACAGAACCATTGAATAGCGGTGTACCAAGGCCAAAGAAGCCGGCAGATAGTCATCCCGAGGGATTTCATCAACGAGATATCGAATATTATGGGCGCTGAGCATCAGCATCGCCAAAAGCGCCATAATGCTGCGTTTAACAAGGGCCAGATTACAAAACATTTCCCCCATAATCAGGTTCCATGCTTCTTCTTCCATAGGAGACACTTTGTACAATACATCGCCCCACTGGATGGTAAAGTCCAAAATCAGCTCCTCTAATGGAGCTAACACACCAGGGACAATAGACGAGTGACGAAAAATGGTGGTATACATATTTATTAATCGCTCCTGAGACAAGCTGGTAGGGGATAAACTGGCAGAGGATTCCTGATTAGAAGGAGCGGCTTCGGTTTGATGCCGATACTCACATATCCTATTAGTAGCAGCACAATACTCACACTTGGGACGAGCAGCGTCACACTTCTGTTAGTAATTCATTGACGTATTCTTACTTACTTTTATTTTAAGCTTTGCACAACTTTTACATCTGAAAGATCTAGAACGGACCATGAGACCAGGTTCGCGAAAAATCAATTGAACTAGCGGTGGACAAATACCTAAAAGTTATTGCAACACTATAATACCATTGACCGGGGATTTATTAGTCTACAGTTCGATTCCATCTCATCGCGCACATGTCCTCAAATGTCCCCACTACTGCCCTGGTAGTGATTTATACCAACCATGGACCATTGGACATCGATCTATGGGCAAAACAAACCCCAAAGACATCTCACCGTTTCCTTTCAAATTGTCGATTGGGCAAGTATGATGGTGCAGTCATCGTTAATGATGGCAACCATATCCGAGTAGGAGATGGCACCGGGGAAACAGTTGACAAAGAAACACACTCTAGATTGCGGTTTATCAGTCGGGGTATTTTATACTCGGTGGGGGAGCCAAATACCGTGGACTCTTTTGCTATTAGTGGCCAAGAAGATCCCGAATTGAATGGGGCGATTTTCGGTCAAGTCAAGACGGATAAGAGTTTTATACTTCGACAATTGGATGATGCAAAGGTGGTGATTGAATCGGTGGAGGTTAAGATTCCATATTTTGACGACTTGCCTACAAAACCAGTACCAGAGGAGGTGAAGAAGCGAAAGGTTAAAGTTTTGTATGAAGATGACGATGAAGAAGAGGCGATTGAGTTCAAGATCCAACCAAAGAAGAGAATTGTGAGAAAGGAGGAAACAATTGAGGAAGCGAAGGAAGAAACGGTGAAGGAGGAAACGAAGGAGGAAACGGTGAAAAATGATGCTGTGAAAGTCAAGGCAGACAAAGTGACCAATGAAAAAGTAAACGAAGAAGAAAAGGATGAAAAGGAAGACAAGGAAGAACTAAAACCAAAAACAATAGTACAGGAAAATCGACCACTCCAGAAAACCGAAAATGACGCCAAAAATCTTGAACCCGATTTCTCCAAAGTCCCCAAATCATCCCCTAGCCCTCCCATGGATCCCCCATTTGATCCAGATCTTGATCTTTCAGCATATTCGGAGGTGGATATTTCAAAACATCGCCTTACACTTGCACCCAGATGATAGCAGAGATATCTTTTCATTTATATACGCCGACGTAACAACCACCCCCAATAATGTCGACGGTCACTCCCACTCAAGTGTTGGGTCATTTCAAATTGCTCCATGCTTTTGACCGTATGTTTGCTACCATTCCCGATGTGTCTCGGTTCGAGGCACCTGCCAGGGCACGCTTCCTTCACACCATTATACTCTACGACCGTGGTCTCCTTAGTGCAGGTGCTGCCATTCCTTTAGATGTGATTTACATGTGGTATTACCATAAGATCACTCCTGGTGGCGAGAAAGCCGCAAGGATTGCTGAGGCACCATTGCCACCATGGATGGTCCAATCAGTCATTGGCTATATTACCAGTAATTTTGAATATCAGCCGCCCAACGAAGCCCGAGCCAAGTTTGTGGAAGACACCCAACTTCCGTTCACTTTGGAATTGAATGTTCTTGAGTTTTGGTGCTTTAACTGTGCTCAAATGTTAGGTAGATGGCAAGTGGCACAATTCCATTGCAACATCGTTGTTTCAACCACTTGTATGTGTCGCCTGGGGATAAGTTCTATTCAAGATGAGATTCTCCGTCGATGGATTGCACGGGTGGTTTTATTGGGCGACTTTGAAGGTTCTCCGAGTGACGAATCCACCTCGGTGCTTCAATTCTATATGAAGTATGCAGTAAGTCACCGTCCGATACTAAAGGACCTCTTGGAACTGGACTTGCCTGCCCAAGAGGTAGTGAGAAAACATTTCAACAGAAGAAACCGCCCATTCAAGTCTTACGGGTACCTGATGCAACTATACGGAAGGGAAACAGACATGGCGTTGGCAGCTGCTCCTCCAGTTTCGGGGAAGATTCCATTGACTTCAAAGTACCTGGTGTATAATTTGAGTGACCAGGAAGATAGCTCATTCCGCCAATGGATCACGATAATTGCCGATAATGTCAACTGGGGCCACCACCCAAGTCGCGATGAGGCATCAGTGGAAATGGCAATGAAGTCCATCACTAGAGGCCGTAAGTCTTACTTAGGAGCGGCAGAAATGGTGGTTATCTATGCAATGGCGGTGGAATTGGGAGAATACGTTAACCAGTATCCGGCTCCAGATTTGGAGGAATCAGAAACAACGATTCTCTTGGAAGACCCGAACCAGACTTTGGTTAATGACACTGTTGGTTTGGTGGATCCGATGGTGGAGGATGACACAGAGATAAATGACAGCGATGATGAACTGAGCTGTGGACCAGAACTTTTACGGGAACCGTTTTTTGTGGGAGTTCATCAATTGCCAGAATATGACTACGACCGGCTTGTTGAGATGGTGAAGGAGATGAGAAGAGATAAAAGAAAGCGGATGGAGGTAAATCAACCGGAATCACCGCAGCTGGAATCACCGCAGCTGGAATCACCGCAGCTGGAATCACCGCAGCCTCTGATCGAAGAACTGGAAGAGAATAACGTCGCTGATGAAAATGACGACCCAGCCATTGAATCCAACAATGACGACTGCCAGTGTTAAATGTCAGTAATATTGAAAATAGTGCCACCATTCTATTATTTATCCATTATGCTATCTAATCGTTATTAATATTATCATGCTTATACTTGTGGACCACCCCTTCTTAATTCCAGTAAACTATCCACCGGCGTTGCTCCCACTCGCCTTAATTCCGGTAAATCCGGAATCCCTTGCCGATTCACATCAGCCAGCATCGACTGCCTCAACAGTACAGGCCGGTGCTTAGGCTGAACACCCTTAGATGGGGGAGCAGTAGGCACCACTGAATACTTGCGTTCTCTAAACTGGACACTCACCTCCTTGACATTCTTTTCGTGCTCTGGGCGCACAGGCACAAACCAATCAATTTGTTCGTCATACTCGTACATGCGGTAATCAGTGCCGTATGGCTTCAGCTCCAAACAGTACAATGTGTGGAGAGGCACATCCAACAGGCCAATCAGCGACTTTTCCAAATTCAAAAAGTACGCCAAAAGAATCCGTAGCACCACGCGGTGGGATATGATAAGCAAGTGATCGGTGGTCCGTTCAATTTCGGTGATAAGCGGTCGCAATCTAGTGAGCACGTCCAAATACAGCTCGCCACCCACGCCCGGGTAACGGTAACTAATCTTGTTCTTAAGCCGGGCTTCAAACTCCTTGGGGTACTGCAGCTGGATTTCATTATATGTCATCCCTTCAAACTTGCCGCCACCCAATTCATTAAGCATGCGCATCTCCTTGACGCTAAAGTTTGTTTCGTCAAGATACTGGGCCAGCTCGATGGACCGGATCAACATCAGCGTCCACACACAAAAGTTGGGCTCGGAGGGAACGTGCTGTGCCAACTTCTCCAACTCCTTAGGATTAAAAATGTGGTTGTATTTGAGCTCAAGCCGCAGGGAAAACCGCTCCAATTGGTGTTTGCGGAATTCGCGCCGCTGGAAATCCATAAATTGGGCGAGACACCGGGAAAACTTACGCCCGCGCTTTGTAAGTCCCAGGTCGCCACCAATACGCCCTTCGACGTTATCGATCGATTCGCCGTGGCGGGTGATCCAGATCTGCCGTTCACACAAGTTAAAATTGAGCAAAAAGTACACCGTTTGCGATGCCAAAAACCCCATCACATTATACGCCACCACTTTTTTGCCAACGTTGATCATCTTCACGTACTGGAGCCCTGGGAGCTCCTCTTCTTGCTCGTCAATCGTCTCGTATGCGCGCTCGTAATTCTTCAACCGCCCTTCAAAATCTTTAAGCGCTACTTCAGGGTCCATTTGCTTATAATCGGGCCCCGAAAGCTTAAGACGAATATTGGCTTCGATAATGGCGGGGTCCGAACAAATCAGCTCCAAAAACAACACCTTAAGCTCGCCGCCAGACCGTTGCTGGATCCGTCTCAACACCCGGCTCCGGCGTAGTTTGGTCAGGTTGGTGGCGTCAAAAATCCCCACCGATCCCTGGCCGTCAATCACGTAATCAAGCAACTGGTCGAGCGTGTCCATGGCCCACTTTTCGCGAATATGGATCAGCGCCTTATCGGAGGGATCGAAGAATGACGCGTTATGCGACGTCACCTGTTTCATGTCCAGTGCAGACACTACCGGCAGCTGATGTTGCAGTCCAGGAGTATTTGAATCGGGGAGTGGCGTCAGCTCGGGACCCGCTGCTGGCTTATCTTTACGCCGAGTATTCCCGACGTTGAACACCCTACAGTCATGTTGTAGCCAATTGAGATACCGGGTAAGCTTATTAGTAATGTACAGCTTGCCTCTGGCGGGAAGCCCCACCATAACAATCACCAATTTCAGTCCCACGTCCACCTTGGCAATGTGGCCGTCGGGAGAAGTTTTCAGCGACGTCTGGCCGGGGATGTTGAGAGTATACAGCTGTTGTTTCTTCTTGGTCTTTTCGGTATTGGCAAGTAAAAGATTGGTGATGCGCTCGATTGTTTGCGGTTCCAAATTCGACGGTGGCGGCGTTGGTTTTGGCCGATCCACGGGAACAGGCACAATCTTCATCAGCTCTACGCCACTGGTGGCCGCCGCCTGTTCCATCAGGGTCGGGGGGTGAGCCAACGGCGGTGGCGGGGGGCGGGTGAACGGACTGACACTCCGCGAATCTGCCAATTCAGCAAGCGACAAGTGGGAGATATTTTTCGTCACCCTAGCGGAGTGGCCGTCCCCTTCCTCTTCTTCTTCAATATCATCAATATCACTGGCTTGACGAGTGATCGGACTCGCCAACGACAGCACAATAGGGGTATCTGTGGGAGGCCGCTTATTGAACTCGGGCAACAGCAGCTGCAGATCATGGGCACTGCTGAGGGTCAGATCCAACAGCTTCAGGACCATCAAATCCGCGCCATAACTGCGTACCTTCTTCGCCGGCATCATCCTCAGCTGATTGTAAAGATGACCCAGTAACTGGGGACTGGGCAGCCCCAGGTTGGACGTCAGAAGCGCACGTAGCCGTGGCACCAGCATACTCGAAACCGGATGAAGCGGTTGATGGTCATCGTCGTCATCGGAGTCTGCTGGCAGCAGCTCTCGTGAAGAAATCAGCGCCAGCGAACACGCCAGCTGGAGGTTGGAAAACAGCACCTTTTTGCGGGCCACTAGGCCTGCTGCCGGCAGCAGACACCCCAGGTCAGTGCCGTTTCGTTGGTTAAAGTATCGGTATCGCTCCTGTAATGCCGCACTCAAATTCAGCCGTAGCATCGGCGGCAGAGCCTCGCCTTGCTCGGCACGGGTGGCAGCATTGACAAGGGCTTCGACGTTCCCATCAGCTTTGGTCATTTGCCCTTCGCTATTCCGGTGACAAGGGCACAATCGGTTCGGAGAAATCCATATTTTGTGTGCACCCCGATGATGGTGCGGGTTAGGTGCAGGAAGATACATCGGTGGCAGATTCCTTGAAATGGCCCTACAGGCGGTAGTTATATAAGATAAGCGTTACACAGAAATGCCGTACACAAATAAGGTGGCACAAGGAGGGGCACGCGGGGGACCAGAGTGGGGGAGTTAGAAAGCAAACCCATGCGTGACGGTTTTGTTTTGGACATTACTTCTACGTCGATCATCGAATCACTTTTATGCAAGTGTAACGTGAGGGTTAAATTTAAAAGTTGTTATTGTTATTACTATTTTGGTGCGGTGGCATGGTGGTTAGCTTTGGTGGCAAAAGGAGGGGAAGGAGTAGGGATTTTATTGCGACGCGGCCTGGAATTTCCCGCCATAATCGGTTGATATGTCAGCCAGATGACTACCGTTGCTGTGTCCAGTAGAATGGTGTTATGACTATGTTTCCCAATTGGGTGAAGATGACCAAACCCATCGTGTGGCGAGGGGTAGGGTGGGGTACACAACAAAAGAAACCCCCGGGTGACATCAGTAAGGCATTGCTTTGTTGTTAACAAAAGCGACGGGATTCATCCCCCATCACCGTGCAGATGGCGTGTTTAGCATACATGGGGTACGTGTCTATCGTATATTCATGGCCACGAGGCCGTTTTATTCACGGGCTAGTTTTCATGTTCTGTTCTCCTATTCTTCTTCGTCGTCATCCAAATCCTCCTTCCCCAACGTAAACGGCTCCGGCAACGGCGCTTCGGTGATGTATAATTGCCGCACCGTCTTAATCAGCTCCTTAACCACATTGGGGGTCTTATCGTCAAGGACAACAATGCCCCGGACAGACTGGAGGTTCCGCACCGGCACAAACCGATTGTTTTGATCGGCGGTGATGTACGACGCTTGCGTGGGAACCACCCGCGTCAAGTTGGCCACGGGGTAGCTGTCCTTGGTGTGTTTGGGAAGCACCAACTGGTCTTTTTCCTCCTTGGCCTCCGCCTCCTTGATTTCTTCCGCCGCCTCTTCCACCTTGGTTTCAGGAGTGGCTACCGCCACCGATACTGCGCTGTCCTTGCGTTGTCGGCGCTTCTGCTTGGCGGTGGTAGACAACACCGCAGTAGCAATTTTACTCTCCTTTTGCTCCTTGTTCTCCTCCGCCTTGGCCGGATAGGCAAACGTTTCCGGCTTGCAATGGCACTGGACTTCAAACTCCTTAGGAACCTTCATGTCTGACGTCACCCCAATGATGGTGGTGGGCGAAAACGCAAGCAGCAAGTAGTGGGCCATGGGGAACCAATACCACACTTGGCAGAACAATGCCAATCCCACCAATCCCCGGGTGTTAAGGGTATTGGTATGGACGTTTTCTAAGGAAATGGTAGCGTTGCGGCCACCGGCATCAATGATTCCCTGGGCCAACGTAGCACCAAACTTGGAAAGCGCGTCCTCGTGCTTGGTTTTGATCACGGTGGCATAGTTCTTGGTGTATTTCGACACCGCAGGGTAGGTGGTTTCTGTTTGCTGGATAAGAATCATCGCCAGCGCCATTTGTGCCGCCTGGCGAACAAAGTCCACCGAGTCCTTCAAAAGGGGCTCGATAAGCTCGAGCGCTTCAGGATAGGCCTTACCAGCACACGAGATCCCCAACGCCATGGCCGACCCATATCTCACATGGGCATTGTGGGATTGAGACAACAATCTAACAATCTGTGGCACTTGGGTGTGGTCGCGGACAAGAACAAACCCTAACGATAACACCGCTGCCCGTCTCACGTCGTCCAGGGGATCCGACACCGCCAAATGCAAGAGCTTTTGGATAGAGCCATTATCACCAGTGCCGCAGTAAGCAAGAGCAATGGTGAACGCCCCCCCGTACCGCAAAATCAGCAGTTCTTGATCAAGCATATCGCGGATAGCGCCGTCGGCACGGGACTCCCGCCCATATTGCAAGAGCGCCACCCCCACCGCCAACCCACGGATAATGTGTTCATGCTGCGTCTCCTTGGCGTAGGTAAGCATGTCGGTGGTGGCCTCTTCCGAGCCCAGCCCGAGCATTACCAACCCCATCGCCACCCCCGCCGCCTGGCCAGAAACGGCCAGATCAGAGTACAACACCACCTTGATCGATTCGTAGAGCTCGTTGGACCGACACCCCATTCCGGCTACCCCCGCTCCAAGACACGCCCCGTGTAGCGTCACGTCGGTGTCCAGACTGCCGGCCGAGTTGCCGCGGTCATCAATAAACAGCTTGAGGTAGTCGATAACTTCGTTGCCGTGGCCAGAAAAGATAAGGCCCAAAGCAAAGAGCGACCCCCCTTGGGTGTAGGCACCGGTGGCAGCACCGCCCACTGACGACACCGTCGCTCCTTGCAGAGAGGCGCCAGGGGGAAGGTACGGTCTCAAGATGGTACGTCCATGACTCAAGTTGCCCTTATGAATCACCCCCAAGGCGGCGGTGGCGGAAAACTTCAGCCAGTTGGTGGCTTTGCCCAACCATTCCAAATTCTTGCGGAAAAACGAATCGTCAGTGGTGCCGGCGTGCATAAACGCATTGGCAAACGTGACGGCCAGGTGGAAGATCGACGACCGGCCATCGAGCGATTCCTTGGTCCGGTTCAAGATGCCGATATCGGTGGCGTTATTCTTGTACAAAAACGTCAAGTTGACGTCACACAGAGGGACCCCCAGCAAAATCTGTTTTACCTTGTTGTCAGATACCGACGCGGTAACATCGGCAAGGAATTGCTGGTGGGCTGCGGCGACAAGGTCGAACGCGCCTTGGTAGGCGACAAGGGGGTGGCCATTTGCCACTAACGAGTCGAAAAACTTGACCGCCAACGACAGGTCATTTAATTGCACGATAATGCGAAAAGCAATAAAGTAGGGCTCGTTAGTATTGGGGGTGACCTTAGCGCCAATCAACAATTCCACAAGCTTGTACAACACATCGGTACGGAACTTGTGGTCCAGCACCACCTGATTGGTGACGGAAATCACATAACTGATAAGGTTGGGGTCGTTGGCCAACACTTGTTCAATCACTTCCAACCGGTAGGTTTCAAGCGCCAACCCAAGCGCCAAGCGAACGTCACCGTCGGCGATGGACTTTTTCAACATTTGTTCAAAGATGGCGTTGAGACGAGGGTCTTCTTCAACCGCGCCCCCTCTGTAGTTTTCCACCCGGACCTCGGTGTATTTGGCAATACACTTGGACACTGTGTGTTCGGCATACTGGGATTGTTCGGCGACGTTGAATTCAGGGCCTGCTAAAAGAGCAAACCGCACCGATTGGTCGTAGTCACCTAAGTTGTAGTAACACTTGGATACCACCAACGCGGCCAATTGGCGCAGGGGGAATTTTGGGTCTTCCCAAAGAGTTTCGAGGTCCAGCAACGAATTGGCGATTTCTGCCCAGTGTTGGTTGACCAGCTCATTAAGCAGTTTAAGAGCGTATTCTTTGAGGGTGTAGTCCCCCTGTTCGTGAAGAAGCAGGAGGTATGGTGCCGCCGAAACTAACGCCATGGTGTGGATTTTTGCCACCGCGCGGGCGAAATTGTCAGTGAGAGAGAGTGAGTGAGGGAGGGAGGGAGAAAGGGAGGGAGTGAGTGAGGAAGTGAGACGAGACAAGAAGAGAATAGAATAGCTTGGAAGAAGGGGAAAATAATTTCTTGAATTGGATATTACGTAAGAGAAAAAATCAAGGGGAATAAAGTTAATGAATTGTAATTATTGTTTTCGTGTAGAGGAAGAAACAAACAGTTTTAAGGTAATATGGCAAATGAAAATTGGCAAAAGAATAACATGAAATAAATCATATATCCGACATAATCTCTTAAATGTGGTTCAATCATGCTGTTTGCGTATGGAGACGGGATGAGAAATACGTTATCATGATACAAGTTACGCCGAGAGTGACAATTCAACAAAGTTGGGCTACACACGCACATTTCAGAGTCGAAGGACATCTCAACAAGACTTTTTGATTATTATCTGCCTTTTTGGGCGTTGTTTCCAAATACACTTGGCATTATTTGTCGAACATCTTTGAGCCTTTCAATCACATTATAACTGTAATCTCATTCGATTAAAACAGCACAGTGGCAAGACCAACTAACCAATCACTTTTGCCAATTATTCACCAATAACAGCCATTTCACGAAACCCCTTCCAACCAAATCATTATCACCATTGATAGTTCCGGATGAGAAAAGATAACTTATCCGTTAGAATCGACCTTCCACTTTTGACTTGATAAAACTTCAAACAATAAAATCTAGCAAATAAAGTTTAAGGTTTGAAATGCCAATGAATTAAGCACATTCCAATTATAAATGAAAGTCTATCTTGAAAAGCACTGGTAACCACATCTAACTACAAATTAGAATGACTATGCATGTAGCATGACACAACCATAGCAAGAAGCATGTTAGTGGCAACCTTTCGTAAACTGTTGTTGTCGTTATACCTCATATCACATTACCAAGCCTTTTTCTGCAATTACAATCAACCTAACGAAGGGAAGGTTGAATCGGTGGGATTAATTAAGGTATTATTAAGGTTGGAAATCTGAACACAAAGATCCTTCTACCAGGCATAAGAACTCTGCAGTCCACTACCCCCTGATTTCACCAGATTAGCCCATCCAACGTGGCAGCCGAACGCATTCTACTAAAAACTAACTATCGCTTGCTTTGTTGTCTTGTCTCAGATCTTTAGGATAGATTTTTAATGCCATTCCGGCTGGCCTTGCCCCACTCCTGACCACCAAAACCAAACTCTAAGCCCCCATATCCCCTTGAATTTTCCTATCTATTGACCAACCCAACTATCATAACCAGCCAAGGTGAGGTAGGCACGAATGACATGTGGTCACCATTCTTTTTTCCTGTTGAATAAAGCTAAATTGCATATTCTCTCCACACTACATCAATTGTATTCCTAATTACTATTGTGTTACATTGTAATCACCGGACCCTGTTCTTTGAATTATCCATTGTCACCATTGAGGTATTGAGGTATTGAGGTATTTTCCTCTAAATATTGTTATCCGCCAACAATAATAATCACCAACATTCTCTCGACTCCACCCACCACTTTTATCCTATTTACTCCGTTTTCAGTGATATACGTTTTAAGCAATTATCCATGCCATCATTCTTAAAGGCAACATTTGGCAATTAATTGCGTTCGCGGGGGAACGAAACTATATCTAAGACATGACAATAGCTTACAAAGCTAAGTCGGAGCACGCCATTGACCAAATATCATAACCTTCAAATTTTAAAGTCCAATTGGCAACCAATAATCCCCATTTTCAGTAATATTGTTTTTTGGCTATTTCGTTAGCTCCAGTAACACCGCCTACCACCGGTTTTGTGTACTTGCGCAACATGTCTTATTACGGTAATGTAGCCAGGATCCGCTCCGGAGCTACATGTAAACTTTACACGAACTCATGTATAGTTTATCGCCATACATTTTGTCCCATGGATGGGGGGAGATATTTTTTCACCCTCCGGAAAAAGGTGGGTACGAGTTAATCCCCATTAAACCCGAACCACGGCTATCATTGGAACTATCGTTGCAACTATCGCTAGTTTCGTAATTGGGGTGATCTTCTGGAACATCCTTTTTCAGGGGAGTGGACAGTCTACACTATCATTAAAAAAAACATTCATTTGATAACATACTAATGATTATCGTAACATCAGGATCATAAAACAGTCGACGGAAGTGACAAATTTCCGTGGGCTTATTCAAGGGGGGATGGGACCCTTATATAGTGGGTATACATGGCCCCAAACCATTTTTCTGATGTAATAATATTATTCATATCTCATGTGGGTTGTGTATCTAACGATGCATAAAAATTACTATCCACAAACGCCCCCCAAGCAAGGAGGTGTGGGGTTGGCACGGGAGGCGGTTGCATTTCCGAAAATCATTTTCTTTATTTTTTTATTATTTCAGTACTCGCTATTTTCTAGGGCATGCTGTTGATTGTCTATTCCTCATCACCCAAGTATTCCACCATCAAGTTTGCGCCACTCTTAAGATGGGATACCTCCAGGATGGGAATGGTAGCCGCCTCCACTACCACCCGGGGAAACGGTTGCACCACTTCGAAGGTAAAGGGAAACTCAGCAAAGTACTCTTCAAACGTTAATGGGTCTACTTCGTCGTTATTCTTATCAACATCATTATCATCTCCTTCACCGTCGTTTTCATTGTTGCTCTGGTTCGACTGCCATAAAAGCAGATCAATGTACAAGTATAATTCTCGAACCGTCACTTCCGGCGACAACAGCACCACCTGTCTCTGTCCCAGGGGGAGTTTGATAGCCATTCTCACTGCCCCCGACATCACATCTCTCCATTCCGGTAATAAACCGAAAAGCTTGTTTCTCTGCTTGACCAACTGTTCCAGGCGTTGCTGGCGGGCCCGGACCGCCTTCTTTTCCCTGTCCTGCGCCAAACTATCTTGGTAGGCTTGATCCTGTTGTTGTTTAAGCATCCGGGAAAATTCAATTTCTTGAAGGTCATATCGAGCACTGATAAGCTGGGGGTTATAGCTATCGTTTACCTTGGCCAAATTGCGGCTAATCCGGGAGATGGTGTTGGGGGTTTCGCTGGTTCCTACAAGTGTATGGGAAATATTCAGTTTATACACCACCAGCATCAGTGGCATCACCAGCGACGTGGCACTGACGTTCGCTGCCATGGCGACAAACGGGAGCCGGCGACATCCATATGCTACCCCCACCGCATGGGCTTCAGCCAGGGCATCGACGTTGCCATAAAATACTTTGGCGGGAGAATAATCCCCATCACGGTAGAACTTGTTAAAATATTCGCTCAGCACCAATTGGCGACCAAATGACTCGGTATCGTCATTAACAAGCACCACCACCAACCACTGGTAGCGGGATTGAGCTTCAGAATAGGCATCGCTAAACCCCAGGGTCACCACAGTCTCGGGAACTTGCGGGTGGTACTCCTCAACATATCTCGAATAGTCGTACTTTTTGGAAAACCGATGAGGAGCATCTTTTGGCGATACCACCAGCCATAGCCACATCACAAGCAGCACCAACAGCCGAGGAATAATAAGCAATAATACCCACCAGGGGTTGGTACTCATTGTCACCTCTTTTTCATTGGATTGTCGCAGCCGGTGTAACCCTAGCTCCAACTGCCAATGGTTGGATATGGTGGGGGCCTTGGGTAACCTAACCAATCCTTCCTCAAACATTTGTTGGTGAAGATTGACTGCTTCTGGGCGTTCCCGTTCTGGTGGTGGCCGGGAGGGTATTTCAGGGGCGCTCCGGTGGGAGAGCCCGGAAGTCAGATGAGTTTCCACCCCGGAACTGAGGCCTTCGAACCCATGCTCAAAATAGTGGGCAAGGGCATTATTGATATCATTATCATAGAAGTCAATGAGACGCTGTACTTGGGGGTCATCATCGTCGGTGGTCCCGGCAATTGACTTGAATGTGTCCATGTGCGAGTGGTGAGGTGGTAGCAGATTGAGGTTGATATAGAAGGGGAGAGAATAAAGAGGTAGTGAAAACGCCATGAACGGAATAAATAAAATATGGGGGTTATATGTGGTTAATCCTGGTACTACTGATTTATTGGGGTTTGGATCTAATCGCTTATCGCCAGGTCGTGCGCAGTCGAACGAAACATCAGTGCATCAACAATCTCCAGAGTCAGGCGAAACATCAGTGCACAAACAATCACTGCATCGACAATTTCAATGGTTTACTCAAACGAACACTGCCTACTTTACTTTCCAGAAAGCGGTAACATTAATTCGTTTATCCCATTATTACCAATAAAAGTCTTGCTATATGACTAATAAAAAAACCAAGATTCTCTCTCGTTATTCATTATAAAGAATTCGTTTCTACACCTCCATCGAGGCACGGGTGGTCCCACCTACGGCTTGGGCACTGGCGCTGCTGCCGTCTTTTTACTCTGCCGCCGCTTTACCGGCTTCAGTCGTTGGGCGTCCCGATCCCATTCCCCAGTAACGTTTTGTAAATACCCCGGTACCGGAAGTCCCAGCCGCAAAAAGAAAATCTTCCAATTCCGAGCCTTATCCTTGAGTTGGACTTGGGTACGGTTTTTAAGAGCATCGGAGATCTTGCCTCCAGGCCCAAAGAGCTCGAGAATCGTCGCCCACAGCGGCCCTTTAAGCTCAAGCGCGTGTCGTAACGCCTTTTCTTCTTCTCGTGTCCATGGCCGCCGCTGGCCGTTTCTAGCCAGAGGAGTCACCCGTAAATGAATTTGTTGTTCTTGGATTTCCAGAGGTAGCAACTCATGGGAAATCTTGTTAAGGTCAGCACGATCGAGCGGCCGGTCAGGCGCCAGTGGTGTGTACGGCGCCAGTTGCAAATGTGCGGGCATAGCCACGTGTACGGCACTGGCGGCAGTATTGGTGACGGTGGGAGTGTACAGGTAACCCCTGGACTGGCGGCCCCGCTTCCCCCAAATGATAAACCCCATGTTTTTCGACACGTAGTCAAACAAATCACGCAAAAATGTAAACCACTCGTATTCGTGACTCAAGTCGTCTTCTCCTGACCAATTGAGCAACACCCGTTTCCGTTGCTGGCACCGCTCGATGAAATCCAATTCGGTGGGAGAGAGCGACTTCATCCCCCGACGAGACTCTAAAATCTCCTTCATGTCGTCGGGAAGAATTTCTTTAAGAATATCTTCCGACAGCCGTTCGCCTGCTTCGATGGCGGAAATGTAAGCCTGGGTCTTGAGATCCAAGTAAAGATTAGCGGTAGGTTTCAACAACTTCCCAACCTTATCGCCAATAGCGGTGTTTACCCCAGATTGAAGGTTCGACAGCATTCCCATGTTGGATAACGCATTTGCCGGGTCAAGATTATTATTGGGACAAAACACCTCCAAAAACAGCTCATCGAGGTAAAAAAAACCCACCTCCAACGTCCCCAAGGTGGCCATCAAAAAAGTGGCTAAATTGACTTTTCTAAGCGTCAGTTCAATCAGCTGTTCCCGGTTGCGGAACATGGACGGTGTTTTGTCGCCTTCTTTCCACATTCCCGGCGCCAAATGTTCGACAGTGAGAAACGGATCATCTTCGGAGTATAACCGCTTAGTGAATTCAAACAATAACGCCAAGTCTCGGAAGGTGGCCCCCCCAGGAGTATCGGGACTCAGGGCCAAATCGATGATTTTTTGATAGGGGCCCACGGCGACAATCCGAAGCAATTGCGACGCCAAATTATCAAGAGTAGGCAAGGTATTAATCAATAATTGAATTCGAGGAGGGAGATAATCGGCAGCGATAATCGGCAACGGCAACGCCGCCAAATGGGCCTGGGAAAGCCCCGCAAGGGGCGGAAGTTGCGAGCTTAATTCCTTGTAGGCTGCAACTGCCTCGTTGGTGTTTAAAAGCTCCAGATTAGCGGGAACAGCTATTCCGTGCCATTGAGCCAGACCTGATTGGGGGCCATCCAGTGCAGGAGCCGTGGCAGTGGCGCCAACGATTTCGGGATCTACCACCGAATCAGGCTGTTTATGAACTTCATCTTTTTGTGGTCCCAGTTCTGTCAGCTGTTCGAGATGATGGGCCATGAACCGTAATTCATCATCGAGACGGGGGCGTTTGGCGAGTTGATCTTCCACTTCTTTTTGTGCCAACTCATCCCGTTCTTGTTCCGCCAAATATTGTTCGAGGTCCTCTTCGGCCCTCCGGTGAAGATCCATGTGGGATAGGAGAGGTGTAGGGAGGGAGGAAAGGTAGTGTGTAGAAGGGTTATGTATAGTGCGGCTCGCGATGAGGAGCGCGTCTGGGAAGAGGAGACATGTGAGGTGAGAAATGAGGAGAGAACAAAAGGGATGTAAACTGGAATAGAAGGTATATTTATAGAGGATATTTATGGAGGATATTTATAGACCGGGTAAGAAGCCAATAACTTTCATAACAAAACTTTCAAGGAATTTATTTGGCCCGACGTTTCATACCAAAAGATTAAACGCGTTACGTTGTAGGCGATAAGAAAAATTAAGCAAACTTGTTTCGAGTTACAATCAAGAAAATGAGGCAGAAAACTCGTGGAGAGAGTTTGGGACAATGAAAAACATGAAAATAATGAGTTTGAAAATAGAAGTGGTAATTTAGTTGATCCTTTCTATTATTCCTTCTATTATTCCTACTACTGTTCCTTCTATTACCTTCTATTATTCCTACTATTCCTTATCTACCACTTTGTTATTGTGTGGTAATCTCATGTCTTTGTAATATCTGTGGCTTCACTGTGAAATCCTTTCTCATCGTAGACGGCTCGTTTCCAACAACTTAGGGATCTCGAATGCGACTAAAAAGTAACAACACTCGTACCATCATTCCCTAATACCAACCTCCTTTTCTGCCTACAATAGGGTATAAGGCAATTTTATAGTTTTATGACATCAGCGCGTAATCTTTTTCTTTCTCCAAACAAAGGCCATAAAAGGACCTTCTATTGACACACTTGGACCGTAATTTCTGGGGGTACTGAGAGCCTGTTTTAAAAATTATTTACCAGTTATGAAGTCAAGACCTTCTCAAGCCATTTGAAAACAAAACCAAATCATCCCCTACTCTCCCCCTATTCTCCCCTAGCAATTTACCCTTTCTTCTGCTGAAGAAACTAAAAAAACGATCGACTTAATCTAGCATGGGCAAAACTAAACCCACACCGAAACAACCCCGCAAGGAAATCTTAGCCAAATAATATTTTTAATGCTCACCCGCTATTTGTGCTCGGTTATCTCCATGGGTATTAGCTCTCACATGGTAATGGATTAAACTTTGGGTCGTGTGTGAACCGACGTACCCCTGCCTCTAAGTGCACCCTTGTCATTATCGAAGCATCGATCATGGATGCTGAGTTATGCAACGGTGGCTGGACCCTTTCTTTGGCGAATCTCCCGTTTCTCTGACCTTCCTCCCCAATAGTACTCCCTCTCTCCATACTGGTGCCGTGTGTCACCTCAGAATGTAAAACATCTTGGCCACAAAGCCGTTGCGCATAAACAGGAAAGCTTGACATAAAATTTATCCTTATGCCCAAAAACACCGAGGGGATATTTTCATGAGTATATGTCAAATCAAGCCAGTTCTGCCGATGGTAGCGACTCAGGTATCATTGACCCCCTCACTGATGCCATCCGGGGCTCCCGTGGTGTCTGTGCTTGAGTCACCTCATGACTTGGTTGAATTACTCGAATGGTATTATGGCCAAAAATCTTCGGTTGACAATCCGTTTGTGATGGAGTCCAGCTATTTCCCTTGGCTTCATAACTTGGCCACTCCCCAGCAGCGCCAGTTTTTCACTGGGTCCAGCACCACCGAGGTAGTGACCCCGCTCGTGTTCAACCTAATAACCGTGAATTGTGTATCTAGTGGACCGTGTTTGATCAATTCCGTTCATCTTGATACATTGCTTGCCCCGGTGGATCTGCTATCTAGGGACCAGCCCATCAATAATCGAAATTTCGGCCACCAGTTACTGCTCATGGCAGCAAACTCGCTGTTGTTATTGTTTGGTTCCGATAAAAGCCACTTGTACCAATGCCTGCAGCAGCTCCGGGCGGTGATGGAAACGGGGACGATTCTTCTTGCGGTGATTCCCGTGCTGAGTTGGGCTGATATTCCCAAGCACTTGAAGGAGCCAGTAGTCAACACCAAGTGGCTCCCCACCCCGATCGTTGGGGATATGGTGGTGTCGGACGTCGTCAACCCTCGGTGTCCCCTTTTGGCATATGAACATGCGGTGCTCTTTCTGGTGCACGGCCGTCGCCGACTATTTGATAATCTTTTTATTGGCACTACCCACGACTTTGATGGTGTCAATAAGCTGGACTATAAACTTATTATCCAATGCCACGACTCGGTGAGTGACACTCCTCCCCATGCCACCCTCTTGCTGATATACAACGATTGGAACAATCGAAATCGCCACACCCACTACTATTTGGAGTTTCCACTGGGTGGTTATACTCCTTGCACTGGCCCGTCATTTATTAATACCCTACGCATCATTCTTCTGTTGGTTCAAGCAAAAAAACTGGTGTATCTCTTTTCGTTTGACGGGTTTACCGGGGTGCTGGTGTTGATGGTGGCATTGGCGAAAATCGTATGGAAAACCCTGCTTGAAGATACCTTGCTTCGTTTTGCTTCCATGAACATCAAACTGTACTTGTTCAAAGGGGATTTTTCATATCTCAAGCAATTGGACCCCTATCTCGAGCAGGTAGATTGGGAATACCCGCTTGATAAGTTAAAGGATGCCCTTCCGATAATCTCAAAAAGGGTTAAACCACCGGTGGTAATTCCTCAGCCAATGGCGCTCAAACCCGATCAACCAATATTACACCCCCTTGAGGAAAGAGGAAAACAGGCCAACCAACGTCAAGCCACCCTTCCACAGATACCCGAAGTTTATGACACACCAACAGAGGGATTGGATTGGTTCCAGCCCGGTACTGATGTCAACTTTCCCGCATCTATTATCCCTAATGAACTCTATTTGGGAAGTTGGCTTCACGCCTCTTCGAAAGCGGTTTTACAGACGCTTGGAATTGAACGAATCATCTCGGTGGGCGACTGTCCTCTGTGGTGCCAATCCGAAGTAAGCGAAAACCGCTATAGTGTACTTTGGCGTTACGAGAACATCACCGTGGTCGAAGTGGATTGTACTCAATTAAAGACGGCCCCCTTTCTGGTTAAGCTGGTGATATTTATTCACAATTTCAATGATGATGGCCGGGATTCTCTTCTTCCGTTATTGTTCCATAGCCCTCCTGAACTCCGAGCTATGATGGGACTTTCCAATGAAGGTGCTTCAAGACCCCGGCCTCCACCACTGCCCAAAACATTAGTTCATTGCCGAATTGGAGTGCTGCGACTGGCGCTGTTGGTGATTGCCCTGCTCATGGTGAGATACAACATCCTGTTGGTGGCGGCCTATTTGTACGTTCGAGTACAACGTTTCAACATTATCATCCAGCCTAATTTACGGTTGATGTATTCTTTGTGGTTGTGGGAAAAACAATTACATGGGAGTATAATGCCATGGGAGTATTGGGCCCAGTGTGTCGATAGCTTAAATCGTCACTATCTTGACTAGAGGACTAATGTGCTATTTATTAATAACAGGTGATGGATAGAGTTTTGGGTTGAGTTTGGAACAAAATCGGTGGATATTGTAAAATCGTCAAGTCAACTCTTTCTCTGTGACCACGGAGTGTCTCCCCCCTAGCCAACCCTAGCATTTGAGTTTCTGTGCAAAAACCACCAGGCAAGCCACCCTACCTGTCAAGTACTAGATGATGCAGCTATTTTAACTCCGAGATTATGGACAAGTATTGCTGAAAATAAAACAGCTGCTGAAATAGAAGTTTGCCAAATCAAAGCGGTCATGAGGAATAACTTATAAAAAAGCTATAGAATGGATAGTGGAAAACCACAGCAGCGAACTTAAAATCAAGAAAATAGAAGAAACAAGAAATTCACTGCAGCGAAACTATAATTAAACTGAATTCGAAAAAGTTTGTTTCTCATACTAGGCAACCTCATTTAGTAGAGGAAATCAATGCATCTATTTCTCATACCCATTACGTCGAACTAACGAATATCATAGCAGCGGAACTGATAAATAGAAGGATGCAATAGTGGAAAACTACACAGCGTACTAAAAACAAGACAACGCTGCAGTGAAACAATAACCTAATGAGTTTCGAAACAACTCATGGACTACCGCGCAATGAAACATTACTAACACCAACCCAATTTAGAAACATTCTATCATACGTCGTATACGATACTGATTATTATGATCATTTATTCTCTTTGTATTTCTCATTCCATTCTCTACTCCCTCGGGGTTTTACTTCCATTGCTATCACTATCAATGGTGAGGGTGGGTGGCGACTCAATCACAATTCAACCAACACAGAAATATACACTGTAGTTGTAATTGCGTGTAATGCTTAATTTACAAATGTATAACAAGAATATTTTTAAATACTATCTACATTTTATCTACGTTTTGTACTCCCGTCATTACTTGTGGATCATCCTTGGTGACTAATCTCAATAAGCGACTATATTGCTTATCGATTACGTGGTCACCACTAAACCATCAATAATCGAGAAACGTAATAGTACATCGCCACCTTATCGTAGCCACACATCATTCCTTCCTCTTTACACCATTAACCTCACTCCATTATTGCCATCCTCTGTCTCCTCGTCGTAATCTTGACCGCGTTCTTTTCGTCTATCCCCTATTACGCACTATGGACGAAAACTACGACGTGATTGTTCTCGGCACCGGCCTTACTGAATGTATCCTTTCTGGTCTCCTTTCGGTAGACGGGAAGAAGGTTCTTCACATTGACCGGCAAGACTTTTACGGTGGCGAATCCGCCTCCCTCAACTTGCTGCAATTGTATCTGAAGTTCAAGCCTCAAGCGCAAAAGCCGGAATTGCAAGGGAGAGACCGAGACTGGTGTGTGGATCTTATCCCCAAGTTTCTCATGGCCAACGGCGAATTGACCAACATTTTGGTCCACACAAATGTCACCCGCTATATTGAGTTCAAGCAAATCGGTGGGCTGTATGTCTACCGCTCGGGCAAGATTGCCAAGGTTCCGGCCAACGAAAAGGAAGCGTTGTCTTCGTCGTTGATGGGTATCTTTGAGAAGCGGAGAATGCAGAAATTTTTGATGTACATTTCTGCCTATGAAGAAGACAATGCTAGCACTCACAAGGGCTTGGATTTGGACAAGAACACCATGAACGATGTTTACAACTACTTCGGGCTTGATTCAGGTACCAAGGACTTTATCGGCCACTCGATGGCGTTGTGGTCCAATGACGAATACCTTGAGCAACCCGCTCGGCCCACTTACGAGCGGATCTTGTTGTACACTCAGTCGGTACTCAAGTATGGCAAGTCGCCGTACCTCTACCCGTTGTACGGGTTGGGGGAATTACCCCAAGGGTTTGCCCGGTTGTCGGCGATTTACGGGGGGACCTACATGTTGGACACCCCGATTGACGAGGTATTGTATGAGGGAGAAGGCGAAAATAAAAGGTTTGCGGGGGTCAAGACTAAGGAGGGCACTGCGCGCGCCCCTATTGTTATTGCCGACCCCACCTACTTCCCCGAAAGGGTCAAGAAGACCGGGCAACGGGTGATCCGGGCAATGTGCATTTTGGACCACCCTGTGCCCAACACCAACGACCTTGACTCGGTGCAAATTATCATTCCCCAGAACCAGGTCAACCGGAAGAACGATATTTACGTGGCAGTGTTGTCGTCGGTGCACTGTGTGGTACCCAAGGGGTACTATCTTGCCATTGTGCTGACGATTATCGAAACAGACACCCCCCATGTGGAATTGGAACCCGCTTTCAAGTTGTTGGGTCCTCGGGTGGACACGTTGATGGGAATTGCCGACTTGTATGAAGCTAAGGATGATGGTTCCAAGTCGGGTATCTACTTGTCCAAGTCGTATGACGCGTCGTCGCACTTTGAATCTACTACTGATGATGTCAAGGACTTGTACTTTAGAATCACGGGGTCGCCGTTGGTGTTGAAGCAGAGACCTGTTGAAGAAGAGGAATTTAACGTTAATGAATAGGGCAAGAGGAGCTTAACGTTACAATAGCGGCACATTTATATAATATACAACTGGAAGGTTTACGATTCACTAGGCATTTCTTGAAATATCAATTAAGTAAACATTTACTAGGGCATTTCGGAATATCAATTTCACTAAACAATTACTAAATTTCTTCCTTAAATACCCCACCATTACCCTTCTTTTCAGGAGGCGACAAACTAAAGTCGTCGGAAACGTCGGTGGCTACCTTTTGCACGGACTTCTTGTCAGCAGACGAGGCGTCAGCGGTCTTTTCGGGCTTGGCGGCCTCGGCCTCGGCCTTGGCGGCAGCTTTCTTGGTGGCGTCGGCAACCTTAGTGGCAGCAGACTTGGTGTCGTCGGTGGCCTTTTTGGTGGTTGCGGTGGCAGCAGTCGCAGAAGCAGTGGTGGCGGTGGTGGTGGCCGCAGCGGTGGTGGCAACGGCCGCCTTTTTAGGGTCGGCCTTGGGAGTAGACGACGGCTTGGCTTCGGTCTTTGCTGGAGTCTTCACCTCACTCTTGGCATCGGTGGCCTTAGGAGTAGGCGCAGGGTTCCCGCTAAAATATTGGGAAATCCGCGACTTCATCTTGGAACTCTTCAGCTCCAGCTTGCTAGCCTTGGCCTTTTCTTTCAGAACGCCGGCGCTCTTGTCAATTTGCTCCTTCAAGTCTTGACGGTGCTTCTCCCTCTTCGTATCAGTAGTACCAATCGACGCTGCATCTGCATGCTTGGCAGTAGACTTGGAAACGTCACCAGCATTAGTTTTAGCGGTGTCTTTGGCGTCATCGTTAGATGCCTTGACATCCTTGGTCTTTAATTCAGGCACGGCGTCCTTGGCTTCACTAACCTCGTCGTCAATAGCCACCGACTTTTTACCCAGGAATGACCCTTCGGTAACGCCAATGATCTCATCGGTGGGCTTGCCATCCTTTTCGCCCTTGACTTCAGCCGTCTTTTCCGTCACCTCTCTGATAGGTTCGGGCTCAGGCTCGTCAATAGACAACAAGTCCAGAGTGTCTCTCAACTTGGTTTCATCCACGTCCTGCTTGAGATGGTCGGGGAGAGCCTTGTTAATCTTGTGTTCATCCTTGACCCGTTGATCAACATGGCCAAGAATTTGGTCCCGGTGTTGTTGCTTAACCAGGGCCTGGTTTTCCTGTTGCCGCTTAAGCTCGGAAATCTCATTGTCGAGATCCTTGTTTTCGGTACGGGCACCAGCAATCTGATCATCCAAGCTCTTGGTGAGTTCGGCCACATCTTCATCGGTTTCCTTGTGGCGGCGTTCCACCGTGGACAACCCTTCAGTGTAGAATTCGATATCTTCCGATTGTTTCTTGAGTCTGGCTTCCAACTCCGCGATCTCAGCCAACAACTTGGCATTCAACTCATCGGCAGCGTCATGGTCGGTCTTGACCTCATCGTGGGCATTGGTCACTTCGGCAAGCTTGAGGTTGGACTCCTCCAATTCGGTGTGGATCGGCGCAATCAACTCGTCCTTTTCTCCTTGCAACTCCTTCAACTCAGTGTCGCGCTTTTCCTTGGCTTCCGCCTCTTGTTCGTCCAAATCCTTTTGCACCTGTTCCTTTTGTGCGGCCAACTCTTCCTTTTCCCGTTCAAACGCCTCCTCCGTGGCCCGCAAGTCTTTGGTGTGTTCCACAAGCTCCTCGTCCTGACCGGCACACCATTCCTTGTGTAAGTTGTCTTCTTCAACCTTGGCGGCTTGGTTGGCGTTCATACGCTTGTGCTTTTCCATGTCTGCTTGGACTCTTTCCTTTTCCTTCATCGCCTTGGCGTGAAGCTTGGCTTGCTTGTGTTGGTGGAAGAGGTTTTCCTTGTGCGCCCGCAACCCTTCCGAATGTTCACGTTGGGAGGCGGCCTTAGTGTCAATGTCTTGAAGGACAGGGGCCACGATCTTTTCTGCCATGGCCGTCAATTCCGCCTCGGTGATTGTAGCACCCAACCCGAGTTGGATTTCTCCGGCATTGTGCTTGCGCATCCGTTCGTCCGCACGTTCCTGGGCCTTGGTGAGAGCCTTGGCGTACAACTGAGCCTGGTTGCGGAAATCCTGAGGGGTACCCGAGGACGAGATCAGCTTGAGCCGGTCCAGGGCTTGCTTGTTAGCCGCAGCTAACAACCCGGGGTTAATGGCGTCTGCGGCGGTAAAAGTCTTGGTCCGCTTTTGGGACGCCACCAGGTGGGTGTAGCCCTCGCGCAACGACGCCGACGCCGCACCCTCAGCCTCAATTTCGTGTTCATTGGTGAGGAATTGAGCAGGCTGGTGGGCAGCCAAACCCGACCGGTAGTCCAACGTGGGGTTAAACCGCGACGACAACGACTTGGACGAGTTTTGGTTAGCAATGGACGAAATCTTCTTGATGTCAAATTCAGCCGCCGACCCCGAAGCGTCCGCCGCGCGTCTCGCCAATTGAGAGGTGGCAATCCCATGACGCTGGATGTTGTGTTCAGGGTACAACCGCAGGGTCATCGTCAGCGACGATTGCTGATTAGCAACTTTGTACACTCCCCCCAGGTTGATGGAAGGAATGCCAGTGCCTTGAGTCTTGATCAGCGACAGACGGGCAGCTAATACCTCTTCCCCAACAGGGCCAGGACGAGCCAGGTTCGCGGCCACATGAGCCTCAGGGGCCACCGTCCGTTCGTACGCGGGTCTCACGGTGAGGTCGGCCAGCGCCGCCAACAACGCGGCAGTGTCGGAGGCATTCAGTTGGACGCCAAGCGACTTGACGGGAGTGTTGTAATACTCCTTCAATCTCTGATTGTAAAGCGCCGTCTGGGACAACGGCTGCCCTTCGGTAACGTAATGGGCTTTTGGCATCCAAGTGGTGGTGAGAAATAATTTCGAGTGCGAGCAAACAAAGAACACCTCTAAAAAAATGGGTAGAAACCCCCGAGTTAACGGGGGAAGAATGGCGTGATTTCAAACACACTTACACTAAAAATTGATTATTCCCTGGTGGGGTGGTTATTGGCTGGGGATTCACTTGATAATCGCCGGATATGACCGGTACTGGGTCGTCCAAGGTGGCTGGTGATAGCAATCTAGGTTTTGTGATGTCATAAGGCAGAGATAGCGATTGCGGCGGCGGAGGCTACGGACGCGTCGAGGTAAACATAGGGTGAACCCTACAGGAGGTGGGCAAGTGTTGAAAGGTGCTGTCGGAGGTCAACAGGTGCCCTGGGATAGGAGAGATATTAAAAAGGCAGTATTTAGTGATGGAAATGAATTTGATTGGTGCTAGGAGTGCATAGAGCACACGGCGCCATTATGCCTGAAATTACCGACAGCGGAAGTAAAGGATACGGTAGCGACAAATAATGAGTAGTAAGGGGGATTGGAAGTAAAAGGACAATATGAAGGCGGCAACAATTACCTGACGGTTTGTTCTTGTTGTCTATTTGTGATGTATTGATACATAACGAAACACCCTTGGAATATCTGGAATTTTCCCGGGATGCATTAATGTGATGCGTAGAAAAGGTGGTTCGTAATTGTGGTGTCAAATAAATTTTCAATTGGAAAAGTATTCCGTGAACGATGCATGGATGTAACCGACGTTTCTTTTAATATTCTAATGACGTGTTTCTTTTAAGCATCGTCGTATTTCTCGGGGACCTTATTCTATTGGCTCGCGTGAATTAACATTGGCGCCCGCCCCTTATGCGGCGGGGTGCGTACACTAGGCTAGAAGCGAATTGACAGGAAGTTGTATTATATAATGGATTTCGGTTAATGTGGGGGCATTTAGTATGGTGGGGGTTGGTATCATGGTTTATACTCTAATTGGGTTGGTTAATAGAAGAACAGGTGGGTATCTAGGCACCGGTGGGATGGTGATGCACTGATCTTCTCTTGATGCACTGATGTTCCCCGGTTGATGCACCGATGTTCTCCTCCACCGAAATGATGCACTGATTTATCGCTATGTCCCGTCTGTCATCTATATCTTCCCATGTTACCACAAATTCATTTGTTTATACCAGCGACTGTTTTATTTCTGTTTTTATTGGAGGGGTGGTTTCTGCCGTTGCTGCCTACACTGGAGGGCTGATAGTTACAGGAGGATATTCTCCATTAAAATTGGCAATTTGTTTACGATGCTGTTTCTTTTATGGGGAATACATTACCATGGCCATTAATCATCCCAGTAGGCTTTCGTCCAAGTCTTTCTTGGTTTATGGCGAACATGGAACTATTCCCGCGTGGATAGCCCGTCTGGTGGTAATTTGTGAGTACATTCTAACTTACTCGCGGCCACGTATAATGTCTGTTAGTATAATTGGAGCGTCGGTTTCAATATTTGGCATGTATTGGCGGTATCTCGCCATATATCAGTGTTCTGGCCTGTTTAATCATGTCATTGAGCTGAAATGGCGGCCTGGCCACCAGTTGATTACTTCAGGAGTGTTTGGTATAATGAGAAACCCACTGTATTTTGGTGAAATATTAACTGAGGTAGGTGAGCAATTGATAATACAAAATTGGCTTACGTCGGCGGGGTTTATTTGTGGGGTCACCTGTTTTCTTTCTATTCGAGTAATTCATGAAGAAAGAGGGTTGGTTAAAATGTATGGAAATGAGTATTGCCAATATCGTGATCGGGTGCATCCTGGATTACCTAAATTTGTGATCAATTTGGTGGAACCAGTGGCTGATCTTTTTGCACCCAAGGAATTTCGAGGGAACAAAATAATAAAGAATTAGCTGGACTAATGATAGATAGCAAGTATACAGGTATGAAAGGGTGCATATTAGGTGATTAGATTATTAACAAAATATAGATTTGCTGGCCGGTCTGTTCATTATCACCAGATCAAGGTATTGATGAAACAAGTAGTAGAAAGCATCTAAATCATATCCCCCTCGATAGTTAAGAGGTGCCCCTCAAAAGGGATCCCATTAAAACACTTTTCAATTAAAGCATATGGAATTGCCACATCTAGAGAATAAAATAACATCAAGAAACGGTTATACAAGAATTATTGGGAATCAAAGTTTTTCTATGAAGTTCCTAATAATCCTGAAAGATGGCAAATTGTTGCTTCATTATTTAAATTATATCTCCATTTTTCTAAGATTTCGCAAAATTCAAAATTCTCACAAAGAATAACGGAATTCACATTTTCATTCCATCGAGAAACTAACAAAACGGTCATTTCGTTTATTCAGTGCCTTTACTTGCTGTTATATCCGTCTTCTATTAATATATTCGTCTAGTTAAGTTACCACCATATTAGGGTGCAACATATCTCATTCACCCATTCTACTCACCAACAGGATACACCAATTCATCGCCATTACCCCTCAAATCGATCTCAGATAACCCCACCTTCTTCCCAAATTTTTCAAACCGCTCATAATACTTCTTTCTCTTTTCCTCAGCCTCTTCAATCATAACTGGCCAGTACTTGTCATGAACATATTCAAAATTAACATCACCACCAAAATCAGCATCCAATTGATCACCAGGGACAAATTCAGGAAAAGGCTGATCAAACACAAGCTTTTCCCGAGTCAACGGGTCAATGAAAGGATAGATGATATTGAGAAACGTGCGACCAAGCCAGGGAATATTAGTAAGCAATGCCTTTCCCAACCTTTCGGGGTAATGAGTTTGTAAAATGTGAAGAACTTCCCTCCCGGTAGCCACAGGAGGAATCTTTCCCCCTTGCGTCCCCACTGGGTGAGCCTTGAAATCAATGAGAAGAGCCAACAGATCTTGACCCAGAGGCATATAATCAATAACTCTTTCCAACATGTATACCAAGTGTTGTACTTGCCTATGAGACAGCTTGGTGTTCTGACGCCCCGGCTTAAGGTAAAGACAAGGCCGACTGTCGTTTTCAAACCCAAGAATTACCTCTTTCCCGGTCTCGTTTTCAGGAGAACACAACTTGCCGTTGACTTCATTGTCCGCCTCATACTTACCAGCAATGCCAAATTGACGTCTCCATGCTAACGTCAACGAAATACGATCAATGGCATCGTCCACCACCCACTTGGTAGCACGTAAGTATCTCAAGAAGCACTCGCGGGTCAACCACGCTTTTTCAGCATCAGCCAATGGTTGGTAGTTGGATTCTACCTTGTGCTTGTGGTCTTCTTCCAGAACCGCCACTTTGAAGTTGTCTTGGCTATAATGGGCAAACACCTTTTCAAATTTTGCATTTTCATCATCGCTGAGGGCAGGTTGAGAGGGTATCTTCAGTCCAGTCCCAGGGGTTTCAAAGGGGGTATAACGAACAGGCCCACGGGCCAGCAGAGCCAGCAGTACCAGCAGAGTCAGCGATGATGCCGAATCCTCCTTCTTTCCTCTTAACCGGTTTAACATTGAAAACGCGATATTTTCCAGGCACGTCTATAATCGCTATATATATACATTACACCATGCACAATATGCAAGCTGGTTGTTATAAACGACGGACTTTTTTTGTTGGCTGAAAAAAATAGAGAGTTATCAAAGTTTTAGCTAACCATAAGACGGCATGTTACGGGTCCGGGAACCGTTAGTTTCCGAGCCGGCACGTGACCTACTCCGAGACTCATCCGATTGGGGTTTACGGTCACGTGCCATCGGCTGGTGATGGCCCACCAGCATCGCTTCGTGAACCTTTTAGCTCGTTTGATGATTCATATAACATTTAGCTACACTTTGAAGTGTCGTGGTAAGTGCTACTAACTACCTAAACTCCAGGGCTATTGTGCATGTTATCACTATAAAATGTTGAAACTTTTGCTTTGTAAAACTGTCCTCGTCGCAAGTGGAAGATTAGTAAGTAGATAGGTAGGCACTAGTGCTTTAAAATTTACTTAGACTCGTGTAAGTGGGTGAGGCAGTTGACATTCTAGTCACATTGTAATGTGTACGCATAAAATAGACAAGAAAAGTGGACCCTGAAAGTGGTTCTTCAAGTTGATATTTCATTGGTCAATGATCAACAGTATTTTAAACCATTGATGCCTTATTTTAACACGGCCACCGCCACACTTCCTCACAATCACCTTTGAGGGTTCTCCTCAGATGTAATCACATTATTCTCAACAACCACCTTTGTTTTATACGACAGCTCTGAATTTGCAATCTTTTTAACCGCCGATAATGTTGACACCAAATTCCCCTTGCCTTCCAACACATCCCCAGATTGGGAGCTTTCCACTACGTAACTTCCCGAACCTAAAATCACCGAATCAAATCGTTTTTTATTGGAAAAAGTCACCTTTTCGCCAGTAGAATATTCGAGACTATCTGTATTGATAATCTTCCAATTGAACAATTGAATTTCCGGTTTTCCCTCTGGGTATAATTGAAGGAGCAACTCATTCCAACACGTGTGTACCGTTTTCTTGCTATTGAATGCCACAGTTTGCCCACTTGATGCATCTGAAGACGACGTTACCGTGTATAATAAATTGCCATCCTTGGTGGTGTAGCGTGCCAGAGACTCAAACCTTCTTGAGTTGTTTTTGGCAGACAGAGACGTCCCCAAATACTCACCCAGTAGATACGGCTCGCCATGCTCATAGGACAAGAAGTTACCACCAATAAACCAATCTTTACTAGGCACACCCTTTACATCGACAACAGTTACTTCCACTTTCCCGTTTCCTTCCCACAATAATGGAACTACTGGTGCCAAATCAAGGGTAGTCTCGGGAAAAGTCACGGCAGTCAAGGAAACAACCGGCTTCCAAAGCGCCAGACTAATCAGATCAGAATATACTGTAGGTGTAATCGCTGATTCGAAAATGACATTCCCACAAACTCTTACACGTAAAAAATGATTTGTGAACTCTGTTGGTTGGCTTGTCGCTATTAATTTCAACAGCAATCCTTTCGTATTTTTTGATAATTCAGGGACCACGCTTGAAAGCGGAAATACCTTAGAAGCAGGCAATTTGAATTCATAGACATCATCATACTCATGCCCACTACCCGTGGAAAACAATTTCAACCTTAAATTAATTTCAACATCAGCAGAAGTTTCAATTCTGAAATCACCCTTCTTACGAAGAAGGCACAGATAAGGTGTGATGTCATGGATGAGGTCAATTTCGCCTAGAACAGTCAGAAAACGCCATACTAGCACATTTCCCAAAAACACATTAACATCCGCCACACTTTGTCCCTTGACGGCCAACGTCAAGAACGCCTTATCAAAAGAATAAGGATCAGGGGCCCATTTTGCATTTTCAGGAAATTTTGGTTTTACTTTGGATTGAAGGATAACCCTGGAAACACCGTTTTCCCATTTGGGATCGATTTGTGGGGGATGAAGATACCTGGAAGCCATGATCGAGAGATTGGGAATCTGCTGGTTATTATATTATAGGACCTGCAGATACAAATATATCTCTTACATAATCAAAATGATTAAGTAACACGTAGATAACAACCTTTATAAAAAGCTTTTATGAAGAGAAGTTATCTAATCATCTGGCCTCCGAAGAATGCTCTTATAATCTCCACGCGATGACATCTTAAAAAGAATCGTCAAATTAGCGCCTCTCAATGATAATATTCCAAATGATGCATGAAAAGAAAGTTAAATATTGGGTCCTACCTACCTTGTGTTCAGCGGCCAGACTCGAAGTTTTTATTTACCATTACTTGCTTGAAATAGTTAGATAGCCAAGAATTGTTAGCCTTGAGTATGTGTTGTCTTCATTAGATTGCTTGAATCTATTAGGGTGGCCGTCTAGAGCGGGTGGCTATCCTTAGTAGGAACGTTAAACTTAACTAGCTCCTGTTTAGCCAAAATTGGGTTCAAAGAGGTTAACGAATTTTCCACTATACCCCACTGAGGGTTGTGATTTCCCAAAATTACTTAAAATAGTTGTCTCCACCTCCAACCAATTGATACTTAGAGTATCCAATCATTGATCAATCATTCGGGTTTTTGTCAATCAAGAGAAGATATATAATTTTTGTTTACATTCAAGACATAACAAATGAACTATTATAAAAACAACATAAAAACTTAAAACTTACGTACTTCTAGCCCTAAATACCATCTGAGCTGTGCCATCAATTACTTCCAAAATTTGTTCATCCATGAAAGATTTCCCACTATTGATAATACCGTTATCTAACCCTTTACCTTTCAGGATAGTTCTTGCGAGCATTTTCATTTCAGGCTAGAAAGATTAAAACGGTAACAAGTCACTACAAGAATCATCAATTACAATATTTTAAAGTTGATATTTATTAATTTCGGTATTTAACTAGCGGCCTATGCCATTTTTCGCAATTACATTGATAATTCTAGACTCGGTATTGACCCATGACTGTTTCAAACGGTTTTGCACAACTGTTGATAATTCTTGGTCTCATTTCTAAACAATGCAATCCTTCATAACTAAAGGCAGCATCAACCGTTATCGGGTAATGGCCTTGTTTGGATTTAGTAAACCATGACCTTTTATGTGTGACATCGAAGGTCATTGAACCGAAAAACAAACAGTTGGTCCGGTAATCAATGGGATAATCAGAAGATGAGTCCTTCATTATAAGTATCATTCTCTTGAGATGACTTTTGGTGGATTAAAAAGCGAATTTCTGTCAAGAGGTTGGTTAAGGCTGTTTTCTTGATGGCTATTTCCAATTCTTCGTCAAACAAACAAATTACATCATTGACCGGGACATCGGATTGCTCATCAAAAAAATTAAAGAGACATTTCCATTGCGTGGATTTGAGTGTAAGCTTTGGTTTTGGGGTCGAAGTGGGATTGCCTTCGATGGGTAACACGATAAGCATACCGTACACTAATATTAGCTTGTCTAGCACTTTAGGGACGGGCTTACATTCTTTGTGATACTCAATGAGTATCAATCTATTTTCTTCTCCTGCTTGCGAGGGAACAAGTTTTCATTGACGAAAGCAGAAGGTCATAACCCAATCTATCCATTGATTCGTTAGAATTAGAATTTGAAACCACAGAGTGACCTCAACAGATTATTTTATAACTTGTAAAATTTTCGAATTGTTGACGAAACTATCTTAATTTTATAGTTCGCAAGAGTGGATAAATTTATTAGAAGTGTGAGATTTTAGAGTCTATGATAGATAAAAGGAATAGCGAAAATGCGAGGGATTTTATCTTAATCATGCTACCATTTTTTGCCCATTCAGATGGAAATTATACGTAGACTTGTTGCACTTGACTATATACACTCCAAAATGGTAAAATAATATGCTAAATCCGAGGCCCATTACAATATTACTTCTCTACGAGAGTTCGACTTTTTGACAACCGAGAGCCTACGAAAATTATACGTTTGGGAGGTCCAATTCGCGGATTCAGGAAAATCCATGGATATGGATTTGACGATCACCTACGTACCGCAATTTGCCCACTGAAGAGGATGAATATACTGGAAGCCATGTAAGGGCTTACTGATATAGATAATTACCTGCAGACACTGAATGGTTTTACTTGATCAAACATTGCTTACATAACATATTAAGTGTCTACCTCCAAGTCGGAAACAATCTTGTTATCCTTAACAACTACTACCCGGTTGAAACTATGCTTAAAGTCGTCACCCCTGATGTTGCGTGAAATTGCAGTCACTTGGTTGCCAGAACCATAGTTCACATCGGGCAGGATGTTGTATTCCAGGTGACCGTTTTGCGTCCGGCTCAACAGGTATTCACCATTTCCATGGGCCAGTTTAAGCACTTTATGAACGATGTCACTATCGCTGAGCTTCGATCTGTACTTGAAAATTTGTCCCTCATCAGGTTCCAAATTTTTCAGCTTGACAGTTATCACATTTGCATATTCCACCTTAGCATCAATAATAGGTTCCTCATCACCCTTGTGGGTGACGATAGTCTGGACCTGATTAGCAATTGCATGGGTAACCTTTCTAGAGTCCCCAACCTTGACAACTTGCACGTTGGTGACATTGAAATGGGAGTTTGTAGTCACCTCCCCTTCCTTTTCTTCTCCATTAATGTCCCAAACAAACTTTGCCTTTAATTGGAACGATTGGGAGGAATTCACCTTTTGGTGGTAAATCTCGTCCTTGAACTCTCCGTCTTCAAAATGATTATTATTGTACAGGAGGCCAAGGAATTCGCCCAGAACCACCAGTTTCTTCCCATGATAGGCAAACAAATTGGCGGTGGTGATCCAATCATCATCCACAGCTTCATTCTTTTCATTCACAACCTTGATTTCCAATTCCCCTTCGGCTTCCCACAATAAAGGCAAAAGAGGGGTCAAATCAACATCAACAGTGGGCAAATCAAATGCGGTCAACGAAACAACAGGCCTCCAAAGAGAAGGAGACACCCCGCCGGTGAAAATCACAGGACGAGCAGGCACCTGGGTAATAACCTTCCCCTTAAACAAAACTTGAACAAACCGTAATGGGCCATGGCCAAAAAAATCCTTACCAAGATCATCCACATTATCATCAATAACATGGGTGTACCAGTCTTCTTCGTCACCATTACCGGAAGCATACACCTCCAATCTCAACCCATGGGTTTCTTTAGAAAACTTCTTGACCTTCACCTTGAAATCATCCTTAGGAAGATATCTGACGGGTAAATCCGAGCCGGAATCGGCTACAAGCGGAATCACAGTGCTTGCAGGATACCCGTGGTGGGTAGCTTGGAAATCGTCAGCCTTTTCATGATGGCTGTTGGAACGATACAATTCAATTGTCAACTTTGTCTTGATTTTGCCCTGGAGTTTTTCAGTAAGAAAGTTGTTAAGTTCAAGTTTCACTTCAGCATCTTCCTTAAGCAAAGACAAATACTTGGTGATATCTTTAACCAGTGTCAGGTGCACTTCCTTCCCACCTGGTTCGATGGTCAGAGTCCGCCAAACCTGGACATCACCAATAAAAATATTCACTAGCCGATCGTATTGGACTTCATCAACTTTGACATCAAGACGAACAAAAGCCCGGTCGTACTCATCGAAGTCTTTGGTTTGCCATTTTCCAACGGCCGGTTTTCCTACCAGATCACCGAAAGTTTCCTCAATCACCACCTTTGAGTAAACACCAACCCAATCGGGGTTAATAATAGGAATCTCTACTGAGATGTATTCCGAAGGATCTCTATCAGGCTTTCCAGGCCATGCGCTGCCCTGTAAGTTACCAATTGGGTTGAAAAACTTCAATCCAAGTGTGACAGCAGTGACAAACAAAACAATCCACTTAATAGATGAACATCTCCGGCGACGGGAATTGACCACAATCGGCTTTTCAACCGGAACCGCAGATTCAAGGTCTGTGTTATCCAGGTAAGCCATGACGAACTGCTGGTATTGGCAGTTATTTATAACCTTTGGAATTGGTGGCGTGCAGTTATAGGGGTTAAAAAAGCAATACCGTCACAGTTGTGGCGGGGATGGCAATTATGCTGTTTGCGGAGGTATTTCTGTGGTGTGGAATTGCATATGAAAAAATATGGTCCCTAGCGGGATCGAACCGCTGATCTTGGCGTTATTAGCACCACGCCTTAACCAACTGGGCCAAGGGACCGATTGTGGAAAACGTCAAAAATTAGGTTCTTCCCAGTCAAACACAGCTACAAGGGTTACACGTAACCAACATTCTAAACCAACATCTCACTTTTGAAAAATAGCATGGGTAGTTGAGAATATCTTATTGAGAAGGGATAAAGGTTAGTCCTGAGTTAATTTCGAGTGAAATACAATTGTTTGCCACATCATGGAACAGAGAAGCAATCCAGGCCGGGCCAGAGTAATTCCTGAGTGAAAGAGTGTCGTCCGGAGCTTTGACATCCCAATTATTCCACTGCCTCATTGCCTTGTCCATGGATAGCCGGGTGTTAGGATCATACATAAAACAGAGGCATCTGGTGAAGCATTACCTCCCGTGTTGCTACTTGGATATACACAATTAGAAATGATTAGTGGTGTAAAGTCGAACAGTTACTCCGAGAACCAGTTACTCGACACCACTGCAATTGGAGGAAGTAAGAGGAATATTTGAAGAGTAAACTTGAAGATATCGCTGAATTTTGAGGCAGAGAATGTACCGAATAACAGTCTAAAGAGCACATACATTTCATTAATCATAAGCAAGCATACTAAAACATAAATATATTCACCAAAATCCATCCTGGCTTTCTTCCCCCTCATTCCCATTTGGTTTATACTTGTCATTTTCCATATCCAACTTGATAATACCCTTGACAACTTGAACATACCGATCATAGGTGTGCTTCCCCCATTTAGATGCAGTCTCCACCAGATAGGACGTGTCCAAATTGCCCCACCCGTGGTTCTTTGGACCAACATTAAAAATCAGCTCCCCATTTTGGTTCCGAACAATCAGGTGGTGCATTTCGTCGGTAATCACATCCACAACATCATCATTAGCTAACTGCACATGGAATCGCTGGTCATCACCCTTGTTGGCTTCAAGTTGACGGTAACGAACATTAAGCACATTGCGGTTGGCGTTGGTGATCTTGTAGAATGTATCATCGCCATGTGTCACCTCTCTAAACAGTCCATAGGATTGTATGTGAGTGAACTCCTTGTCATCGCCGTTTTCGGTATACTCTTGTTCATTTTTGATGTCAGCGGAGGTGGTGACGTTGTACTTCAAATCAACAATTTGATCATTTACCCCGATCTTCAAGTTAGCAAGTAGCTCAAGCCTGGAACCAGAATCAATCTTTTGATCGTACTCACCGTCAGCGGGAATTTCCGCCATTGGATTTTCAAATCGATTATAGTTGGTGCCTAATAAGCCCCCCCCAACCAGAGTGACATTAGCATGTTCAAAGGCAAGTAGATTACTTGAAACAATCCAGTTTTCACCAACAGGCTCGTTATTTGAGTTTAATACCTCAATTTCCAATGTTGTGGGACCAGAGCCACTGGCCCACAATTCTGGCAACAAAGGAGTCACGTCAAACGAAATTGAAGGCACTTTGATAGAAGAGAAAGACACAACTGGACGCCAAAGAGAAGGCAGAACCGCCCCAGTGAAAATGACAGGTGATGCCGGCGCATCGCCAATCACCTTGTCATTGAATCGAACCCGAACAACTCGAATTGGACCGTGGCCAAGAAGATTATCGTAAACATCCTTAAACTTGGACAACACGTTGGTATACCAGTCTTCCTCTTCAGCATTTCCCAGAGCGTATACATCGAGTCTCAACGCGGTGGTCTTTTCTGATACACGTGGTAAGTCTACCACAAAGTGATCATGAGGAAGATAGCGGATGGGGATATCCACCACCTCATCAGTTAAAAGAGGAGTCACCACCGTTGCTGGCCGGTTAAATGAAAATAACTGTTTACCAAGATCCGTAGATTCCAGTCGATTGGTTTGATAAAGATCAACCTGAAGCAGAACAGAAAACTCCCCTGTAAGACGGCGATTAATAAGATTATCAAGCTGTAACACCACTTCTGCTTCACCCCTTTCAAATAGAGAAAGGTAATTGGTAATTTCCTCTATGGTTTCCGAATATACTGTATCTCCAGCAGGCTCAATGGTCAGTGTTCTCCATACCTGTACCTTGTCAACAAACACATTAACTAGACGGTCATATTGGATACCATCCACTTCAACGTATAGTTTCAAGAAACCCCGGTCAAACTTTCCTAAATTCTTTGGTGCCTTCCACTTTGCAACAGCTGGTTGGCCCCACAGGTTGCCAAATGTGTGTTTGATGACCTTCTGCGAGTCAACCAACGTCCAATTGCCATTGATAACAGGATATTGAATGCCAATGACCTCTTGGGGTCCCTTACTTGGCATATCATCGCCTAAGGTCAACTTATCCAAAAGTTTATAGTGTACAGCCAGATCGGTCTTCAGGATGGAATTCAAATCAATGGGCTTCCATTGAAAAATAATAAAGGCTGATAAAATAACCCAAAATATCATTTTGAACCATGACCGGGAATGCCAGCTGGGGCTTGAAACCACTTGAAATTTTTCGTTCAAAGTGGGGTTTATGTCTGTTTCAGAACACCCAATTGATTGTTCTGGATCAACTGGAGGCGTTCCATAGCGCAATTGGTGGAGAATAGACTGTTCTCTTCCTCTCGACATCTTGGAAAGAGACTGTGTGAGAGCAAGGTTGAGCCGAAGGATGAGAAAGTAGACAACGGAGCGGTCGGATGGCAACCATGAAGTGCAGGAAAACTAGTTTTGCGGGTATGATGTATAAGTTGGGGGGTAAAAGTAGAGAAAAGAAGAAAATGGATATGACGAATTAAAAAAATTGGTCCCTAGCGGGATCGAACCGCTGATCTTGGCGTTATTAGCACCACGCCTTAACCAACTGGGCCAAGGGACCGTAACTGATATTAGTGGTAGTTTTTAAATTCATAAAGTGGATATTGTTATTGTTTTAATTTAGTCAGTGTTTAATAAAACAAATCGGATACCATCCCATAGAGATGATATACTGTTCTCTATTTTCTCGCATGCATATAGCCACTTTTCTCTTGTCAGACTCGCATGATTTGCACCAACTATTAAAGATAAAAGCTTGACGTTTGGTCAACCAACACACATAAATCAGCTTAAATTAAAATAAATTTCATCTATTTTAGAACCACAACTGATTTCTATTTATTATTTTCATTTACTAATCTCCAGCATTAATCTTAGCACTCAAGTTGGCTTGGCCAACCAAATTCTTAGGAGCATCCATCATTCCCAAAAACACCTCCACAAGTCGAATCTTGCCTGTCTTGGCAAATTGGGCATCAGTGAACAATTCATCAATTTCAGCCCGAGTCCGTACTTGTCTGGTTTCCGATTCCTTGGCATTAAACACATCCAAAAGTTTCAGGTTCTTCCACGGCTGGATATTGTTATATTGAGCCTTGGGACCATGGATAAGCCGTTCGATAGTATACCCGTCATTGTTAAGCACAAACATATAAGTGTTGTTGCATTCCCACTTGCAAATGGTCGAAATTTCTTGCACCGTCAATTGGAGCGACCCGTCACCCACAAAAAGAATCACCCGTCTCGGGCGCTCAAGTTCCGCCAGGGCCATGGCTGCCCCACAGAACGATCCCACAGTGTAACCAATGGAGCCCCACAACACTTGAGAAATGCCAATGGTGTGGGATGGAAATTTGGATTGTATAATCCCAAACGCCGAGGTACCGGTTTCAGTAATGATAATGTCACCTTCCTGGAACCACTCGCCTACGGTCGACCACAAGTACTCTTGGGTAAGGTTGTCGGTAGGCTTCAAAGCTTCGGGCTTGAGAGTAAACTCGGGGGCAGGAGGCGGGGTATAGTCCTTGGGAATATAACTCGGAATCACTTGGATAACCTTCCGGAGAAGTTCCTTCATTTGAACCCCCGGATAGTTTGCAGCACGGATCTTTGTGTAATCGGAGTGGAATTCCACCAAAGCCCGAGAATTCATGTGGTAGGAAAACAGGCCGGTGTTAAAGTCCAGCATAAGCGCCCCGATACTCAAAACAAGGTCTGCCTGTTCCACCATCTGTCTAATATGAGGAAGAGACAATTCCCCCACGTAAACACCACCAAATCGGGGGTTGTTTTCGTCCACCGTCAGCTTCCCCATTGGGGTGGAGAAAACGGGAAACTGGGTCACCTCTACAAGCTCACGAGTCTCAACTCTACACTGGTGGCGCAGGGCACACGCGTCCACAAGAATAATCGGCTTCTTGGCCCGAGCCACCATTTCCATAATCGTGATCAACACCTCTTCTTGCGATTCAGAGTCGTTGGGCTTAAGAGCCAAGTCCAACGGCTTCTTGAGTAAATCCGCAGAAACCTTCCCCTCGGCCATATTCGTAGGCAACCCGATATACACCGGGCGCTGGTGGAGGTAGGCCAGCTGGAGACACCGATCAATCTCTTTGGGGGCGGTGCCGAGGTCGGAAAGAATCACCAGAATCTGAGAAATGTTCTGGGACATTCTCCGGAACACAGTGTAATCGCCATTGCCCAAAGTGTGGTGCAATAACAATTGCTTGGCCTGGGAGGCAATCAGCGGCACCCCGACAACGTGCACCACACCAACGTGTTCGGCATAAGCTCCAGCAATCCCATTGAGGGCGGAAAGCTCCCCTACACCAAAGGTGGTCACCACACACCCAATTCCTTTGATCCGCAGGTACCCATCCGCAGCATAGGCCGCATTGAGCTCATTGGCATTCCCAGCCCACTTCATCCCGGGAACTTCATAAATACTATCCAAAAGCGTAAGGTTAAAGTCACCGGGAACACCAAAGATGGTGTTACATTCCAATTGGTGTAATCTTTCAAACAAATACCGACCAAGGGTGATTTCCGACATGTTTGGCGTCCACTGTAGGAACTAGCACTTTACTTATAGTTTAGGGGTGCAGTATGATGCAGGGAGCAACCGGAACATATGGAAATGTGAGCAGGAGATTAGTGTGGGCAGACTGCGAAATCTAGGAGACTGCGTGCACATTGGTTTATGGAAGTTAGTGGCCCGAGGAAAATGGTGTGAGGGAGTAGGCGGTGTAGTGTAGGTAGATAGGGGATAGTGTAATGTGACAGAGGAATGCGCTGAGGCTGATACCAGGACAACACAAAAGAAGGCGGGGTAGTGACGATATTAGGAGGGACTCTTTACTCATAGATGTTTATTTGATTATTCATTGAATTTTCGAGGCAATTTTGTGTGAGAAAAATACTCGATGATGACACCAGAGATAACGATAACACCAATTGGTACCGATTGGATATTGTGAACGGACGATTGGAATACAAGCTAGAGAAATCGCATCATGACCGGAAACGAATGATTTGGACATGCATTTCCACGATAACGTGATTACAGTCACTAGTAAGTGGTGTCATGTAGATGGACGTAAAATGGCTAATACTGTTCCGGAGGTGCGATTCGAGAACGAATATTCGATCGTGCTTTGATTAACGTAGGGATGAGTAGGGTACTTGATTAGGGAAGTGTACTGGTTAGGGGTAGATGTGTGAATGGTTACAAATGGAGACTTTTATGTAGAGATACCCGTAAAGTGACGATAGTAGTGAGATAGTAGTAAGATAGTAGTTGGTGTAATGGGGCAATCAGGAGATGCATCAGATATTGCAATTTGCATAGAAGATGATGTGGTACTTTGATGTAGTGGTGGAGAAATATGTCCGTAGGTGATCCCAACTATTATGTCGTAGTAGATTGTGTACACATTATTGACCCAAATTTGATCCATATTTGATGTGAAAATAGAAATGGAATTGAAACATGATCAGTTTTGCGTTGTTGTATATCTGACTACATGGATTGCCGAAATCGTTGCTTGGTATGCCTTTATTTCAGCCATGGCCATATATCATTATTTGAAATTAGGTGAACGAACCAGTTGTTTCCCGTATGCTGAAGACAATACGCCGTGGATAAAGGACCTAGCATTTAAAGAGAGGACCTAGTTACTAAGGGATTCAAAAATGTTTTGAACATACCAAAAGATGACTACTGATCCATCTTGTTAATACAAACCCCAACTAACCACTGTCAAAGGCCAATCCCCATCCCGCTCCCCACCGACGCGTTCTATACCATCTATTCTGACGAAAGAACAATAGAGGGATGACAATCATAGCAACTATTTTTCACTTCCATTGATATGAAATACCCTAAAAACAATCAGTTACAACCATTGCTATCTCTAATCACACAGTCCCCATTCCTCAATGCCCACTCCTAAGTCTGGCGCTACAAACACATTAATAATAGAAATTATTGTACAATCCAATCTCAACGGAATAAAAGAATACCGCTCTAATTGGTATTCATAACATACGCCTCCAACACACACCCAAACTCAACATCTCCATGCATTTTCGTACCACACTTTTCTAGCCACTGACTTCAACAATCTGAGTAATATTACATCATAATTATTGTCTACTTTTTATTTACAACTGTTTATTTACAACTGTATTATCTTTTACACAAAACAACAAAATTCATCCCTATTGAAAAAGACGAATACCTCCACTACATATAAAACTACTATGTGACAGCTTACTGACGCATTAATACACGGGGCGCGCTCAAGCATATAATCAAATGCCGACGTTTCAAAACCTCACGTTTCAAGTATCTACTGTCATGTTTCAGATCAAAAATTCCACAATAATTCAATTCGTGTTTATCCATTGATACCCCACGTGACCTATACGCAACCGCTCCCAAAGCTACTTCTACACTAATACCATAACCCTCCGCTTCCGGTGCTCCCCACGCACACGTGAAATCAACGGTGGTGCCTTGCATGCGATGAGCGGTAGCGACGTGTATCCCACAAAATCAACGTTTGGGAAACCTATTTTTCCGTCTAATTTTTTTTTCCGTTAAACCTCCAATAATCTTCGAGGTTACTGCAGACCAGCGTCTCATAACGTGACGCGCACCCTCGTTTAGCCAAACTTTAAACATCCCCCCAGGACAACCTGTTTCTTGATCGGCAACAGCCTGCCTGGGAGTACGATTAATGACATGCATAGAGAACGTACGTAGTGTTAAGATACCCACCGTTCCTTCCCCAGGAATTGTAGGTTTGTATAATCCCAACCACCCACCTTGCTCCTCCCCCCCCCCCCCCCCCCCCCCCCCCCCCCCCCCCCCCCCCC